>VHKM01000077.1:8267500-8867500 GCA_007210695.1 Neogobius melanostomus
TATTCCAACAGGGGTGTCAGTGAGATTACAAAACAAAACATGAAAGGCACAAACAGGACAGGAGACATTTTGAGCCACTACTTACCTCCGCCCCCTCCTCCTCCGGAAAGGCCTTCTTTACCGTAACGGTCATAAATATTCCTCTTGTTTTCTGCGGCAGACGGACATAAGACAGAGACAAAGGTAAGAACACTGCCACCAGATAAGAAATTATTCATAATCTTCAACATATACTTTGCCTTTCGTATTGATGTTTGAACAGAGCTTTACGAGACAATCAGCATGTGTTCAGACATTGTTGGGCTGAACTAATGGGTCCCTGACAAACAGGATCTTTGACAGGAACAGCATTGTGCAATGCTTATGCCAACAGCGTCGTTTTTCTCAATGGGTGTGTGAAACAAACCTTCGACCACTAAAAATGTAACACACTCCCGTCCAAACCTCCATTACAAGTCCACAGCCTTGTTTGACTTTCTGTCTGTCGGACAAAACAACTCTCCCATTTACAGATTGACACTTGAATGCAACTTACTATATATCCATAAACTAATATATCTTTTTGACCACTGGACTAGGATTGTAAAAAAAAATACTATCAATCCATTTTCTATCCAGGGTCCGGTCTCGGGACTTCCCTATACATGCAACACTTTCTCCAGATCCTCCAGGGGGATCCCAAGGCGTTCCTCCAGACTCAGAGTGTCTTAAGTGTTGACCAAGCCTTCTCCCAATGGGACTTGTCCGAGAACATCATCCCATGGGAAGTGTTATCAGATGCTTGAGCCACCTCAGCTGGCTCTTCTCGACATGGAGGAGCAGCAGCTCTACTCCACTCCGAGATCCTCCCGAGTAACGGTGCAGCCCAGTTTAGTTACCTCTAAGGGAGTACCCTGTGGGGAGGAAACTCATTAAACTGCTTGTGTGCGTACAGTCATGACCCCATGCTCATGACCAAAGGCGAATTTAGGAACTCAGTAAATTAACAGCTTTACCACAGTCTTCCTCAGAGACGCCTCGTGACGACATCAGGAAGAGGAAGTGAGCAGTTGAGAGTGTCAGGTATGAAAACAACACTGGTCTGACAAAAATAAATAATACATTAAAATAATATCACTACAAGACCAAATTAACTTTTTTGAATCAAGAGCTTGGCCGTTGACACATTTGGTACTCTCCTGCTCCTCTCAGTTCAGATAATGGACTAAATCTACAATTCAAATTACATATGCGCAACTACAAAAAGTTTATTAATTTTTTGCTTCACTGTTTTATTGAAATCAGTATTATGTATTGAGTTTTACCTTGAATTAGACATTTTAGCACCGGCGTGACACCACACCACCACAGCTCTTACCGTCTGAAAGCACCTCGTACGCCTCTGACAGCTCTTTGAACTTCCTCTCCGCCTCTTCCTTGTTGTCAGGGTTTTTATCTGGGTGCCACTTCAGGGCCAGTTTCCTATACCTGAAACACATTATAATTGATGAATATTTCTATAGGAGGCTACTAAGACACAGTGGAGAAAGGATAAAACATATGTAGGACATTTATAACACGTCAGAGGGACTCATTGTTTGAGCAGACCATAAATGACAAAGACGGTCCATTGTGGCTAAGGTTCGACACAGAGGCTGCGCTGCATCAGCTGTTTGCTCAAAGACAGCAGCGGTTCTGTGGGTGAACCAGGGCTGAAGGTTACACACAAAACAATCCAGATAATCCAGTGTTCCACAGTAAGAGTCTTTGTTGTAATCTGTGTTTGTATAGAGTGTGTTGCTCAATGCCCAGATAATCTGCAAACATATTGTTCTCACAGATTTTGCCAGTTTATGGATAGCAACAAGCTTGTAATCTTGGGCATGTCTTCTTTGCCATCCAGACCATACGTTCTCATTTTTAACACTATATTCAACACATGGTGTCATAATCATGTGATCTTTTAGTTTCACATGACTGGCTAAAAGTAGCAAAGAACATAAACATGGTGTGCCTAAGGATATTGGGCACCCTTCTCTGGAAAAACAAGTCAGTCTCTAAAAGTATTATTCTTATAATGAGTTTTGCTTTTCATTTGGTTAAATAATAACTTGTTTACAATTGTATTTTTAGGCGGTGCCAGTAATATGCAATGCAGCTTACATCTTCTAAATGTAAAAGTGAGTTTTTCCACTTAGATAATGTACACACAGTACAACTTTCATTTGGTCTTTTTAAACTCTTCAGCTGTTTGTGACGTCAAACATTTCCCAATACAGCATTAGTGCCTGGCTGTCTACTATAAATAGGTTTGTTTACATTGGTAAAGATATTTATAGCATCAGGGAGCCAGTGGTAAACATTTGTGGAGCTGGAAATGAAAACCTACAGTCTTTGACTCTATAGTCCGCTGTATCATCAGGCAGCCAGGTCACTGAGAAGAGTGAGGTCTTCTGCACTGCAGTCTCTATTTGTGTCGCCTAACTCTGGGGAACATAATTAACCCATCACAGTCTGTTAAAAAAGGCACTTACGCTTTCTTGATGTCGTCTTGCGTAGCATTCTTCTGGACTCTTAATATGTGGTAGTACTCGTCCATGGCTGTGCTTATCTGTTTGGTGCAGTCTTCTACACGTGGCTCTGCTGAGAAAGAGAAAGGTTGTGTTAAGACATGTTGGCTGTCAAAGAGATAAATCCAAACAATCTGAACAGAGTGTGTCCATGCGAGCGCAGTCTAAACCTTGTAAAGAGTAGGAGGGGCGAGGACATTAACTCCGGGTGGCAATTCCCAACAATGTAATCAACTCTACTAAAATAGAGGCGCAGCTAAACTAATACAACCCTAGAGCAATTACATAACGTGTAGCCTTTAGCCTAAAGGCCAAGAAAAAGAAAGACATGTTTCAATATTGGACGAGAAATAGACAGATATGAGGAGTTCTCATAACATTGTGAACTCACAGTGAAGTTATGAAGTTAAAACGGAGACAAGACCGAACACGTCCAAAGAAAAGTCAGAGTGCTGAATGTTTAATGTGCCCCCGAGTGTGGAGACATTTTTGAGAGTATTAAAACTAACAAATAACACACTACAGAAATAAGCCACATCTCCAATGCAAACAGAATAACAGGAGACAAGCTGTATCTGTAAAGAATGTCTGGTCTACCATAGCTGTACAGTTGGCAAAGATTCCATGACTAATCATATTCATCGCTTGAGTTACTCATGCAATGTCATGGAAGTACACAGATAAGTACTTCTCTGGAAAAAAAGGATTGGCAGTGGGCACGTTATCTTATCTTTTAACATTAAGCCGGGACTCTATCAAACTTAAAGTTGAAACTTAAAATAGCCACCTCAAACCACAAAGACCCCTGACCGCCGTGTTGTCAGATGACCTTTATCACGTTTCTCAACCCTGTTTTTAGTCAGATATATTTTCATACATAATCAAGTGTGAGATGTGGAAAAGCAAAGCAGGACTATCCCTATTGGAACAAGACTTAGACTCAGCATGTGCTTTTCAAGCTCTTTTGGTTTATAAACTTCATTCGTCTACCTGTTGATAAAAATTCCACTACAGAGGAGCTGATTCATGAAAGGTCACTGCAGTTACGTACATCCCTCAAATTCTTCTAGTGAGTAGAAAAAACATAGAAGATGGGCGATGTACAAAGTGAGATCTCTGAAAAAGTAGTCATTTCCAAGCTGTGTCCACATTGGCTGCGCTCTGTTTGTTTGCTATTTATATTCAGTGGCCTCTACAAACAGATTTTGGCCCCTGGCAGTGCCAAGGAATGGTTCTTGACTGGGATGTGGCAGTGGATGCGCCAAAATAGTGAAGAGATTGTTATTTCAAAATCTGTCAGAGCCATGGCTTATGTAAAATCCACAAAACAAAACAACCAAAACCCAACATATTAAACCTAAAACAAACAAGAGCACATAAATCCTGACTTCTTCTTTTGTTACCCTCGGCCGGTTCCCACAGCAGCGTGTTTTAATGGACACTTATAGTCCCTCTTGATGTGGCTCTTTTCTTGTGCAGTGTGTCCTTGCGTGTCTCTGTGTGCAGTCAGTGTGCGTGTGCAGATTTATGCCTGCAGTAGCATTTGCATAGCTAACCCAGATCTGATGGATTTCTACAGCGCTCAGACTGAAATGTGCCTCAGAGAAAGCGTTGCATGTGGGTCAGTCAATCCCATGAAGCGTCAGTGCAGGGGCCTGATGTTAGAGCTTCCAATGCTGTGGTAATGCTTATCTGAATGAACGTTTGCCGTATATAATTGTCAGCGGCGAAGCGTCAAGTCATGAAAAGGGAACACACAAGAAGAGCTGAAGCCTCGGGGATGGGGGCTTTCAATGAGAAAGGAGAGAAGCACATGTAAGTGGACAAAGATGTGCATAATAACCACAACAACCGTGGGAAAACACCTAACTGCGAATTTTCACTATTATTTATTTACTATTCTAGTCTATAGCAATTTGTTCACATAATAATATATAAAAATGTTATGTAAAAAAATGATCACAATATTTAGAATTGTTGCTTCAAACAGCCTGGGAACCATTGATGGTGGAACTGGAGAGCAAGAGAGCAATCTGAAAGTGACAACTGAACATGGGGATTTGAAAATGTGAAGTGAAATATCTACCAAAACTGAAAGGACAATAGCAGAAAACCACAACAGTCAGCACAGAAGCCAGCACCTACAACAGAAGAGTGACTGTTAAAGCAAGAATCTTTGAAAGTCATACATATAAGACATAATATAACTTGATGGTACCCTGGTAACTCCATACAACTATACTTTTTGTCATGACGTATTCAACATTAAGCATTGTCCATTTAGTAAAACAAAAGTATAGGACACCAAAGACTGTTCAACAATGGAGCTGACACGGACCAATCAGCGCTCACGATTGACTAGGCTTCGTTACTATAGAAACCACCAGGAAACTTCCAGAAAACATTCAAGGAAATAAAATATTCTCATTGGACATTAAATTACACACAACACTGTCCTTATCAGTGTTAAATGGTGCAAAAATCTGTTAGATCAGAAAATAAAGAGGTCTCTTCATAACCAATTCATAAATATTTAACGTTACTCCAAAACAACAACACGGTAACATGCCAGTCCAAGCCGTAACGCTAGTACAAGTTACATAAATACCACCAGCTGGTCGCCGTTAGGCTTCCTGGTGTTTTTGGTTTTAAAGCCATTGGATTGAAAACACTTAAGAGTGATCAAGCGGTATGTGACGGTATGCGCCCTAGATGTGAATAACGCTAACCACTACCAACACACTTTGAACTCCCGTAAAATAGTCTATCACTTTCAATAAAACCAGGCTCTCCGGTGACCGATTTTGACAGAGGACATGAGGTTGCAACGGCGGAGCATCCCCAACGTGTAGTAGCTAGCTTTAACGATAGCGATATGACAAAAAACAACCACGTAGAAGACGCGGTTCGGATCTTGTGTCTGGGCTATGAAATAAATCGATCTGCCTACGTGTGAACAGCTGCTTACCTGTTACCGGGAAATGTTCTGTCAATGGCCTGCTTTCTTGTGTGCGTATGGAAATGTAGAAGCCGCCGCTGGAGACTGGTTGGTGCTGGTGGTGTGTGTGTATGTGGCTACCAGCGTTGTCTGCGTAGTTGCTGCGTTCAAGAGCACCCGGATATCCCAGTAATTATTTTTGGCTTGAAAACATCCTCGATCTTTGCTTCAACCGTTGACTGTGGTTTCAACACCATGCAAAAAGTACAAAATCAAAAAATGCATTACGTGAAGGTACAACTTTTATTTTTTATTAACGTGTATTATCACCGCCTGTGACTTTGTGAAATTAGGGAATGTTGTGTTTTGGTCTGTGGACTTTTAATCATCATAATATATCCAGAAGACGGTTTTAAGAACATTGTTGAAGACGCTGAAGCACTTTTCATAATACATCGCTTCGAACCACTGAAGTAGAATACAGGATCAAACCTGATCGCGACTTATTGCGCCATCTGTCGTGCTTTTCAACGACCACAAGCCTCGTGCCACCTGATCCTATTAACCTAGTACTACAGGTCTATGAAGCTGCAAAAAGCAGAGCCTGCTTCACTCCTCCAATCGACTAGAAAACCTAGGCGTGTTTGCGATAAACGCTATATTAAATGGATAAAACGCTTATTAACTCGGTCTTCACCAGCTTCATTTGATCCGGTTGGCTGTCACTAGATGTAAGCCTTAAACATTTAATCTGAGAAATTCAGGCCAAGATTTAGTCAAATTATGATTTGGCCACATTGTTACGTCACTAAAAAATATTTGTCACAGTACCCCTATACTATCGAGTGACCTCTACTCACTTTCAGTAACTATAAATAACCAGCAGATGGCGGTGTCGTGTCATTTATCTGCGGACAGTATGGATTGTGCGAAGTCCGTGCTGGATTTGTCCCTCCATCAATATCTGTGGCTCTTTCTTTTCCTTCCTTTTTTTTAAATTATAGGTTAAAGTTTACATTGAGAATTTCCACTGGCCTTTCTGGTCTGGGGGTTGATGAAACTTGTCTTGCAAGAATTCAGTGGGCTAGTCATTTTGTTGTGTCGGTGCTGTGGGATAAACGCTTTGATGAGCCTCTAAAAAAATAAGTGTGCGGGCTCTGAAGTAGATCACACCGTGAAGATGATTCATAACACCCTACATTAACTTTGTCAGTTATAATCCATCACAACGTAATAGTCTTAAATAAATCTCGTAGTAATTGAGATGAATCCCTCATTTCAATGACAAGTCTGGTTTTTAAGACCCAATTACCACTTTGAGTTCCTTGGCCCAGTGGGTATGTGGGCTTTGGGCTCTAAAACGAGGAAAGGGCAGCACTTTGCGTTTATACAAGACGACGGGGAGATGGACTCGGTCCAAAGCAGGATGGATCTGCTCCTGGGCTGTGCTGCATCAGAGGGCACCTAGATTTATGACAATCGCACACAATCTTAATTTGTGCCCAGCCGATAATGCATCCCAAGGCCAGAATAGTTCTGCTCAGTGTTTCTTAACTGGATGTTTCCTTAATTATATGTCAGAGGCCATAAAACTCAAGAAGAAATTCCCCCCAAAGCACTGTTTTATGTCTTGATCATTAGGGTAAATCACAGGCAACAGTAAAAAGAGATTTGGAGAAGAGAATGGAAAAAAAAACATTGGGTTTATTCACACCTTTTCGCTTGTTGGTTTACCTATAACTAGTAGCCATGTCTTGACAGGGTTGATGCCCTCAGGAGACAGCTGAAGGAGATTTTACAGATAAACATAAGAGGCGTCGTCCGTTCATAACAGAAACTAAGGAAACACAGCCCTATACAAATAATACAAGATTAAACATGTACATATTCACAAATCCATAATCATACAACTATCTCCCTTCAGAGATTACTGCAAACCTTCTTTTCCCAAATCTACACACAACATCAGATGGCCTGTGGATACTTATGGTATGGGTCATGACACTTATAGTGGTAATGATTTAAAAAAAAAAAAGAATAAAACACAAAGCTGTGTGATTACATGATGAGTTATACACATTTGTTTGGCACGCAGTGAGGCAGCTTCAGTTTTAATGCCCGCTGCTCTTTATTTATATATTGCCTTTTGTTATGTTCCCACTTTCTTTATCTTTGGTGAAAATATTTGTGGGCAGCTGTTGCTACCACTTGTTTTCATTTAAGCTCATATTTCCTGTTCTGCACTATTGCTGTCAATCCATGTTCCAACATTAAAATAATTAAAATGAGAGTTGTAACCATGGTTCTATGAATTCCAGGAGACCATCAGAGCCGAGAAATTATTTAGTGCATGTAGCACTCCTCCTGGGCAGTCAGGAGGCATGAGCAGAACCAACATCGATAAAAGGTTCTCACTCTTCGTCATCCTAGCACATCTTCAGTTCACAAGCGTTCACACACGCACACACACACATCAGGCAGGGCAGTATATTCTCATGTTTTAGTCAGTAATTTCTGGGACACTTGTGTGAAGTGGTGATCCTCCTCAGCTCAGCTCAAACCCTGCAGATGACTCAATCGCGTAAAGCAGTTTGTTCCTCATGAGGTGCTGGTCACAGAACTCTGGGAGCTTGAGCAGGTTCATGCAGGTGCTTGCAGTAGGCAGACGCTCCAAGTCTGATCCTCCATTGTGGATGCAGAAGGCCGGATACAGCTCCTGTGCACACAGAGCAATTTATTTATTTATTAGCCCATTGCCACTGATTACAACTCTAAAGAGTTTGGAACGTTTAGCGACAGACCGATAATAGATAGGAGTCAGTGTGCGTCTTTGATGAGCGCAATGTTCAAAGCAATTTCAATTAAGCAATAAGTGTCACATTTCACCAGGAGATAAATGTTAAAAGAGAGACATTACCAGCTCACCTCATATAGTGCCAATATAAAGGTAGGTATCTGTCCTAGAGCAGGACAGATACTGAGTGGGCGACTGCCCTAGAATTTGACCCCTGGATGAGAGGCTGAACGAATGGTCATTTCATGTTGTCTATGTGGCATTTTTTAAAATCAAGCCTTCGGATGATGAGGCCACCTCATCTGCAGTCTATGACACTGGTCGTTTCCATCACACACCGAGCCAACCAAACCTCTCCTCTACCTGATTTCATCCTGCTATTAAAAGTTAGCAAATACGGCTTTGTGGCCATGCTGCTCCGATTAAATGGCTCTTCTGGGACTTAGCTGTAATGACCCCATTTTTCTGACAATTACCGTATTAAACTATCGTTGCTTATTGAGAAAGCGCCATTACCACTGCCATCACTTTGGGAAAAAAGAGAGTTTCCATCATCTTTTTTAAATGGCTTCTCCTGACAGAGCTATTCCTTGGCTAATGAATCCTGGGCCGTTTCACGACAGCTAATTAAGCCTTAGCTGGCTCAAACGGAGGGCCGGGTCAGGGGCCACTCCCCACAAATGACTGGCCTCTCAGCACTGAGACGAGGCGGTGGGAGGGGCAGTGCTCTTCCAAAGTCAGACTGATTAAATGAGGAGGGAGCAAACAACCTCAACCAAAAGAAAAGGGAAAAGATGATGTGATTCAGAAGAGTTCATTTCTTGACACATTTAATTTAGTAATTAAAAGAAAATATTTGCGTATCATATTACATATTAAACTATACACACACTTGCATTCCTCAGTGGTTTTGATTTAGCCTTTAAATGGTTGCATGTAAGTATAAAGTATTAAAAATGTTCAGTTACAGTACTTCATCACACTACCACAAACTACCACATTTCTCAGACTGAGAAATGCTCCAGTTAGAGCAAATAAACAGATGGGGTCATGAACTGTTGACAAAGGGAAGACATTTGAGAACTACCCAACTGTACTTATTGTAATATTTATTATTATATAACTTGATCAAAAATTATAAGAATAATTATTTGTATGGCAAGAGAAATGGAACATGCCTTAAATCCCAGCAGAGGAGGTCTGGAGCAGCTGGTTACAAATCTGAGCAGCTTCCGCTTTTCTTCATCTGTGAAGCTTTCCACCACTTCCCAGAAGATCTGGATGACCGGGTGAGTGGGCGTGTAACCACCTGTGACAGACAAGTGACAATTTCCTTCATTCATTCATCCATCCTGCTCTGCTGGTCCCTCTTGGAGGGCTGTGAGTGACTTTAGACCTCAACCCTCACTGGACAGAGGTGAGCACGTCATATAAAGCAGATACGTCAACACACACTTAACTGTTATATACCGTACTGTAACATGATTTGTTCTTACCAGAGTAGTTTGTGAACTTTTTCAAGTCATCAAGAGAAATAGGCACATGAGCTCCAGATATAAGCACCTTTCAGAAGAAAAATGTACACATTTTGAGTTACTCAGACTGAACATGAGGCAGTGATGTTGAAGCTGTGCAAACAGTACCTGCATCTCCTGCTGATCAAACATGCGGAGCCATTCCAGGTTGACCACATTGGCCAGGCCTTGTCTGAAAGCCAGACAGTGAGGTCTGATCTGCTTGTTCAGTCTGTAGTCGGCCACAAGGTGGATGTAGGCAATACGGTTAGCTGTAGTCACAGGAACGTCCTTTCCTCCAGGTTTCAACTCAACTACCTAAATACAATCACAGAATAGATCTGTTAAGTAGATTCTATTAGCAGAGCAAACTGAAATACATTTCAAACAGAAAGTGCAATAATATGTTTCCCAAATGGCACTAGTTCCAGATAGATAATAGGGACATCTGGTCCAATACAATTTGGCCCATGGCTCCCATTTCATTAGCTTTCAAGCAGTTAGGCCTTAATAAGGAGTGCTCATTGCTGTTAATAAAGCATTAGAATGATTTTAACCTCTAAAAGCATCTAATAAATCGGTAACGTTTTAAATGACACCTGTTACAGAACACTCTCATGTTAGAATTATCACAGATGACGAAATTGAACACGTGGATTTTAAAAATATCCTTGTGTACTTTGCAGTAAGTATGGTGGTATGAATTACCACCAAAATAAAAGTCTACCCAACACAATACAAAGATTAACCCCGGCAACAGAATTGCAGGTTGTAGCAAATGAGACAATAACTTATTGAGCACTGATAGTCTTGCCCAACATAATCAAAGTATTCACCGGCGTCTTTTTTATCACCTAGTGCTGAAAGTTGAGGACTTGGCATCCATCTCTTTGACATGCGATCATTTTCAGTTTTCCTCTGGGCAGTCGAATTCTGATTATGTGCTAATGTAAGAGAATTACTCCCGTTATCTTGCTTGCTTAAGCTATCTCACGGGGGCAAATGCGGGTCAACCAGCTCCCAGGTGTGTGCCTAATCTCTCGCAAATTGTTTTCCCTATCGTGTTTGTGAAGCCCTATTTGTGAGCAGGAGGGCTACATTGTAACTCGGACCATTTCAGGTGCTGTTTGAGAAGAGCTAATAAGACGTGTCAAAGCCCTGCGCAAACACGGCTGCCGGTTGAGTGCAGTCTAACCCCTCCGCTCCGCAGCAGACGTGCCTAAGAGCATCAGGCTGCTTCTGTCAGGCGTGTTTTTGGAGAGTTCCTGGGGTAAAGGCAGGGGAAGGGTCAACAGCGCGCACTGACAGTACAGACGTGCTTTATTTTTACGCTTCAGTGCTAAAATCGACGCATCAAGAAGGGATTGGAGTTTGGGATGAGAGGTTAGAAATTCATTGTTGAGTAAACAGGTTTTGTTAGCAAACAGTACAGCTATATATGAATAAAAAATACTTTTCTAATGCAATTTCTGTTGGTAGAGGATTCATCTAGTTAGCAGGTTTTATACATAATAAATCCTTATGGCGACAAATCATTACAATGTCTAATGAACGCAACCTATTCACGCCAGGATAGCCGAAGTGAAAGGATGAAAGCTGCTCCATACCCAGCAGGCAGAGATGGAAACGGGCCTGTTACTTTTCATTTACCTGGGCCTCTCCCAGATCGTTGTTGACGATAGTAAAGTTGAGGCCCAGCTCCTCCACGTCTCCCTCGTAGCTCTTGAGAAACAGCAGGTTGCGGTACATTTCGGGGTCTAGCGAGGCCAGGTGGTGGATGTCCACATCAGCGCTGGTGCCGAGCAGCTTAGACAGAAAGAAACTGGCAAAGGGCAACTCCACCAGCATGTTCTCGTACAGGGCCTGAGAAAAGAGGGGGAAATAAGAGCTAGATGAACAGTTCACCAAGGATTACGGCTACGATTCCACACACACGCAGGTTGCATTCTTGGATACGGTCTTTACAGACGGCCCGTGTACTGCCTTAAGAGAGTTAAACAGAACCTTCTACACAGGCATCAGTTCCTTGCTACTCAAAGTTTATAAATGCCAAATCTCACCTTGACCTTAAGACTATTAAGAGCTAGATGCATGCAGGTGACTCATAAAAGCCAACGCTAATGTACTAGAATAGTCACACACACACACAAAAAGGCTGGGCGGAGGCATTAAAATATACAGGTCCTTATAAATGATAGCGCTAAAACCCTGACCACATCAGCTAAATGGATTATAAATCTCGCACATTTCCATAATGCACGCATCTTAAACACACACGCGCGCATAAATCACAGCTATTTTCTAAACACGGGTTAATTGCTCAACTTTAAACAATGTCTATTTTTTATGCAAAATAATCCACTTAGTATTTCTCTTGTGGCCCGCAGCTCGTTTCAGACCATATGCGCGTCATGGCCCCTTGAAACCTATCAATAACACTTGTGCCGGGAAGAGGCAGCAGTAAGTGTATGCAGGGGAAAAACAGCCTTATTTTTTCAATGGCACTCACTTTATTTATGAGTGTTTATTGCCAGAAATTGTGCCAAAATGAGTTAGCCTGGGAAGAATTAATTATTATGGCCTGGGCCTTTTAATATAAGTGAGTGCAGTGGCAAGGCAATTAAAGCAGATCGCAGCACCATCAGGTGAAATAAATGCCAACAACATTTCAGGTGCATTCTGTTAGCTGCCAAATAAATTACTTAATTTACAACATTAAGAATCAATAAAATTATAATGCCTTTCAAACACATCTCCATCAATCAGAGGCGCCAACCTCTCGCTCCTAAAAGCAACTGTCAACGCGCGCAGACGAGGGAGAGAAATGTTGCAAAAGTGTGACTTTTAATTGGAGCGAGGCTAAAGAGATCCCGGTATCCCACAGTAAGAGCCATAAATGAGAGGAAGGTTGCAAGGTTTCTGCTAATGAGAGACAAATGAGGCACACTCCAGTCAGCTCTACAGGCTTATACTATATAATGGGAACACAGACTTTTGACAATATGGGCGAATCGCTCATCCAGATTTAACCATATTTATCCGTCTGTAGACCGGTGTCCTGTTTTCCTGTCTTCCCATTTGTGACTTAAATCTTTCTGCTTGTCAGCTGGGTGGACAAGTGAAGAAGAAGGATGATGGCCGGCCTCTATTCTGATGTTCAATCCCATTTCAGTGAGTACCCAGACAAGCCACTCCTGCCTGTAATACATCACCTCCACAACAATGGCACGCCTCGGACATTAATTAACAATATTAATCTCCTGTGTCCTTTGAGCCGCACTGTGCACTGTGCACACTGCAGCCACAATGATGCAATCCCAATCTATATAAAGGCTCGCCTTTCATCCAGGCACTAAACAAACATCAATACACACCTTCTAAATGGCCACTCAAACAGCCATTTTTATTGAGAAAAAAATAACGTAAGGAAGGGTTAATTGAAAGTCAAATTCAAATTCATTTCCCCTGACCTAATTGCCTGAACCATTAGCGGAAGAGAGCGGAGTATTGAAAGGCACGTGGGCGGAAAGCTTCAAGCTACTGATGGATCCTTTCTCCCAATCAAAGGAACCTAAAGAAGTGTGGAAGGAGGAGTTGTGACGCTCCACTGTGTGTACGGGACTGTCCTGAGCCGAGCGGCGGAGACAAGAGCTGGATGTTGCTGACTGTAAAACAGATCAAAATGCTATTACCACATGCTTTGAAGCCTTATTTATGTCCTCTGTGTGAGGCTGCTGATTTAGTGCCAGCCAAATGCAATCACTACACAAACAAGAGGCAGGAATCATCGGCTAATGGAAGCCTTAATTGAGAGACGACCGCTTGTCATGAGGTAATTCTTCTCTGCTTCAGGTGATACAGCCCCCTCCCCATAAAGCCAGCATCTAGATAAACAATCACTGCCACATGCATTAAGGATGATTTAGAAACATTAGGCTTCAATAAATAGTGCCATCAACGGAAGAGGGGGACAGGAAGCCAATGGTATCAACAGATTACGCACTGAGGTAAAAAACTACTGAAGAGAATGCTTCCTCTAACATCCATAGTTTAAACCACGAGAGAATGATCGTTGAAAAAGAAAAAATCCATCACACGGACTGGTTTGATTTTGCAACATTTACCTTGCCCAGGATCCTGCCGAGAAAGAAGTAGTGTCTGGTGAAGCAGTCTCCCACAAACATCTCTGAGGCGGGGCTGGGGTACAGCAGGCCCTCGTTAGTGGTCTTAAAAAAGCCCTGGTTTGGGTTAAAGCCCGACTTGAGCAGTTCATTCAGAAACTCTCGGAAGATCCCTCCGCCGTCGATCCCTGCCTCGTCCAGACCGTGAGCGTTCAGCAGGTGGACACGGATGCGCTTCTTTAAGTCCGGCTCTGAAGGAACGACACGATGTGTTTCATGTAAGGCACTTACAGTTGTATCATTTACAAATGAGGGTGAAGGGAAGATTTTAGACAAAAGTGACATTTTTTTAAACTTTACTTTCCATTGTAGTAGAGATGTTCAAATGGACGACACAGCAATCACAAACATTTACTTTCCATGTGTATTCATCTGTAATTCCTACATTTTCTAGGCCAAAGCTTTCTGACAAATTTATCCAAATTTATCAAGAGAATACTTAAACCTAACCTTTTAAGTACACTTTCAAAATGGTCAGACAAAGCCTTTCACAGCTTATACGGTCTGAGTGACCAGAGGAATAGTGATGTGCGATTCGTGAACGAATCGTTCAAAACTCAAGATTCACTTTATTGACCGCCTTCATTAACTCGTTCACCAACTCGCCCGCCCACTGCTTTCTAAACTGTGATCCCTGGACTGCGTTTTGTAGTCACAATGAATGGCACACTAATATTATGCGTGTGTAGCTTGTTTGAGCACAGAAACCAAAAGCTTATTGTTTACAACTAGTAGCTACTTCCCCCTAAAGTCCTCCTTCCTGCCTGCCCGCGCCTGCTAGTACGACCCGTACGAGCAGTGAACGACTCACTGTGGTTCTGGATCAGCCCCATCCCGCTCCCCGTCAAGTCGGTCAGCTCTGAACAAATCGTTCATCTCATTCGGCACAGTCTATGATGCTGACTCGTCTCGTAAGTCTCGTTCTCCCACGGAGTCGGAGCCGCTAACTGCATACTTGCCAACGTTGGGTTGTGAAAAATAGGGAGATTTTTTTTCATCGCTGTATCGGCTAGGTTTGCCAAAATTTGAAATACGGAATCGTCCCGTATTTTTTATATCAGCCTTTTCCACACAATCTTTCCTCTGATCTGATCCTCTGAATCTGTCCAGTTGAAAAGCAACAAAAAAAGTCATGAATCCTGGTTAAAGTTGAGTCTTTAGACTCGTCTGGAGCCTGTGTCTCCTCCTCACTGCTCAGCGTGATGAGCAGCTACAGACGGAGGTGGAGCGGGGCGCAGCTGACACGGGCAGCAGAGGGACTGGGACCCCCCCAGCAGAGGGGCCCCAGGGAAACACTTACACAGGATTTTGACAGTACATAAAAAATAAATAAATAAAACTAGTCTAATTGCAGCTATAAAAATCAGTGTTGCTTTTTTCTTTTAGGAAAGTAATCTGAATGCAGTTCTGATTTTCATCACTGTATAAGGCTAATTGAAATAGCATATTTTTGCCTAAAATACACAAAATTACACAAAATCGTATCTGATTAATCAAAGATTTCCTGGGTAGAACTGGCTGTTGCTCTAAATGTCTGGGAGTATTTCAAACAGCAGCACAGAAAGAAGAGTTATTCTGTAAAACTTATTTTTTTAAATAAATAAATTAAAGTAATATAAAACACCTTCTGTTACATGTAATCTATACACAGCCTATATCGGCCTAATGTAGCATTCTGAGTCTTCTAGATTAGAGTTCCACCACCTCCCAAAGTCCACTTTAACCACTGCTACTAAGCATGCAATACCTAACCTTATAGAAAGAAAGTGCTTAACCGGTAAAATATATAATATATAACATTAATAAATAAATAAATAAATAATTGATCCAACATTGTTTGGATGCATGTATGTCAAAAACCTGGTTACAGCAAATGAAAAAATAATCTGTAGTTACAAATCACAAGCTCTATTGATTTCCTTGTCGCCCCCTTGCCCTTGTCGCCCAAAAGTGTCCCTTATTTTTCTGTTCTCAAGTTGGCAACCCTAGTATCGGCCCAAAGAAGAACGTTCCTTTGCCTGGTGTGCGTGTAATACAATGTTTTGTGCCTTGTACCTGATGAAGAAAACTTGATCTGAAAATATTGTTTCTTTGCTATTCCATACATTATTCTGTTTTCCATTGAGGAAAAATTGTTGAAAAGAGTACCAGAAGTAGAGAGACCAGTGAAAAGTCGGACACTTGAGCTAAAAAGTAAGGACAAAGAAAAAAACCTATGGAAAATAGACTATATTTACAACAATTTTAAATTAAATTAAAATATTTTTGCAGAAATTATATACCTAAATAAGAATTTACATGTTATCATCTAATGATTGTAAGGTCTGCACAGGCCTACAAGTGTTTTTTTTACATTATTTAGTCACATGGTGTGGTGTGAGCATTAAATTATATTATATATAATAATAATTTAATTATATTATATACGTGAGTTACATGTCTCCATGGTAACGCTGAGGGAGGGGCTAACCAGCCGACTCTCTCGTTTGGTTCAAGTGCTAATGAAGTACAAAAACAAAACAAAAGCGATGAATGTGTGATACCCGTCTCTTCCCCTCAGTGGGAGCGTGTGTGTGTGTGTGTGTGTGTGTGTGTGTGTGCGCGGTGGCACGGCTGTGTGTGCACTGTAGGGCTGTCCTGTCGGACCGCTCACGGTAAAAGCACAACGTGTGAAGCCAAAGTGGATGTTGTCTCCCACTGCGGCTCTGGCGATGAATAGTTACGCAAACAGAGAGGCAGAGGCACTTCTTCTCCAGGTCAGGGTTCCCAGTTCATACAAATAATACTTGTTTCCTTCACTGTAAAATCGGGAGATTAGCGGGAGAAATGACTGACCGGGAGCATCGTGGGAGATGGGGTTAAAAATCGGGAGTCTCCCGCATGAATCGGGAGAGTTGGCAAGTATGTAACTGGGTTGAAGAAAGTCGTTTCTTCTGACAAAAACATAACAATAACCCTCTACACGTATACCGCCTCAAACATTACTGATGGTAAATGAGGTTGAATATTTCTGTACAAAACGAGAGTTATTGCACTCAGAGGTCCTATGCGGCTCAGTACGAGTGAGGGACTCGTATGAACTGGGAGAACGAATCACTCTGTGGTTCACGTCAAACAAAGCCACTGATACGTATGAATCAAATGGCTCGACTGCTAACTCCCGGCTAAGCTAGCCTCGCGCTAAAGTGTAAATAAAGCGGAGTGGTCAATTCAGGCAGAGTAGTGGGAAAAACAGATGAATATCATTTAATCCCATAATCATGGATTACATCAAATATAACTTTATCCAGTTTTACAGTCTAAAATGGCACCCGATTACAATCAAATCACCATGTTCTTTTAATTTTTTATTAAACAACAATTATTAATGGATTTAATTATGTGTGGAGGTTATGTTTTTTGTTTTCTATGATATTTTCCCAACTACTGTAATATTTTCATTGGTTTAAACAGTGGTTTACATTAGACTGACTCACTGAATCAAACGACTCAAAACACTCGATTCACTTTGGTGAGTGATTCATTTTAACTCGAGTCAGTAAAATGAATCGAACTTCACATCACTACCGAGGAATATTCAGATCAAATTGAGTGAGAGGTCGTCTCTCCAAATAATTAATGAAATGTGATAAATCAGGGCGGCTATAACTTATAGGCATCTAAATGGCATAGATCATGTCTTCTCTCCATGTCGCCTACTACTCTTTTTAATCAGATTGTCCTACGGAAGTGCCCTTTTAAATCCAAACACAGGAGAGGTGACTTAAAATAATTGATTCAGCTTTTATGTGCCCCATTAGAATAATCAGAAACACAATTATGCTTTACTCAAATGCAACATAAGGCATGAGAAGCAGCAGAGAGCTGTACGATCATTATATTCAGTTTCACTTTACTAGAGGTTCCAAAACATAAAAAGCTCACCATTTTCTGGAGAGAGTTTATCATAGGCGTCTTCATAGATGTAGTTGCGTCTAATGGTGACATTGATGCCGTCAGGAAACGGCCCGTCCCCCTGCACGTCCCGCTTGTCTGCGAAGATTAACCTCTGGAAGATCTGGGAACACAGGACATGTCAGGATCTGCAAAGCACATTCTTTTATTCACCTTTTTTACTTGAAGTTGTTCCTTCATCCATCGGCGACTGTACCTTGACTCGCTCCTCAAAAGGAACCACAAAGGGCAGCTCGGTCAGGATGGCCAGGTGACGCTCTTCAGACACTGACAGCTGCGGCGGCTCCAGGCCAACTGCAGAGACACACATGAGGTCAAACGCATTTACGTTAGCACTGAAACAACTAGCAACTAATCGATTATGATTAGTTGCATGATGTAAAAAGTTTGAATTAAATTTTCATACACTTTTCACAGCCAAGCTATTAATCTTTAAAAAAAAAAATTGTAGATGAATCGACTACCAAAATAATCGTTAGTTGCAGCACTAATTTACATGAAAATAAAGATGAGCATATTTCACCTTTAGGATGGTGCTGTTTTGGGTCAATTCTGGATTTGACCAACTCAAACTGTTTTCACTTTGCACCCTCTTGGACTCAATTATTCTGCACAATTAGTCAGTCTGATCTGCATTATCCCATCAGGGTTCCATCGTTGAGGAGAAGTATGGCCGTGCAGTGGTCAATACATTGCTCATTCATCAGCCATGGCGCTGTCCATTTAAGGAAATGAGAAAAGGCTAGACAAACACATTGAGCAGATGTGCTTGGGTTCATCAGGTACTTTCACCCTAATTGAATTCATCCCATACAGGCTTTAAGTGGCATTAGGCCGATCATACACACATTGTGATCAGCTTGTTTTCACACCTGCTGTAAAAATCTGTTAAATGATCCAGATAATGAACCACATTTGTGCAGACTGCAAGTTTTGTGCTAAAAACTGTTGGTTAGTTGACACCGTATATATAGCTGCTGTACTCCCTTTCCCAAGTCTTACATAGTAAAAGAAGGAAGATCAACTTACAAACTCGTACACAAAACACATTACTTCACGTGCCGAAATGAATACGCATGTTTTGCAACTTTCTGTCGGCAAAGCAGAGTTCACCTTCATGGAAACATCAACAAATCCCAGCACTTCAGCGCATTCTTCTGGGTCAATACACGCAGCACTCTAATCACTCTACAACAGTGAAAAGACACACAGGTACAGAAGCTTTAAAGAAACTTACCATCCAGAGTGGACTGTAGTGGCCCAATGCGGCCCATCCGACGTGTGCGCCACACATTTCTTGCAGAGGGCACGTACAGTTGGGTGACCTAAACAGGGTACGAACAAACAAAAGAATACATACATAAATAAACCTGTGTTTGGGAGGAAAGGAACAAGTCAAGGGCGTTGCCAGACGGAAGACATTACCCTATCTGCTCGGATGTTCCCCTCTTCAGAAAGCCAGTGACCCGCTGGACAAAACGGTCGCCTGATGTCTCGAGCCTTGATCATCTTCACCAAGTTAGTGATGACCTGTCGTGGATCAAACAGATAGCAACTGACTCCAAATGACAAAATACCAAGCAGTGCTAGTTCTATGAAGTCTACTAATCAGAACCACCATTGTTGCTAATAGAAGCTTGCTGTTCAAAACGCTTCTAGAAGGCCCCAAAGGTAACGAAGGAAAGTATAATTAGCTTCCAGACTATAACCTCTTGCGTGTCATTGCCTGCGGATTTAAAAGTGGGAGTTCTGACGTCGGCCATAACAATTAGAGCCAGACCATTTCCATATAATACGCAGAGAAGATTGTTTCAAATCGAAATGTTCTTACCTAAAGCACATCATTTTCATAGAGTGACCATAAATCTCTGCGAATCACCAGAAGGCAACTACAGTCCGCAATAATGGCAAGTGCAAAATGCTGTAAAAAGCGCGTGGCAATGGGTTTGGAGCAGACCTACCCCCTGACTCTGGGAATGAATAAGCATTCCTTAATTAGCCCATCGGGTTAAGTGCAAGCCTTAATGGGCCTTTCCCAAACTCCTGGGTGACATCGCTCTCCAAACATGGCCAAGAAGAAAGTTCCATTAGCAATATTAATACAAGCTTAGTTGATCATTTTCATTCAATTAACTTCTTTCAATTAAATAGATAGCTCGACAATAGAGGTGATAAAAGATGGAGGGACGGCTGATGACACCAACTAAACATTAGCGTGTTAAGGGTCAGCAGCGTTAAACTGACTGTAAATCCTACCATTCAATTTGGAAAATGCATTTTCCCTGCTCCCCACTTCTTTAATGGGTCGTTTTAGCTGACAAGAGGCCTTTGAGCAGATCTTTTATGAAAATTCCCTAGTTGCTCTTTGTGTATTTGCCACCTTCTGCCGAGCACTGGTGTCGAGTATTGAATGCTTCTCTCAAAGACAAGGAAGTCGCCCAATTACAGCTTCCTTTGTAGCTCAAGAGGTTGCAAAGGTTCAGGAGAGTTAAGTTATTGCGGTCTGCTACATTTAGTAAACACAGTAAAGGAAGCTTTCAGTCTCATGAAAACCTACTTGACTTTGGCTATGTTCAAAACTGCAGGCTGAAGGGACCCGAATCCAAACCCGAATTTTTCTTTTGTCTACATGCAACCTGTATCTAGTCTCTGTAGTATCTAGAAATAGTGAAATGTTCTTAATAGAAGTTATTTATATTTTCTTTATTTTGAGTCAAGAAATCTATCCATGACCACTAATTGCACTCAAAATTTAATTTAAAAAAATTAATTTACATAAAAAAATATTGTTGTAGAGGTTTTTTTTCTTAATTTAAGTGTAAAAAACGTATTTCTTTAAAGGTAATTAGACAAATCAATGACAAAATTACTTATTTCAAGAAAATGTTATTCATTTCAAGATTACTTTTTGCATGTCCACAGCAACACCCTCCTCTGTACAGACCTCACTGGGCCTGTTACAGGCTCACATAGACCCTTTAACTGCTGACATCATTAGTGACATCAGCTGGAGGCAGGAAGTGATCAAGAGAAATAAGATTAAACTAAAAGTAGCGATTTTAAGTGTAAAACTATAACTGAAAAATGTAGTGCTGTTGTGGCTTAAGGTGCAAGAACAAGAGGAATGACATTTGAGACGATAAAATAAGATTTATCTGATATTTCCAAAAACAGTTAGACATTTGTTTATCGTTACTATGACAACAGCTACAATGGAAATAGATAGGAATCGAGCTTCCCGCCTCCAGCTAAGCCCGGAGTGTTTACAAACAATTAAAGGGTCTATAGATTCAAAAACACAATTAGGATGTAAATGTGTTTGTGCCATTGGCTTCACAAAACACCTCCAGATTTGCTGCGACGTATTTCAATACATGTTTTATCCTCTTCTGCAGACGCGAGTAATTGTAGAGCATTTGTTCAGACAGATAAGACACAAGTCGTATTCAATTAGAATCATATTTCCGAAAACAATCCAAATTGAGCATTAAGACCTGCAGTGTGAATGTAGCCATTCACTGGGGACAAGTTTGATGCTTCATGTTGCTGCATGGTTTTGATGTAATGCAGAAAAAATGCATTCTAAATAAATTGTATGTTTTATTTTCCATTGGTTTGTCTCACCTTAAAAAGCTGCACCCAGCTCTTCTGTTCAGCCTGGATGCGCTGCTGCACTTCAATGTTGGTCTTCACTCCCACACTGCGGAAGGCGGCCATGTATTCCTCGCGGTGCTCCGTTTTTGTCTCGGGATACGCCAGTTTGATAATTCCCAGACAGGCATCTCGGAGACAGCGAGACAGTGTGACAAGCTCGGTCAGAGTGAAGGGCATCATGGAGGACTGTGTCTGACCTGCTCAAAAACAAGAAAAAGTCTGTCTCTTATTTCATATTCAGCCAGAACTATAATATACAGTACTTAGTGAACACACACACTTTTGAAACACTTGAACAATGTTATTCCAGCTTCAATAAAGATGGAATAAAGCAATAAAGCATACGATACCTCCATCTTAAATTTACCTTCCAACTCGTGCCCAAAAAACTCGCTGTCATGCACCGAGATGAGGGAGTGGCTGAAGAGGGAGCTGAACAGATAGAAAAGGGGGATGATGCGATTGGAGTCTTCAAACGACATGGGAGAACCTCTGGATAGGAGCTGCAGCAGAGGTACCATTGAGCTGTGGATGCACAAAAGGAGAGGGTGATATCTACAATAATATCAGCTGGTTGCTATTTATTTTATTTTATTCTTTGAATTGGCAGCTCATACCCCGTGATCATTTTGGTTGTCATAGAAGTGATCAGGTGCCAGAGGTGCCTCAGGAAGCGTGCATTGAAGGCTAAACTGTACAGAAGTCTGCAAAGCATGATGAAAGAAACACACATTTATTATACAAGACAGAACTAAAAGGCTCGTTTCAATCACATGACACAATCAGTATGAAATACAGTTAAAATACTTTCCGCCAATTTGTCTGCGATGTACAAACTGTAAACTTTGCCTCATTAAACAGAGGACACAAGTAAAAGAGGAATGAAACTGATGGCATTGTTAAGCAGCATTTCCTTCATAGATATTGTGGCTCTTTTTCTCCCCTTTTATACTTTGTGGGGGCCAAGAAGGAATTAAATGAGCCATTAAGCTTTATTTAGGTGAGGCACCTTCCATTAGTAAACTAGTTGCTGGCAAGGGTACCCAGCCTGGGTCATAAACAGCCCTCTGGCTTCCTGCTGGAGCCCCATTTAACTTAATGGCCAGGCTGCAGGACAATGAAGGGCTGAGGAGGAGGGGTGGCCTAGTCCTCCCTCTGACCCTACCGCAGCTTCCACACTCACTCAATTCAATGATAACACTAAGGTGGCCTCCTCACAAACCTGGCCATAGACGCTCAGCACTCAATGAGGCTGTGGCACCAAGGTGTAAAGCACCTCTTTGTTCAGCTTTATGTCTATTTGTGTACTTTTAAATGACATACCTCCTCACACTAAGGCCAAGCACGGACAATAATGTGGGAAAGCCAAAAGAAGAAATAAAGTGGCTCTGCATGCACGGGCTTCACAGACTTCTCCGCCTAAAACTATTAATTAGTCAAAGGTCAAAAGGGACCACGTGTATATGTTGCACCATAGACTTTATTCACAGGAAAAGTTTTCATGCACTCATCAAACTCAAATGTGATTTCATAATCCTATGCAAATAAGATGTAGCACTGGGGTGACAGACAAGCAGCATTTGCCTTGAAAAATGGTTAGAGCTGAGCGCACACCATCTGTCAGCGCTACAAGGCTCAGGAGAGAAGAAAGTGCTAGTGCTGTAGGCTCATAACAAGTGATGCGGGTGTTTGATTGAAATGGGAAACAAAGTACTAAATGCCAGCTGACATGCTGATTTACAGCCTAAGAGAACCCAAACCCCCATTTCAATCACCAAATGAACTACTAATAAACAAAGTCAAGACATCAAAAGCTTGTGTGTGCATGTGCATGTGCAAAAAGCTACTGATGAATCACACCCACTTCATTTCATTTTGTTGGTGTACAAACCCACATTTAAACTCTTCATAAATACCTGAAAAAGGCATTATAACATCGATATCAATTTCTCAGGATAAAAATAAAGTTTCAGCAAAAAAATATAATCAATCTATAATTAATTATTAGGGAATCAAAACAACTGAGCGATAGATAATCTCAGTAACTGTTTAAAGTTAAATTACACTACAACCACTAAAATTTCCATGAGCTAATAGCAAATCCATCAAAAAAAATCAATTTTGAGGAGTGCAATTTCATGAGACATTTTACATATTTATTAAAGGCAGCATGCCGGGCCGCTGGACCCCTGGCCAGACTCTTTCCTTTTTTTGCTTTAGAGCAGTAAATCAAGGCAAGGATGCAATTTGCTCCCCTTAGCCTCTTGTAAAGCTATCCCGTCCACTTCTGCAGTGATTAATCTTTCTCAGTGAGCTAATTATTTTGTACAGATATCCAATAATGATGGAAGACGAAGGGCAGGATTTATGGTAAAAGCGCATGAAAAAAAAGAAGCTGTAAAATAGGGAATGAGGCAGCAACCACAGATTAGGAAACATTTGCTGTGAGTGCTTCACTATTAATATTTCCTCAAACAACAGGATGCAGGATTGAAGAACAAGCAAGTAGTAGCGACTGAACTAATAATGAGCTAGTGCAGGTTGACTATCCATGAATCTTAGGTAGATCACCTCCTATCAGTCACTGCTCCCCCAACCCCTCTGCCACCTCTGACATCCTGGTTCTAATGTAATCAACCTGAGGAGAGGTAATTGCCCCTATCCTAGACTGACAGCTTCCCTGACATCCCCGCTTCCTCTGCCGGTTGTAAATGCCAGCAATGCGGGCCGCAGATAGCTGCCTGCCCTTCTCGCTGTTATTTACATTACTGCCTACAGCACGGACAGGCATAAAGATACAGCTTCCCTGTCCTTCGGACCGGTGGGTTAACATGCCATTTATCAACTCAGCCAGTTTATGAGTGTCTTTAAGAAACACATAAATGGCGAGTAAAATCATAATCATATTTTTGATTCTTTAGCATCATGTACCTGACTTTGGGCACCATGAGTCGATGCTGGACCATGAGGGTGTGACAGATGGACGCCATCATGGTGAAGACCTCCTCACTGGCCGAGTCCCTCCACACCAGGTTGAGCAGGGCGTTGGTCTGCTGCTTAGTGTCCAGTTTATGCACACACTCTTCTGTGATAAGCTGCACGGAGATTCGACTGTCATCCTAAAAAAAAACACAAAGACTGCCATGTAATTTACAGAAAATATGAAATACATAATGGTAATAATGCATCAGATTGGGGGGTGAAGAGTGGACAGAAACATTCAGGAAATTGTCAGGGCGAGGACCCGCCCATGCTCCCTACGCGGAGGATGGTTGAGCTTGAGAAAATAAATTAATTTTTACCTTAAACTATAACTATTAAGAGTTAAAAGGCAATGTGGTAACTAACGAACCATAGCACAATTATTTTAAAGATCATGACCACTCTTACACTTTGTTGGTTAGAAAGTAGTTTAACTTCCCGATTTTCACACCTCTCCCACCCCCCTCCACTTGCTCCCCTTTGCAGCGCAGCTGTTTCCATTAAGAAAAACAAAAGAAAAGAAAATGTCCGTTTGTCTCGTGTGCTGAAAGGATTAAGTTAAGCATGAGGTCGAGAGAAAAGAGGAAAGCATTTCCTGGATACGTAGGACCTCAGGAGCAGCTGTTGGGGAGTGGCCAAAGCCCTGCCAAGAATAGACCCTGGAGAAGATTCAAAGATTACTCAAAGATGCGCGAGTGGGTTGAAACACAGCTCCAAGGAAGTTTTTGATGAGAGAAGAACATTGTAATAAGGTATAATAATAATTATTATTATTATACCTTATTACAATGTTCTTAAGCACTATATAAAACCGATGCATCGGTTTTATATAGTGCTTTTGGACACTCAAAGACGCTTTACATTGCACTATTCTTTCACGCCATACTTGGTGGTAGTAAGCTACTATTGTAGCCACAGCTGCCCTGGCTGGGGTAGACTGATGGAAGCGAGGCAACCAGTCTGCGCCATCGGCCCCTTCGACCACCACCAACCACCCACTCGCTCACTCCATTCACAAGGCTTCCTGGTGTTCCCAAACGGTCTCCCATCCAAGTTCCGACCAGGCCCTTCCCTGCTTAGCTTCCAAGGTCTGACGGGATCGGGCAGAGCAAAGTATAAAGTTCTTACAAAGATGATTTTGCATTATTACCCCTTTATTAAAGGAGCTGTATCATGCTATTTTAGCCATTCCAAAGTAAAGTATAGGCATTTATATGATATATTGTACCTCTATCACTATGGAGTACTCATTTTTGGGAGAACTATAAGTATTTTTGGGGGGTATTTTCCCTACCCGCAAGACAAGACGCTTCGATTAAGTTAACTCCGCCCCTCTCTCCGCTCATTCCACATTTACAGTATTATAAATATAAATATCGCTGCAAAAAGTTACTTCACATAATGCAGCTATAAGGAGTTGACATGTGCAACACAGTTTTATAAATGGCTAACACACACGCTAACACACACGCTAACACGCGTTTTGATTGACTCACCGCTCAGCCTGGTCTCCCCATCGGGTTATGGGACACGCGTTGGTTATAAAAGTTAATCCACTTTGATTCTGGCCAAGGTTCACCAAGCTTCCATCAGGTTGGTTGATATACTAGCTGAATCCTGGAAAGAAATTCCAACTTCTGGCGAGTGCACTCTTCTTTAGGAAGGTTGAATAGTCCTGTTGCTCTCGTAGCCAAACGCGCATCCGTGACATTATCGTTGGGTAAGAGAAAAGAACAGGCGGTGTCCAGAGTAGGTTAGAAAGAGCTCCGTCTTCACAAACATGACTTCTGTTCGGATCCATGGATCTATGTTCGGATCCTCCGGCCGGGGGTGCGTTTGTTTACCCTCCCGGGACAGCACAAACGCGTCGGAGAGTTTTTTATTTTTTTATTTCTCTCTTACAACAAAATAATGAAAAAAACTGTTTTATAAATTAAAATCAGGCCGTAAGGCATTACATTATAGACAACACAACAGAACAACTCAGTCGTTTACCAGGAGAGGGCGGAGCAACTGCTCAGAGAGCAGGATTCAGGAGGATTACTTAGAACGAATGAAGCCAAACCGCTCTGGGGGTGTTTTTGAAGGAAATAGCATAACAACATGGCTAAAAGCTCCAAAAAGTCGATTTTGCACGATATAGCTCCTTTAAAATAAAATGCCAAATACATGAAAATACAGCAAAATACTGTCAAAATGTGTAAATTAAAATCGCTTATTAGCTTTATTCTTTTATATTCTTGATATTGTTTTCAAACTTCTGTGGAAAATTGTGATGGTTAGTTAGAAAGTGACAGTGTTGTATGTTAAGACTATTGACCTGCATGGTTGGTAGGTGGATGCCAGCATCATCGTCATCCTCAGAGTCACTGTTGACCTCGGGCCGGTTGACACTCTCTGACACTGGCAGCAAGGGCAGGAGTGTTTGTAGAGCTCGGAGGTAAAGCAGCAGGCCATCCTCTGACAGTGAGCCTGTACACACACAACCATGAAAAACACGCGACATTACTTAAAACACTCACATTTAATTAGAGAAGTATTGATATTACTAAAATGAGTCACAGACCTAATCCATTTTCTCCAGCAGAAAGAACAAAGTAGAGAACCCACGGTGCCTGGCTTCGAGCAGATGTAGAGGATTCTATAGTCGCCTTAAGGGAGCTAAGGAAGGCCTCGAATGGGAATGAAATGTGAGGGTCTGACAGCGCCGGGATAAAGTAGTGAAAAATCTGTTCAGTGAATGGTGCAGAGATAAACTCCTCTGTAAAGGCCGCAAACACAAATTGCCTGAAAAAAGTACAAACACAACACGTTGTACATGCATTAAAAATCAACAGAACAAAATTATTCTGAAGTTTCCAGGTGACTCAGCTTGGGTTCACTAGGGTAACAAATATTTCCTCTCCAAACAAGAGCCGCTTTGTGTCTCAGTAACACACATCTGGTGGGCCACAGCAGATAATTAGCTGTTCAAACTCAAGTGTACAAAAGTTTCTCACACTCCCACATTGCTGTTGTGGAAGGAGAAAGAGGCAACTTGTTGTTTGCCCTCGAGAATGTCTCAAACTGAAGGTAAATAGTCAGATATTCTGCACTCAGTGAGTAAGTGGGAGTCTTTGATACTTTGTTGTAAATTGGTTGTGACGCAACTACTGCTCTACATCAGAATGGAGAGAAAACTGATTGGGTTTTCTTTTATTATACAGTGGGAACCAGATGTTTACATACACTACAGTATATAAAAAAACATTTATTTTTTTTCCTCACTGTGACATAAAACCAGAATTAACTTTCAAATTTCAAAATTATTTCTATTTGCTAAATGCCAGAAGAATGAGAGATAGAATTTTCTACACAGTTTTATAAAGTTTACATACATGTCATTAATATTTGGTAGCATTGCCTCCCTTTATAACTTGGGTCAAACGTTTTGGATAACCTTCCACAAGCTTCTCACAATAGCAGGAATTTTGGTTCATTCCTCCAAACAGAACTGGTGTAACTGAGCAAATTTGCAGGCCACCTTGCGTGGACATGCCTTTTCAGCTCTGCCCATACATTTTCAACTGGATTGAGATCAGGACTTTGTGACGACCACTTCAAAACATTGACTTTGTTATCCTTAAACCACTTTGTAACCAGTTTAACAGTTTGCTGTGGGAATTGTCCATTTGTGCTCAAGCTTCAACTTCCTGGCTGAGGTCTTGAGATGTTGCTCCAATATCTCCACATAGTGTTCTTTCTTCATGATGTCAACTATTTTGTGAAGTGCACCAGTCCCTCCCACAACACAACAACCCCACAGCATGATGCTGCCACCCCTGTATTTCACAGATGGAATGGTGTTCTCAGGCTTGTAAGATTACCCCTTTTTCCCTCTGTGCATTTCTCCAATCTGGCTTTTTTGTTTATTTTATATTAAAGGAGCTGTATCATGCTATTTTAGCCATTCCAAAGTAAAGTATAGGCATTTACATGATATATTGTACCTCTATCACTATGGAGTACTCATTTTTGAGAGAAATATAAGTATTTTCTGGGGGTATTTTCCCTACCCGGAAGACAAAACGCTTCGATTCAGTTAATTCCGCCCCTCTCTCCGCTCATTCCACATTTGCAGCATTATAAATATAAATATCGCTGCAAAAAGTGAAGTTACTTCACATAATGCAGTTATAAGGAGTTGACATGTGCACCAGTTTCATAAATGGCTAACACACACGCTAACACGCGTTTTGATTGACTCACCGCTCAGTCTGGTCTCCCCATCCACTTTGATTCTGGTCAAGGTTCACCAAGCATCCATCAGGTTGGTTGATATAGTAGCTAGCTGAATCCCAGAAAGAAATTCCAACTTCTGGCGAGGGCACTCTTCTTTAGGAAGGTTGAATAGTCCTGTTCCTCTCGTAGCCAAATGCGCATCCGTGACATTATCATTCGGTAAGAAAAAAAAACAGGCGGTGTCCAGAGTAGGTTAAGAGCTCAGTCTTCAAAACAACACTTCTGCTCGGATCCATGGCTCCTCCGGCCGTGGGTGCGCTTGATTAGCCTCGTGGGACAGCACAGACGCGTCGGAGAGTTGTTGTTTTTTTTTAGGCCCGAGCGCCATCAGGGCTGGCGAAGGGGCTCTTGTAATCGTATAGAGTGCTCCGCGCACTCCCCCAAAGTGCGCGGAGCGCACAAAATGAGCACGAAGCGCTCGCCTCCTCTCAAACATGCACTAACGCACTCCTCTCGTCGTGCACGTGCACATGTATCAGAAAACAAACATTGTAATTGGACGGTGCGCGGAGCGAAGCGGAGCGCACTCCAAAGTGCGAACAAAACGCACAAAACAAGCGCGAAGCGCTCCCCTCCTTTCAAACACTCACTAACATACTCCTCTCGTCGTGCACGTCCCGTGCACATACATATATAATGCAAAAATCAACATCGTAATTGTACAGCGCCCATAAAAGTCAATGGGCGACTGAGAGCCCTGGGTCACTGACGGGCACTGACGGGCTTTCCGAAAATATATAGTTTATGGTACCCGCGTAAGCGGGAACATTGTTTTCGTATGGGAATATTATTCTTTCTTTCTTTCGCACCGTCGCAATTTTCACCCAGTGAACACTGACGAAAAGTCACAGATTTTGGCCCAAAATTCAAACCCGATCCGACGCAACTTTTGACTATTTCCAAATTTTGAATTTCAAAATAGTGGCGCGATAGCGCCACCTCCGTTTTTTTTTAACATTGCGAGATAGGACTTGGCCAAAAATTAAGTTTGTCGTAGAATCATAAAAATCGGTACAGACGTGCATTATGACAAGTTGAGCAAAAAATATTATTACGGCAACGCCGTCCGCCATATTGGGTGTCGGCCATTTTGGATGGCAGCCCGTGAAGCGGGAATCCGCCTTTATTTTTCACTTTCTACAAAATCTATCTCCTCCTAGAGCGTTTATCGGAACGACCTAATTTTGGGTGGAAAATAATCTTGAGAAGTAGAACTTTAAAAGTTATCCAAATTATTTTCCTAAGTTTTACGGTTTTTAATGCGGCGAAGCCGCAAACTGTATGAAGTATTTTGAGATTTTTCGCAAACAAAAAATGGCTCCCATCTGCACATATGAAGCCCGATTTCGCTCATTTTGTTATCAGTTGTTAAAGTCACAGTCCTAAACACTTTCATTTGGCAAAATTCAAATTGGGCGCGATAGCGCCCCCTATAGGAATTATATGGAGAGTACAAATTTTAGTTTTACGAAAATTAAAATAATTTGACACAAAATTCTATTTGGTCGTTCCGATCAGAAAAGTCAATCACACCCATGCCATATTTTTCACGGTGTTGCCGTAGCGATGACCAGAACGTCCCATTTTATTCTGATGGAAAAATGTTAAACTCCATAATTCACCGAGAAGTGAGGAACCAAAGGTTATCCAAAGTACTTGGATAACCTTTGTGGATTTTCTGCGGCGCAGCCGCAGCCCTAAGTAAAATGTAAAAATATGCTTCAGTTTGCAGATATAGTGTGATACAAATTCATACTAATTTTCTCTGTATAATGTCAAAATTGAGTGCGTTAGCGCATTCCAAAAATCCTAAAACAAGACCCTTGGGAAAAAAGTTAAAAACAAACATAAAGGCAGTAGCAATACCATCATTTTAGATTGAGGGAGACAAAATGGCGCGAAGCGCCCCCTTGCTTTAGGCAGGGCGGTCGGCGAGGGCCGATAATCGCCAATTGCGGCTATATTTTCTTTATTGCTCTCTTACAACAACAAAAATGAAAAAGCTGTTTTATAAATTAAAACCAGGCCGTAAGGCAATACATTACAGACGTAGAGCACTTCCGTTCCTTTGTGACGACACAACTGAACAGCTCAGTCGTTTACCAGGAGAGGGCGGAACAGCTGCTCAGAGAGCAGGATTCAGGAGGATTACTTAGAACTGCGTGAATGAAGCCAAAAACCGCTCTGGGGTGTTTTTGATAAGGAAATAGCATAACAACATGGCTAAAAGCTCCAAAAAGTCGATTTTGCATGATATAGGACCTTTAAGCGCTTCTTCCAGGCGAGTACCCTCTCAGCCCATGTCGGTACAGTACTTGTTTTACTCTGGATAATAACACACTCTTACCAGTCTCAGCCAGCATCTTAACCAGGTCTTTTGCATTTGTTCTTGGATTGATATTCACATTTCAGACCAGAGCACGTTCGTCTCTGGGACACAGAACTCGCCTTCTTTCTGATGTGTAATGATGGCTGGACTTTTCCTTCTTTTTATAATTGTTTGAACCAATGAACCTGGCACCTTCAGGCATCTTGAAATTGCACCCAAGGATGAACCAGACTTATGCATGGTTCCAAAGACATGACATCGTTATCTGGGCTTTCCCAAATGGTATAAAAGGTATAGTAATCTTAGTGTAGTTAAACTTCTAACTTTGTAGAAAGTAACACAAAAATGTCAACAACAACAAAAATCTATCCCTAATTCTTCTGGCATTTAACAAATAGAAATAATTTTGAAAATTCTAATTGATCTAAAAAGGAAAGGTTAGTTCTTTTCATGTAAGACGCTGAGGAAAAAAAATGCATGTGTCATTTTATATAGTGTATGTAAACATCTGGTTCAACTTCTCACTGTATGTGCATAGACCAGTAAAGATCTTCATTAACATGACCGTAAATTGTACCATTTTGAAACTAAACCCATGTATATGATATAGTACCTTGCGTCTGTTGTGCAGGAGGAGTAGGTAAAGTGCAGGGGTTTTATGATGTTCTCCAAAAGTGTGCTTGCGAGAGGGATAGACAGTTTCTCACTGTATTCCAGACTGGTAGGTAGTCTGTGATTCACTAGGGAGTACAGAGACCTGTAGTATCCTAAAACACACATTTTCAGCTGTTAGAGTAAATATGGAGTGAATGACTAGTCAAATTATTATCATAACATGTAACAAATAACTTACCTTTCTGTACCATATAGTGCAAAATCTGCTCAAGTAATGAAGCTATATAATGAGCATCTGGAATAACAGGAAGATATGTTTTGTCTGAAGTAAAAATTTCTAGGATTCGCATGGGTACTGCCACATTTAAACTGTCTTCACTGCAACTCTGCAACAGTCTGCAAAACATATACAATGACAACAGACGACACAAAAAAATACAGTTCACTATTACTAATTAATAATTACCTGCAGCAGAAGCCAAGGATTCTCTTGATTTGAAAAATACAAGTCTGCTTATGTGGGCCTAGCAGCTGTTTAACAAACTGGTTGTTGTGTTTTACCAGATTATGGCCAAGCCATATCTTGATGAATAGACAGGCAGAGAAGGCAAGACTCAGTGATACGTATGAGACATACACCTGTTAACGCAAGCTATGGTATGTTAATGCATGTTAATGGTAGATTCTTACCAATCGATGTGCATCCACACTTTGTCTGTAGAAAAATATTAATTGCCTTGATAAGAGGCAAAGACTAGGACCATCTAAAACGTACTGAGATCCCAGTGCCTGTGTCTGGTTGACACACTCATCAAAGCAGGCTCTTTGAAACGCATACTGCAAGGAAGAGAATATACACTTACAGTTTACAAGGTATTCCAAGAACCATCCATAAAATAACACACACAACACAATACAAGCTTAATCAAAATGCATTTAAAATTATTACAGAGTTATTATACCTGCCGCTTTAGATCTTGGTATCCACGTATAAAGGACTGGATGATAATTGCATTCTTCAACCTCTTTCGTTCATCCTAATGAACAAAATGTTGTTTTTTTCAGTTGATAGACAATTTGTGGTAACATATATTATATCTCTGGTGGTAACATAAAAAAAAACACTGAACACCCACCTCTCTTTTCCTTCGCTCTTCTTGAGTACGGTGCAACAGAGAGGCTTTCTCCTCCTGGACAAAAACAGAGTACACCAGGGTGTTGAGTAAATACAACATGTGTCAATGTATGTGATTTGAGGCAACAAATCCTTTTGTCAGTCACCTTTTTACTTGCTCCTCCAAGTGATACTTTAGGTCGTGTCTTGAAATCTCCCTCAAAGCTAAACATTTTAGATTTTTACCATTCACCAAATGTAAAACTGCCACAGCAACCTGGAAGAAAATAAAGCTTAGTATGTGCGAAACATAAGCATTAAAACCCCGACAAAACTATTTTCGTGGGAAAACAAACGCTACACATTCCCAAACAAAAGTCACTTTCACTTTGTGAGAGCGTTATGTCTTCTATATGTTGGACAGTACTATGCTAGCAGCCCCGGTAAATGCAGCTAGCTCGTGACTCAGCAGCTGTCAAGGGGAAAAAACTGCATTTCTTCCAACAATAAATCTCCACGTACACTGCGAACACTGAGCAATACTTTGTATTCATTCAGGATATGACAGATTTTTGGCAAACGTATTGCCGTAACTTGATTTTGTTGACGTTAGCACTGCAGTTAGCAGTGCAGCTAAACACTAACATACTAAGCTAACTTCAGTGTTTTTCTTTCTGTGTCTTTAACATAGCCCATTCATTACGACAGGATATCAAACTAAAACACAAAAATATATGAAACATTTACCTTTGCCTTTTCGGATGAAGAGGTATATATTTAGGATCAAAGCAAGTCTAAAAATGTTCTTCCTCCTCTCACTGAAAATCAACACAACACAAGAGAAACGATCTACATCCGCTTCCTGCATTGTCCCAAAGCCGATTGGACAGTATTCACGCCAATCTAAGCCAAGTTACCTAAACCCGCCCCCTTCTGTTCCAAGTGCAACAGACGCCTCGGCTCTCAGTTGGCTGGTCCTCATTCAGACTAAAGTCGGGGATAAAAATGTTAGCAATTAGATGGTGGTCTGAATGTGAAAACTATGATTATTTTTGTTTTAGGCTTGCTTTTCCTCCAATGCCAGAACACGTTTTGTGTCTGACTCTACCACCTTCATTAGGCAAAAAGAGTCGAAGTCCAGCTTTGCGCATGATGAATGCTGTGCTATGCTGCAGATCTCTGAAACTTATCATAGTAGCAACTGTAGCCGCTGCCTACTTTAGACACAGACTAAATTGCTGGCTATATCCACATGTTGAGACTATTGAGACCACATGACTCCACCTATTGCATCACAGTGCCTAATGGTCATGTTAAAGTCTGTGAATACTGATCCCTTCAGATCTAGGAAACTATGTAGGTTAGTCTGGGTTAGTTAGCTTCCTAGAATGAGACAATGATGGAATAAATGGTAGCCTATACTTTGTGAGTGTGTGTGAGTGTTAGATAGATCGGTAGGCGCTATATTGATGTTGCTCAGGGTTCGAATTACAAAGTGGCTTTCGGGGAGCCCTATTTTCCGATCCTCCCTGACTAACTTTAACGCTTTTGGTGCGTGTTCGGGCATTTATGTTGACGTAAACGTAGTAATTTCAGTGCAGCGCCGCCACGCATGGATGGTCACAGCAGGAGACACAGCATTGCATTTATTAGCGGAGACAGATGTTCGGAAATAGAAAAAAAACCCAGCATTGACACATTTTTTATATCATCATTTATTTCAGGAACCTTAATGTACAGAAAATCAAATCTATATGCGACACAAAAAATGGACAGTGTTTTAGAGCTCCCCCTAAAAGTCTCAAAGTAGGCTTTCAGGGGAGCCGAGCTCCCCTTAGCTCCCCCGTAATTCGAACCCTGATGTTGCTACATCAGCATATTGGTGCAGATGTGCAGCCGCGCTTCTGTCAGTCTACCCCAGTCCAGAGCAACTGTTGTGTTGACTTAGTGTTAAGTGAAATGAAGGCGTAATGGGCCTACTAGTAAGATTCCTTATAAGTGCGTCATAGTGTCCAGTGCGCACAGGGCTGGGCATTCTCTCTTGGTCTCAAACTATGGGCTATGGGAAGCGTACTGGTGTAGATTGTGATTTCACTGTTCTTAATTTAGGCTATAGCTATAGGGCTATTTAATCTCATACAGTCTTTTAGGCTATTTTGATGCACATCTTTGGTCTAGCGACCTATTTTTCTATGTTCTATGCTTTATAGGCCCATATTAGCTTTTTCTTTCTTTCTTTCTTTCTTTCTTTCTTTCTTTCTTTCTTTCTTTCTTTCTTTCTTTCTTTCTTTCTTTCTGTCTCTCTTTCTTTCTTTCTTTCTTTTTAATTATTTGGTCCTTTGTGTAATGAGAAAGCTCATTCTTATGGTCAATGTTTAATAAAATGTTTGTCTTGCCATAAACTTGTTGTTGTTATTATTATTATTATTATTATTATTATTATTATTATTATTATTATGAGTAATGCAAGGCAAGGTTATTGCGCATTTCGTACACAAGGCAACTCAATGCGCCTACTATTACTACTAATAGTAGTAGTAGTAGTAGTAGTAGTAGTAGTAGTAGCCTAGCATTTAGTCTAATAATAATAAAACACAATAGCCTACCTATCTTCTGCTGCAGGTGTAGGCATTTCGAGCCACCGACTGCATCCCCCGATAATTCCATAACGAAGGCGAAAAATCGTAATGATCATGCATGTGAATAGTCCAGTTCACATCAGAGATAGCACGGGGTTCCTTTTTCCGTTAAAGCGCCTTTTCATAATGAACACATTTACCCAAGGTAATTAATATATAAAGCATTGCAATTTGTCATTTTGATTTGTATTTTAGTTAATTGTGAAAGTAATTACGGAGCAAATGAACAGCTTTCAGGAAAGACTGGGGTTTTAGGGTCCGCTTTCATCTGGGCCTTATTAATTTTCTCTCCTCTAGATGTGATGAAAAGGAGCGATAAATCTCGATGATCGGTGAAGGCCAATAGTAAATGGCTCCATATTTCACCGCGGCTTTTAATAGAAATATTCATGCTGGTCCCTTAATGAAATTAAACCTGTGCGCTTCGTTGGGGCAAGACGCCGGTCGACAGGCCGCAAAGCTGTTAAGATAATCATCACCAGAGGTCCAAGTGGATAATTACAAAAGAACACTCTCAATGTGGGATACAAGTCGAAAGGTTGTTTATTTATTCTCAAATTATAGGCCACTGGGTCCATTCTTCACCTATAAGCCCACAACAGGCACAGGCGAGTTAATGCGTATAAATGCGTAAAAGTCCAATAGCCTAAGTGTACCGCCAGAACACACACCCTAATAGATGCTTGGTTTATGTCTTGGATGGATCCTTCGCGCAGGCCCACGTCCTCCCTCACAGACATCAATCTCCCCGTTATCATTCTGTAATTGCTCATCATCATCAAGGTCCACAATTAAACGGCAGTCCTTTACTTGAAAACTAGGCGCTGACTTGTTGATTTCCCCCGAGCAAATAAACGTCCTCGGCGCGCGCTCCACTGATGAATTGACAAAAACTAATCAGCTTTATTGGTAGACAGGTTAAGGGCAACGGGGTGTCAATAATTCTCATTTTGACCTCCGCTTCCATTAACTTTAAGTGGCTTATTAGTCCGAAGTCACCAAAAGCCATGGGTCCAGATTAGATACGACTCTATGTTACACTACGGCTTTCAATGAAACATTTTTTGCAACTCACTTGTCACAGATTAAACCTAGAGTGGCTCTATTTGACAGCCTCTTAATATAACCAAGGGAGAAAAACGAAAACAAAATACTTTATATTAACAAATAAAATGAGGCTTTTAAATAGGCCTACTGCCAGTTTTAGCTAAACGAAAAAGCCACGATCTTCATTTGAACAGGTCAGTAAATGTGCCATCGCCGCCCACTCCGCACAATGACAGAAGGAGAGCTTTTACTCAGATTTCCCTGTTGGCCTGTTTGGGACTTTGTCTTCAAGATGTTCACGGACCTGTATTTATTTGCATTATTAAACACTATAGATCCTTTATTTATTTTGAATCAGTAAACACCCAAACAAAAAAGTTAAAATAATGTTACTGTCATTTTATATACACTGGTTGGTTTGATGTATCATTAAATGACAAGGAAAATAGAGCAAATTATTAAATATAGTGCGTTTAAAATAGGCCTATTATAATAATGATTAAACTAAATGGGTTGATAATTTCACTAAAAATATTATTATTATTATCATTATTATTATTATTATTATTATTATTATTATTATTATTATTATTTAGGTTGGTTCATTTACTATTTTTGTTGCATTTTATCCATTGCGGTTCTTAGCATTTAGGTTCCAAACAACGGTGCGCTCCTGTGCAGGATGCTCATTAGAGCAGAGAGGAGTGTGCTGCTTAGGCCCGCCCTCTGGGTCCCAGCAGCACCAATGAGCTTTCTCTCATAGGCAATAAGTGTCACCCGAAGTCCGCACCACATCACAACTTGAGAGAGGTGGCAAAACACGCTCATTTCTCCTTCACTTATTAGGTGAAACAACAAAGACGCGAGGAAAAGATGGAAAAATCCAAAAATTTTCGAATCGACGCGTTGTTGGCGGTCGATACACCTAAGGTGCAGACATCTCCGCTGGCTCTTGTAACTTCACTGTCATCCAACTCTTCGATACCGTCGTCTGTGAGTGTAGCAGAGCTCACCAGCAGCGCGGACTCTTTACGCACTGAGACACCGTCTCCCCCCAGGATTTCCACATGCGGCTTGATTCCTAAACCAGGCTTCCTCAACAGTCCGCATAGTATGGTCGGATTACACTCTCAGAGCACCACGGGTATCCCTGCACAGGCTCTTTACGGCCACCCCATGTACACGTATTCAGCCGCTGCGCTCACAGGACAACACCCCGCCTTGTCCTACTCTTATCCGCACGGCTCGCACCACCATCATGCCACGGACCCCATCAAACTCTCGGCCAGCACATTCCAACTGGACCACTGGCTGCGCGTGTCTACGGCCGGCATGATGCTGCCCAAAATGTCCGATTTTAATTGTGAGTATAACTCATTTCAACATTTCTCTCTAAGAAACCAGTAGACCCACATTTGTGGGAGTTGTGTTCAAGTTAAAGAGTGCAGACTGGGTTACTCCATTTATGTGTGTATTATTTGGAATTATCAGAAGGATGTTTTTTCTGAGAGAAACCTAAATGGACAGATAATGGACAGTGGGAAAGTGGCAGAGCAGTGTGAAACCCACAGAGCTCATGCTATTTGCTCACTAGATACTGCCTTTTTGTCTCAGCCCGTTTTAGCAGATTTGTTCAAGATGAGACACAGCCCTTCTATTTACATTTAGTCTGACACAGACGTGGATATAGGAATTTCAACATGTTTCTGTCATTTTATTTGCAGTTTTATGTGCCACAATTAATAGTAGTTTGTTGCTTAGCAATGATTGGACTTGAATTATTGTGTTTTATATTTTGTTACAGCCCAGGCGCAGTCAAATCTGTTGGGTAAATGCAGACGACCAAGGACGGCGTTTACAAGCCAGCAACTGCTGGAGCTGGAGCATCAGTTCAAACTGAACAAGTATCTGTCCCGACCCAAGCGCTTTGAAGTGGCCACATCCCTCATGCTCACGGAAACCCAGGTAGGCCTTTATTTATCACATTTAAATGTGTCTAGTTTGCCAACACAAGATAAAAACAAAGATAGGCAATTATCAAAATACGGACATAAACAGTCCTGGGTTTTACGCATTATTTACGCACGGATTACGCACGGATTTCATGATTTATTTTTGGAACAGACTACATCGCCTATTTTCTCTTTCAGGTGAAAATATGGTTCCAAAACAGGCGAATGAAGTGGAAGAGGAGTAAAAAGGCCAAGGAGCAGGCCGCCCAGGAGGCCGACAAGCAGAAGGGCACCAAGGGGCAGGAGAAATCAGATGGACTCGATCAGTCAGAATATCATAGCAAGACAGACTCGAAGAACGGCAGAATAAGAGACTTTAGAGACAGTGATGACGAAGAAGGAGACAATTTCTTGTACAATTCATCAGACTGCTCCTCCGACGACGAGAGGAACCACGCCAGTGACACGAGTCCGCGCCCCTAAACCTCCCAGGGGCAGTGGGGTGTCCTGCGTGTTTCTTATAAGACTGTTTAGGGCAATGGTTGCATGTTATTCAACCTTTATCAGTTACGTGGAATTATTATTACAATTTTAGTGTGATTAAATATATATATATTTAGATCTCATAAATCCACAGAGCATCAGTAAAGCATATTATTGCACATTGGCCTAAGTGCATCAGGCACCTGCATGGCAATGTCCAATTACGATCTCCAGGGGTTTAAGTACGCACGGCTTGTCTGTGTACTTTCTGACGTTGCGTTTCATCACGCTTAAAAAAATATTTTCTATATGTATATTGTATTTATAATTTCCAAATGCATGCTAAATATGTCCATAACATCGTGAAAATAAATGGTTTTCTATGTAAAGCGTATCACATGGGCTTGGCTGATTTACGGCTGGGCTACAGCGGTTGAACTGGATGCGCACACAGCCCTGTGTTTTTCTCCTTGCTCTGACAGCTCGGGTCATGGGAATTACTGTTAATAGCGTTGTCGAATCTGTGCAAACGTGCAGTGAGAGCAAACAGCGAGTAGGGAGTCAGACAGAGGAAACATTTCACACCACACTGGCAATGGGCTCGTATTAACGTCTTTGAGCTCCTGTTCGCACACTCAACAGTTTTCATCTGAACCCCGTAGATCACATAGATATCGTCAATAAAACCAAGAAAATAATATTTTGGGTTTTTAACAATATTTACCTTAGGTAAACTTAAGATATGAGCTTATATGAGAGCATTCCATAGGCTAAGGAAATAGACACCGTTTAAGTGAAAGGCCCTATACCTGATATATATATGCATATATGACTACTAATAAAATTATTAGTTGTGGTCCACACTCACTCCTAATTCCTAATATAATTGTAGCCTCCCAGTTCATCACAAGGACGAGTTTAAAGGCACATTTTCCAACTTGCAGGGTAACTTTTACAAATATGCTTGAAAACTAATCTGCAAGTTCATGAAATTGATACTAATGCTTTAAAATTAAATCCACAGTGCTTTTTCCCCACAAATGCCTGAGTTTACAACAGAGGGACAAAACAAATTTCATTCCACTACTATATATAAAACGTTAGGTATAGTTCCTTTAATAATCCTTCTTGCATCCCACATCACCATAAAGTACTGTACTGTGTACTGTACTGTCCATAAAGAAATGTTTGGCAGTAGACATTCAGGGTTGAAGCACAGTGACTGACTGATTCAGTTTCATTTGTAACAGGATTACTGAGGGCTATATGGTTATCTGACGTGTTTGCTCTCACAGTCTAAATCAAAGTTCAGCACTGGGTCAAGTCAAAGCAGAGTACAACAGTGGATTGGTTACTGAGTGTGAAGTCACTCCTTTCACATTTAGTGTGTTGTTCATATACATACTGGTGCCCTGTCAACAATAAACTGTTCCTGCTGTGACCTGTGGTGGTCAGGGACATGTCTCTCTGACCCCACTGGTTCATTCTTGACCTCCTGCACTGAGCTACTGCCATGCCAATGGAGCCAATTAGTAGCTGTTTTATCAAATGTAACAGAAAGATGCTGCTATGCTAACCATACTGTATATGCACAATGAGCACAGGCAAACAGAATGGGAAAGAGTCAAGTTGCTCGGTCAATTCATCAGGGTGTGTAAACACTGAATGAACCAATGCAGGAACTGTAGATTTGCATTTTATTGTTAATGACACGACTGCAGTGGTCTAGTACAAAATGGGTTTAAATATGTTTGAATACAGCTGGTTATAATTCGTAAGACTTGGGAATGCAAAAAAGTTTTCAGATGTCTCAGTTAAAAAAAAATGTGTGTGAACAAAGAACAGGCAGAAACTTTGGGGGTAAAAACACTACAAAGGTTTTAATAAATAACCAAATGCAGATGTTCTTGAAAACTATAAACTATGTGTAAATGGAACAACCTATACCTGAAGCTATAAAATTAAGTCAATTTTCATATGCATCAAGCCAGCAGCATCAGAAACAGCTGCAGTTGTTCGTCTTTATGCACCAGCAGGTTACAGTGCACTGCAATGTGCCAACACAGATTTTACAGTTTGAGCTTAGCCTCTTTGGCCTCCATAGCTCTAGTGGCGACCTGAGCTCGCTCTGACAGCAGTGCTGCTTGTTCATCTGCTCCTTGGGATTGGACATTCTTCAGCAGAAAGTGGCTGATGAAAAGCTTCAAGCCCTCCCGCAGCATTCCTAACTTGGGGATTCCTGAAATCCTAAAGATGAAGGAACAACGAGGGACATTGATTTGAGACCCACAAATAGTGTTAAATTGTAAAGAGGAGCTACTTTACAAGATGTGGGTTAACAGAGGTTAACATCACCTATATGTCCAAGTGTTTTAAGTGACATTACACAATGGTTTCAGTGTGTTATCTGAATGCCCCATGGTCCTTACACTGCGTTACTTACTTTCCAAAAATACAAGACAGGTCCTCAGGGTCAGTTTCCTTCAGAAGCTTGGTGAGCATTTGACGAAGCAAACGCACCTTGGGTTTGTCCAGTTCCCCAAATTCAATGGTCTATAAATAAACACAAGACAGTGAAACTCACGTTCATGAATATACAGGTGTAATTAATGTGAGCTTACTTTGAGAATAGACAGAGGGAGACACTTCTTCTGCAGAAAGCATGTAATCAGCTGTACAAGATTGTTGAATGTGGTGGGAGATAGGCTGTCTAGCTCCCTGAATTTGTCCCAAATGCAGAACTGGAATGTCATCTATGATGAATGACAGAGAACATAAAACTAATAATGTTGCAATGTTATCAATTATGTATTACTGATGCAAGTAAAAAAATAATCAGTACGTCACATTATTCTGACAATCAACAACCTCAGCATCATAGCACAGCGGTTAGAGTTCGTGCTTCACAGCTAGAAGGTCCGGGTTCGATTCCCACCTGGACGGGGCCTTTCTGTGTGGAGTTTGCATGTTCTCCCCGTGTCTGCGTAGGTTTCCTCCGGGTACTCCGGTTTCCCCTACCACTAAAAACATGTACAATAGGCCAGGATGAATGAGAGTGTGTTTGAGAGTGCGCATGGGGACGAAGGATGCAAATTAGCCCAAGGCTACAATCCGGTGTGGCTTGTTTACATGCATGAGACCCATGTATGTTCATTAACATGCACTGTCCCGACCAAATAAACCAATAAAATAAATAAATAAATCATTGGAGGTTATCTTCTCATTCAGATCCAGTTTACATGTGAAATGCAAACATTCCCCACTAGATCAGCTTCAGAGCTCTTTGATGAGGACAATGGTCATCAGTCTCTGATATGAGCTGGTGGTCTACATGCTGGTGGAGTAGGAAATGTGCTCTCGCATCCATTGTTTGCACTCACAGGTCAAGTCAAATAGCATGAGAGGAGAGAGGTGTTAAACGCTCCCACACTGTAGGGCACTCACAGGTCACAGGTGGGTGGTCACATACACCAACACTTTCCATCATTTTCTCCTTATGGATTCAAGGTGGATTCAACATTTTCTCGGTGTATTCAACTTACGATTTGTAGATGAAAATAATTCCACTGACTTCTTGTATAAACGCAATGTTCATTGTTATAACATAATATCTAAACCTATTTAGTTCATATAATGTTCATGCAATTTCAATTACTAGTAACTTTCTAAAAAAGAAAATATTTCACAAGTATCAAGGGGAAAGCTAATGATAATGCCCATTCTATAAACACATTTTAAATTTTGTATCACTTCAACAATTTCTATAGTATAAATTAACTATTGTAAAAGTTGTATACTATGAGCGATAATTTTAATTCTGACTTCATTTACCTGAAAGCGACGGTCATGGGTACAGAATTTCTCTCCCAGTACTGCGTAGAAAGCATTGAATGTTTTCTCTTGCAGGCAGCAGTCCATGAGCACATGGACAATCTCTCTCTCCTGTTTGTCTTTAAGCCCCATCCTTAACAAAGAGCATACATAAACGACTCTGAGCAAAGCCTGTTCAGACCAGTAAGGAATAAGGAGAATATGAACTAACCTGAGGACTTTCTCGAATGCATCCACGTAGTCCTCACTGGTCATCAGTACACAGAAAACATTTTTCCTGACTTCAGTATTCATCCGCTGCTTCCTTGCTAGATCCAAAACTTTAGCACTAAACTGAGAAAAATAATGAAGCACCTCTATTAAAACAAATAAACATTAATACATAATATTTTCTGGACTATTGAGTGCACCTAAATATAAGCCGCACCAACATAATTTCTAGAGATGTATTTATTTTTTCTACATATATAGGCTGCACTGGTCTATAAGCCACAGCTGTCCACGCTGTTACAAGCGCTTTTGAAGCAGGTGCATTGGTATCAATAACATGATACAATATTCAGTACGACCATAATAATCTCTAAATTAGTTGCATAAATAACGGCTTATAGTCCGGAAATACAGTACAGTACTGTAAAAATCTCACCAATCCCACTGGTGGTGTTTCTTTTGCTGGTGTGGTCCCTTTATCAGAGATCATTGGAGCTCCACTCCAAGAAGAGCCCACTATCCACCAGCGGCCAACATGCTCAGCTCTGAGAAGACTGTCGAGGGACACGCGCAGTTTCATGTCACTGCCACTGGCACTTCGACTGATCTGCACACAAAATTTCCATGGAGAATAAATAATCACAATCAATCTTTTTTTTTTCTTTCCTTTTTCTATTGAAACATAGAACAAAGCTTTCACAAAGCACATAGACAAAGGAGAAATACACAAGGGTAAGGGGTTAGACTAATATGCATTTGGTTCTTGGGAGGCATGAAGGATTGTGCATGGCCTTTGGATGTGTGGTGTGTGTGTGTTGAGTAGGTGCGAGGTATGGATAAGAATGGATAAGAAAAAGAAAATCAAGTGATTAAAATATTAAATCATGAAAAACAAATCATAAGGTGAGTAAAATGACAATACAATCAATCTATTATTAAGCACACATGATAAAGAACATAAAATGTAAACAAAAATGTAGAGGGGAAAGACTTCTGAATGGAAGGTCTTTGGGGCCCCTTGTGGTGCAAGGACGTACATGTGCTTCCGTAGTGTGAGAGCTGGTGTGAAGGAATCATTTGGGGATTTCTTGCTAATGACATACCAGAGTCCTTTGCAACTTTTTGAGTCTCTCCACTGGCTCAGGATCATAGCCAGGGATTTTCCTCATGTCGTTGTTCTTCAAGGCCAGCATAGTTTCCAACATGAAACGAATCTGGAGACACGATACAAAGACAATGTTTGAATCTATTGAAACAGCATTTAACAAGGCTCTGTTGACCAAATGTAACTAACTACATTATCTTACCCTGGTCTGATCCTTAAACTTTGCCCCCATATCAGTGGCCTTGCGTTGTACTTCAGAAATAAGATCCTTCAAGGCAAGAGCGTCGTCTTTCCTCAGTGCAAAGCCAACATTTTCAAAGGAACAAGACAAGCTCAATGTCTTTCTCAGTGAAGGCATCGACCAAGAGTTTGAGGATGTCAAATATCAGAAGGGAGTGGACCACCTGAAAGTTATACAGGTGAGCAACGATGGCAATGAGGTTGTCACATTCCTTCCCCTCGGTCGGGCTCTTATAAATCTCATCAAAATTCCGCACAACCGTCTCAAGGAAATGTGCTCCAACCTAAAGAAAGAAGCAAGTTAATGTGTGAATTTTCACCGATTGAACTGGTGATTTTTCAGTAGTTAGTTACAAATTTATATTTAACTTTTACTAAGGCTGATCAAATAATCACAGTTGAATTTAAATCCCTGTCCCTACAAAGCCTGTAATTTAGACCTCTACAAGCAGACTTTGTAATGCATGTGACGCTTACAATCTTTAAACAGAGCATATCTCAGTCTCCTCACAATGGTTAAATGTGCAGTGAATTGTATCTTGATTTTCAAATACAAATGTCAAATCCAAGTTATTTGATTTAGACCAGAGGCAGCACGAATCAAATCATCATACTACTATATGTAATGTTTTGCTCGATTGCAAGAAAACGTCCCTTTATCTTTGAACTTGGGTGGCGACTTTTACTGGCAATATACTGTACAATTCTACCGATGGTATCCATGCTGGGAGATGTGAATTTTGTTTCTTACTGTTGTCTAATCTCGTTAGGATAAATGCCAAAAGGCTACACACCAAAACACGTAAGCATCTTTACCTCCAAGCCAACAGCATGATGCAGGACGCTGACAAGCAGGACATGCTCCATCAGCAGACGGTCGGGCATCAGGGCGGGTGTGACACACGCCGCCAGTAACACCTCTGTTAATGTATCGTTCATTTCTTTTCTGCTGCGATTCATGTACATCTCTTCTAGTTGACCACTAATGGATGCCATATTGAGCTCACTCAACCTAAACAAACAGTTTCAGTTAATTCAAACACAATTTATATTTGGGTGAAAGTTGTACTAAAAAGGTTATTTTTTAATCCAGGTAACTTAAATCAATGTAATTATTATTAATCATAATAATAATTAATAGCAAGCCAGCTGACAATATTAGCAACACACCAACCTGTTTAATAGGCCTTTACATTCCTTTTTAGTTTTTCCAGCTCCACTTTACGTTTGTCATCTCCCAAGTTACGTAGATGAGGTGGTATATATTTGCCGGTTGAAGATGCCTAATATTCACATAAAAGAAATAGCGTTAGAAAGTTACTATCGTTTCACTTTTGCAACATGTAGTGAGAGTTTCTCCATACCTTCGTGTTCTCCTCTGTCAACTGCGCGTCACCAGTATCATCTGCATGCTCTGCTTCTGATGCCATTGACTCATCTTCCTCTTCTCCATCACTTTTATCCAAGTCACCCTTTGATTCAACCGCTTCCTCCTCATCACCCATGTCCTCATGCAGACTGTCCATATGGCTATCACTGTCATCACCCAAAGACCCCGTGCTGTTCTCTTCATCACTGCTCATTTGCTGTTGCTCTTCATTATCTGACCCTGCAGATTCCTCCTCCTCGAGTTTAGAGAAGTTATCCTTTGCCAAATCCATGTCATCTTCACTGTCATACATTGCAGCGCCAGAGGAGCCAGAGTCAAGCACACCGAGGATATAATCAAGTCCGTCAGCCACAAAGGACTGGGGAAGAGATTTTTTGTTTTCCTCTTGTTCAGTCCCAGGGAACGTTCAAGCTTTTTGATTTCTCTGTCCTCTTGCTCATTAGCTTCCAAAAGTGCCTGCTTCCTCGACTCCTGGAGCTTATTTGTCTTCTTGAGTTTCTGAGTCACTGATGATTTCGAACGCTTTTTCACCGCAACTTTGTCTGGGGTGTTAGGTAGTTCTTTCCTCTCACTTTTGTCCTTCTTCGGGGCATGATTCTCTTGAACTGGATGATTTTTATTAGTAAACAGAGGTGGCGTGAAATCTGTTTTACCTTCATAGTAGCTTTTCATTTTGGCCTTTTTAAGTTTCCGCTTTTCTTTGCGTAATTCTTTCCTACTTTTCTTTTTGACATACTTAAAATCACTGCTGTGGGCCACATCTTCCGAGGCGCTTTTACTTTTCACAAAATCGTCTACCGCAACCTTATACTTCTGTAGCACTTCGTTACCTTTTTTCTTTCTACTACTTTGCTTAAATTTAGCTTTCATGTTAAATTTCTGTAAACCTAAAGGGTATTTTACATCATAATCAGGTTAAAATTGAAATAAAGAATAGAAATACCTCTTGGCTAAAAGTCCTGCACATGTTGTTTTTACCTTTACCCATGTGACCATTCTTTTCCGGGTTAACTCGACGCGTAGTGATGACGTTCTTTATTTTGGGGCGTATTTTGGCACGGAGCGGTTCGCGTTGATGTAAACTGTCTTCTTTACCAGTCAGGTTTGCCGAAGAAGGAAGACCAGCATCGATCTGCATATGCAAATCAAACAGCTTAACATGTAGCGAGTCTGTGGATCTTTGCAGGTGCAATATGAAGCATGGAAGAAGACGATGTTACAATCAGAGAGCAGAATTTCCACAGCCAAGTTCGCGAGTACATTGTAAGTAACGGACGGAGGCTAGTTTGTGCTAGCATGCTAACAGCGTCCTCATGCATTATGACGCCAGCGACTTTAGCATTAGCTAGATCTATTTGCTTTTGTTCGCACTCTTTTTTTATTTTTATTTTTAAAGGGAACAGCCTGTTTAACAGCCAGTACTCCGTCTTAAATATTGTTGATTTTAGGCTCCACCGTTAACTAAAAAAAAAAAACACCAGCGTAATAAGATAATTAAATAAGCAATAATGTCCAAATAATAAAAACTGAATGATTTGGACTGAACAATTCAAGAAAAACTAGAATAAATATGTATATTTTTGATGTATCATACTTATTTCTCCCCTTGCTGTTTGAAAAATGATAGCTTGATCTGATTGCTCTTGTGTTACTATTTCGTTGCGTCCAGTTAATTAATCGTACCAACTAATTTCCTAAGTTAGTTGAATGCACTAGCATTGCCCAGTACAAACTGTCTCCTCAAGATGTTCTCAGTATCCAATATCCACTATTTATCAGAATTCGATCCTTTCCTACACATGATACCATGATGTTTGTGTCGTTTTAGCTTTAGGTCTTGGTGAGTAATGAGATGAACATTGGCAGAGGTGTCTACAGCATTTTGGGATTTCGTTATGGTTAGCTTTTTAATCTATGTTTACATTACTTAATCATAATCATAACAATATATTTAAGGTCAGCTCTTAAGATAGCATAAGATAGAACTTTATTGATCTCACAATAAAGAAATTCACTTGTTACATGAACTCTCAAGAACACTGAGGGAATGCAAATAGTCAGGAAAATGTGCAATCACATACAAAGATATATTCTCAATTTAGATGTGCACTGATGAGGAATTTCCAAAACCAGTTACACAGTTATGGGAGCTCCTCAAGTAATTACAGGAATGTATGATCTTTTTATGTACATTCTCTCTTGAGGAAAACTATAACATGCAGTTTGCAGAAGTTTTCTACAGGGTGACCACCACTACTTGCAGGGGGTGGTGGTGCTACTGCTGAATCAAGCCAAGTTTGATCCCTCTCATGGTCTAATGATACCTCACACACTGCAGCGGCATGGTATCTGTTCCAGTTTATTAGCCCTTTGCACCTGATTTGATGTTATTTTAAGCTAATGTAAATCCATGGGGCCCATGCAGTGCGCCGTGTCTACATTTAAATCATGGAACTACGTTGTCTGTCTGACCATTTGTAATGTATACTGTCTTCCTGAGTCATCTCCTGATATTTCCTGGCTCACGATGAATTGTGTCATGTTGACAGGGTGTAAGTGCTGAAGTGAGAGCTTCTAACATTAGTATGTCCTAGTCACTGTCACACTAGAGGAGGGAATGCGGAATGCGATCGTCTTGTAAGACCATCCAGCTTGTTTTGAGGCCACGGTTGCCTAATAAATTCCACACACTTTTTAATTTTGGAGCCACACACAAATAAATAACTCCCAATTAAGTGTAATGACATGCTGACATACTTCATTGGTTAATGAAGTCCTATGTAGACACTAGTTATAAGTATGTCAGTAGGAGATTGTTTGCGTGACTCTTTCGGCATGCACTGTATATTACAACCAGATACTGTACATATACATAGACTTAATCTCTATCAATTGGCTTACATTTTAGACTATAATTACGATACACAGTCTGATAAGTACCTAGTCATCAATGTCCTCCCCTGACCCAGATTGAGGATTGTATTACACTGTCTACATCAATTCATATTCATTAAGCCTTCTCCGATTACTGTAAAACTGGGCTACATACCGTTCCTCAGCATGTTCATGTCATTTGTCTTAGTAGCTGTACACGTTTCCACAATAATGTACAGCCTTGTCCTTGCTTCTTGTGTTTTTCAGATATGCTTCCTTATGTTTGCAGTCCTCTACATTGTCTCCTATTTCATTATTACACGGTACAAGAGGAAAACTGGTATGTAAATGTTTGGTTTGATAGATCTTTATAGAAGTGGCATGCCTTTTTTTTGTTTGTTCATGCTGCACAACCCTTCATTGTATCAGGCTAAAACAAGGTCAGTGCCAAGGCTTAAGCTTTGTCGAACCACACCTATCTTTCTACAGATAACTGCCAAACAAGCTCTATCAGTGTAAACAATAACCGCCTCAAATGGCTTTATGGGCTGTGGTAATATGTGGATATTTGTTACACAATTGAAACGTATTTATAATTTGATCATGAGTATAGATTAGACATATCATAGCAGACTTAAAACTTCATAATCAGAGACTGGTAGAGCAGCTCAAAGACAATGAAAAGCTCCTTAGTCGATTAATGGACATTGCTCACCAACAGTCACAGCAAATATCAAAAATGAGTCGGTACCAATGACACTTCTCTCAATCAATCTGAGATCACCAAGATAGAGTTTGACTTTTTATCCCGTTGTGGAAAAACTGTTTTTATCTCTGGCCCTATCCCCACGCTGGGTTGTGGGGATGTTTGTTTTGTTTGCAGGATACAGGCACTCCATTCTTGGCTGAAATACTTCTCCACCACATACAACTGTGGCTATATTGACAATTTACATTATTCTGGTTCCGCTCCTCCTGCTATAACTCTGACGGACTTCACATCAACCCACTTGGAAACCGTATTTTAACAGTCAACATAGTGTATGCCATTTATTCCCACAAAAAGTATTGACTGCCTGCATCCACTGATTCCTCCCCACCTGCCACCCCTCCCAAGCCCACCACCCCTTCGTCCCTCCCACTTAGAACCCCCTGCTCTCCACCACAGCAAACTGTCCCAGTTAGCACCAGCCCTCGCCCCTACAGTCATAATTCACCCATTCCTGTCATTATCAGCAGAGAGCGGACTAAATATGTACAATCCATAAAACATAACCCAAATAATCTTAAACAATTACCAAAAGTCTCATTCCCACAAAACCATTCAGTTAGTCATCCTTCAGTCACCTTGAATATGGCACTTTGAATGTCCACTCTCTGCTGAACAAGACTTTTATTATGAACGACCTGATTTTAGACCATAAACTTGATTGTCTATTTTTAACAGAAACCTGGCTGGGTGCAGATGCTGCAGTTGTTCTCAAAGAGGTCTCACCACCTCATTTTAACTTCACTTATTCTATGAGGAGTGGCAAAAAGAGAGGTGGCACTGCTCTGGTAAATTCAACAACCCTTGCTACGAAGCCGATTTTATTTGATGATTTTACCAGCTTTCAATACAGTGCAATTGTTTTTAGCAGCCCTGAAATTTTATGTGTCACAATCTATAGACCTCCAAAAAGTGCTTGCTTTTTATTCATGAGTTTTTAGAGTTTTTAACGATTATACACAACTCCTATGAGCGAATAATTTTAGCCGGTGATTTTAATTTGCGTGTAGATAATATTTTAGATCCTCTTTCAAATTATTTTTTAAACATTCTTAATTATAGGCTTTTACTCAGCATGTCACACAGCCGACTCACGACAGAGGACAACCCTGGACCTGGTCATCACGTATGGCCTGTCCACTGGTGTGTCCTCTGTCGTTGACTTGGCTGTCTCTGACCACTACTGCGTGTTTTTTTAAATCACCACTTCCATCCAGCGTGAGACCTCCTTGAGAACTGTAGGGAAGTGCCATCTAACCCCTGAAGTGGCAACAAGTTTTACCTGCACCCTGTGATTTTATTGTTGATGATTTTAACAGTAGGCTTCAATCTGCCCTTGACCTGGTCGGGCCTCTAAATCTAAAACGTATACAAGTTAAACCCACGCCTCTGTGGAGAAATGACAAACTCAAAAAACAAAAAACAAATTGCAGGGTGCTAGAAAGAAAATGGAGGAAAAATAAAATTACAATCAATTACCAACTTTACGCCAAACAAAAGCAGTTAGAAACTCAAAAAATTCATACTTCACCAAAATCATATCGGACAAAAAAAATAATACAACCATTGACAACCTTCTTCACCATGATCCCAGGGCATTCCATGAAACTCCCTCAGATTCCCTTTGTGAGGAGTTTGCAGACCACTTCAGGGGAAGATAGACACTATCAGATAATATAGTGAATATATAGGTAATATTTTATCTACCCAAAGTAACACGGTTTTAAATACATTTGATTGTCTATTTGTTCCAGAGGAAACACTGCACAGTTTTGTCCAGGTTAATGTTGAGATGCTTGATAAAGTTTTCTCCTCAGTGAGGCTCACCACATGTCTTTTAGACCCGGTCCCAGCCCTGCTTTTTTAAGTCATTTTATGGATCTTTTAGAGACGAGCTTCTAAACATAATGAATTGCTCTCTTCAGACAGGGTCTTTCCTGCTGCCTTTTTAAAGGGGCGGTGGTGAGGCCCCTACTGAAGAAGAGCAATTTAGATTTGAATGATCATAACAATTTTAGACCGAGAAAAAGGCAACCGCAGTTCAAATCCAAAGAGTAGGGGAAAGTTGCAGACCCGGAGCCAAGACAGATCTACCGTGAAGCGACTTTACCGTGATAGTGCGCCCTCTGCTGGATAAGGCGGATCTAGACTGATCAGCTTTTAGGAAGGTTGATGTTGATGATCTACTTCACGCACATGAGGAGTTAGTAGTTACTTACATTTTTTCATGAAAACAAAACAAAATTCTTATAATTTTCTCATCTTTTGATTAATAAAGATAACATAACTTTGAACAGCATACAAATTGCTTGTTATTTTTGTTCCTAAATGATCCTAAACTTAACCTAATCCTAAACACCCTAACCTAACCTTAACCCTAATCTTAACCTACCCCTAATCCTAACGATTTTAAACAAACTCTAACAATAATTGTAAAACATAAAATATTAACAAATAATACCGTCGTAGATCTGCTCCTACCAGCAGAGGGCGCACTATCATGGCAGATCCACCTCACCGTCGTGGATCTGTCTCGGCTCTGGGTCTGCAGCTTTCTATTATTGAATCCAAACATAAAGTTATGCGCCTGGAGACGATGGAGAACGACCGGTGTCACGCGTACGTACCCCACTCATCTGCACTATAACTCGGACAGAAGGTAAACCCTAACACTGTCCAGATCTGCCCGCATCAGCTGCACAGCGAGGGTTGGGCTTTAGAAGCTTTAACGAGGCTTCAGGTGTGAAATTAGCGAGTAAGTTTCTCACCGCTGAAATATTACGGAGGGACAAATCGACAGCACTAAAGTAATCAAAAGTCAGTCTCGAGCATTTCAACATGGTCCAAGCTCTGCCACACTCTAGAGCGGCTCCGAACTCCGGTAGCTAAGCCGAGGCGTCTGCACAGACTGACCGAGGGAAGCGCCTCTAAACCCGACCACTCTCCCAGGAAGAGCCGCTGTGGGACAGCGCGTCAGTCTGACTGAACACACACAAGTTTAAAGAATATCCTAATCAAATTTATTAGCTGCTGAGTTCTTAACACACTTTTATAAAAGTAAATGTACCTGTAGTTGGCCATTTTCTTGGAAAATGTGACGAAGCACGACGAGAAAAGCCTTTAGTTTCCAGCGCGATGATGGAGCTTCAACTGCACTTTGTAAAATGACCTAAGGGCGTAAATCGAAACCTTTTTTATAGAAATATTAATATTAATATTTAGGGCTGTCTCAAAAACACTTTGTTATGTTAGTCACTGACTTAGTAAAAAATATGGAGAGAATATATAAACATATATTAAATACAACATTTGACCTGTCAGACAATGGATGGAAATTATTTTTACCGGCCATTGCTTTTCAAACCGGCCAAAAGCCGGCTACAGCCGGCTAACGGAAACCCTGAGCCAGAGTCCGCCCCATTCTCTCCTGGGCCAACACGGAGACGCCAATGCATGCTTTTATCATCAGTCGTATTGACTACTGTAATGCCCTGCTTTCTGGTCTTCCCGAAAAGAGTATCTCAGGTTTACAACTTTTACAAAATTCAGCAGCTCGTGTCCTGACGAAGACCAGGAGGCGGGACCACATTACACCGGTTTTAGAGTCGCTGTATTGGCTCTCCGTGTGTTTCAGGTTCAAGTTCTTTTAATGGTTCTTAAATGTCTTAATGGTCTTGGTCCTCCCTATATTTCAGAACTGCTTTTGCCTTATAAACCTTCACGGCCCCTTCGCTCCTCTGGCAGGGGTCTCCTAGATATTCCTAAAGTCAACAAAAAGACTCACGGCAATGCCTCGTTCCAGTATTTACGGCCCTCGCCTCTGGAACGACCTGCCGGAGGAGCTCAGGACCGCAGAGAAAGTTCATGTTTTTAAGAGCAGGCTCAAGACCCACCTTTTAACTGATATTTATTCTTGCTAGGCCTATTTATTTATCTCAGTACCTTTATAATTAAGTTAATAGATGTTTACTTGTTATTAATATTTATTTTGTATGTATGTATTTTACCTTGTTCTACTATTCGATTTTACTTTTTCTTTATTTAACAATTTTTATGCTCTCCCAGTTTCCTCTGGAGGAGCCCTCTGCCTCGGGAGTGGGGATTGGCTGTGGCTGCTGGGGTGCTGTCCTGTGGGTGTCTGGATGGAGGTCTGGTGTTTCTACCATGCCTTCTCCGGGCGCCCTGTGTTTGTGCCCTGTGGCTGCAGCCAAGGTGCCGCTCCCGATGCAGACGGCTCCTTGGATGGTGTTTCCTTACCTGGTTTATCTGTACCCAGCCTTATCTCAGCCTTATGTCCATTGCGTTCATTGTTTTACCTTTATATACCTATATAAATAAGATTGATTTATCAATTTAACAATTTGATGTGATGTATATCCAAATGCCTGTTTTGTAACATTTATATTGCTGATTCACAAGTCAAAGCAAATTAGATGCTGTCGTTTTCTCTTTGTAAAGCAGTGTCCACACTTTGACATAATATCTAAAAATGCCCCTTCCACCATTTATTTTGTCATTTTGCAGATGACATCGAGGATGAAGATGCTGTTGTCAACAGAATATCGTGAGTTCTATTATATGTAGTTATTTTAGTGAAGTCTCTCCTGTAGTTGTTTAGGAAGCAATAAGAGCAGATAAAACAATAATAATGCATTAGTCTTATATAGCACTTTTTCAGGTGTTCAGAGTCGTTTTACACATCTGTGAATTATTAATTCCTTCTTGGTGATGGTAAGCTACATTTCTAAGTGAGAAAAGAGGAGTAACACACAACAAAAGTTGTATCAGATGTGCAGATGTTGAGGAAAATCTTCACACAAAAAAACAGCATCGCACACTCAAATAGCTGATGTCCAAAGGCGTATTTATTAATCACGTTTTGGCATTGCCTTCTTCAGATCATTCTTTTGTTCCTCTTTTGAACCACAGTGCATTTTTTTGTATTCTATTTTATTTTGTATTTTAAGAATTTTAGACCGGTATCCAACTTTAGAAAAACTTGTTTTTATCCAACTTAGTGATTTCATAAATGCATATAATGTCCTTGAAAAATTCCAGTCTGGCTTAAGGGTAAACCACAGCACCGAAACGGTCCTTTTAAAGATTTTAAACGATTTTAGATTAAATTATGATTCCAAAAAGTTGACAGTGTTGGTTCTACTGGATCTGAGCGCCGCCTTTGATACAGTCGACCACACTATTCTTTTAACTCGTTTAAAACACATCGGCCTCTCTGGTGCTGTCCACAAATGGTTTACTTCCTACCTCACAGACAGGACATTCATGGTGAGTGTGGATACCTGCTCCTCTAAGGTCCATAAAATTACATGTGGTGTGCCCCAGGGTTCTATTTTAGGGCCAGTGCTTTTTAACCTGTATATGCTCCCTCTTGGTGATGTCATCAGGAGACATGGAGTCAACTTTCATAGTTACGCTGATGATACACAGTTGTACATCTCCATGTCTCCTGATGACACCAGGCCAATGGATGCACTTTTTAACTGCATTTTAGATACAAAATCCTGGATGGCAGAAACTTTCTCCAGCTTAACCGTGACAAAACTGAAGTTTTAGTCATTGGTCCTGAGGCCCAGAGAGAGAAACCTTTATCCAAACTACAGTCATTGTCTTTTAATCCTTCCTCACAGGTGAAGAACCTGGGTGTGATTTTTGACTCTGAGCTGACTTTTATTCCACACATTAAGAATATCACAAAGATAGGTTTTTACCATCTAAAGAACATAGCCAGAGTCCGCCCCATTCTCTCTCGGGCCAACACGGAGACGCTGATGCATGCTTTTATCACCAGTCGTATTGACTACTGTAATGCCCTGCTTTCTGGTCTTCCCAAAAAGAGCGGGGATTGGCTGTGGCTGCTTGGGTGCTGTCCTGAGGGTGTCTGGATGAAGGTGTGGTGTTTCTACCGCGCCTCCTCCGGGCGCCCTGTGTTGGTGCCTTGTGGCTGCAGCCGAGGTACTGCTTCCGATGCAGACGGCTCCTTGGATGGTGTTTCCTTACCTGGTTTATCTGTACCCAGCCTTATCTCAGCCTTATGTCCATTGCGTCCATTGTTTTACCTTGAGTTTGTGTGGTGTGTCTCTGGGAAGCTGGGTGGGGAGAGTGTGAATGCGACAATGTGTTTGTATTTGTGGGAGGAGGTGGGTGTGAGAGAATGTTTTTAAATCTGTAAAGCACTTTGTTACATGAAATGTATGAAAAGAGCTATATAAATAAAGATTGATTGATTGAGATAATTTTAGGGAATTAACTTGTAGTCTTTTAACATTTGAGCCCCAAACTTAAATTATTTTTTCTCTTTATTATGTTCACAGATTGTACTTGTGCACCTTCACCCTAGCAGTGTCGGGTGGTGCTGTCTTCCTGCTGCCTTTCTCCATCATCAGTAACGAGATCCTCCAGTCCTTCCCCAAAAACTACTACATTCAGTGGCTCAATGGATCCCTCATCCACGGTTAGTTGGACAGTTAACTTTGGTCTTGGAGACTAATTTTTCTCACATTTATTTTCAGGAACAAACAAAAAAAGACAAACAAATTAAACAAATCAAAACAACACAAATTAAATGGATCTTTTACAACTTCCTAAGCTTTATATTCAGTGTATTTGTTTATAATTTGAAACAACGAGTTCAAGAATATTGACTAATCACAATATAATTACTAAGCCAGCCATTATGAAAACAGTACAGTATACTATGCAAACAACAAAAAATGATTTCGTACTATGTTTGAAATTTACTAACCCTGTAGTTTACACCTCCTGCAAGCACGGTCTGAAATGCATATGATTGTTTTTCGTGTTGTCTCAAATGAGCACACCATAATTAAGCCCAGTGAATCAAATCTGTTAATTAAAAAAAAATGAATTGGAAGTCTAACGGCAATAGCGATACTTCCCTAAAATCCTGATTAGATATGTTTCCAAATTTTTCCGCCCTACCATTAAATTAGGCCGTCTATTCATATTATCTATTTTAATATAAGGGTTTAATATACAGCGAAAGTATTCTTTTTTTAACGCTAATGCAATGGATGGCCAGATTTTGATAAGTGAGAATGAGTCACAAGGCCGGTTACAATTAGTGCTTATCCAAAGGGCTGCACCACATGAGGAAAACAATCCCAAAATGTATCTTGGATATTGCAATAATACTTTTTTTGGCTAAACTAGGACATTCGGGATTAAATTAAAACTTTCCAAATGTGCGTATTTGACCTTTCATTGACCCAGTTTCAGTATGAGTGGTTAGCATAGCGCCTTTACTTTCCATCCCCGTGGCCCCTAAGATACTCCAGGACCAACTTTTTTGTGGGTGTCTGCTAGGTCTCTATTGGAACACATAAGTTCTATCCAGAAAACCTACCAGATTCGCAAAAAAATAATTGATCCTGGAGGCCACAAGGATGAAAAGTAAAGGCGCTATGCTAACCACTCATACAACCACTGAGCCACTGAAAGTTCAGAAAAGCCCTCACTTATTATCTTACATAAAAAGTAATGCACCTTTTTAAGTTTGCATAAATATTATTTACTGCTTTACGGGAAAAATAGTTACATGGAGAACCTCAGTGTTGTTATAATATTTTGAAAATTGATATTGCATGACCTAATTTTGCAATGACCATAATTTTGCAATATACTGTGTGGGATTGTCTATTTATTGTAGTACAGTAATGATGCATTGGCTTCTTGAGTAGGAGCTTGAGTTGCTGCTATTCTACTTACTTACCACCAGAGGTCATCAGAGCCCGTGACATTAGTACTGCCTGTTGGCATGGAACCTTCTGTGTATTGCATACTTGAAGTTCAATCTAATTTTTTTTCAAAGAAACTGCTACATTGATGCATTATAGTGACATTTGTCCGTTTCTGTCTCACTGGTGACTTTGTGCAGGACTTTGGAACCTGGTGTCCCTTTTCTCCAACCTTTGCCTTTTTGTCCTGATGCCGTTTGCTTATTTCTTCCTGGAGTCTGAGGGGTTTGCAGGATCTAAAAAGGTAGGGGTATTTCCTCATTTGCGCTTGTGGTTGAATTATCACATTGAAATGTCTTTTTTGTAATAAGGTTTGTATATAGATATGCAGAACATGCTTCTGAATGGTAATAACAATGCTTGGTAAATGGTATTAAATTAGTTAATAAATTAGTTTAAATTAGTGGCAGCAATGGAAATAACATGAAGGTCTGTGCTGAATGTAATTACTCAGTTTTGGGCCACGGGTTGTGTAGTACATTTTAGCCCTCATACTCTGCCATGTACATTATCCGAAAGTTTTCTTTTCTGCCATGTAGTATATAAATAAAAGGATAATTCGTTTTTTTAAGACCGAAAAAACAATTTATCTCATGGCCTAAATGCCACAAATCATTCTGGTGTCATAAAAATTTGCGTACTTTTTTTGCTTCTGAGTCGGAGACCCAGCAGAAATGTTTTCCTGTTGAAACACATAGTAAAATGCTCATATCAAAGCTTTAGGCATGCGGCTGTTTGCCTCTTAGCAGCAGAGCAGTGGCAGGTGCCGGGCCGCTGCCCTCTGCCTGACTCACGCCACTAACCGTAACTGCCACCGCACAAAGCTCATTAACCATGAAAGTCCGAACCTGGTCTTCGCCCTGCGCCACATCCTGACAAGCTCTTTCAATAAGGCCATAGGCTGCAAACGCTTCAACACCGCTGCATCGGCCCCACTGATTTAAGGCCTGATTCCTTGTCACCCGCCTCCCCGGCCCCCACCGAAAATAAAACTTCAAACGCAGAGGCTAATAATCGAGTTGTAAGGCTCAGTGAACTTCCTTGTTTAATTGATTACTCACCAAAAAGGCAAGCTAGAGGCTCGTGTTCCCAAAGTCCATAAAGTCGCAGCAACATGACAGCACAATAGAGTCTCGCAAAATGGACGGGGCAAGATTTCCCTTTAATACGCCTCTATCCTGTGTCACAGTTTGAGACCTCTCTGGTTTATGTCCCTTCTGGCAAACGCACATAAAAAATTTGCCTTTACTGTAGCATGTAGCCACTTCTTTTCTTCTTCGGCCTGCTAATTTGTTTCGCTTGTATTTCTTCAATAAAGGGCAGACCCCAATGTGCAGCAGACAGAACTAGGGCCTCTTGTCTTTTCTATTTAGGCTGCTACTGATCTTCCATAAATTTAGAGGAAGCCCTGGTCAGTGTTTAAATGCACTTGCTGGTATTATACGCGTACGGGGCGGAGGTGACGCCTCTCTTTCACCAACAGAACTGCCGTGCCTGTTGTGCCCATCATGAAGCTGTCAGTTTGCACAATATATACGAAGCAGACGGTTTTGTATGTGATATCAGGCCTCACCGTAATAACAGCATTAAAGCACATTGGTATACGTTTTTTATGTGGCATTTTAACCTCGCGGCTAAGTGTTCTAGCAGCGCGAGGTGCTTTTGACTGCGGAAATGAACTGAATGATGAATTCGACTTGTAACGTTGCGAGTCAGGCCTCTCATGTTTGACGATGTACTAAAAGACACCGTCAGAATAAAGATGGAGAATAAAGTTGTTGTTTTTTTATGTTAACAGCTCTTCAGAGGCTCTGTCACCCACTTGATTAATAGTTTAACAAATTGTCCAAATTGTGGATGGATCAGAGTAACTTAGGGTCCCAATGTCAAATGTTATGATCCGGCTTTATTTGCTGCAGTAAAACGTCTGCCATTTTACTGCTTTCAACTGTGTAAAACGCGGCATCATTTAAGCCGCTAAATTGTGGAGTTTGGTCATTGATTTTTATTTCTTCTTATTATTTTTATATTTGAGAAGATTCTTTCCCCCTTTTTAAAATAGATTTCACATGTCACGTGGGTAATAAATAAAATAATAATAATAAAAATAATAATCTAAGATTGCAAAAATAAAGCAACAACATCTTTCTTTTTCATCAATAAAAACAAACATGAAATTTGTAGATTAATATGTTAAATGAAATATAAAATATTTGTGATTGTCATGTTTGTAATGGTCAGCCAACGATGTGTGGCTAAAATATGATTTTATTTGCTGAACTTTCCCCCTGTAAACAGTATTGCAATGTTTTGCTAAGAATTAGTGATATCCATCTTGAAATTAGTAGCACGTATTTACTTTTTACTACATCTAAAGTAACGTAATTTAAAATACATTATTATAGAGGCATTTAAACATAACACATAAAAGGAAAAAGTGAATTCTCATCTCGACTCCATAAAGACGATATTACTTGTTGGTTGTAGGAGGTGAATTGAAATGTGTTTGATCCTAAAACAAGTTGGGACGGGTCTGACCCCTTGAGTGACCCAGCAAAGGGCCAACAGGTTTCATCTGGTAGTTAAAGAAACTCCTCATCAATCTCATCCTAAGCCCTAACCCGCCAATGATGAGAAGTGTGTTTATTGTGGACGGAGGAGCAGGGGGAAACGGCTCACCCAGCAAACCGTCTGGTGTTACTAAGATACACGTCTTTGTTGAAGCTTCACAATGGAGGCCTGGATATTTATTTCAAATCTCCTGCGCATGCAGACATTTTTCCCAGGCCGTCTTTTGGGCAAGGCCAGCAGAAGAATATAAAGTGGTGTTTACATACCTTCCTTTAAGGTCACAATGTCTCCCTAAAGCTGCCTGTGACAATGTCCGTTTCCATGGAAACATATTAGCTGAAGCTGGGAATTTTAAAGAACAAGCAACTTGCTCAGGATTTCTTTTTTTCTTTCCCCCTGTGGTTGTACTACAGTTTCCTCCCGCTGCTCATCGAAAAAAAAACACCAATAGTCAGTCTCCTCCCCCCCCCAGAATGATACGCTGGTACTTTATGGCGTACATCTTACTTAGACGTAACCATTCGGCTAATTAGGTTTGGTTTCAATAATAAACTGACTGCGTTCAGTTCATGAGCTAATCTAACAGTCTTCATGGGATTGAGACAGCCTCACTCTGACATGTCAATCCAGCTGAAAAGCTCTTTACCGTGCATAAAACTGAAAGTATATCTGCACTCTTACTTTTTGTTATTTTTTTTTTTTTTTTTTTTTTTTTTTTTTTTTTCATGTGCATTGATTCTCGTTATGAATTGCTTACAAATAACTTCCTGCTTCTTCTAATGATGACAAGTAATCCTATAAAATCCTCTATATGGACTGCTAATCAGCTGTTTTACAGTGATGTTTGTGAAGTACAGTTGAAGTCGGTCTTTATAATTTGACGTGCTGTTGATTATGCCCCTGCTCTGGTGTAATTAGGCCTCTATGAAGCAGTCTTATGTGCAGCTTTCCGGCCAGTGTCCTCCTGCTCTGTGTCTCTGACACGGTCAGTGCACTGCGGCTGTGGCCCGCTGCTGAAGCACACTCTAATGAAGTTTTGGGCTTCTGGGTGACTCGAGCCCCTCCTACTCTGCTGCCCCTGTCCCACATGTCACCAGAGAGATGGCTAATGGGAAGATCTTTACCACAACCTGCTGACCTCATGGCCGTTAACTAGTGACCACTGCATAGGCCTTTGCAGGTCCAGTAGTAGTCCGTATTTTCATGCTGTGCTGTGTGCAGGCTGACGGAGCTGCCTGGTTTGTTTCATTCATTTGCTTGTCTTTTTAATTCATGCATGTTTGTTTTGTTGGTTGTTGTATAAGCCGAGACATTTGCTGAAACACAGATTTCTTGGAAGTCTGTCCAGGGATGTACTAACATAGCTGCCGTTAACTGGCCCCTTTCTCGGTGTCAGTGTGAGGATCGGGGGATGCTGAATATTTCAGAGCAGCTAAATTTAGAGACGGTACACATTTAGAATGGCAAGAATAGAAAATTTCAGCAGCCTGTGCTCTGATGCTTAGCTGGGCTTTCTTTATTCTCCTCCCTTTTGTCACGAGGTGACAGTTGCCTATGATCAATGATAATGACATAGTTGCATGTACCTAATTTTAGATGAAACTGTCTCACTTAAAATAGCAGAAACCTGCACCTGCTTACCTTTGTTACACAAGAAATATGAAAAGTACACCTCAAGTCATGTCCCTCTGATGTATGAGAGACACAAGTGAAGACCAAGAGGTGACAAGCCTTGTCTTTGCCCTAAATGATCTGAATGGCTAATGATTTGAGTGTTATAAATGATTGAGACCTTCAGTATGCCCTGGGCAGCTTGTTAAGGAAGACTGGTGCGCTTGAATGGGCCCATGATCTGTGGACCTGCTTACTGCTCTACTTATTCAATTGCTTCCTTAAGAGAATGCGTGTGGGATGTGTCTTGAGTCCCCTCTCTTACCGCCATGATCCAGATGCACATTGTTGCAAATGTGCTACTAGACTGATTATTTTGTTCTTCATCTAATCAAATGTATATTTTAATTCATAAACAAATATTAGTCTTCTGCTTTGCCTTTACTTTTCTGAAACTTTTTTTCGCCGCATTTTCAAACAGGGTTATTTAAAATTGCTATAGTTCCTTTCTAGACCGTACCTGTAGATGTGCTGCAGTGTCCACCTCTTCCACACTGGGGCACTCCAGTCACTGCCCATTCTCTTGCTATAGTGCTTTCAAATTCGACTACTTTTAGAGAATAATTAGTATAAAGAGATGAGATGCGTGCAGATATCAGGGTTGAAAACTTCGGCTACAGACACACTTTTCATTTCCCTATCTAATAAAGTGAATAAAGAAAGAGACTAGATTTATTTATACATTATGTGTACACTACTCTGTATGTCAATAACCAATATAAGTAAAGGCCATAAAAGGGTTATTGTAACTGAAAACTACACAACTATTCCATAATATAACCTGAATTGTATAAGCCAGGTGCTTGCATTGAAAACACCTCATAGTTAGTATTCTAATCATTACACTTAAACCACTAAAAGAATAAGACCCGCTTTGTGTTATTTGCTTTATTGGTAGTGTATGCTGAACAGCAAACCATGCATGAATTATTTTAGCTGGTAACAAATTGCTCATATGTAGCCAATTTAGGCGAGCAGCAAGCCCCTTGTTATCCCTCGCCCGATAGGCTACCTGACATGTGTAGAGCATGCCCATCTATCTTGCGGCGCTAGACAGCTCGGCTCTGCAGCAGGGGGGAGTGGAAACTGTGTGAACAAGTGAGGGAAGACTTTATTAAGCACTCAGCAGTTTGTGACCCGGAAAACCCAAATTACCCCAAACCCCTCATGTCTGCCTCGCCCTGCACACGGCTGTGCCAAGAGCTGCTAACCAGGCCCAGATGGGAGGTCTGCTCTTGATCGCAGACAGTAGCTGACCCAGGCGGCCTGTGCGCTCCTTACAGCACGCCCTCAAACGCTTTTTATTTCACCGGTGCTACTACCGGGGCGCCAGAGCTGCTTTATAGACTGTAATCTGCTATATTAAGCATTGTCCATGAAGCTGCTGAGGGCTTGCTTTCAGTACCGTTTTGACTAAAAAATTGGAATAATGTGGCGTTTGATTTCACTACATAGCCATTCATGTTTTGGAGATCGATCGTCCGCCATGAAAATGCAGCTTGATATGCAAAGGTTGTTAATTTCTTCTGTTCTTTAGGGTATAAAAGCACGCATCCTGGAGACTTTTGTCATGCTCTTTCTGCTGGCGCTGCTGATCCTGGGCATTGTGTGGGTGGCATCAGCGCTCATTGACAATGATGCAGCCAGTATGGAGTCATTATATGGTAATTGATGCGTGTATCTTTTGTTATCCATGCTTATTTAAATGTCATATAATTATTCAATGTCGTTTTTATAGACCTTTGGGAGTTTTACCTGCCCTACCTTTACTCCTGTATATCTTTAATGGGAGGATTGCTTTTACTAAGTAAGTATTATTGAGTATGTTTGTTTAATACTACGATATCTAAGAAAGATAAAATGAAAGGGTGTTCTGTCTCTACAGTGTGCACACCGGTGGGATTGTCACGGATGTTCACCGTCATGGGACAATTGTTGGTGAAGCCGACAGTAAGATGTTTATTTGATTTTTTTTATTTTTATACCTGTTTTATAAATGACTGTGAGGCCTCTGTGCCTTGACAGTAAACTACAAATACATCAGCAACTCCCATGGCCATATCTCGGTTCCACTTTGGGCCTAATTATAACATTTCATCCTTCCCCTCCCTTTTAGATCCTGGAGGACCTGGATGAGCAGATTTACAGCATCCATTTGCAAGAGGAATCCCTTCAGAGGAAATTAAATGGTACATATGTGACTTTTTATTTGCTTTTGGTGATGAAGTGTGCCACTCAGCTGGCACTGTTATAGAGAAATAACAATTAATACCTCATCACTCACATCCAACCCAGCATAATGGCCGCAGTTGTCACTCTGGTGACATACTACAGGTTTTAGGACTTGTGAAACATCTGTCTTTCTTAGAAGAGAAATTGTTAATGTAGAAGTACTTTAATGTCCTGCCCACTGAGTCCCTAAATGTCTTGTTTGCCACTTCCTAATCTCTAAAAAGCAGGAAGTATTTGGACCAAGTAACGTACTTTAATATTAAGTCAAGCAAGCAACCAAGTGTACAGATGCAGTCAATGAAGAGAAGTACTCTTTGAAAGCAGGGAGGTAAGGGGAGATCTCTCCCTGATAAGGCTGATGTTTTCAGATACTGGGTTGGCCACCTTCATACATTGGCACCTAGGCGTTTGTTCCTATTGAGCCCATCGCACACAGGCGTGCTCTGAACTAACGGAGGAAAATTGTAATCTGTTCTATATCTTATGAGACTGTTTGAAGTCATGAAAGTACAAAATATCCATGCTCAGCTCCGTATGTGAGGTGAGACTGTACATTTGCACGTTAGGAATAGGGGCCAAAAGAAGATGGTGATCACCGGAGGCTTACGCTTATCAGAGCCACTTGTTGTTATGCACTCACTATATGCCCACTGTCGGTGTGTTAACATCCTCATGTAGGTGAAACTGAAGAGCTCTTTGATCTGTTTGTCCAGTCAGTGGAGGTATAGTTCAGATGACAAAATCAACAGGCCGCTGTTGGAATCAAGCCTTTCTCTTTCTGAATGTGTTTAGGCTTACAGTCTGCTGTTCTCTGCATAAGGAATTGTGTAATTGTGCGCAGCTATGGCAGGTTCAATTATGCTTAACATATTCTCACACAAACGCTTCGTTGTACGGTCCCTAATGCATTGCAGCCATTGAACCAATTGTGAAGCTTAAACATTTCTGCACTGCTCTCATTCCACAGTTACATGTGACATGTCTGTCAGCTTTACATAGGAGCCTAAAGCATTGCCTGTTCAGCAGCTCAGATGAGGGGAGTGTGATAGTCCTGACCGGCTGATTGCAGAGCACTGGCACGTCCAGATGCTATGCGGCACAATGACCTTGCTGGTGCCTCTGTTTTCTCAGCATGGTGTTTAGCATATTTGAGGGTGACGTCATTTTTTGACTGAAGGTTGGAGAGGATATGTTGAATTACCCCAGGCTTTCCTGGCTGCCAAAACCCTCACTCAGCATCTCTGCCCTAGTCTGACTCTCTTTTCCTGGACGCTGCCAGCAAAGAAGAGACTGACAAAACAGTCTGGTACAAGTCCTGTAAGATCCCAAAGTTAATATACTAATGACTGAAAACATTTTCTGATTGCTCTGAGCTTTTTGTCTTTGTTGGTTACACTGTGTTCAAGCTTTGAGAGAAAGAGAATAATTTGATCATTAAATAAATGTACTCATTCCACTGATAGTTGCTTTAATCTCTTTGCAGATATGAGTGCGCAGAAAATTGGTTCACTTTCACAAAAACCTCCATTTCCTGATATTTCTTGTTGTGTTATGACTACATTAGGTCAAAGATTTGAAACTTCCCCTTGCTCAGATCCTGGGACAGGTGTCTAAAGGGCATAGACAGTGTAACTCTCTCTCTCCCTGACTTGAAGTCATCCAGACAGGGTGTGTCATAATAACACAACAGCCAAAAGAGTTTGATCAAAGTGATTAGTTCTCACTGCTGTAACCAAGATGAAAGATGGTGTTCTATTGCATGGTAGTAACCATGTAACACTGAACTAATTGGGCTTGATCTGTCAATCACCTCAGGGGATGCAAATAGATACCTTTCCCCTTTCGCTCTAAAGGACTTTGACACTAGTACGTCAAGCTGGAAGCAACACAGAAATGGATAATGGATAAATTAGCTTTAAATGAGCTGGCCTTGTGGTTTCCTGGAGAATCCCTTGCTGTCTTCTCAGGCTCACTCAGCCAGTTGTGGCATGCGCTAGACAGCTTCTGACACAAGGGATTTGGTTGTACTTGTTTGAGATCACCTTGTTATGTTCAAAGGATGATTACTTGTGTTGTATGATTGCCTAATAGAGATTGTGTGTAAAAAGTTGTCTGTGCCATCGTCACTTTGTGTTGTTCAAATTTGAAAATTTGCCAAATGTTTTTATTTTTACAGGATCCTCTTTCCATCTCACCTATACAAGACCTGGCTCTTCCCTCCAGCTACTCAAAGAGTTAGAAAATGTTAGAAATCAGAGGAATAAACTGGGTGAGTATTTGAGTTGCACGATGGGGCTAAGGAACCTTTATCTTTGAATTATTATCAAAACATATAGCAAGAAGTTAGCTTTTTACATACTCCTGACGGGCAGCTTTCTCCATTTCTGTCTTAATTTGGACTTTGACCAGAACTGCCGGATAATTTTCCATCCATTTTAGGATATTATAAATGAGACCTCAGCCTTTTGGGGAGGCGAGTGTGTGTATGTGTGTGTGTGGGGGGGGCACAAAGGCACTTAGGATATTGGACAAGATGCAAACTTTATGTTGTAGCTAGCCTTTTAGTGATGTCATTAATTTAAAGAGATGCTGCATATAAAGTGCATTTGGCAAACTTCTTGTGCAGGCAGGACGGGTGCACGTTCAGAATGAGGAGTGTGCACAGGTCCAGAGATGGTGATGGAAAGTCAATATGGCGAGGCCTGTAGGGCAGACCAGACTGTGGTTAATGTGTATGTGGACATTTGGGAGTACAGAGGGCGCAACTAAACTTTACTTTTTAATCAGAGAGAAGAAAGAAAGCATCTGGCTGGGAGAAGAACTTGTTGTATCCGATGGTTATGCTCATTCTGCTCAGTGGAACGGTGAGTCCACTACCTGACACTTGTCATATCAAATCTTCATGTGGAGTTGGACAACCATACTTTAATAGATGAGTGATGACCATTGTGCTTTAGTTATTTAACCCTCCTTCTATCGTCTGGTCATTTCATATAGACAATACAATTCTGTAATCCTATCACCATTAAGCTCACATGAGTTAGCACTCTACATTCAATGTGGAAATAAGTTGAATAATCATCTTTAGAACCAATACAAAAAATGTCAACATACACAGCTTTTGCATCATGCTTAAAGTTTGTGTAATAGTAAATAAACCAACATTGCCAAGAACCTTTTAAAGACAAAATTGTTTAAAGTTCAAAATGTGTGTGTAATTCTTGCTCCGTCTGCGAGATGCGACCTGTTCTTTCAGCACGGGATGTTGTAGCGTCTGTGTGTATGTCCCAGAAAATCAATGCGATTAAACCCGACTATTTCATTCGGTTGATTTAACTTTGTATGTGTTGTAGACTATCTCTGTTCTCCTGGTGGCTTTTAACATCCTTTACCTGCTGGTTGACGAGACTGCAATGCCCAAAGGATCCACAGTAAGTCTCTGGTCTTAAATCTCGCACGTCTGACCTGATGCACTGCTATTGTGAGGCGGCGGGTTGCTGGCGGGCGACATAAATGAAATTCCGGATATGCTCAGGTGTTTGTTCGAAGAAAGGGACTGAGCAGATGTTAATCAGGCCTCAACTTTGTAGCTGTAGCTTTGTTTTGAAAACTCACTGCAAGCCGTTTCACACACAAGTGCACGCTCAATGAGCTAGCTATGTGTCTCGAGTCCACATTTGGATAAGCTGCTGTTCCTCCATGCAGTTGGGGCAGAAAGGCCAGCTGAGGCAGACTACCGCTGAGATTCTCATCATCACCTTATGTGCAATGTGTTTTAAGCTCTCTTATCTAATCTGAAGTGCAGAGGTGTGTGTGCGTGAGCCTGCGTGTGTTCGGCTTTCATATTTCTCAAAGGGCAACATAATGTATCGTATTTCGTTTTCATTTTCTTTTTTTATGGGAAACTGACAGCCACAGCCACTGACGTTCCAATTATTTTATTGAGCTGAGATGTTTTCTTTGGCTGGGCACATAGTAGAAAATCCCCCAAATTACACTTGTCATACTGCCTGAAAGTGTGCGCCCCCATTAAATGGTTCCAGCCTTTGTTGTGCCACACAGTGCTACGAGGAGTAAGAGGCAAGGAGTGTGCTGGGGTTCTTCATAATCAATACGCAGCATGCATTTGTGTTAACTCTATACTTTTACCCCTCTAGCAGAGAAACTCCCTAACAGATAACTCCACCGTCTCACAGAGGGCGAGTATAGTGAGTGACTACAGGACTGGACAAGGTGCTTCCAGAGCCAGCAGCAGTCAGACTGTGGGAAAGTCAATTCAGGCCCGATCCGCTGATTGTTGTGGGGGGAGAGCACAAAGAAGTGCCCCGTCCATGTTTGTCTTCCTTTCTAAACTCCGCGTCCCCTCTGTGGTCACAAGCCTTCTGACCACTCAGTCTGACAAAGTAACGGCAGGGGAGAGAGAGAGACTGTTTGGAATGATTAAAATGGTCAGAAATCAATAAAACTTATCGCTTTCTGTCACGTTTGAGACAGTGATGGGTGTAAACAAACAACATACTGCTGTAACATGTGTCATCTCTCTCTCTCATTGCACAGTATAATCAATCTTCGTTTTATGTCATGGAAAGATATGTACTAGAATAAAAAAAAAAAGGTTTGGTGTTTTAACTTAATGCATCACGCACCGCAATTGTCCAATGTATCAACAACTCTAGTGTAATTGTAGTGTGTATTTGTATATTTGCGCATCAGCAGACGATGACCCACACAGACTATTGAAATGTTAACTTCTCTGGGTAAAGACCACCTCACCTTGTGCCAAAAATGCACAATCCAATCGACTTTGATAATAAATGAAGCCGGGCCGGGTTTCTATTTAATTTGTTAAACCATCACAATGTGCAATATGTTCGAACACCTGTTTGGCAATTTCTCTCTCGCCCAGTTGGGAAAGATTTCTTTGTGCATCTGGGGTGGAAGTGGCAGCGCAGCAGTGTGATTTATTGCACGTCATTTGATTTGGCTTAATTTCTTTTTCTTCCATTTTACAGGATCGAGGAATTAGCAACACCTCTCTGTCCACATTTGGTATCGCTCAAGCCGTGTTAGAGATCATCCTCATGATGTATCCTTTTTTTCCCCCCTCCCGCACAAAAATGCTTACTTGTTTTACCAACACAACAGTGACTGGCACAGAAAGAGAGCTCAGTCAAAATCTACATAATACCAGAAATGCTGCTTTTACTCCTTGACTTGTTCTCCAGTTACTTAATGGTGTCTTCCCTTGTTGGCTTCTACAGCCTGCGAATCTTTCAGGGACTTACTCCAAGAAAAGACGATACCACCATGACAACGGTAAAGAGGGGAGGGGAGGGGGGGGGGGGGGGGCGCATTGGTTTTCTTAAAGCTGAGGCAGAGGGAGTGCATCATTGGATTCAAAAATGGTCAAAAGTTAAGCGCTGATCCAGGATAATGTTGTGAAAACGCAGAAATTCTTCAAACTGCACTCAAGATGATCTTTTTAATGTCAGAGTGCCTTGGATAATCTTTTCCCAACATCCTTCTGCTAATAAACATTCTACTGGAGTTTTAGGGCAGTTTTAACTATATTTTTTACAGTTGATTTCTTGCTCCTTAACTGATTCATGATTTCTTTTCCCCCCCTGTCAACTCCGTTCCAACTCCTGAAGCTCATTTGTGTTTTTCTCCGGAATCCTCGACCGCTTTAGAAGATCCATCCAATATTTGTTTGTGGGTTGTGCAAAGTGCAAGTTCCTTTTTTTCCCGAACATCAGAGGGGAAAGTGGGGCTCTTGGGGAGGTGGAGGATGTGTACTGTGTTGGCCCACAGTGGCACCTATTCACTTGGTAATGAGTTTGGGAGTGGTGCGGCTTATTAACCAGCCATGACAAGCCGCTAGTGAAAGGCCTGGAGAGAACAATGGAAAGAACTTCAGGACTACTTTTTTTTTAATTTATTTTTTTTACTTTTTACAATATGTAGTGAAGGGATTGTGGAAGCAATTGAACAGAAAGGAGCAAGTGCTAATGTCTGAAAACGTGTCTGCTCGATCTGTGTGGGCCCTTCATGATTTGTCTTGAGATTGTGTATTTGTTTGATATTTGTAGATCATTGGTTGCTGTGTGTCCATCTTGGTCTTGAGCTCAGCGTTGCCAGTGATGTCCAGAACTTTAGGTAAGTCTGTTGGACATTATCTGTAATACAAATTGTATTGGTGCTACCTCTAGGGCTGTGCAGTTTATCAAAATTCATTTGCAATTTGGATGATTACATGAAAAGATTACACAAATCGATTCAACACTGTGCAGTGTGTTTAATCCTCTCAAAGCCTACAGTCAGATTCTATGGAATAAATCTATTATTTGTTGTATGTTGCCAAAAGTGAATGTACTCGATATAATTTGCACTTTTTAATTGTTCAAAGAAGACATTTTGCTTTGTTTTGTAAAAAAAAGAAAGAAATTAAGTTGTTAATAATTGTTTGAATAATCACGATTTGAATTATGACTCATGGTTTTTATTTTTCCTATAATCGAGCAGCCCTAGCCAGCTCAACTTAACCAGGAACTCCTTTTCCCCACTGACTTGTAGAAGGACTGGGGAAATGGCCGGTGTGGTACATTTACAATGGCTGTAATAAACAGCAATGCAAAGCACAGCTGTTCAAATAGAAGTAGACTGATTTTGAGAGACCAATACAGTGCGAGCACACAGTGAGTCACTGGCGGCTTTGCAAAATATCAACAGGTTCTGCTTTGTGAAACTGAATAGATGAAAAGAAGTGAATGCATGAGACTTGACTGAAAAGAAAAGCTCTCTCAGCGAAAGAGAGACATGTAGAGGGTGACAAATTAAGACGTTATCGCGCTGGTCAAGGGTTTTGAACTAACGTCTGTGTGTTCAACCATACTATGCTGTCGTAAGTTACTTCACTTTTGGAATAAAACTTTGCTGAGATGGCAAGCCTGTAAACAATGTAGATTTGGTTTCACATATCAGTGTTTTGATAGTGTGTGCGCAAATTATATCTCTGACAATCAGTGTTCTTTTCAGCCCCTTTAGATCAGTGTTATCGTTGCTACAGTATAAATACAACTTTTGCTGTGAACCTTTGTTGTATAACGCACTTTGGTTCACATTTTCAGAAAAAGCCATAGATATTATTATACAGTGTCTGCATTCAATTCTTTATCACCATTATGGATCGCTTGTGGCTTGAACCAATGCTACTTGACTACTGATGTGTGTGTTTGTGTATTTTACATTTGCTAATACAATAATGTATGTGATTTCAGGCATCACCAGGTTTGACCTATTGGGAGCCTTTGGAAGATTTAATTGGCTGGGAAACTTCTACATTGTTCTTTCATACAACATGCTGTTTGCGGTCGTGACAACACTATGCCTTGTGAGAAAATTTACCTCTGCGGTACGAGAAGAGCTCCTAAAAGCACTAGGTATGTTTAAGTATTTAATGCACGATTTGCAATCAAAAACAGGAAACTGCAAGTAGTTAAGGGAAAGTGGGGTAAGCCTGGGTCTGGTTTTTGATATGTGGGATGGCATCGTTCTGGAAATGTGCAAGACAGGAAAGCCGCACATCAATACCTCTTTCTAAGTGAGTCAGGGCCTTTTTAATGAGATTTCTTTCCTTATCTTTGCCTGTCCAGGTCTGGATAAATTGCAACTGTCAAACAGCCCTACAGACCCTGAATCTGGGAAGCTCTCTGCAAATGGGCATCAGAAAACTCTGTGAAAAGGACAAAAGATCAACACGGATGCACAGACACACACACACACGCGCGCGCGCACCTTATCACAGCCAAAGGGAGATTTCAACAGAACTGCCTGTCTGCTGAAAGGAAAAGGGATTGGAAAGAACTTAATAAACCCGGGCAGTGTCTGATGGATGCTGCAAATGGAGGCTGAGAGCAATTTAGCTTCATGACATTCCATCGCCTGCGTCTGGATGGAGCTGGGACAGAGCCAGGAGGAGTGAAAAAGGCTGGCATCACTGCAGTAACCTTGATGTTGACCTCAATAGTAACTGACACACACCACCCATCTCTGGCCGTTGACATACTGTCCTCCTGCACAATTCCTATTTCGTTCTCCCCCTGCAGCCTCCATGCAAACGGTTGGAGCAGGTGAAATGATGCACCTTCTGTGATGGTGAAGTTCTCCCGTGTTTCTGTAGAGCACTTGCATTTTATCATTGTTAGTCAGTGATGAATGTGGGAACTTGACAGGTTTGTCTATAAATGAATTTTTTATTGGTTATCTGTGTAAATAAATGCTCTGCTATGTTTTCTACAAATGGAAAACTAATTACAGATGGATTTATAATGTTATTCATTGTAGGACTAGAGTGACATGTCACAGGTCAAGAATGTGTTAAATGAGCTCCTTCATCTATTCATTTGAATACGCCCCTAATTGCCTTGACATCTGTGCATCCACAGGGCCCACAGTCAGTTTTTTTCCTGTGCTATACATGTTGCATTTACTTGTATATACGTTGTTTTTCATACCTCTTTTGTTTATGTGGATGCAAACATTGGGGATTTTAATTGAGTACAGGGACTGCATTGACCATGTTTCATAACATCTTCAAACTTAATGCAATGTTTTCACACAAGGGTAATTGCGAGCTTGATAGCAGAGACTAGATAACTCAGGCTCCATGTATTTGTTGTATTGCTGCATTATAATGAACTGTGATGTTTTCCGTGTCTAGAACCACCTTGAATGCCTTAAACTGTTGCTGAATATTGAGTAGGCTTGATGTTGAGGTTTGAAGGTTATTTGTTCTGTGTTGTACAGTACGTCTTGTTTCGTGAGACAGTTCCACTGTGATTCCCTGTATGCCAAGTTTAAATGTATACTATGAAATACATATACCACAATAAATTCCCATTCTTTTATATGCATATCATTGTGCAGGATGTAAATTAGCTTCTTTTTTTTCTGGCCTACATATAACCATCGTCCTGCCTTTTTTTTTCCGACTACGTGTTATATTCCACACAAAAAAAAAAGGAAAATAAAGAACCAAATCACCAGTGACTCACCACACTAGGTGCTTCAGTCCTGGGCTTTGGGCATCTGGGATCAGTAGACGCCAACTGTTCCCAGAGAACAGTCTTCATACATCCATGGATGACTGAAGGAAACCCATTTCTCATTCAGGGCCTAAACCAAGAAGGATGATTTGACCAAAAAGCATTGGTCCCAGTTTGTTTTCAGCCCCATTACATATACGTTAACTACATCCTCTGTGAATGTGGCCTAAAGTAGAGTTAAAATTAGTTGAAAATAATTCACATTACTTTAAAAAAAATACAAATCTGTTACCCATTAGTGATTCAGAAAAGATTGTTCCATACTAAATATATTACATTCAATGACATCCATAGCATCATGATTGTCATTTTTAGTCTGTTTTCTGAATGGTGTGAAGGTTACAATGAGCCTGATCTGTAGACTGAGCTTTGTTTACTCTTTAATTCAAGTTACCTTTGGTATGTGTTTTGTGAATGTATTTTTTACATTCTGTGGATTTTCTGTATAATGTACGTTATATTTTCTATGTTTGTTTCTTTGCAAATAAAAACACATCTTAAAACAAACTATGGTCATTGGTCTTTGTGTTACAACATATTAGATCCAGTATCATGTATCTGTCATCGTATTAAGCATTAGAGCAGTCTCTTGTGGTAGACAGACCTGCACACAGGACAGGACAGCCTGCTGTCTACAGTGAAGCTCTCAAAGGACTCCAGACAGTGCTGATGAAAAAGGTGGGAACAGGACAACAGCAGAGTGTGTCTGTATCGAGGGAAGCTGGCCGAATCTCTCTCTGTCAGACTGGGCTTGTGCAGAGGGGTTAAACAGATGGGACAGTCCCAGACGCCTCTCTGGATGACCTGTCATAAAAAGAAACATTTGACCAAATATTTATTACTACAACCTGCTATGATCCCAGCAGTGACAGCCACAAAGAAGTTATGCAAATTGGACCTGATAACATGTGATTCAAATGAATATATTTGTTGGTAAACCTGCTCAGGTCAGGCCTGTTTCACTGAGCAGGCTCGTTTGAATCTGTCACTTGTCCCACTCTTAAATGCTTTCTAATAAACTGAATATGTTTTATAGAGTTCAAGGATTGTGCTGAAAGCGTGTGACGTCTCCATCATGTGAATAGTGATGAACAGACTACAGATAAAGGAAAAATTGTATCATAATTAAAAGACAAAGTATATGCAGTAAGAAGAGCTAGAGGGTAGGGCTCAGTGTACTGTACTTCCCACAGCAGTGTTCCTCATAAGGCAGCTTTGCTCAGGATGTGCTGCTGTGAAAAAATGTATCTTTACAGCCAAAGCCCATGTCTTTTGGGTTTCATTACTTGGTCCTCGGTAGAAAGATATTGTATAATAATATAACATCAAAGCCCAAAAGAGTTTGTCACTAACTGACCTGGCTCTGTATTCTGTCCCAGTGCTCTTCCGAAGGTTCAGACATGCTTGCGTGTTTTCTCTCCAGCTCTTCAAACACTCGTCTGCTCGATGACAGGGAGTGGTCAATATCACTCAGAAAAGCCTCCGTGTCAGTGTGACAGTATTGGACAAAGCTGTCACTCAACTCCTGCAACTAATTAGAAAAACATTTGAGTGGCACAATAGGGAAGGTCTCATTCAGAGCCACAATGGAGTCTGTTTCACTGACGGCTCGTGCGTAGCGTGTAAAGTATTGTACAGGCTGAAGGACGCTGACAGGGTGCAGTAGTTTCATAAATCAATGCTACTGTTTTACATTGACAGTGTGAAGCCATTTGAATTTAATTTGTAGAAAATACAAATTCCCATTTACTTATGCACAGTAAGGAAACGAGACAGATTGACTTTCAATCTGTTTTTGATAATTTTATCTTATAATAACAAGAACATTGAGTCTTTTCTTGATTAAATCACCAGTCGCCACTTTCATTCTCAAACAACAGAGTACCGCCCAGAACTTCTGTCTTCCTCCATTTACTGCACCTGTTGCTAGGCAACAATCTACGCCTGCCAATGATTAAGAATGTTTATATCAAAAACTATTCAAAAGTCATTGAATAGAGTATTTATATTACTAACTATAGCTGCAAGTACTAAAAACTGCCACCACGTTTAAATATATTTATATGCATCATGTGTGAAGATGGTCTAAAATAACATTTTGAAATTAAGAGCACTTCAGCCAATACAGTATTTATCCTGTGCTTTGATTTATCTTTTTTTTGACACACAAATATAAGACATACTCCAAAGGTTTTTAAGTCATGATGAAATAAAAATGGCTTTACAGCTCGTCTTTTTTCACTAATTGAACAACGTTTAGGAATTTAGATGCTTTTATGGGCCTGAGAGACAGTCAAGTCAAACAGCAGAGGCTCTGGTGAACTCTTCGTTACTCCACAGTGGCTATGTGACTATGAAAAATAACATACAAGGGAAAGTGAGTGACACCACAGTAGTTGTTGGAGGACTGAGATCTCTCTTGTAAAGGAAAGACCACTGGAATCAACTGAGAGAAGTTGGGAAGTAAAGAAATTGGTTTTCAATAAGTGTTGTGTCACCCCATGAGGTTGCACTTGCAACAAGAAAGGATGCCATTTTACACATGTTTCATCCAAGCACTAACCTGCCTGTTTGCATTACAGTCAGCTAAGCAAATAATTCTTCTCTTTGAAAAATCAAGTCCGTCAGTTCTGTCAGCACCGAGCTGCACAGCTCTTGACAATCGTGGTCTGTGTGACAAAAGCTATGAGACAATCTCTTGACCACCCACGTCTACTGATTCACACATCATGAAGGTAAGACTTTAGCTCATGCAAGCACAGCTCTGAAAGGGTATCTTTAGCTTCATCAGGTGACCGTCAGAAAGACACACCCAGCATTAACAGTTTATTGATGAACATTATAGTAAGACATAGTAAACAATATCATGGCGGCCTAAGCAGTGTAGTTTTAGAACTTGCTGTTTGTTAAATTTGGAGACTGTTTTCCTAAACATCTGGCCCTTCATTGGAAGTGCTTCACTAGGTGGCAATGTTCCCTTTTCCTCAGAGTTAACAAGTGAGGTCAACACATTATTGAAAAGGAAAACCTCAGAGTGGACATTCTGCAATTTTCATTACAGAGGCATTGGTGTATGTTTTGAATCGCTTAAATTAAAACTTACCAACACCAACTACAAGAACTTGTCCTATCTTAAATTCATTTAACTATGGTGTAGACCCTGGAATGTGCAGACTGTTTGTCCCAAACACAACCCTCAGTGCAGATTAGTGAACAAACAGTGTGTAATTCACAAAGCATCAAAGGAGTCTTGGACAAGAGGCAAGGAAGATGTATAGCTGTGTGTGTACGAAGTACCATTGGGGTCAGAGAGAGCCAAATCAATATCTCAAAAACAACTGTGTGGACACGAGCCTTGTAAATTTGTTAAACTTAACTTGGCCTGCACATGCAGCAACCTTACCTTTTCTTCAAAAAATCTTTGTCGGAGCAGTTTTTTTCTTGGACATCTGCTTTTCTTTACGTTTAGGTACCACTTTCGTTTAACATATCTACGCCAACACGCTTGGATCCTAAGCACACAAGAGTTGTTTTTGTTGTTGTAATGCTGTGTACAATATGTTATAGGGTTAGAAATTCTGTACCTGATGGCACAGTGGTGTCGATAAAGACGTGCTGCATCATGGATTACCCGCGTCTCATACTGCTGCCTTCTGCACACCGGGCAGCACTTCCTTCCTGAAAACTTTTCAAATGCCTCGATACAAGCTCTGTGGAAGATGTGTGAGCAGGACAGCAAAACCTAAGTACACAGAAATCAGGATGATTAATGCCTGCAAGTTATAGAGTGTGAACAGGGAAGGCTAAATACTATACACAGATTTTCCAATTTTTGTTACAGTTACATGTTTGGGTTTGTCTACTTGATGAAATACACAATTGGGTAAGTAATATTAAATTCTAAAACAGTGAATCAGTACATCTAACATAACCGGCCCAGACTTATTTGCCAAAGGGAGAGTTTGAACAGGATCCTTTATTAGGGTGGTTGGAATCTGGATTATACTGTAGCCTCCACTACCTTTGAGAGTGATGCTTTTATCATTTGAAAAGAGACAGCAACAGCTATGGGGCTTGGCACACAAACCAGTTTACTCAAATCTCCGGGGAGATGGGGATATTGATTTCCCATTGTTTTTGGCCTGACCAAAACACTCCATCACTGGTGAAAGGGCACCCTGCAGTGTACATGTCTAAAAGCTGGTCGAGCCTTGAAACCAGACGGAATAAGCTTAAAGGCACCTATAGCCTAATATCAAAATAACATACAGTAATTGCCCAGAAGAATATTTTCCACCAAAATATTTATCAATCACACGGAAGAAAGTTACAGTGAATTACATAATTATGAAATTAGCAAAGACTTTCTGTTGTGACTTTACCTTGGTGAGGGTAGACTTCAATTGGCCTTTTCTTAGTCAAACTAATATTTACATGTGCATCTATGGTAACTGTGCTTTGAAAGGCATGCCTATTCTGCAGCAGCATTCTTGAGGAGATTGGCATCTTAAAGGGGGATTGGAAATGTGTGAAAGACTGAATGACCCTCGCTATAACACACTGATTGCTCCATCATCATGTCACAGTTCAGCTCCAAGGCAGTATGGGTAAATTTGTACAGTTGTCCACACAAATTAGAACATACAGGAACTACAAGGGGGGGTTCAACAGAGGCTTTATGTAAATGTTTGTGTGTTCCAATCCTTGTATCCTTGCATACCCCCATAGCGGGCAGAATTCCCTGAAAACATGAAAGAAAGTTGACTAATATTTTACTATTAACAGTACCTGTGGTTTGAGACGAAACTCCTCTTTGCATATTGCACATGGTCGTGCTGATTCACCCTGTTGGACGGACCGAACTTTGACAAGTGTCCACTGCTTCTCAGATAGCCTCTCTGCTGGGCCAGCCACTAAACCCATTCTCTCAGCTGTAACAGAAATAAAGTCTACTAAATAGCATTCACACTCATTAATAATGCGTAGGCCTATCACTGTGCTGTACCTAAAGTTAGTGGAGCAGGGGCATCAACCACATATTCTCTCTCTTTCCCTGTGTCCTTATAGACAAAACTTTGAGAATTTTTGGTCTTCGAGGGCAATTTTCTTTTGCATTTCAGTAGAGGGTCAGACATAGAAAAACAGGGCAACAGTAACTTTTTGGAGATGTGGTCCTGAAGAGCTGCTGAAGTTAGCGCCAACCTGTTGCTGGTCATAGAGGCAAACCCCTGTAAAATACAAGAGTAATGCAGTCTTGTTTGTAGAACATAATATCATAGCATTATCAACGAATTGCACCAAAATGACAAACATTGATATAATCAGGGATTCAAATTAACACTAACTAATTTGCCAAATAGTGGTAGATTTCTATTTTGGTAGACACTCACTTGACACTGTGGCCAGTTGACTTCATAATTCTGAAGAAATTTCGGATGTTGTAAACAATATAACAATATTCATATGAATATTTGTATCTACAATATTTAAACATCTACAGGCTTTTAGCTACTAAGCAAAATAAAATATAGTGTAATATAATATAATATAATATAATATAGTTTAAGCATATAACTAATTATAACGTGACAAATATATAATGGACAAAATAGACGTTGGTGAAAAATCCAGTTGCAGTTGAGTCACATTAACAAAATTAGCTTAGTTGGCAAACTAGCCTAGTTCAGGTAACTAGCTAGTAGAAGCTCGAAAATTCGAGTTTCCTTAATGTGCATTACGAAGCCACACACGCCACATAAACGAACAGGTCGATGCAAACAGATTGACCCCATGAGTGGAAAAAGTGAAAAAGGATAAATCAGATCAAACCTTTCGTCCTGCCATCTTTGTTGGTGTGGTGGTCACTTAGCAACAGTCCCCGCCCACATTAGCTGGAGGAGAGCACCACGCGGCAAAAAAAACAAAAAACCTAGGATAAAGGTAAGTAGCTGGTACTACACACGTGAGTTGAGTTGGCTAATAACAGGTGTTATTAGGTGTATTAGCGATGTATCCTGATCATGGGTGTCAGCAAACAGTTTAGTTTGCACACGTGTATTCGGCCCAAGGAGGCACTAAATGTTAGTTTGGAAACTGTTGTCTGCATCTACATCGCCCGGTTTCAGTGACGTTCAAATTAGGATTGATTATTATTATGTTTTCCTGTGTGGTCTTTTCAATGGTGAAAATTCTTCCAATTAGATATTAAGAAATTTAAATTATGTGACAGAAACCCATTAGCAGTTTTCCATGAACTATTTGTCAAGATAAACAGGCAAATATTTTACCAAAAATAAACAACAAACACACGCACACATACAAACAAGTTAAGTGCAATAAGACTTTTTGTATAATAAATATAAACCTAGGCCTTAGATGTCATTGTGAACTGATATAATAGCATTCTGATAGTTGTGTGTGATGTCTGATTCTCACTAATGATTATTTTATTGTCAGACACTTGAGAGTGAGAAGTTGGAACAGGACCAAAGCAGGTCTGTGTGTCTCCGTGAGTCACCGAGCTGTCGTCAGAGAAGCCACTGAACAAAGCTAAGCTGCTCATACCTGTGCCGTGAGCTCAAGGACCCCTCCCAGGTCAGCCGCACATGGAAAAGCATACACACAAACACGCTCCAAACCTCCTCTTTTTGTAAACGCGATGAAAAGTTTGCTTCATTTCTCCCACAGAGTGCAGGGGTGTGTGACTTTTAAAATGCTTTGCTGCCTTGATTGACTTTGATGTGCTCAGACAGAATCGGGGAAAACAGATGGTCGAGGAGCGGGCTAACGGTGAAGCCTGTCAATCCTGGGACTCTAAAAAAACAAAGTGAAGACCTGGCTCTGTGAGGAGGAAACCCCTGAGCTTCTCAAGAGGCTGCCACATTCTTGAGATTAGGACAAGAAAAACGCAGACCACTGCTGTTAATACCCCAGACAAAAGCGTTGAACAATTTATTAGTTAAGAATTCAGACTCAGAGCTCAATCAAAGGCTGCATGTCCACAGTGTCAGTCTCAGGGCTTTGGTTTGTTTTTATAAGTAAATAATCACGCTTAAAAGATAGGACAAAGATGGGGCTCAAGTCCCACCATAAAGCCCTCATTCTTCCAACTGTCACCAGAAAGGATTTTAGTGCACGCTTTAATTTTCAGCATGCACTGTTTGTCTTTTCACTCATGAATACCATTTTAAAGAGGTTTTTATTTAACTTTCTTACTTCTGGACTTCTTTACGTTATCCATGGTATGTCGGAGAAGGCAACCTGACGGGCAAAGACTGATGAGATTTGTGTAGATATATGCAAATTTCACTAGCAATACTTTTCTTGATAATATGTAATAACAATAATAACGTAGTAAGTACAAACATGCTCGTCTTTTTCCTTGCTGAGAAAACCTTGACATTTTTTGACATTTTTCAATGCACACAATGAGTTACTTCGTGGTCATAAACAGCTGACCATAAATCATTGCTATGGTACAATGCATTGTTGTCAAATGAGTAATTGCTGTGAGATATAGATGAGAAAGGGCAGCCCGTAATGGTAATTATGTCAGCTGCTCAGATGACCAGGAGACCAATCACTTTGATAGGAGACAGTGGAGGCAGACACAAATGTAATTATTGTTTGACCTGACCCATAATGCGTCCATAACATGACTTTAATCACTGCTTGGTGGATCGGAGTCCCCCATGGCAGGAAGGAAGGGAGCAGCAGGCAGATGAGCAGGGCGGGTCTTACTGTTTGCTGTTATCTCCTGCGTCATTGCTGAGTAAGTAAGCTATAAAGGTTCACTGTTTGGTTGTGTTTCAGAGAGATGGAGCTCCTAATGATTAGACATGTCCTTTGTAAATGAAATACAAATCACCCTAGGCTTTTGGTTTTACTTCATTTACTAAGTGCTACATTACCTCATACTTTGGACCTAACAATGGATTTCCAATAACTCTTATACTAGTTGAAATGATGGAGGGCCTCACATATCACAAAATGTGCCAGTGCTTATTAGCACTTGAGAAGTTATTGATCGGGCATTTTGATTAACGATGGCAGGCAATGGTGGCATTCAAATGCCCACGGTGGCCCTCTGGCTGTGGCTGGGCTCATCTCCATTACCTCAGCGTTGTACTGATGCCAGTTGTGTCCCTATGCTTGGAACTGCACTGTTTCCAGTCATGATCACTCTTCACTGTAAACATGAAGTCTTTGCTGAAATCCTCTAATGCAATTTTTGAATTTGCAATTCAGCAGCACTATTGTATATTTGGCAGTTCTTTGGGGAAACAGATAAAAAACAGAAACAGTGTATATAGTTTAATTCTCTGTCTGAACCATCTCTTGTCATTCCCAGGAGAGGAAGGGAAAATAAAAGGACTTATCTTACATAAAGTATTTGATAAATAAAAATGAAATTTGTGAAATAAATAAAAATAAAGATTTTGAAGGCAGGTCTATTTTGAGATAGAGACATGAACATGTAGCAAAGATTTTGGTGTAATTGTCAGTGCATTACTAGCAATGCTTGGCTTGAGTGGCCATCTTTCTTCATAATGGACAATAATTGAGCAGAATCCATTACTATGGCTAGAAATAGACGCCCATAATGGCCATAAATTGCGTCTTGTGAAGGCATGAACACAGAAACCCCACTGCACCCGCTGTGTCTAAAAGCCACCGTTACTGGTGTGCAGGCTCCATGTTGACTCCACTCTGATTGCACACACTTAGCCCAGTCAGATCAGTGAGTCTCTAAAGTCACCTTTGCCCTTTGTGTCCAGCTTGCACTGTTAGTCCTGTTTATTTGACGAAATACATTTCTGGACTGTATTTTATATATTTCAGGTGGAAATAAACACACTGATTTACAGACAAATTAATCATGCAGCCAAAAGAGGAGGTTCACTAAAGGTAATTAAATAATTTCTTTTTTTTTTACAGAAGCACCTGAATTAAATGAACAGGGCTGGAGACCTCCTTCAAAACTCGGCCGTAAATCAGGCGCGGCAGCTATTTAATCTGATTGAACGCCGTGCAAAGAGCCTCAAGTTTGCCTCTGCTGTGGGGAATGTGTTTGTGGTGAGTCTCATAAATGCCAAGTTCTTTGGGCAATAAGAATAAATATCACAACCACTCTCTAGAATTACCACATAATTGGGGACTTTCCGTGTCTGCACAGGACCCCAGTCTCCTCTCTCTAACCTACATCCTCACCTGCACCACATACGACAAAGGGAAGGCCATATTTACCTCAACATCACACAAATTAATCTGGTTACCCATACATGGAAATTTAAAGGACATTTTTTATTTATCCTGCAACTGAGCCGTTCCATATTAGGAATACCTATGCTGCAAAAACCTCAACCATACATAATGCAAATATATCCACAACAAGCTTGAGTTTTGATCACTTTGTTATGATCATTGCATGACATTAAATAATAAAACAGCAAGTTACAACATCCCCATCGGCCTCCACAACATCAAATCTCTCTATCTCTCTATCTTGGATAACACATGTTGCTTCATCTATCAGTTGTACAGCCCTTTCAATAAAGCCAGCTGATGTTTTGCCAAAGAACGAAGCTCTGTAGGCTGGCTTCCTTGTTGTAATTTTAGCGTCTAATGAAAAGCAAAGTGGTTATTTTCGTTGCTCAATGTGCCAAAGTACAGCCACATGTTTGTGTTTCCACCTTCTGTCTTATTGAAGTGTTTGCACTTTACACCTTTAATGGCACACATTGATAGACACTATCAAATAAATAACACAATGCTAATGGCTATAGCTTTTACCTGTCATTTCTATACTTTCCATAAGATTTCTTTATTCAAGATATTTCCATTGAAATGCCTGCAGCCAGGAACACAGTCTTGATTGTCATAGTTTAATTGCTTTCCCTATAGCGCTCTCCGCTTTGAAGGGTGGCATGTAAACAAGAAAGTTCTATATTGGAAACTTATTGTGCCTCATTCTAGATGTGATACAAATGATCCCTTCGCTTTGACGGGTAATCAACCTCAATCTAGGTTTGCAAAGGTTCTGTAAATTATACTAGAAGTCCCTTGTTTGTCAAGTCCAGTACAATGGGAGTCAATCACAGAAGGAGAGCTGTAGTTCCTGATTATTGCCTTTTTGCACTGGCAAAATCACCGCATGTAATACAAAGTGATTTAAGACCAACATAAATTGATCCTGCCAACATGCTATATTGCATCTATTTATTTATTTTTTCAGCTGCAAGGCACTAAAACCAAACTCTACATTATGACCACTTTAGGAGGGAGTACATTTATTCAGTGAAACATGGTTGGAATAAAAAAAAAAAAAGTAGCTAATTAACATCTTGAGTCATATTAATAACTACAAATCTCAATCCACAGATGATTCATGATTTAAATTGGTTGCTCTGAGTAGTCTATACTTGACCAAGCAGATATTTTGCGGAACATAACGCTTTAAAGTACATTTTTTTGCAAGTGAAGTTTGACCCTAGTTCTTATCACTTACTTTTGAGGTTAATGTGAGGATCTTTCCAGCTGGAAGAGCTGTAACAGAAGATCAAGGCTGGTGAAGCGAACCGCTGCTGTGTTTACATTCCTACCTGATGTCCCTCTCAGCAAGTCGCCTCAGACACCACAATTTATTAGACACATCAAGTGTGAAGGGACTTCTGAAATTCAAACATTTCTGTGCTATATGCCAATTCGCTTGACCTTTGGATGGGGTCAGTAGTGCGGTGTCAGTCGCTTTCTGTTTATTCTTACACTTCACATAGTTGCTATGAGAAACAGACAGCTGGCTGTTGGAACCCAAGACAAGACACTAGAGCAGCCCAGTACCTGGCCATCGCCACACTTTGAAATCAAGTCAACTAACAGGACAATATAATTAGCCCTTTTGAAAGTTTGCAAAGATAGACAACAATAATTGTTCAATGGTACTGAATTTTGATTTTGATTTATAGGACAATACTACAAGAAAGAAGACCGAGGAGGGACATTTTCAGATAGACGACTGGAACTCAATGCAGTGTGTGTGACGGGTGAGTTACTTATGCCACACAGCAATAATACAGTCTTTAAACCACAGACCACAAACAGAAAAAAAACAGCTACAAACAAATAAGAAATAGGAACAGAAAGAAAAGAAAACAACAAAATGCACGTTTTCCCTGTTTTCATGCCTCTCCAGATGAGGCTTAGGTTCGGACATTATAGAGCCACATAGGACATAAGCATAAATTGTACAACTCAATGCACTCTCAACTTAGGTTTTCTTAGGACTTCAAAAGGATACAGGAGATAAAACAAAATGATGTGCGCACACATCAAGCCTCTAGTGGCCTTTAAAGCTTAATTATACCTGTTGGAGTGATGAGAGACACATCACACAACCCAGTGATTAATAAACAAATCCCCAAAGTGTCTGACAAGTCCCTGCTCATCTCACACTCCATATCAAAGTGTATCAAAGGAGAATTAAGCTTTAGCCAGCACTTAACCTCCCTCTCTTTCTCGCATGTCTGAATGCGTTGGCCATCTTGCCCCGTGCACCTGATGGAGAGCATGCACCAGACACCCCGTTCTGGGCTTTTATCTGTCATTGACCGAACTAGGATCACTTGTTGGAACTGCTTTGTACGTGCCGACACAGTAAGTGTTGTGATGGTGTGAATTTTGTAAACATACACACCTTGAGAGATGAGGTTACAGACTCAGAGTATGACTGACCCAGGCTGGGGGCATATAAGGTTGCCTTCTCCAGTCTTTGAAAGGGAGCATGTGCGGAGTGAAGTTCATAAAATGGTTTAGCTGCCCCAGCAGAGATGGCCATCTACAAATCAACATTAGAATGTAGTACCCCAACCCAAAATATACAACTTCAACATTTTGGTCTTTGTCTTGAAACATGTTTGAGTTATAGATTTCATGTTGTGGAATTTTCCAATAAACTGTCCTAAAATGCAAACTCCCACTGTGCATTTTTTTAAATAGGCTATATTATTGCAAGAGCCATGTTTGCCTGGCTTTGTTCATTTGTCTGTTTGTCCACTATGCAGCTGTATGATGAGTGTAAGGCCTAAGAAAGCAGCCACAGGTGCGGCTGACTAGAGGCAAACCGTTTTTGACCATGTTTGTAATTATGTGTTTGCTGAGGATGGCATAGGTGACAATCACCTCTTCAGTTTCTTCTTCAGTTTGTGTTGTTGTATAATAATGTCTTACTGTTGTAATGCCTCTAAATTATTGACCTGCTCCTTGACTGACCCCTTGTGGTTTGAGTTTTTGCCTCTGTCAATAGGGTGACAGAGCAGTGTTGTGAACTGTAATGGTATCAAGAGCATTTAGCCACATTAACGTGACCAGTTTAGTATTGACTATGTTAAAGCCACCGTGGACAGAATGAGGCCATTAGCAGCTGTTTATAGTTTAGTCGGACTCTAGGTATGTCTTAAGCCTCTCTGCCTTCGCTGTGCTTTCAATACACGTTCCTCGCTGTAAGCTGCTTTGGCCAAACAAATGTGATTTAGCCTAATCATTTCACTTGAACAACATGGCATTGTTTAGAGTGTTTTTCAACCAGGATTAATTTGCATAAAGGAATTATAGATAAAAAAAAGTGTGACCTTTTATTGGAACAGAACGCTACATTAGAAAGAAAAGTATTACACAGAGCGGACATGCCCATTCACTATGAAGAGCTGTTGAATTTACACACACACACACTGCCCTCTGCCTGTATTTTGTAAAAGGAGTTGCCCCATGTCCAAGACTCTTGTTTCTTTCACCGGCAGCGTGACTCAAATGTCTATGCTCTATCATATGTTTACATGTACACATTTTTCTAATTTGGCTTGTTGAATGATGAATGCTTTGCTTGTTTTTAGATTGCTTTCTGCGCTTATTGGCACGCTTTACCCACTTTGTTCAGAATGATAGTTAAAGTCATGACTGAGTTGACCTCGTCTTTTGCATTTGAACCTGTGCACAGTAGCGTTAGGTGTCACCTGGAGGCAGCCATAACCAGTGATGAGGAGTAACTAAATACATGTATTTAGAATACGTATTTAGAAGACTCATTTTGAGTAACTGTATACTGGTAAAGTTACACTTTCATTTGAAAATATTTTGAACACAGTTACTTTCCAAATATACTTTCCAAATATATTATTAAGAAAGAACTTTTAACGTTGACCTGTTTTTCCTCCTAAAATAAAATAAAGACATAAACGCCTTATGACACAGTTCATACTAACACTGCGCATGTGCGTTAGATGATGCTGTATCTGCTGCTCCATTTGCCAAGAGAGCTTTTGAGTTCCTAATTAATAGTAAGTGAGTTTATAACAGGTGTTCCATCAATCGTAGTCTTAATATTTGTAATTATATGCCATATTTATACATAAATATAATGACAATCAATGTGAAAGTATTCAAAAAGTATTCAAAGTAACAGAATACGTTACAAAATAAATTTTAAGGCAAGTAAGTATTCAGTATTCAGTAACTAAATACAATTTCCCCAACACTGGCCGTAACTACATAACTACATTTCCCATCAGTCCTGTGTGTGTGCCTTGTGGCACATGGACTGCCGAGAGATCGGGGCCAAATCACAAGGCTGACAGAGACACTGGAGAATTGCTGTATATAAATGATCATGCCTTACCATTGATTTAACTAATGATGAGTGCTTTGAGTACAACAATAGTAATTTTGTCATAAAGCTGTCAGCAGTTAATCAGTCAGCGCAGGGTTTCCTCCTTCCAATGTAAGATTTATTAAACGCTCATTCGGGCCTGTCTGGGCATGCTCAGTTCTGTCTACACTAGGCTTAATGAAGCACACTTTGATGTTCCTATTTGTCACGGCCGTCATTATTTTATACAGCTACTTAGTGTGTGTGAAACTCCAGTGACATAATAGTGATTTTCTGACATGTGCGCTGCAAGTTGACAGGGCTTTTTCTTCTTCACTCTTGACGGCTTTATTCGGGATTTGAATGGTGCGTCTGAGCTGCTCCCGGCTGTGTCTAGCAGAGCCAAGACTTGCACAGACCACAGATGCCTTAGAGGTCTTTGTAGGGCTCCGCTGGTACATCTGCCAACAACAGGAATTTCCCCTGGTTTACACAGCTCACAACACAAGGCCGGGTTATCTCTGAAGGCTAAAGAGTTTCCTATTCCGACGGTTCGCGGCAGTCGAGCGCTACCTTAGAAGCGTCAACTAAATCGACCCGGATTATTCAAATAAAGCCAAAACTATGAGCCGTGTAATTGCTTATTTTTGTCAGTCAAGTGAATGATATAAAATACACACCGGTACTGCAAGCTTCACACACACAAAAAACAACATTTATTAGCAATACCATTTGTGTAGTGCGCCATTATCTCATCAAACTGTTATACGAGGTCACAATAGTAAACCCGTACCCTAAAACCAACTTCTGCTTTTAATGGTTAAATTACTGTTTTCACCGCTAGTTCATGCTCCTGGAGATCTCTGCTACTTTGAAGTCAAATATTAAAGCCCTATTTAATGTGGTCATGGGCTCCTGCCTGCACTCAGCCTCTCTTAAATACATAGGCAGAGCTGTAATTTTGACAAGGTAAGGCAAAATGTGCTCTAAGTACAGTATCCCGGTTTCAAATGGCCCATAGTAGTGAACGCGAGCATGAGAAGCAGCCATCCTTTCTCTCATCCTCGCGTACGCTGTTATTAAAAACGTATAATGATAGATTTTGTGAATGAAACCGCGGCAAATGCCAGGTATGGAGCTCTCGCAGTAGTTTTATCTGGCAAGCCTGCAGAAAAGACGTTTTGTAAACACGGTGTGCAACAGGAAGACTGCATTGTCGATGTCACTAAAATGTAATTGTTCGTAAAGACTTTTTTGGCTGAACAGGACAGTATAGCGTGAAAGGGTGTGAGTGAGTGTGGGGGAGCACACACCAGTCCCACATTATGACGGTTATGTTTGTTAAATGGTGGTGAATAGAGTCACATTTTTTGGTAAGACAAATGATCAATTTTCAGTTTAAGGTAAATGCTTGCAAAAATGACACAGCCTGTGTAAGGAGAGCTTTGAAAATCTTGAAATAGTTATGTAGTATGTGCCATACTACAGTCTTTGCGTGAGTCTATAAATACACCTGTCACAATGTGCTCGCTGCTTTCATGCGTCCCCAGCCTTTATATCGTATTGAAAAACCTGAACACATCAAAGCCAACTGCGCAGGACTTGTGAGATAAAGGCGCTCTCCAGATGAAGCCTTTTCGATAGCTTATTAGTGAGCGCGTGATGAATGGGGGTTTGGGGCACTACGCCGGACCACCACAGTACGGAGACATGTAGTGTTGGGACAGCTCTTGAGACTCCCTGTGCGTAAACATTGGGCAGGGGCCGACAGATGGGCCTCGGCAAACTGGTCCCGTTGACCTCTGAACCCCACTGTCCATCTTTTCTCCTCAAAAACGCAGTGGAATTCCAAGGAGATTATGCTTCTTTTTGTCGCCTGGTCTGAGTGCCACATCACCACCAGGAAGAAGCATCTATCATTCCCAGTGCGAGAACTCTGTGTTCCCCCAAATGACTTCACGTCAGACCATGTATGTTCATGTAACTTCCTACTGCTATAATATCTATAAACAGGAAGTAAAGTAAAATATTATTGTTACAGCAGCTGTTCATGCAACTCCCACTACTACTACTACTACTACTACTACTACTACTACTACTACTACTGTACTATAGCAATATAGAATCAATGCTTTTCCCCCATCATAGAATTATACTTTCCGTTTGTGTGTTGTGGTGTGTATTCACCTGTCACTGCTGTATGAATGTAAGGAGAGAGTGGTAATGAGAGAGCCATGTCTGACTGAGTGATATGAACTTTACACTGAGACAGAAGAAAGAGGAGACTAGCAATTAGAAAAATTATCTCCTGTGATTCCCCCAGCTATACTTTTTTTATATTCATGTGCATATTTTCATTTCAACCCATTTCCTAGGATGTGCATTCATGTTTGACAGATTTCAACTGTACCACGTTCATTCATATTTTTGTTGGTATCCTGTAAGTGATGTAAAACAGAGTTTAAGTTTTTAATATAACTGGGAAAGTGGGAAGCTTTGTTTATAGCTTTACATGACCAGAGGAGATGCTCAAAGCCCAACGGATCTGAGTTCCACAGTCTTTGTAAAACAATGACAGACAGTAGCAGCAGTAATGTTCAATGTAATGGTGGCTTCATACAGTATTGTTTTCATCAACATCACTTGAAGGTCAGTAACCATGGTGACAATCTCTGAACAATAGCCACATAGCTGCTACCAGACAAGTTTTTAGATGCTTGACAAGTCTAGAAAAAAATCCATTATGGAAAAAAAAGTACACATTTTGTGTGTACTATCCCACGTTTGTGTTTTACACATAAAAGGTGAATGAAACTAAATGACTGGTGCTGGATACAGTTAACACTAGCTCCTGAATTTGTATTTGTTTCAGGGGGATTTGCACAAACCAACACATGAGCTCACTTATCCTATTTCTCACTCAGTTCTTATTGATGACCATTTGTAAAACAAAGTGCAGGGACATCGCCTACTAAAATCTCCATCAGTCGTTTAATGATGGGAGTCGCACGAAACACAAAATACCAGGAAGTAACTTAAGAAGGACATACTAACTCAACTGTATAGGTTTTATTTTCTAAGAATCATACTCATAACCTCTATAAGTTATTGAGGCCTGACAATTGAACATGGAAGTGTGTCAGGGCAACAATATCATGTTTGCACAGTGCACAGTGTTCAACAATCTACTTTTTCCACACTTTCCATGGCCACATTAGCCCAGGTAAGGACGTATTTGAAAGGCAATGTCACATTGTAATTTAAAGAGAGAAATTGAGGATTCAAATTACACAGTCTCCAATTACCGTAATGAAAGGAGATTTTAGCCCACGACTTCCCATTAAATGTGTCTGATGTGTCAGCCCTTTAGCTTGAGATAATTTCAACTTGTCACACCATATTGTCGAGATGGTTAAGCTACTTTAAAACGGTGCCAATTCTCAGTCATCCAGGCGGTTAATTCAGTCTTGTGATGTTGAAACAAGACAACTGGACTCCAATGTTTCACTGTCCGTCCAGAAAACCTTGAGGAGGCTCTCTGGATAGTGACTGAAACGTTAGCATATGAATATAAGATTAAGCTACCCCATGGTTTGACTGGGTCAACCCATGGGGTGTCAGATTTACTCGCTACTGTGCCTGTCCTCCTCTACGTGTTGGAGGTAAACATCCATGTAGCATTAGCTGATCCTTGTGGAGGCATTTTTAGCATTCCTGGTTCAATTTTAATCTGCTTTGCGTTTTTCATACAAGGAGTGGGAAACAGTTCTTTAAGCTGGTCAGGTCAGCATTGTGGTTTGTTTTCCATGCCAAATGCAAGGATTTGGACAATCCCTGTGAAAGTGACTAATGGACACAGCTAGACCCAAACTCAGACCTGTTACAAGATGGTACACATTTGTTGGGATAAAGATTATACTCTGTGAGTTGTCTTTCCAGACTTGAGTATTGGTTGTGCTTGGAGTAGTTGTTCAGTATCAATATTTTGCATTGCTCATGTAAAGTTCTGAGGAAACCACTCTCACTTATATAACAATGATGATTAACAGAACATTTCCCTTTTGTGGCCCACCACAAAGAGCAACTCTTAGCGACTCTGAGGCTGAGTCACCACACAGCCAGGGCCCATTCATGTTATTCTCATGTTGCAATTTACTCACTGAATTAGGCCCGCACCAAAAAAGTGTTTCAGGCCCAATTATGATGTGTCGGAGAAGCGGCTGTGACTGCGGTGGGGGAGAGATACTTAAGCCTTTTCACTGGTGCTGCCTTGTTTCCCTGTTCCTCTCCTTGAGAGAGTAATGTGTTTGCGCACACAAAAGGAGGATCTTCAGAGATATGCCAAGAGTCTGGAGAGTGTGTTTGCTGGACCCGTGAAGAGACCTCTTTAGGAGGCTTTGAGGACAATGGGCCATGGGCACCGGCCGTGCTTTACTTTGTCCACGCCAAGCATTTCACACGCACCCAGGGCAACAGCCTGTCCTGCAGAGCCACAACATTAGTCTGAGTTATTGAAAAGGCCTTTTTCATCTTTGTCACCCAATCAGGAACATGATCACTCAGAGGGATGCATGTTTGCACCTTCTTCCTCTAAGACGCTCAACATTCTTCTACTGTTTTCATACTAATTGCCTCAACCCAGTTTGGAAAGATTGAATGAAAGATTGGTCTTAGAAGAAGATATCTATTCTATAGATAATGTTGAATGAATATGACAGTATTACAGTAGTTGTAACTGCTGTGTGACTGCAGTCTTCTTAGTCTAATGTTTATCTAATTGTTGAACAAATATAGTTATATAATATTAATAATATAATACATTTTTGTCATGTACATGGCTATATCTTGATAGCCCTCTCTTTATATTTAGGTCATAGTGAATACTCTACTTCATTGTGAGTTTGAAGGACAAATGGATGAGAGTTTGACAAATTTGCAGTAGTGGAGCAGGAGACGTCTAATACATCTTCATTATGGATGAAGTGGCTCATCTCCGTGTGTCTTCAGACTCGCTGCACCTCATCGGTCCCATCTGAGTACAGGACATTGGGATCCAGGCAATTACTGGCAGAGGAGTTGGCTGCATTTATTTGTCTCACTTTCTAATTTAGTTTACACTATTGAGTAATTAGATAACCAAGTGTTTGAGAGGGGACAAAGAATGGGGGCGGCAGATTTCAAACTCAATGCCTTAGTTGCAGATGCGTAATCCTTAATGTAATAGGTTCATATTATTTCAGTCACATCATATATAATGTGTATTAGCCCGCATTAAATACATATGTACAAAGTCAAAAATATTGCACAAACTGACATGGTGGCAGAGTGTTTAGTCTGTGGTTAGCCTCAGGTCCTCTGGGCCACCTGGGACCTTTTTATGTGGAGTTTGCATGTTCTCCCTGTGTCTGCTCAAGGTGACCTATGTTGCACTACCCCTAGAAACCTCTACAAAAGCGTACTCTCTGCGAAGAACTGTTCCTAGACCGGGTGCAGAACAAACTCACAGAAGGTGCATCACAGTTTTAAAGGACTGTAATGAGATAATGTTAAATAACGTTTTCCTCATAATTGACACGCCACTGTAGATCTGGGCCTTTTCCACCTGAAAAACAAGAAAACCTAGTTTGTCTGATTTAGGCAAACTTATTAGCTTTATAACTTAAGGCCCAGGTGTTGTTTGGTTCATTCTAAACAGATTTCTTACAATCCTGCTGACTGTTTCTTCTGTTGTGGTCCTCACACTGAAACAACACACCCGTGGCCTATTTATCAATCATTCAGGACAAGCCACAAATGCTTTGTTATGAAGTTAGGCCTGATAACAGTGGCAGCAGAGCCCTTAAGAAAACACAAGCCTTTTTTAACCTGTGCTGGGTTAAATATTAATCTCACACACTTTAGAACAGCATTCCTACGTGAACACAGTCCAGGCGACTTGTGGAATGCTACTTTAAGCTGCTGTGACTGTACTTCCTGGATGTAAGCAGAGAGGTGCATGCTGGGTATTGGGTAAAGGCCCTCACAAACCTTTTACATCACGTCTTTCAACAGCCAGCTCTTCCTCCTGATCCCTAAATTACCGCTCATCTGTGGGACCCTCCAAAAAGACCGGCTCTGACAAATATGATCGTCATTGTAGTGTTCTGTTTGATTTGAGGCAACAAAAGCCCCATGACAGCATGCACTGACATTTGGTTTGAAAGCTTTTGAGGACCATTAGGTTCAGAAGGTGAAGGTGTGACTGTATCCCACAAGCAAACAAATAACAGACCGGCCAATCCCACGCTACGCATGAGCATGTGCAGGCACAACAGTGGGGCTTGTGAAATATCAAGCTCTAAGCTTCATTTGATGGACCACATAATTACATTTGTTGTGTTTTGGTCCATACACTACAACTGTGTACATCTGCTTTTTTGATGAACAGCTGATAATGAGTGCATTGGCACAAACTGCACTGGAAGGATGTTTGTGCGTGACTCATATTCAGTGTACATAGTGAAAAGAGCTTTGATGATGTGATGGTGTAGGTGGACAGGTCTGCTGAAAACTGTTGTTCTCTCAGTACTTTGAAGCCTGACAAAGTGTATAAAAATGGCAATGAAGCATCAATCCCAACATGAAGTTACACAGCCAACATGACAGTAATGCTTGTTTGATATAAGAGTAAAAAGTCATTATTAAACCCTGAGGTGCAGACATTTGTTAGGATAGTGGTGTTTAGTAATGATGACGATAAGGATTATGCTCAGAGCCAGATATAGATATTATTTTGTATAGTATTTAAAAATTCAATAATAGTTTTATTTAATATATATATATATGTATAAAACTGAATTGTATATATACTGTATATATATATTAAAAAAAACTCTTCCTCAACCTCCGCGGGCGGTCTCTTTTTCCTCCAAGTTCGGGTCCTCAGGCCTGGGAGCTTGAGGGTTCTGCGCAGTATCTTTGCTGTTCCTAGAAGTGCACTTTTCTGGACCGAGATGTCTGATGTATTTCCTGGGATCTGCTGGAGCCACTCCTCCAGTTTGGGGGTCACTACCCGAGTGCCCCAATGACCACGGGCACCACTGATGCCTTCACTCTCCAGGCCTTCTCTAGCTCTTCTCTGACCCCCTGGTATTTCTCTAGTTTCTCGTGTTCCTTTTTCCTGATGTTGGAGTCACTTGGTATTGCTATGTCAACCACCACGGCTTTCCTCTCCTCTTTGTCCACCACCACAATGTCCGGTTGGTTCGCCATTACCATTCTGTCCGTCTGTATCTGGAAGTCCCACAGGATCTTGGCTCGGTCATTCTCTACCACCTTTGGAGGTGTTTCCCACTTTGACCTTGGGGTTTCCAGCCCATACTCTGCACAGATGTTCCTGTACACTATGCCAGCCACTTGGTTATGGCGCTCCATGTAAGCTTTCCCTGCCAGCATCTTACACCCTGCCGTTATGTGCTGGATTGTCTCATTGGCCTCTTTGCACAGTCTACACCTGGGGTCTTGTCTGGTGTGATAGATCCGGGCCTCTATTGCTCTGGTGCTCAAGGCCTGCTCCTGTGCAGCCATGATGAGTGCCTCTGTGCTGTCCTTCAGGCCAGCTCTGTCTAGCCATTGGTAGGATTTCTTGATATCCGCCACTTCAGTTATATATATATATATATATATATATATATATATATATATATATATATATATATATATAACTGAAGTTATATATAACTTGACGAAACAACAATGATAATGCTACATAAGGAACCGTGTCAGTATGCACGAACTCTGCAGCATGCACACCCGTTTCTAAAATAACTTTATCCTATTACAATTACATTATCAATCATACAATTAGCAGCATCATACCGTATCCCTCTCAATAAAGGACTTTTATTGTTATCAGAGTGCCTCGGATTTTTTGCCACATGTACTCCACTATTTGAGTCTTTTACTCAATTAGCAGCATCATATTTTGATTTGCCTCATTGCCTCATCGAAACAATGCATTGACTTACAGGTGTCTCTGCAGATACATCCGCGCAGAAGGGAGAGAATCTTTCCATCTTAGTTGGAAGGGTCTCTACAGTACAGTATTAAAAGACAAGGAAGTGTTGGTTGTGCTCGAAGTTTGAGGGAGAGGTCAGAAATCCTGCGCACAGGAGGTTGGTCTGTGGGAAATGATTCAGGTTTTAAAATATTAATTTCAACATGAAAACAATCAGTGTCACACTAATATTTAATATGATGCCATTTGAAATGCATAATCCTATCAGATGTTATTATTTTGCATATGAGTGCAGATATTGTTCATCAAAATTATTCCTTTTTGTTGTTGTTTTTGATTATATTATATCAATTATATATTATATTATCTATTCTACTTTTTAAAAGATTTCTTTGTACTCTTGAATCACAACAAATGACATTACAATATTACAACTACCAAAACGAACGAAGGACCAATTATAGTAATACAAATTGTAACATAATGTGAATTAACGTATTATTTATAAGCATTTATGATTATTATTATTTTTTTATCATTATGCACCAAAGGGTTCTTCGGTCGCAGTAATCGATTCGTGATAGTGAGCAGCTGCCCAGTGTTAATCCCAGTCAGATTGTTATAGTGAAAGAGGATGCGGGCCTTACAGCAGATTACCGCCAAAACGATGTTCCGCCGCCCTGAGAGCAGCCTAAGCGCTTTCCTTATGAGCGCAGGAATCTGAGCTCAGAGGGACAGGGGTGCTGGGTGACATGCGCTGCAGAATTTATACTGCTCTTAATGTTCTCACCACTGACTATAAAAGACTTAAAAAAGAAAAGACAAAGTAATTCAGAGCCCTTTTGTATCAAATCCTTGGAGAGCTACTCAGTCCATGATTTCATTATCGGTGCGACTTACACTAATCCTCTCAGAGTGGAGCTGGCTATACTCCGCTATGAAAACCCCGAGTGTCAATGGGCAGCAGGGATAGTGGTGTCTAATATGCCTGGTTTTCGTGTGTGCCTTTGCAAATGAGAGTCTTGAGCGTGTCATTGTGGGCTGGCGTGCATGTGTGTGTGCGCCAGTGTTCACGCTGTGTCCAGGATCATCCCTATACACTGTTGTGATTTCCCACTTCATGGAGAACGTCAGAGTAATCCCTCAGGATTCCCCTCTTCTGCTCTTTAGCTGCCATAAGCCATATTCAACAGGCCCGGCCCGAAATGGGCTCTATATAGAGCTGTGGTATTACTGCCACTGGGAGGGAGAGCCTTAATCTGTCCTGCTGCTAACCTGTGGCTGAATGGACACCTGCAGAGAGGCCACTGCACTCACCAGCCACACTGAAGACACCCACAAGATTTGTAAACTGAGGAAGGAATTATACAACTGTGTTACTTAACTCGACAAAGCTTCTAATAGTTTAAAGGATTTTTAATCAAATTGTGTGTGTGTGTGTTGTGAAGATAAGTGTCAGATTGTGGAGTAAATTGTCTAGACTGATAATGTTCATCCAACAGAGTGGTATGGCTGCACAAGAGTGTATGATTTACCAGTAAAGTTTCATTCACAGCCCTATACTGAACTGATACTTGAACTCCTGCATCAGACACTTTAACATACTCTCTTAACCAAGATCTATGACCTTACACTTTTCTGACTACCCCTGTGGAGCAGTTGCAGAATTAATCAATTACTGTTGTAAATGCACCATTTGCATTTTGCATTCTGCTGTCCATGCGAGTCAGACACACTTCTGTTTGTGAGTGAGTGAGTGATGTGAGGTGGATAACACAGAGGAATTAGGTGACCTGGATGTGGCGCAGTAGCATGGCCTCCTTTCCTGCCAAAAGCCTCTGTCGCACGGCACATATTGATGATTTAGTTGAGAGATGAGTTCCTATGGCGTGAGCCAGTCTGAGAACGAGAGTGGCTCTCCTTCACTCGTATTCTCAAGGTCTGGTCTGACTGAATGGCTTTGTGTGACTGCAGTATGAGACTGCACTGATTGCACCAAGCCTCAGAGTGTTACCATGGAAATGGCATTCAGGTTATTTCTTCTGTGCGTCGCCAATCTATAGCAGACATACCTGCATTATATACGCACCGTGGATGAGATCTTTCTGAGAATGCTGTTCAGTTTCTTTGACTAAATCCTACCATGACTAACTGATGTTTTAAAAGTTATTTGATTGGCGTAATGACATTGGCGACTGCAGAAGACAGTAGATTTTATATCGGAGAATAAAACCCTACTCACCCTACGTAGGGTACGTAGTATGCACACCTGCACGTGTAATAAAAGAAGTCAGCTGGGCTCAATATAAATATGAATATCTCATATTTGTTTGAAAACTGAGCAATTCCATGGTTAGGATCAGAGCCTGTGCTGGATTGTTGTAGTGAGTATTTAGAGCAGAGAGAAACCTTTTAGGTTTATTGCCAACTGGGACTCTATTGACTTTCCGATTGGACAAATGGCACGGCATAGGCAAAGGCAGTCTTTAGATTTTTCTTTATTCCAACTCGGGGGGGGAAAAACAGTGTTGTCATTTACTTGAATAATTTAGAATGTAATATATTTTTAACTCATAATCTTAAAATTTCTTGAATTATGTCTTGATCTTGTCTGGGAAAAGTCGGGTGGTAGTTATAACATTATCGTCAGAATAACCCACATTCTAGACAGTGTGAATATTGACGCCATGCCTGAGCTATGCCTCAGCGAGACGGCCACCGCAACCCGACATGTCATCATGCCGCACCAGCCCCTGCTCAGTGTTGCGCGGAGTAGGACTGCTCGCGTTTGATGTCGGCCACAATTACCTCGTACATCCTCGAGTGGGCTGGGGCTGCGGAGGGACGGCTGAGTAAAGAAGATCACGCTGCAGATCCCAGGTATTACCACCGTCTGAATTAACAGGATACGCACACTTCACAACACACTCAACATGTCACGTCTTAGCTGCGTTTGGCATCACGGACGAGCCAAAATTCTCAAGCCCGGTGAGCCTCACGCTGTTTCGAAAGCTTAGATGAGGTCTTAAGCCTCCCCCTAAGATGAATGCCGAGTGCTAAATTAATTTAAGGCATTTTTCTTTTGTGTGCACTGACAAAAGCAACCGGGTTGGTGCTGCTTTCCATAGCTGATGACAGATGATCGAGCGCAGTGTTTGCCCAGGTGTCAGGCCTCCCCACCATACAGACAGCTAAGGGTTTGTTCCCTTAAATTCACGTACAGGCAACCTTGTGTGTGCTTTAATTGTGCAGATCAGCCTATTCAACAAGGCAGTGAAAGAAGTTTGAACAAAAATATTATGTGACAAAAAATAGCCGCACTTGCTGTTGAAGCGTTCGAACATGCCTGGTATTGAAGACGTCCCGAGCTGCTTCGAAAAGGAAGACTCTTTTCAAAGTCAAACGTACTGAATACACTCTTAAGAAAACTTCCTACTTTGGAACGCTATTCACAGTGTATTTGTTTAATAGATGTTTGGATGTCATATATTAATCGCGGCGTGTTACTACGACACCATCTGACACACCCTTTTTTCCATAAACTCATTATGTTGAACCACGGCGTTACATTGACTCGTAGATGCCCTGTTTGGCTCAAAGATGATTTCGATGTATAAATAGAGCTGTACTGATTATGCAGGAGCTGTGTGTCATTGAAGCTTGTGTGGTTTGTTTTAGGTTAAGCCGCGTGTCAGTGCGGCAGAGGCTGGGCCAAAAGTTGTATCCCATCACTCAGGAAGCTTGTTATGTCTGCATCTGCAGAAAAGGGCGGAGTGATCCCTTTAGCTGCCATGTACTTAACATCTGGATCTATAAAACGACGTACTATTGCTAAATTACTTAAATCTAAATATAGGTCATATTCATATTGTAAAAAGCTACAATACATCACATTTCATTTTTCATTTATTTATTCATTTGAGCAGAAAAATATTTCAAACATTATTACAGAAAAAAACAAAACAAAACATTGAGGTCTATAAATGAGATTTACACATTCACATAAAAAAAATAAACTAATGCAGGGTAACTTAAGAATGTGCATAAGTTCAGCTGAAGTAATTTCTTCCTAATTTAGTTCCTTTTTAAAAAAAATCTTTCCAAAGGAAAAGGGCTTAGTACAATGTAATATTGTTATCTCAATATCCATTGCAGTTATCAAATGTCATTATAACATTCGCCGTTCCATTGGCATAAAAACAATTGCACGTAGATTGGGTGCCCCTGAATCATATGCTTCACCTCATCACAGATTCAAAACCTCTAATTGTGATTATATTATATTTAAACACAATAAGCCCCTATGAACTCGTCATACTTTTTAGTTTTGCAAAGCATGTTGTGTATTTTGATTTGATAGCGATTATTTGTGCTGGAATCTAATGCAGGATTTGTCAAAGACGGCACATTGAAAGTCACCATCGATTTCCACTCAGCCGTATAATGCAGTGATATATGCCACGGATGATGCGAGTAAGTGCGTTTTAACTGCAGCAAACGAGCACTCATTGAAAGAGCATTGTGCTGTGTAAAATAACAGGTGCTCTAAATCACCGCGCCACAGCAGAGTCATTCTCCCACCGTCGGCCGCTCCTGTGATCTTCGAGGCTTTTGAAAAACACTCACCTTGAAATGTATCGTGTGCTCACACGCTTCTGCTGCAAGTTTATATTTGTCTGCCTTTAGCTTTCACAAGTTGATATAAGACAAAATGTGAGTTTTTCTGCATTGCCAGGATTTACCAGACAAAAGGGTGGTGAGGGGATTCATTTTTCTACATGGGGAGAGTCAGAACCTTTGCCACTTAATTTTGTGACTGGGACTTAGGCTGCAGAGTTTTGTTTTTTAAGCCTCCAACATAACAGAGTGTGCTTCGCCGTCAGCACCTAAAGCAAGTAAAAGCGCTCCCTTTATGAACTAAACCTACCAGATATTTACTTTGTGGAGCCCCGCAAAAAGAAAGGACAAAAAAGGGTTTGCAGTGAATAACTTTTTTCAAGAAAACAGTGGCGGGAGGGACATGAAAGAGCCGGAGAAATGAATTGAATGTTTTTTTTCTTGGTATGAAAAAGAAGGCGATGGGATCTGAGGCTCCCTTTCCAAACGCCTTCGCCAGGTGATTCATCACAAGGCTCTGTCAAAAGGGCTTTCCACAACATGAGACGAACAATGACACTGTGATTGCAAGGACAGGAGAGCCCTCGATTGAAAGATATCAGCTATAAGTCCAACAAGGGAGGGGGCGGCAAGTCGGGGAGAAAATCTGAAATCGTAACCCTGAGATTTAGGTGTCAAGGATGCCTTTCAAGAAGATGTGCGTAACAAGAAACCACAAATATAAATTCATCAAAACAATTTAACAGGCTCTTTAACACGAACAGAGGAGCTGCCATGAAGATTGATCAAAGATGGAGTTGCTTTTACGTGGCTGAAGATGTGGAACTGTGCCAGATCAGGAAATCTCCCTCTCAGCAGAAGAGCATGTTCACAGGCTTATGCTCACTCCTATCATGATATCACTGTGATTAGCTGAGGTCAGTGCGTTTCTGGCAACAGACTTTCTAAAGAATTTTCAAGAACCTGATGGACGAGTTGTGGTTTTTGCACGACAGCCACTTCGGAGGGTCTTCGGGGCTGTCACTCGTCACTGGCACTGGCGACTGATGACTCAACAACTTGCTGACTTTTATCGTCTGACATGATGTGATGAGGAGGACCCATTCACTCTCTCATTACAGTTAAGTACTGTACAGTAGGTATAGAATCTCTGACAACCAACCAAGAATGCGAAGAAGAGGCAAGGCGTGTTTGACATTTGAGAGGCGGCTTAACCAATCAGAGAAATGCATCGCTCGTATCGAAACAAATATGGCAACATGAGTCGCAAGAAATGTGTGAACACCGCCTGACTACTGCCCATATCACACCAGCACCAGCCTCTTATGATCGTCCCATTGGGAGGAGGCCCCGGGGAAGACCTAGAACACACTGGAGGGAATATGATTGTCAGCTGGCCAGGGAATTCCTTAGGATCCCCCCCAAAAGAGCTGGAGGAAGTGTGCATGGATGGGGAAGTCTGGGCATCCTCCTCGACCTGGCTCTGGATAAGCTGGAGAAAATGGATGGTCTAGCGCATTGTGGTACAATGTGAGCATGATCCCAAACAGGATATAACAAAAGAACACGGGGGCATTTAAACTTAAAGTATAGAAGTTTATAATATTGAGTAAACCCAGATGGAAAGTTTCGAAGGCAGTCTGGTACCGAAAACAAACTACAGACAATTCTTTCAACCTTTTAGTTCACTTGTCAGATTTTTCACCTTTTTTCACCAGTACACCCAGTACATCCACAAAATGGCAATAGACCACTGCACCCTCCTCATGTTGCGTCCAGAGTTCTCACATGCCCCTCCTTTTGTTCTGCACGTGATAAAAGCGTAATCACCTTAGATACTATTTACACTGCGGGCCAAGGACTACCATTAGCCCTCCATCAATATCAGCACTTAAACTTCATAAAACTGTGCGCCACCGCTCCAGCCTGTAATTTTCACGGGCTGCGAAGAAATAATATTACAGGGTATTGAGCTAAAGTAATGACGATAATTGTGAGAGGCAGCGAAACTCTCTCCCTACATTGTTAGATAAGGAAGTCCGCACGTCAAAACAATGCACTTATGAAACGGTTCTGGGGGAAAAGAGTGCATTATTAGGGATGTCTTCCTGTTTAGACACTCCGGCAGACAGACAGTGAATCAGCAGGTAGCTCCGTCCAATGCAACACTATGATTTAGGGGACTTTGAACATGATATCAGTGCTGATGCTAGGAGTCTGCGATAGAGCCCAGGGATATTAGCATTTTAACCAAAAGTGTGATTTTTGTTTGTGCTTTTAACAGTCAGGGCACCCTTTTGCAGGCAGGAGAGCTAGTATCCTCTGGGTTATAGGGATGCAGAGATATTGATAGGGCAAATAAACGGATAAAGGACAGGGTCTCATTAAACAGTACCTCTATGAAGTAGATTCATATCTTGGTACAAAAATATGGTTTAATTATGAAGCCATACCAGTTGTTTTAAAGAATGACTAGTGAAGCAGCATGTTGTGAATGTACTGATATAGAAAAATGGATTTGTTCTCCTAGTAAGAAAAAGCAGAGCCCGGTAAATATTTGCTTGGACGTCAATATGTGGATGTTCAGTCTTATCACTCCATCGCGTACGTCGGGGAGCGAGCTTCATTTCCGTCGCTCGTATTTCCAATCCCGATGTGATAAGGAAAATGGAAAAGCTCGCATTAAAACAGCCTTTTTTATCTTTATGATCTCATGTTGTTTGCTGTTGGTAGATCATTATACCTTTAATGTATCACAAACCTCTTTGACATTTGATGTCAAAGAGGTGTTTAAAGTGAGTCAAAAGTAGAATATATTTCTGACAGCACAGCGACATCAACATGTGCAAACACGGCCAGTGCTTTATTTATCATACTCAGCAGATTATGTAAATAGAATTATATAGTAAAATGTAACCCGAATTGTTATATGCAGAAAACATTTGTATCAAGATTATAAAAAGACTACACTTTAAATGCAAAAGGAGTGGTATATTCTGAAGATGTATACCCTCTGTCTGGGGCGACGGTGGCGCAGAGAGTTGAGCGGGTCGTCTTGTGATTGGCGGTTCGAATCCCGCAAGTGCACACTGTCGTTGTGTCCTTGGGCAAGACACTTCATCCTCTGTGTGAGAATGAGAGGGTGAGTGGTTCCTTGATTTTGAGTGCCTAAAGCAGGTAGAAAGGCGCTTTATAAATGTGACCATTTAACACTATTATGCAACTGTATGTGTATCTTTTGAACTTTTTCAAAATTTTGCCTGCTGGATATTTTATTTATTTATTTTTGTTAAAGGTCCTGTACCCGATTTTCTAAGTTTGAAACCATAACAGAGGGAGCTATTTAAGCTTCAACTGTTTGGGGTGGTTGCCAACTGTAACTAGATTACTTTTTAAATTGCAAAACTGGAAATTAGATTATAATTACTTTAGTATCTATCTATTGATTACGTTTTGTATTACTTTGACGATTTATTTTTTCACTTCATTTATCCTGGAAAATCCCACTGAGATTAAGAATCTCTTTTTTGGGATTGAACCCGGGACCTTCTTGCTGTGAGGCATGAGCGCTAACCGCTGTGCCACCGCATCGCCCGTTGACCTTTTCTCGACTAAAGCAAAGAATATTGTGGCCCATTGCTGGATCAAGGCTTGACCCTTTTTTTTTATTTAAGTGACTGGTAATCTGTAATCAGATTACTTTTGAAATAGAATAATCAAAGAAGTAATTAGATTACTTTTAGAAGGAGTAATCAGAAGTTGGAATTTGTTTATGGAGTAATCCCAACAACACTGCTCAGAAATCCTAAATTTGCAAACACATACCTTTATCCTCTTTGACCATGTAGTATGCTACTGCAGGAGGCTAAAGGGTTTTGATTTTATTCGTATAAATTGACAATATCAAACATGGCTTCTTGTTTCATGGCTCTTCACCTGCCTTGCCTTAGTGCGAATGTAGCGTGGGAGTGAAAGAGCTCTTGTAATAATTGTTATGAATTGTGGACCAAATCATTTCTTTCCATTCACATCTGGAGTTTTAAAATAATTTCTATAAAGGACTTTCTTATGTTGATATGGGGCATTTAAAAAATCTGGATGTTGCCCTCTAAAGCCGTGTTGGTAATTGCTTCTTCCTGTGCTCTGGTCTTGTCAAATCCCACCCGAAAACTAGACCCATTGAAAGCTCCCTCAATCACTAACTTACCAAACTCCTCTAGACTATCCTGTGACACTCACACGCCCCCCCATGGCATTAAACATGATTGAAAAGCATCTGCTAAATGATAAAAAGGCACCATCGTTGCCAAATTAGCTCCACATTCAAAAGTTGTGAAAAGATGATGAATGTCAACAATGAGCCGCGAAAGCTTAATTATCCTAAATGTACGCGAGGGGAGTGTGTGTGCGCTACAAGGATGATGTAATATCTTATGTCTGGCTTTTGGATGAACATTACATCACTGATTTGGCTGCCAGCGACGCAGAGATGCACCAGGGGCACTGAAGGCATCGCTGCAGCAGCTACAAATCTCTGCAGGGATCACTACGGCAACGGCACCGCAAAGAAGCACTTAAACAATCACTCAGCTGACGAGTGATAAATGACTGACTCAGACACCCAAGACATCTCTTTATTCAAGGCTTCAAATGTACTTACATTGTACTATAGATAGATATTTCACTGCAAATTAAAGTGAACTGATGTTGTTTTAAGTACATAAGAGGTAAAGTGTCATAAAACACGGCTGTTCATAGATTATTAATATTTTTGGTCAAAATGACACACTAATATTCTATAATAAATGTTGTGGGTGTGTCACTAATGCACTCATTACACATTCATGTTTGTGTTTATGAAAATGTAAATTAACGTATTTCAACAAATATGGAACAATATTAAACAAATGAGGCATACCTACTAAAATGTAAAGAGTACTTACTGGATTTGCATTTGAGAAATTTATAATCTCCATGATGCGTCTCGTCTGGAAATGCAAGGCATTCGATTAAAGCTCTAAATTATGAGGGGGGAACGGGTTCAGACCTTGGCTTGGACTAAAAGTTTACTTGAAGTGGCCTGACGGCTGGATCTGACTCATGCATTTAGAATAATGCAGCAGGGATCGGGAAATTGAAAAATATTGATCTTTCATTTTCATTATTTGATAACTTTTTCCGACAACACTGACAGAGTGCAGATGAGAAATGGCTGCGCTCTGAGTTTACTACCTGACTTGGAAACACATCCTGTGTTCAAAGGTTGGAGCAGGACCATGATGGTATATGCATGTGCTATGGCCCTTCATCTGCCACAGCAGCCAGCTCTACTTAGAGCGCCACAAGAAAGTGTGGCTGACAGTGTGCAGCAGCCCTCCTGTAATTCCTACTGATACCTGTGCATTAAAGCTCCTCTCCTCTGTGGAAGCACATCAAACACATTTATGTAACACCTAAACAAGGTTCACTCGTGTCTTGTAAATCTAGCAGATGAGAAGGTGCAGCTCAGAATAAAAAGCTTTGAAATTACCATAATGGACATGTATGAACTTTGAGAAGGGTGACTTGCGCTGTTCTGTAGGTGCCATAAATGTTGCAATGTGGACAACCACAAATATCAAGTGACCCTATTATCCCGACACGTACGAACCAACTATGAATGGATGTTGGGAAGTGTCTGGCTGGATTTCAGAGCTAGTCATCCACAGGCTGGGAGACAGGTTCACCAATAATAAGTTTGTCTGTAGGAGTAAATAGGAATGACTTCGGTCTGAGCCACAGAGAAGGTTATTGTTATAAAGCATGAATATAGATGGCTTTTAGGTTCTTCTTTAGACAGTGGGCGTAGACCATAAACAAGTCCGGTCCTGTTTCTCAGCTCAAACGTACAGAAATTAAGAGGGGCAAAACTTAAAATGAGCAGCCATGTGCTTATAGCCCCAGACAGCTTCGACCACAGGCATAATTAATACTTGATTCCTGTGCAGCTGCCTTCATGATGGGCAGATGCAGGGAAGATGACCTGATATTGGGAAACCACATGTGAGAAGCCAGTGCTATATCATATTTACTCTCTCCCCCTCCTCACACACATCACCCACCTAGCAATTAAATCCAGTCAGAGCTGGGATATTGGTCCTCACCGGAGTCTCCAGATCCAACTCATAATAACTAACTCTGTGCTTTTTGTCTGTTATTGTGTGAAGCCTGAATTTAGTACAGTCCATTATTGTTATTAATCTATATATTTTTTCAATTGTGTGCCACTGTAATGGATGCTGATTTAGTTGGACATTGCCTTAAGTTGAGCAAAAGGAAAGAAAGAGGTGTTTCTTTCCCATCCAGTCCTGTTGAATGAAATGGCCTTGGTTCATAACAGAACATGTCTGCTAGCAACAGCTTAGCTGCTCCACTGAGCCGTCTGTCCACACATCTTTTAGGGGCTTCTTTAAGAAGGTGAGTAAAGAAGTCGCTCTGAGAAAGAAGGTGAAAAATATGTTTATTGTGTTGACCCCGCTTGACATGAGCAGGCTGCTGCCATGCTACAAAAACAGGCTACTCCAGGGCTAGACTTTCAGGCAAGCTACAAGCAAATAGTTTGGAGGTCTTGTCAACATGCATGCATTATTGTGTGCAACTCTGACTTCACTGAGCACAAGCACACAACTTCAGCTGCTTTTATCAACAACATGCAACATGCAGTAGTGAAATGTGTCCAATGCAAAACAATAGGCGATTAGTCCAAATAATGTAATATCAAGTAATTACTAGTATAGGACAAGATGAGCACTCTGTAATTGTTGAGAGCAGTTCAAGAAAAGAAGAAAAGCAGTCCGATATCTACTCCCATGATCATTCATATCGCCCCTTAGATGTGCTGCATGTAACACGGTCATCCTGAGATTTACTGCTCACTGTACAGCCATGAGTTGGCAAATAATTGCTAGTCATGGGATGAGGCGGCGTGAAATGTGCATTGGGAATTTTAATCTTGACTTGTAATACGCTTTTGACCTTTTTGCGTCTGCTGCCTATAATTAGAAAACGTGGCTGGGCCAGATTGACAGAACACTGTGTCATAAAACCTTGTGCAATTGCGGTCAGCAGACCTTCTAAATCACACAGCCGTACGAGATATGTTTAATCTAACAAATTGGTTTCTGTTTCCGCTCCTTCCTTCCTTTTTTTTTTTTTTCTTCTTTCGTGCCGTTAGTTTTGTGAATACAGCGGTGATGTCATCGTCTCATCCTTTTAAGACTGACTGTGGACCGTATATTCCGCAGGAGGCAGGACCAGGACTAAATGGCCTCTCCTCCCACGGCCAAATCTAATAGTATCCTCATCTCTGTAAAGTTTAACGGCCCTATTCAAGACAACCTAACGGGACCTGTGCATTGCAAATCTGTGCATCCGAGTCTAAGTGCAAGTCAAGGTACAGCTGACACTCTCCCTTCCCGGTCGGGCCTCTGCACCCGTCGGGCAGCACTAAATTTAGCGGCTGGCGTTTATTTACTTTGTGTCCTTGTTAGTGCGTCCTTGCTAAATGAAGGCAAACGGGACTGTCACCACCCAGAGGACAGAGGCAGGTGATGGATAATGCCTCCGCGTGCCTATCCTGCGTGTGCTATGAATCTACAGACAGATCTACAGCCTCCCCCCCACCCCCCTCTTCTGTGACGGCACTGTACAGGAAGCCGGGCAGTCATCGTGGCGTGGCTTTGAAGGGGGTATTATGGAGGTGTTTGAGTCTGCAGCCCGCGCAGGTATTCAGGCTGCCTTTTGTGCCCGGGCGGTGTTTGCACCTTTGCTGTTTTGGTGTGTCGGAGCGGCGTGCGTATGGATCACTGCCTCTGTATGGCGTCCCTGCAGCAGCCTCTTGTTCCGTTAACATTCCAGTTCCATCCGCGGCAGCTCCTTCCTGTCGCTCGCCCTTGTTGCGGCGCTGATTGACAAGCGTCCGCTCTCCTCAGCCGGGTAATCAATCTGCTAATTGGTGTCGGAGGGTCGAAGCGTACCCCTCTCTTTTTCCTCGGGGCTAATTTGTCTCTGTCACCAACCCCGGTACATTATAGCAGTCGGGAAAGTTCAGTCCCCTCGCTTTTGTTCGTCTATTTTTCGCCCGCGATACGTGGTACAAAGGAGCGAAGGTAAATGTTAGCCTTGCACTGTTTCCATTGGTAACGGCGGCTGCAGGAGCGATAGAGGAGGAGAGGAGGTCAGTCGCCGGGTGCAGAATAATTGGCCACAACACTTTATAATAATTCACAACAGCAAGTGCGTGGCAGCAGCTGAATGATAATTACCGCCAGCGCTGAAAAACACAATGGGATGAGAAAGAATCTTAGAAATGGGGATTTTTTTTTCCCCCCGTCCAACTTTATTTTGATCTTATTTCAACATAATAGAACTGCAGAAACACACAATGAACAATGAACGAAGAGATAACTTTGAATTAGGGACATACGCAAGAAGACGGTCGAGTTTGCTTGTTCTCGGGAGGGTTTGGGATGTTCCGGTTTATCCCGTCAACCCTATATTGTACAATATCCACCGTCAACACTAAATTGTACAATATCGACCAATCTTCCACACCAAGCCGAGCTCGAGATCTAGAGATGGGTCAAGCACAGCAGTCGAAACGACAAAATAAATACCTTCCTTTACCGAAGAATTGAGTCTGTTTAGGTTTCTTCCTGGTGCTGTGGTTTCCTCTACCTCTGAAACAAGCACAATAGCGTCAGCGGGGTGGGTCTAGAACTCCTTTGTCACACTGAGTATCTGAAACATAGTGAGACCTTCCTGGTAAAACAAATAAACAGTCAAACAGGAGCTCAGATTTGGTGAAAGATGTTCTGTCGATGTTTAATTGTAATATACTGTATGTTGTCTATTATAGTATGAACTTAAAGCTGACATTTTTTTGTTTTGCCAACAGTGCACTCAATATTGCACTGAATATTTTTCTTTTTCTTTTTAAGGCCTAGAACAAACTGCCGTGGCATTGACAGTATTTTGATTGTTGAGAGACTTGTTTCGCTGCTTATCAGAATAATTGTATGTCTGAGCATTGTCACGATTGTGGTCATTTTAACACGTCTGAAAAGCAGTGGCTGAAATAGAAGGGAACACTTGAAGCAGCCTGATTGATTCTTCGAGGAGGTCCAATCAGTGCCTGATTAAAGTCGTGACGCGACGGCCGCAGTGTCTGCAGCTCGCACTGCACAAGATTGATTGCACAAGAGCAGTTAACCCACTTCCAACCTGCGAGTCAGTGAGTTTGAATCACTCTGTCCAGTGAGAGCGGGGAAAGAGGTAACTGTGGATTAGGCCCCAGCTCCCCCTGTTGGCCCCCAAACCATCTGTTGATTCTTATACTATAGCACTCTTGGTTTTTGTACTGACTCAGTCATTATGGTGTCAGAGATACAAAAAAACAACAAAACTAAAAGCCTACTGTATGTTGTGTTTTGTTTTTTTATCTACTCCTTTTTACCTACTACTTTAAACATATGTTTAAATATGTTTCAAATGGTGCAGAATGAATGTGGTGCTTTGATGAGATGCAGCAGCAGAAGACGCATATACGGCTCCATGTGCGACAATAACACCACGATCAAACCCTCATTAGACTTATCCCTATTTTCACGATGCACTCACTGCTCTTTAAGTGCTTGAAGCACTACAGTCTGCAGCTTAGGTCTCTCTCCTCTGTTAACAGCCCCTTTTAACAGTGACAGGAGCAGCGAAAAGTCATTTTATGATAAACTCCTGGAATTGATCGGCCTCAATTACAACCACTTATATTCATTTACAGCGCTTACCTTACTGCCTTAATGCCTTTTCAGCATTAAAATGCTCTTAATATAGTCTCGCATAAAAAGCTGAAGGAATATTGTTGCTATTGTTAAATCTATGCTCGTTTTAAAATTACATTCATGAGTGTAGGGTCATTTACAGAAACTGAGACAATAGATTTGTGTAGCAGGAATACATCACACAAAGCTGATTTTTTCAAAACAAAAATAATAATCTCCACACACACGCACACACAGCGATGTGTTTCATTGTTACTAACCCTCACACCTCAGCGTCTTGTACTGATAATTATTTTGCTAATACCTCCAGTGAATACCTCAGATTTATACTATATTATGCTTGACAAGTTTCTTGAAGCATTTTACTTTGTACATTTCTTCACTGCCTTGGGGCTGACTGATCAACATGTGGCTGCCTATTTGAAGGGAAACTCAAGAGCTACTACCAAGAGTCTGTTGTCTATTAGTTTCTAAATACTTTGTTGGACAGAACATCGAATTAAACCAAGCCACTGAAGGGACTAAAGTTGTATATTGTACGACAAATGTTAAACACATGTGATTGTGGCAAAATCACAATATGAATAGTTACAATTATCAACTAATTACCTGGTAACGCTGTAGTTTCAACTTAAACCTTGATCGTTTCCCTCAAATATTCATGTTCCATACATTTTTAAAATGTGTATTTTGAATCTTTGTGATATAAATCGCAAACCAAATCACAATTGTGGTACTTTTCAGTGTGCAGCCCTTGTACGGAGCTTTTTTGTTGAAATCTTACATCAATCAAACAGTTACTGAACACATATTTAATGGCTTTCTTGTTCTCTGAAGCCTAATAAGGTTTACCAATGAGTTGTGTTGAATACATTTGAGTGGGAAGTGAAGGTGCTTGTACATCAAAGGAATACGTAGAACAATCTTCTAGAGGTCAGGACCAATGTCACTGAGACAGATAAGTTCAGGACACGGCTAATCAGTCGATGAGCGGCGCGGCGACTGCAGCGGCCTGCTGTGCATCACTCTCACCTTATCACTGCTCCAAACACTCCACAAACCTGGACATTTCCCATTCAATCATTATTAAAACCACCTTATGAACCGTTTTACTATCTGCCGCCCACTGTGTCTCGGAGCTGTGATATCTGTAAGAAAACACGCGAGCAGGTAAATTCAACACATTTTTGAGTGCTGAGCTTCAGTCTGGTCCGAGCGCTCTCCACAATGTAGCGGCTGGGTGAGCTTTTACACACTGGCCTGTCAGTTTTCAGGGAGCTGCGCAAGCACAGGATGTGGGGCTGCACCAGACCTTCCCAACGTGCTGGCAAGATGACCTTTTGGAGTTAGAAATAACTATGGAAAATAGAACATTTTGGATATTAAAGAAATGTTTATAAAATTCAAAATGCTCAAAAACACAGAAAATAACTTGACTTCTGATATCTTATAATGGGATACTCTGTCTGGTATTAAAAGACCGATATTTCAGGTTTTTGTAAATGAAACAAAACACTATTCCAGGTTTAACCATAACATAATTAAAAGCTCAAAAGAGTGAGTTGGTCAGAATATAGGATATGTATGAGCAGTTTCATGTCTTAGGGTGATAGAGAATGAAATGAATAAAACAAAAATATAAATTTGAATTAGCGGCTGGGATGTGTGCTTCAATTTGATATTGAAACGTGATGCACATGTTCCATTGTACGTCACCTACTACAGAACCGTGCCACCAAAGAGTTCCTGGTCTGACTGGAAAGAACTAAAAACTTAACTCATGTTCCCCGCCTCCTCCAACCACCCCAAAACTCTAAACCCGGCAATGGTACACTATGTCGCCAGCAAACATGGTTAGTGTAATAATATGGAAACAATTTCAATGTTACGATGTTATTGTGTGCTGTAAAGTTTAAAGGGGGGGTATTATGTAAAATCGACTTTTTCAAGCTTTATATCATGTTATTATGTCATTCCCTCATTAAACACATGCCTGGAGTGTTGCCTTGGCTCATTCACATATTTTTGAGTAATCAGTAAAAACTTAGACGGCAGCCATTTTAGGTGTAGCTATGCCTCAGTCCTCCTAGGAACGCCCCCACCTCCTGGAGACGCCTCTGGACCTTTCGTCACCAGCCAAGCCACCAACCACTGCTCCTCAGCTCAGCAGAGCCCCCTCCCCGCACAGTGTTGTTGTTTAGATGCCACAGCAGTGTGCTGAAGGGGGCGTGTCGGAAAGCTTCTTAAAGAGACAGAGGCCTATTTCAAGATGTTCAGTACAGCCATTTTGAGAGAGCAATTTTATTCAAGGCAGTTATTTTAATTTACTGCATATACAGACCAACAGAAGGTTACGTCATCATTGTAGTATGCTATAGACTGGTGCTATGTGATTGAAAAAAGCATAATACCCGCTCTTTAAGTGGGGTTTTGTGCTTTTATAACAATCTCAAGCACATGTTTATCACTATCTTACACTTGGTCAGAAAATGCGTGGCCTGTTTGGCTGTAGCAAAGCGATGGTGAGTGTTTTTACTTTGCAATGAAAGTATTAAACTAAGCAAGCGATCGAGCGGTGAGGAAAGCATTCCCTGCACACCTAGGACCTCAGAAGGTGTATTTTAGAAGCTGTCACCACGCTGATAAGATTAGCCTTGAGGGAAGATTCGAAGATTACACAAAGATGTTCGAGTGGCTCCAGGTGGTATGTTTTTGCTGAGAGAACAACATTTGTTTACAAACACGAATACGGCAAGTGGGCTGATAAAAAATCTTTTGAGTGTGTAAAAGGCTTAGTTCTACCTGCGACCCACTGAAAATGGTCCAGCGACCCACTTTTGGGTCCCGACCCACCAGTTGAGAATCACTGCTCTAAAGTCGATATTGCATAACCCCCCCCTGTCGCCGAGAATTCTTTCAAAAGCAGTGAATCACCAACTGCTTTTGAAGAAGCCCAGCCCTCCATATGAAATCATGACATAAAATTCTGTTATGAAGTCAACTGCAGTACTGTAAAACTAAGTGCAGACTGAGTGCAGACTGGGCTTAGTGCAGTGGTCCAACACCTGCAGGTCTCCTCTGTGATTCTCCTGTGATCCTGCAGACCCCGCCCAGACTTCTGAGGGGGCCGCGTTCTCAGGCCATAAAGATAAAGGAGCAGGAGTTTCCCCGCTCAGCAGCAGCGAAGTGGGGATAAGGTCAAAGCCGAGTGTGTCACAAATCAGTCAGTGAACAACACGTCTAACGTGACAGTACACGGACAGGTACACAGCGGGCTTCTATGGGACAGCAGCTCTGATAACAACAGAAATATGGTTAATGGACATGCCCACACCTGCCCGCGCTGTTGTTTATAAACCCCACCTAAAGCCATCACTCAATATCGAAAAGTTTGAGTTGTCAGAAGTGTTTAGTCAATGGGGCTAGGTTTACAAGGCTGTAGAACTTGACCCAGAAGACCATTGGTGTGGCAATTGTTTATTATTATTATTATTATTATTATTATTATTATTATTATTATAAAAAAAATCCTTCTATTAACATTGGCCTGCACAATTTTTGTAAAATGATCGAATTGCAATTTTTCTAACCAGTTTTGCCAATGATACAATATAAGCAATGTTTCTTTCAATCAATATTCAAGTCACTGTGTACATTTAAACATGTCCATGAGCATTAATATTTGAGAGAAAAAATTGAAGAACTGTTAAACTAACACAAGAGTCAGGCAGAAACTATATGGATGTATCACATGAATATGCTTTAATATCAAACACTATGCTGCACATCAGTGTTATGTAAAAAGGTTAATATCAAGTACCATAGTGCTTGTAAATGCAAAAAATAATGAAGTAATTAAATTAACAAATAAAGCTTTAATATGATAGAAGTAGCATGGTAAATAAAAAGATGGTTAATACACAATGGTTATTTTATGGTTTTATGGTTATTTTATTGCTCATAGAAACTGCACACACATTTCGTTTTTCTGTTTAATAATATGATTAAGCATGATCATAACCCTAACCCAGTTTTAAGACTGCAAATTATTTTCCTGGTAATAATACACAAGTATCCTTAGTTACCATTTCATTTCCTTGTTCCATGGTATTACCAGAACCAGAGATGTTTACAGAATAAGTATGTGTGCATGAAGTAAAGGGATTGCATACATTTACTTTGAGCATTTTGCAATCACACTGTTATTGTGGCTGCGCCTGTTTACCGATTATTGTAGTAAGAGCATCGTAAGTTAGGTTTCTCATAAAATTGCCTTTGAAAATCCAAATGCATTGTGACCTGCGATTACCCAAGTGTCTCCCTTTGTCTGCCTGTCCGTTTAATAAGGCTGTTTCTGATCACACATCAAAGGAGATTTATCGCAGGTCAAAACCCCACATTCTGTCACAAGGGATGCACACAGAAGCCTCTGCCGGTGCACTCCCAGCTCCCATGTATAAACAAATCATAAAAATAAGCCCAGCAGCCCAGCGCCGCGTTGTTTATGATGTTGTCCCATGAAGTTGCCGTAAAGATGTTTGATCAGGCCGTGAATCATTTGAAGTTTTTCTTCCTGGTGAAGTCTGAAGGTGGAGTGTTTGCCGGAACGGAGGGAGGGAGCGGACATGGAAGGGTGCACGAGAGGTGGAGTGCACAGTCTAGCCTCTAAAACAGACTTTTCAGATAACACCTTGACATTTCTAATCAGCAAGGCCTGCGCACTCCTCATCTGAGCTGAGCGGGGTCCCGGGACCGCTGCGAGGATGTTGACACGTGTTCAGAGCAATCCTGCGCATTCTGTTGGTCTCTTGCTCAAAATGCTCTAGTCCAAGCTGTGATGTCATGAGGTGATGCCATCTCACTCCAGAGACCACTCGTGCCATACACCTTCACATGACCGCTACGGTTCAATGATGTTCTTCAAATAGCAAGCAGCTCATGTTTTTTTTTTTTAACCATTATTGGCCGGATCGATTATTTAAGATTAAACAATGGCTCAGTGTTGTGTAGTTGTTGGCTGCACCAAATGATGGGAAAAGGGAAGCAAACTAAAGTAAATCAGTCTGAAAAGGGAAGAAAATGGCTATAACTGGCAGCCTAATCCCCAAAATTGTGTGTGTGGAAAGCACTTCATATCTCTTATGACATGTCTATATGTGTTAGTTATGTGCTCTTAAAATTATCAAGCCATTATGCATATGTACATTTTGAATTGACCACGCAAGTATAGCTGGATATGCACAATGAATATACTACTAGAATACTGTGTGGAGTTTGCATGTTCTCCCCGTGTCTTTATAGGTTTTCTCCAGGAACACTGGTTTCCCCTACTATGGCTGCTCAGTGCGCCTACAGGTTGCCCCAGCGGTATTGAAGGATGGGTCAAATGCAGAGGACGAATTTCCCTACAGGGAATTAATAAAGTGAACCATGACTATTTTTTAAAGCACTTTCGTTTGCAGCTGGGTCTGACGATTAACAATAATATCGCTGAGTTGAAAAGAAGGCACAAACAATTGATTGTAGATTTTTTTTTATAATCCGGATTATTGTTAATGATGATCTGGATTATGAAGCCCTGTTTTTATGATCGCCTAAAACATGGCTGTAGTTATATGTTAACAAAGCGCACCCGTCAGTCCAGCTACGGCAGCAGGATTCTGCCAAAGTTCTGCTTCTACTTTAAAGATATAACGGAGTGTTAGCGGTTGCTTGTAGCTGCTACAAATGCTGAGCAGTGGTGGTCCATCAGGGCCAGCAGGGCCTTCTCTGCTAGCCCTGGCCAAATGAAGAAAAAAGAAGTGTAAAATGTCTTAAAAGTATATTTAATTTGTAATTCATAATGTACAGTTGAGTTGCTTATATTGGTATTGTTGAGGTGTAGCTGTAATTTCCCACTCAAAGTGCCTTAAACACATCTGGTAAACTGCTCCTCCTCAGGGCCTGCTGCACAGATTGAGATACCCCTGTGTTGTCCGCTCACATGATTTGACACTCAGCGTGACAGAGTTATCAGCCAATCCAAATTCGACGTGCGCGCCCAGGCCCTGCTGTGACTCATCAGCTACCACTTCGCTTTCCTCGCCTAGGAAAACCGCTAATGTAACTGCGCATGGGCAAGACATTCCACTCAGAACAAGTGCAACTCAACTAAACCGGATTAACAAAACCTTTCCCCTTTAGAATGTCCAAATGAGGCAAAATTAAGTAGAAAGTTAAGTAGAAAAGCAGCGGGAATGACAGCGGGCATGCCACATAGCACCAAATTGTAAGTCTAGTATCTTTTTGTCACTTTGGATTTCGCATTTTGGCATCTGGATGTCTCGCTCTGATTCCACTTTATAATGCACTTGTCTCCGCCTGTCATGTGACGCGTGTTTCCGTATACTAGAACGAGTGTTCCCGAATGTTTTTGCTTTTGTTTGGGGGCGGAGGCACTGTTGCTTTGGTTTGCGTTGTTGATACATCCTTTGGTGAACAAATGGAACGTAACAAAGCAGTTTTATTCATACGCCTTTCTATTGTCGATCAGTTTATATGCGTTTGAGTGAGTGAACCCAGGCTGCTACTGAAGGCCCTGACTGAAACCCCACGGCACGCCACTGATGCTAAGCATGCACTGGCCGAAATTATACAGCAATTTGACAGCATAACGGCTCTGCAGCATATACTGACAATTTCACATCCTCAGATAATGGGTCTATTTTTTTTTTACCAGAGTTTGACGATTCCTCTAAGCAACAACTTTGATCAGTCACGACAATAGGTTTAAATAAAGCGGAAAAATAGAAATAGGCCACAATGGAACAGATCCCTATCGGAAGATGAACTGCGGCGTGACATGGGAATTGGTTAGCGAAACGACTGAACTGGATTGTCAAGATGATGTAGATGTGGGATTCGGTGGGACACATCATGACCGACAGCGCTTTTCCAGTCATCACCAAGCATTTGCATATCACCTTAAAAGATGGGTGGTTAGCGCAGTTGGCATAGAGGCTGATATGGTTTTTCTACTTGTTTGTTGTGTCCCAGCGCTTTAATTTAGCCATAGGAAAATGATAAGCCGCGTTTTGGTTGCCCGAGGTGAAATGGCACTCACTCTAAGCATCGAGGGCTCATTACAGAGATACTATCAGTGCCCTATGTTTGGTTTAATAAACTTTGGAGTTCAAGTCAAAGCAGATTACACAAGATTTTCCAGCGAGTGGTGAGTTTTTAGTCAATGGGGGACTGTCTTTGAGTCATTGTGTACAAACGGAAGCTGCCATTGAGGCTACTGTTGAAACTGGTGTGTCATGAGACGGAAACGTCACAAGTAGATGTCGGAGTTTGCAATAAAGACGACTTCAGATTCAAACGAAAACAACTTGAGGTTTTTGACTGAAGAATAGATCATTTCCTGATTGAATGACAAAAATGTGGTAGAGTTTCACCATGTAACAATGTTCTTTCACCAAAAAACCTACCCGGAGCTGTGTTTCGACTCACTCGCGCCCCTTTGAGTAATCTTTGAATCTTCGAATCTTCTCCACTGGCTATTCTCAGCACCACGGCGTATCCGACCGCTTGAAAATCAGGACCTGAAACTACTGGATGTTTTTGTTTAAGCTGTTTTAGATCAATATAGAGCTCAACAGTCCTGCCTACTCCTGGTCACGTGCTGGGACCTGGAAGTAGAAATCCCATTTATTTTATGCATTGGTTTTTCGACTTTATGTAACTTTGCATTATCAAGTATTTCATGTTTTCTTTCTTGTAAGATGACCGGGGGCGATGGCCAGTAGTTGTACCAAATACCTGCAGAAAGCGTAATGCCCACTCTTTAAAGCTAAACCGTTGTGAGGCCCTTAATGAATGAGTATGTTTTGAAATACGCTGCTTGTCAGTTGACCTGAACCAATCCCTTTTCCATGACCCAGACTGCGACGGTGTTCCCTGACTCACCTGTACCAAACACAAAGCACCCCCCCCCCCCCTCCCTCGCTCTAGCTCCTCTCTCTACACACTCACCTCCTTCCTCCTTGGCCCCTCCCGCCGGCCGCCTTTGCACTGCGCTGTTTTTTCTCTTTCTTTTTTTTTTCTTTTCCCTGTCTAGCCTCAGCGTTTAATGTTTAAGTATTGGGAGCGGCTGGAGAGTGCAAATAAAATGCCTTTAGACACTCCGGGGCACGCTGAGGGCTGTGATTCCACTGTATATTGTATTGTGAAATTGCCATTGTGCGCCATTGAAAAGGTCCCCCCGGGGCACCTGAATGTGTCTCCTGCCTAATTCTGCAGCGTGCGTGCGTGCCGCCGAGATAACCATTTATAGAGAGGCCGCTCAAGCTTAATAACAAGAACAAAAAGAGGGCACTTGAGCGCGGATCAGAAAGGCAACACAAGATAAAAAGTTCCAATGCAAACCCCACCTGTAAGGAAATAAATAAATAAAAAAAAACCTCAATGACTTCTCAATGGCTTGTGGGAAACCCTCGTTGCTCAAAAGGAAAACAACCAAGGAAGCCTGACACTACTTATATGTTTGTGCGTGATTATTCTGTAGACCTAATCCGTCTAACAATGTTACAAAACTTTCAGACAGGAGGAGGCATTAACGCGGTAATTGGGGGGACTTAGCGCTCGTAAAAAGAAAAAGAAAAAGAAAAAGAAAAAAAAGGGAGCGCTTATAGTTGCATCTCACTTGGGCACGATGACTTTTGAGTAAATAAACCTCGTCGTGGGCGCGGATTTGGTCTGATTGTCAACAAACTGCATTATATCATGTCTTTAGCGGGTCATAAGTCACAAGTGTTCAAACAAAGTGGTTTATGTTTGGGAGACTTACCGAAAGCAAGCACCGGTGGGCCCTTGAGTTTGAAAAGGATATGTAAAAGACCACGAAACTGATGACTCACTGGCCGCTTTCACGCCTCGCTCCGGATTAGCCATCACATGCAACCGGCTAACTAGAATATGAATTGTGCAATGCCCCCAATCCCTCCAGAATTATTTCATCAAATCAGCTTCTGTTGTGCTGCGTCACCTTGATACGCTAAAGGGGATATACAATTCAGTAAATGTGTTGAGGTCCTGTAAAGTGTAAGTGTAGTTCTTAAAAATAACAATAGTGTCAGGGACCTGGGTATATGCTGAACACATTTTGAGCTTTGTTATATTACTCTGCCTGACCAAAAAAATAAAAGTAGCCACACAAAAAAGGTCACTCTCTACTATTTTGTTGGACCGCCTTTAGCTTTGATTTCAGCACACATTAAGCTTGTGCAATATGTCAAAAGATCCAGAGTTGCGTTAATTGAAGATCTTGCATTGATGATGGGAGAATGTGACCTCTGTGCAAAGCCTTCTCCAGCACCTCCCAAAGATTCTCAATGGGGTTGAGATCTGGACTCTAGTGGCTGATCCATGTGTGAAAATGAATGTTCCATTCTCCCTGAACTGTTGTTTCACAATGGGAACCTGATGAATCCTGGCATTGTCATCTTGGAATATGCCCGTGCCATCAGGGAAGATGAAATCCACTGATGGAATGATGGATGGTAGTCAGGTGATCTTATTATTTGGGCACGTAGTGTTGCTGAACCTAGACCTGACCAGCTGCAGCGCCCTCAGATCAGAACAGTTAGTTAAATCAGGCAGAGTATTCCCTTGTGGAAAATAAGACTCGGGCATACATTTTGTTTCAGTCATACCTGTTTGAGTAATCTCACATATTCTGTCTGACTCTGCTCCACCAAGGTAGTGACCTTCCTCTCCAAGATTTGCTCCTCCATGTCTTTACACTGGATCTCCCTAATATAGCAATTACTGTTGTAGCCCTCTGCTGGCAACAATAGTTTTTCGTATATATGCCCTGAAATTAGTGCTGAATTACTTTCATTGCACAAGTATTACTCAAATCTCTTTAGGGATTACGTTTCCCCATATTTAGTCCATACTCTGGAATTAGCAGCAGATCATAGCTTTCTGATCCCAGTGGTCTACGAGGCTCACTCTGGGTTAGGATGTCACATATTCCTAGGAAACACAAAATACAGAAATGTCGGCAACATCACATTTAAAAGCTAATAGTAAAAGTAAATTTGCTGCTGGACTGTAGATGTTATTTTGGCTTTTTACACATTGCATGAGTGCTATGTTCAGCCTTAGGTTATTATAAACTCATGTAAGTATTTAATTCCACACCAAAGTGACTTGACAACACTTTGATTAATTGTGTAAACTGTCTGCTGTAATTCCCATTGCCTTGAGTGTCAATCTCCACCCACCTGGCACTGGAGGAGGCCAAAACCAAACAATCAAGTGCGATGTTTGCCAACGCTCTTAGCCACAGGTCTGGCTGATATAGAGGGCCGCGTACCAGAGATACTAGTTCAAATCTTGCCGGTCACATCTGCAAATCTCAGTCAACTGATCAAACATCTTATTGATGTGTTTTACCCTATAGGCATGGCACTTTGACATCATAAAAAGACATATCATAGGTTTTTATTTTTCACAAATATATATTCTATAAGTACAATTTGTTCCCTATTGACTTACTTTTAAAGAATATCACCTACGTGTGAAGGAACTCCTCTTTTAAGGAGGAATTAGACTTCACTTAAGCTCCATTTAAGATCTTTCTAAAAAATCCTGTGGAACTATGTGCATTGAAAAAGTCACATGGTTTTTCAATTCTAAATGCAGTACAGATGGCTACTTTTTGGAGACACTTATTACATTTTACACAATGGAAAAGGAATGAGAATGTGTTGTATTGCCACTGTCATTGAAGATACAGTACATTCACAAACTAAGAATTTCTTTCAGTGAAGTTGTGCAACATCAAACTGGTAATGAAATAAGTAAGTCTATAAGGGAATGTGCAAAATAGAATAAGATAGGATAGAAAATACACACTTTGGGTTGCCAGATCATGCATGGCTCAAACCAGTATAACCATCAAGCTTTGAAACTGACTTGTGATACAGTTTGTGAAACCAGTAAGAGCCCTTGCCGCCCTGTACCTCTAAGATCTTAATGTTTGTATTCTGATGTAGCTCTAGATTCCAAATGGAACGGCTGTTGCTAACCTCTCTCCCCTCTGTGGTCGCCTGTGGTTTGGAGGTGCCGTGTGGGATGCCAGGTTTGGGTGCGGTGACACCTGAACCGTGCCCCTGACCTGAAGGCCAAACAGGCCATCGTGCACCCGTCATCCGAGTATTTAAACAGGGTCCTGCCTCGGAACATGACATCTGGGGTCTCTCCATGGCATTTAGCAAAAAGCAGTGGAAACCAACACAATGACTGCACTACAGCTCTTTTCACGCTGTTAATAATAGTTTAATTTTTAACTTATTCGGGACACAGTTTGGTGTGATACGGCCATGTATCTCTCGGCTGTCTGAGGTTTTTTATTACCATGGTCTGGATATTACAAGGAACATGGTTTGCAGCACTGAATGTCATTGATCATCCAAATCATAATTTTCTTTGCACTTGCATTATGTATTTCTCCATAGGCTTTGCATGCACTCCTGTTCGTTTTAGATCTTATTTGTATGCATTTTAATAGATTTAAATTGGATTGAATTAACTTTTTATTTTATTTTATGCAGATGTTAATGCTCTTGTGGCCAAAACTACAATGAAATAGAAAAATAATTTTAAAGTTAAACCTGGATGGGTATATATTCGGCCTGCTGCCAAACAAAGATCATCACTGCTGAGGAGGCTTCGTGGAGAGTAGAGACGTCCAACACTTAAACTACCAAGTACAGATGATGGCTTTAGACCCTGTGTCCATGATGGGAAAACTCCCGCTTACGCAAGCACATTGAGCACTGACAAACGGGACTAAATAAGAAGTGAACTTTAATAAGAGCCAAGCCACACCAAAGGCTGAGATGTCTGTCCTCGCCCTGCTGCACCTGCACCACCCTGTCAGCAGACACCCCCTCTTCCTGTAATTACATTGCACATCCTTTGTTATCCGACACATAAAGTTGCCATTCACAAACATCTCAGACATGCTCTTGTGTGAGGCTCGGAGTAGGTGTTCAAAGTGGCCCGGTTGGCAATCAACACACCGCATAGAACCTAATTAGACCCTATCAAAAAAGTATTAAAAAGCACAGTGAGTGAAATATCACAGCGTCTGTCCTGAGATATCCATAGAAAATACTAGTTGGTGTCACTGGATAAGGGGTATTTCCACATAACACATGTAATGGAATAACACTCAATTTCAAATGGATGTTACTTTATCATCACTTCCAACCACAATGATAAATAGTCTGCTTCTCCTCTCTGTTTATTTTATGTATTCATTTTACTCCAATGTTATATTTTTGCTTCCTTAAAGTTAATAATTCTTCTCGGCGAGTTGTTTTTTCTTTCTTACGATCTGCACATTACTGCGCACGAAGAGCTTCTAAAACAAGTACATTTCTCTTCTGTTAGATCAATAGTTCTAGCTTAACATTTTCCTCACTGAAATGCAATACATGTAATATTAAATGCGTTAGACGTACTTATAGTTGTGATAAGACACCGCTGTAAAGTTGGCTAGTGAGTTACATAATAATGAAAAAAGTAGGTTGCCCATTTTGCGCAGGCCCTGTGCACTTTACGCACAGAGAGAGAGAGAAGGTTCCAGTCACTAAACGGGAGCTCCGTGGTGCCCTGTTGCTCTTGGTTTACGAGATCTGCAATTGGCAAAGTAGGGAAGCTGAAGGAATGTTTACAAACTGAAGAGGATCAAACTTGTGGCATTTGATGAGAAATAACGCATGCGTAACGACGAACGACAGTATGCGCAAAAAGAAGTGGATTGCGCATTTTATTTTATTTTATTTTTTGGGGGGTGGGTGCAGTGAAAGATATGCTTACTTCTTCATTGGCAAGTTAACGTATCCAATTATGCCTTGGTTTGTCTTTAATTGTGTTCTTGCCAATATGCACAGTCACTGAAGTGGATTCTAGTGGATTCACGTATACAGTAATCCAGTGCAGGGCGTGCGCAATCTTGAGCCGTCTGCTCCTCCAGGGAAATGCCCTCAGTGGCTGCGTTATCCCAGATTGGAATCACTTTAGCTAACTCCAGCGCCGCGGATAGAGCTGCGCGCTGTGCTCCTGTCTGTCCTGACTTTGCTGTGAAATCTGAAAAAGGCTAGGTAGCGGCGGGGGAGAAGGAAAAAAAAAAAAAAATCTGACTTTGTATAATTGATGTTTTCCCATGGAACAGCCCCTCCTCCTCCTCCTCCTCGCAACCCGGGCGAACCCTCAGGTGGAAGAAATCTTTTAAGATTTTTTTTTTTTTGTGGGATAACAGGAGGGCGAACCAATCAAGTCCCTCCCCTGCTATAGATCAGTGCTATAATACAAAGCACTAAAAGCGGTCGTCTCGCACAAGCGGCTGCAGCTCGACTAGAGATTCCGTGGCTTTTAAATTCCCCAGACTATACTTTTTTTTTTTGGAAACCTTCATTCGATGTGCGCCCATTTATCAGCGTTGCTTCCAGGCGTTCATTTCCGCACCTGCCACGGTAGAGACCAGCAGCAGGCGAAGTAGAGGAGGGACAAGGGCATTTGCGAGAGCCGCGGGAGAGGCGCATATCACCCACGGCACACGCAGCAGCGGCGACTTTATTTTGAGATCTTCATCCAAAAAACATGCTTTGGTGGAGCAGACTCGTATTGGTCGGCGTCTTCTGCTTGTCCTTGGTGTCCTCTGCCGTGGGATGCGGACCCGGCAGGGGCTACGGCAGGAGAAGACACCCGAAAAAGCTGACACCTCTCGCGTACAAGCAGTTCATCCCCAACGTGGCGGAGAAGACCCTCGGGGCGAGTGGCAGATACGAGGGCAAGATCACGAGAAACTCCGAGCGCTTTAAAGAACTCACTCCCAACTATAACACAGACATCATTTTCAAGGATGAAGAGAACACCGGCGCAGACAGGCTCATGACCCAGGTAAGGCATCATGTGGCTTCATCCCCGCTTCACCATCGCTCCCTCTGCTCCTTGTCACTCTGGTGCGCACCTAAAGCCAAGTGGGTATTCTCTCCATGCACATGCTCAACTCTGCTCATTGCCTTTTAAAAGTACCATAGGATTCCCCCACCCCCCATCAAGCTGGATGCAGAAATGGAGCTAGAGGAATGATGTGCACACGGACAGTCAGGACTCTCGGCCTTCATGGTTGTGACAGTAGATTTAAAATATTAATGTAGCCCTCTCTTCGTATCTATATTTGTATCGTTGTGGTGCTCCGTTTGTCTGTCGTCTTACACTGCAGCACTTATTGATTAAAGCAGGTTTTGGTGCAATCTAGGTGGGATTCAAACATTGTTTCTTGTGCAGACTTAATTATGGCATTTCTCTGCCGTTCTCTGCCCGCAGCTTTTAAGGCAGCATCGTTGTGTACAGAGAGATGGCTGCAGGATGTCTCTCCAGCATGACTTTTAGCACTCAGATGTTGGTGAATTATTCACGCGCTTGGGTGATATCGGCTCAGTAAGAATAAAATGCTGCTGCTGGATGTTGCTGGTGTGGTATTTTGTGGGGAAATAAGTGCGCACAAGATCCCCTGAACTTCGCACCCTGCTCCGATAAAATATTCACTGCGCGTGCCATGTCTGCGTCCCTCAGAGCCCCTTCACCACATCCTGCCACCTCGTGAGGCACCTACAGCTCTGTTAACCTGGGCAAAGACTGCAAGAACATTGCATCCCGAATATCCCTAAGAGGGATGCTTTGAATTCACATGCGCACCTGCTAAAGTGGTGTTGGATGCTTAGCCCGTTTCATTTTGAATCCACTTTGCTGCTAGAGTCCTTTCACTTGTTTCCCATCAAGCATCCGCGGGTTTTGCAGTCAGGCCGAGTGTGGATTGTACATGAAAGGGCTTTTAGGCAACCCTCACTGCAGGGATCGAGACGCAATTTGAACTTCTGACCCCTCGTCTCCCTTGGCCAGTGGGGGACATCACATCATTATCGTAACGCAGGTGAATTCGTGCTTATTCTGTGGGATACATGAGACAATGTGACTATGCGAATCCGATTAGCATTTAAGATCATCACATGCGTGCGGCTGTTACACTTTTCAGTAGTTGCATAAGCGTTATCACATACAGGGACTTAACGACCATGCATTTACGCACGAAACTGGGAGTTTTACGCACAGTTTTTACGCGCAGATTTGTGGTTATTTTTTCTAATTCTATTGCTGGAAATCTTATTTCTACTTTTAGTGATTTCAGAGAGTAATGTTGTGAATAAGGGGCAATTTGAAAACAAATGTCTTGACTCTGAGTTAAGTATAGCTTTCTTAGTTTGAAAACGCGGGTGAAATTGCGTTGTAACGACTTTTTGATGGATTGTAGCTTACAATGTACAGCTCTCAGAGCGAACGTGTGTGAAACTGGCAGCGTGTTTGCCCTGACAGGTAGCTGATAAGTGTTTCCTCTAACCAACTCATTTGTGAACAGATTAGCTGGAAAGCTGTTGAACAACTTGAGGCCGAGCACAAAGCGGCCAGAGCAGGGGCATCCCGCTGCGCTTCATGGTGGTTGAGCAGAATTTGGCTTGATTAGCGGCACACGACCAAATGAATTAATAAATAGGTTCGATCTCTACCGCTCTTGACTCTGGCTATCCCGCGTAAAATGTGTAAGGTTTTGGTCAATGCTTCATTCTCTGCATTCTACAAGTGTTATCCCCATAAAAGTGTTAAGTCCGTGAGGATTGATACAACAGCATTCAAACTCATACAGGACAGTGGTGTTCTGTGCGCTCACAGGATCCCTGGACATTTCACAAGGCTGTCAGTCAGCGTCTGAAACAGCCGGACTTAAAGAGGCGCGTCACGTCTCAAATACTTAGCCACAGAAGAAAAAAAAGAAAGTTTTCTTAGCTCCGCAGCGCTGAAAAGCCTTTTTGTGAGGTTAATGGACTACGAGTCCGGAATAAAGTTGAATTGATATTGAATTGAATTGTTCCATCTGACATATAGCATGGTGTTGAGAATAGATGTCTTGGAGAAGGCATTTACTCGTTGGTTGGGATTTGTAAAGAATTCTCTTTAAGATCATACACATATCATCAAATGAATTATTTACTTGGAGAAAACAAAACAAAACGCTGTGACTGAATCCATGGCCTAATACAAGTTATTGTATTAGTCCATGGATTTATCATAGTCTTTAACGATGTGGCGTTGAGAAGGAAAGGACACTGCTCGCACCTTTTTAAGCTCAAGTAGCCATACTGTATGTTATAGACCAGTGAAGCGAATGCAGTGTCTTATCAATATTTCATGGAGACATGCTCCACTTCACTTGTATGTACTTATGTACATAGGAGACATGCCCCACTTCACTCTTATGTACTATCACACGTGTGGGCACCGCTTTTAAAAGTGGCAAACGTTTGGAGAACTGTTACCGTTAAATGACTATCGATAATAAAAAATGCTTTTAAACCATTGAATTAATCATTTCTATGTCCCTTCACAGAGATGCAAAGACAAGCTGAACTCATTGGCCATCTCAGTTATGAACCAGTGGCCGGGCGTAAAGCTGCGGGTCACGGAGGGCTGGGATGAGGACGGACACCACTTTGAAGAGTCTCTCCACTACGAGGGCAGAGCAGTGGACATCACCACGTCAGACCGAGACAAGAGCAAATACGGCACGCTGTCCAGGCTCGCTGTGGAAGCAGGTTTCGACTGGGTTTACTACGAGTCCAAAGCTCACATCCATTGCTCTGTTAAAGCAGGTATGGAGCCATACGTCAGAGGCATAAACCCTGTGGGTATATGCGCGCGACAACAACCCGAGGAACAAGCTATCAAATGGCCAGCCATCATTAATGCGAAATGGGCTAATAACAGCAACATAATTGCTGTTTTCTTAAACTTATGTCTGCGGTATGGCTGCTGTGCTGACGAACTGTGAAATGAGTGAAGCATATTTCATGATGTTACATCGCCCCATACCGTCTCCTTGTGGAAAACACCGCAGTGACGCTTAGAATATGATGGGCGAAACCGGATAGTTTATGTTCTTGGAAGTTGATTGGACTTAATTGACAGTGCGTTTATTAAAACGTGTTTTGGGGAAAGTGATAGGGATAAAATAAAGTGCGAATTTGTGAAGGCATGTTCTGAAAGAAATATTGCTACCAATTCTCATTTATCATTCCACGCACACGTTGTGAGATCACAGTGACTGTGGGCCTATACGTGCCACAGGGGTCATTCGACTTTACCAAAAGGATTTGGCTGAACAATGTTGAATCGGCCGGCTCAAATCTGGTTTGCGGTTGTCACCCTATTTCATGCCCTGCACTCTCAAGCAGATTAGAAGACGCAGACCCAGACAGCGAGTCCACGGAGCGGTATGTGCAGAATGGTACCAAAGCCAAAATTATTGTCATCAGGACGCACAACAAAACGCGCGGACGCGCTCGAGAGGGGCGCATTGAAGTTGCACAAGAGAACGCATTTAGGAGCCCAGGCCCTCATTTAAATTCAAATCTACAACTCGAGAGGCTTGGAAAAGTGGCTTCACTGTGTAAATAGTCGTTGTGAGTCGCTTTTTTGTGTGAATTGTCACATGGAGGTTCCCGCACCTGAGTAAATATGGGCAGAGAAGCTGGGAAAGGCGTAAGTGTTCTTTACCGAGAGCAGCGCGGATCCACAAGCTCATTTAGAATGACAATAGATGCTCTTTATTGGGTTTTTTAATTAAGAATAGATGAGCCTAGGCTTTCAGTGCGCTCCCTTTTCTCTGTGCGTCTCAGACAACGCGGACCAAGCCAATACGCATTTGGCACTGAGGGAATTTGCATCATTATGCTCAGCGCATATGGCCCGCCAAGATATGAGACAGGAAATGTAATCACACCGAGTAGAAAGTGATATGAAACAAAGCGCAAAAACTGTTATAAAGTTATAAAGGGCACACGTGACAGGTGTAAGCCCACACTGACACTGCTGTGACGCTGATATGACGCTCTCTCCACAGAGAACTCAGTGGCGGCGAAGTCCGGCGGCTGTTTCCCGGGATCCTCTGCGGTGATGCTGGAGGACGGGAGTCAGAAAAGACTCCGAGAGCTGCAGCCCGGAGACCGGGTCCTCGCTGCGGACACGCGGGGAAAGCTCGCGTTCACCGACTTCATCATGTTCCTAGACCAGGACTCGAGCACGCGCAGGATGTTCTACGTCATCGAGACCGACTCTGGGCAAAAGCTCCCGTTGACGGCGGCACATCTTCTGTTCGTTGAGCACAACTCATCCATGACGGCAGTGTTCGCCAGTCACGTGCGCCCCGGACAGCGCGTGTTTGTACTCGATTCCACGCGGCAGCGGCTCGATGCCGTGCGTGTAAAACGGATTTACACTGAGGAGCAAGAGGGCTCGTTTGCCCCAGTGACGGTGCAGGGCACAGTGGTGGTGGACCAGGTCTTGTCGTCGTGCTACGCGGTAATACAAGACCACGAGCTCGCACACTGGGCCATGGCGCCTGTCCGGCTCGCGCACTGGCTGTCCTCGTGGCTGTGGAGTGTGCGGAGCGGGGCGCAGGGAGACGGGGTGCACTGGTACTCAGAGCTGCTGTTCCACTTAGGAACGTGGCTGCTGGACGGACACACGATGCACCCGCTGGGCATGGCATTGTCCCACAGCTGACTGTGAGCCACGCGCTCTGAGGACTGGACAGACTGATAGACAAGGCCCCAGCCGAGTTGGGATATTTATTTCATTGACTTCTCCATGTGTCCCCTTCAAAGAATGAATGGAGCCTTAACAAGTTTCTCTTTGAATAATTTATTCTCTTGTGAACGAGCTGCTGAAAAACTAATGGATTCTGGGAAAAGAAAGTATGGGCAGCAAAGTGTGCATAATCTATTTTTGTATATCTTAATGCAAAAACAAAAAACAAAAAAAGAGAAAGAGAAATAAAAAGGTTAAAGTGCGATACATGAGCAGTAGAGGCGCTAACTCTGACAGGTGTAATGTCCATATGTGCATATGTGCAACTGACTGTTATATTTTGGGGAGAACAAACTTGGCGGGGTTCCATAAATTATATTTTTATACACAGAATTGTAAATTAGATTTTGACAGATCGCTACCGAATCACATTTCGTTTTTTGAAATAGTGTAAGATATAAGAATATATTTTAATTTAAATCCAGTAGTTTTGATTTGTTTGTAAGAGAGGGACAGATATTCTGCCTCATGTCTGAAGGGTTTGCTCTTCTGTTTTTGTCAGTTTTGCTTTGCCCCATATCTGACAATTCAGTGACTGAGGGGTAGTGCTGATACCTTTTTGGGTAAATAAATTAATAGCCTAAGTAACTCCTGTAAATGTACTAAAATGTATTTTTCTTTTCATATTTTGTAATAGGGAAATAGTTTTATAGAGATGACCTGCGGCAGATGCACAGTTTGGATAGTCTATAGCCAGACCATACCAGTTTCATAACAGGGCGATGTGTCAAAATGTCTAGAGTTTATTATTTATATGTTTATTACAAAATGAGATAAAGAAACTCTTTAAACCTACATTTGTTATATGTCTTTCTCTTGAACACGTTTGTGAAAATAGGAGCTTGTGAACGGGAACCTTCACTGAAGAATAGGCCTATTCTGAAATGGGCTATAGCTTTCCTACCTACCTATAGCTATGTCCAAAATGGCCAAGGAGTTGCTTTGAAGTTTCTTTTGCGTGCTTGCGAAATGTCGAGATCCCATGTCAAATTTAACGAGGTTTGCCCACCGCAAATAACTCCTAAGTAGCAGACAAATTAAACACAAGCGTGTTTGTCAGCCAGAGGATGCGCTCTCTGTCATTGTGCGCATGCTCAGTATTCAGGCCATTACATTCAGCTAATTCCGGCCGCAATATGGATGGACCTCAACCCACTCATTTTTCACGAGGGGAGCAAATGTCAGAGGTGGCAGCCAAAATCAAGACTTAAACCTCAGTCCCTCATGGTTCACCAACGATCGCAGTTACATTGGACAAGTGCGACATCCAGTGGCCAAGTAGGAGCAGTGCAAAAGAATAAATAGCTCATTCAAATACAAATGAAAACATCTTATGCGTTTCCATTTATGCAGTCTTTATCGATTAACATCCATTCTGACATACTCAGCTCTGCATATTTTATAATGTAGAGAATAATTAGGCTAAATGAAAGAGATAAAATGTCTTTGTCTTAATCCTAAATGAGCGGGATTAGAATAGAAACGATGAGAACCATCCATCAGTCGCTCCAGAGGTTAGGGGGTCCGCTGAACACGTCTGTGAACAGTTGCAACATGAGCAGGCATTCCTGCTCTGTGCTCCAGGTCGCCCACATTGTGCTGTTGTTGATACTGAGAGGTGGAAACTTGTGCAGGGACAAAGCGGCCCATCTCTGACGACGCTCTGACCTTGGGTCTGTGTCAGATACAAAAGCGTCCGCGCGGGGCGGCATTCCTCCGCGCAGGTAAACAGAGCTGTGCTAATCCCTCTGGGGCCCAGTCTGCTGCAGCTCAACAACCCCTTTACAAATGTTGACATTTGCAAACACGAACAGTCTGGCATTCGGGAAAACACTAGGCCTACTTGTTTCTGGGAGAGTACGACAAAAGGCAGCATGCACACTTCTGAGACTGGGGTAGTTCTAATTGAAACTAAGTTTCCCGATATTGTATTTAAACATTTCTGATATGTCTGAGAAGAATTCACACAGAAGCACAACAACAATAATAATGTTCCACAATTCAAACATTTATTAAGATTGTTTTACTATTGTGTTTAAGCAAAATGATCCATGTTCATTTTAATGCATGTTAACAGTCTGTTTGCAGAATCCGTACAAATGTAAGAAATTTTACATTGATTTCAGCTCATGCCAACACACACATTACAGTGATCACAAAACAAGAGAATCTGGTCTGGCAGTTGGTTCAGTGAAAACCTCTAGATATGGTCATCATTTTTAGAAGAAAGTCAATACTTGTTGAAACACAACCAAGATGAAGCAAAGCTGTTGAGTGAATCCACACATTAAGAGTCAGAAGGTGGAAGACCCAGGCGCAGTGAAAGTGCATTACAGTCAGCCCTGTGAGCCCAGAGTTGCCAGAGCTGCTAACTTCCATCCACTGGGTTAACAAACAATGGGATCCCAGGCAGGCCTCCTGCTTAATAAAGAAGTGTCAGTGCACATCAATGGTTAAACACTAACGAGAGGAAATGTGGCCATCGCGATTGAGAAGAACAGGTCAAGTCATGGTCCAAGACTCCAGGGTTCTTCACTGTAAAATGTTTAAGACAAATTAGTCAAAGAAAAAAAGGAAAAAGATCTTGGCGATGTATACAGGACAAAGTAGAATCCGTCTTGTCCAGCGTGGCCTGTAGTGATAATGAGTTCTATCAGATATGAACGAGGACTCCAACACAAATGCACACAAGAAAACAAAAACAGATGCTCTGGATGTATGAAAGGACCGTGGCCCTTTCATACATCCATAGCCTTAACTCCACTGTGTCAGCAAACATAACCACAGCTCTCCACACACATACTTAAAGGTAGAGTATGTATATATTTTAACATTTTATAAGCATTTCCAATCTGTATCTCCAGATAGAAAGCAAAGACGTTTAAATTAAATACTGCTTCTATTGATAAATGTAATGCTTATCTATTTTAAATTACACACATATTTTACATTACACAGTATAATAGCTCATCTTGTGTCAAATTTTGTTGGTTTTCAGTCTAGATGCTAATCCATAAATTAAGGCTCAGCAACTGAATTCTGGAGGTTCAAAGCTTTCAAATGAGGTATGTAAGTGTAAGTAATGAGTAAGATGGTAAAATATGGATATGTAAATATGCAGCTTGAAGGCCAGGGAGAGCTGTGATTGTACTGCCTTTTTAAAGAGCAACATACCGTACCTTTAAATATATGTATAGTGATTTGTGCATGTATGCAAATTCATCAAAGAGGGGTATTATGCCGCCCCCCTGCTCCCCTCCGCTGCGCAGCCGTTTTAACAGAGAAGGGCTGTAGAGAAGCTATGGCAATTATTTTTACTTCGCGTTGAGATAATTAAGATTTGCAATACATCTAGGGGAAAGCATTTATTGGATACATAGGACCTCAGGTGGTGCTCTTGTTTTATCGGTTAAATAAAGGTTAAATTAAAAAAAAGCTTACTCAGAGATTACTCAAAGATGCGCAAGTGGGTCACAACACAACTCCAGGTATGTTTTTGATGAGAACAACATGGTAACGGGCTGTAATGGCCGGCCCTAATAAGTCGATTTAACATAATACCCCCCCGTTAATGAACAGCTGGATAAAACATAACGAGTGCTGCTCCAGTTTCATGACACCTGCAGAAAGCAAAAGAAGAAGATTATTTCAGCAGCAGTCTTGTCCTTGTCCAAACCTATGACATAAAGAGTTTGGTTAGCAGTAGATGATGATACTGTATATCATCTAAAAAGTATGCATGTGCTTACTGCAACATGCAGCCAGTTTAGGCATTAAATATAACAAATTTATGTCTAAACCAATTATCTTAGTATAAGATACAAAGAGATTCAATATGAATCTGTTTTGATACTACAAGACCATTGTGTCTTATATCAGTAAACATTGGATATTGCTAGAACATTTAAATCCATAGGAGTTACTAGTATCCAAACACTAACATAATGATTAATGCACAGCATTTAAATGTTGACATTTCCGAAGCACAAAAAGTAAACATCGAGTCAATCCAAAATAAAACAATAAAACACAAATGAAGTTGAACAAAAGTGTACAACATATAAAAGAATTACACAAGCACAGATGTAGATATCAGCTCCTCCTTTGATGTGGCATTAGAGGCGGGTCAAGGATTTGTAGGAGCCAGTCACCAAGGTACCAGGTAACCTTAACCATTGGAAGGTAAATGCTACTGAATTTAATTTAAGAATTGTGCATGCAAATCTCCAGAAAGGCCAAATAAAGAAATGCAGACTCATCTGGTGAGGTCAAGACTAAGTGGCTTTGCAATATGTCACAGAATCTTTTTAAACAAGCCTGACATCACCGTTTGAGTGCAGGAACAATTGAGTAGCATTTTCCTTTTGCTCTTACCATTATTTTCTACAGTTAATATTCAAGTATTTCAGGTTTCTTGGAAATGTTTAAATATTATACATATTATTACTTTTGTAAATAAGCTGAGCAGCTGGCAGACGTCAAACAAAGCACACGTTTTGGACTACGGTTCAACAGGCTCCACATACCTGTATGTAACGGTATACAAGCCATGTTTTATTTTCCCATCAACTTTTCAGTCAAAATTTGATCAACAAAATGGTGGTCCAGTCATGTTGCGTCTATTCAAATGTCTGGAGCACATCACACGTTTACATAAAAGTTAACCTGATACTACAGTAGTTCAATAAAACAAAGAAAAACGTAACTAAAACTGGAGAACTTATGGACATGATTAATAACAGGGATAATGGTTGCCCCCTCTTTGCCAAATCTATAGGAATAATGCCCTTTTAATATATCTTTAAAAAATAAACATTAACAAACACAGTTTAAGTATGTTTTGTCATTTCAACTCATTAAAATTTGTACAACCACCAAATGTCTTTAACCAGGCATCTTAGTTGAAGTTTATACGCTAAGTTGATACTCAGTGGCACCAAGGCCATGTAAACCTGTTGACACTTAAGAAACTTAAAGTACAGCTGTAGTTCAACATCCGTAGACTGATAGGGGCTGAAATAATGGCTCAGTTCAAAAAGCATCGTCTATTATCCTAGAATTACTAAAAGAACGGCAGCCTAAGCTGTTGAGCCTATTGCAATCATGGCTGCCTGCATCATAACAAGGCCCTAAACTGCTAAGTGGAATATGAAAACCTGTTGCAGAGAACCCTTTGAGGATTTTCTGCCTAAAATCAAACCAAGACCAATATCAAATCACTGAGGTAAAAAGAGAAGCAGATTCTCCCAAAGCACACAACGTGTCATCCGTTCCTCTGCAAAGACTCGTAATTCAATGTACAAATATATGCGCACATGACAGACTCCGCCTGCACAGCGCCAATGTAACAGTTAAAACGTGGAAATATTAACAACTAAAGTTCCAACGAAATAAACTACACTTGTGATACATTTCAAAACTACTGACATAACAGCACAAATTAAGAAGCCAAAGGGATTACAGCCCACTAATCCTTTGCTCCACAAGGTGGTGCTCAAGTGCAAACTCCAAACTGTGGAGGTGAAAGACGCCCAAAAATGCTGACACACTGCCACCTACTGACTCAAAACTATCAGCGCTAAGACGAGCCAAAATCCTGTTAAATTATGAACATGCGCTCCCTACATGAGACTACATTAGCCTTCTGTTTAAATGGAATAGTGAGCTTCCTCATGATGTATATAGTCAAATAGAAAGAAGGGGAGCACCCATTATCCCACAGTAGGCCTTGTATTTAGTGTCCATTAAGAAACAACAAAGCACGGAGACGTTCTCCTCATGGCCAGACACAGTCTGACATAGATGCATGGGTTCATGTGTCACGTGTCTCTGCAGTAGCAGTTCTGCACAAAGCTGAATGACAGCACAGGGCTCTGCTGCTGGGGCTGTCCAGAGGCACATCCACACAGGACCTTGTCAAAGTGCTTCTCATCCATCGATCAGCGACACGTCGATGTGGGACAAATCAATCATGTGCCTGTGAGGTAATTCCAGTTATTACCTCCAATCATTGATAATCATATTTCAAATTAAAGGTAAAAAAAAAAAAACTAAATTGGCATTTGCAATACATTTTCGCAATTCAGGCAAATGTGTAAAACCATTAACTCCAAGATTAAACAGGCAGTAAGAAATATTGATTACCTGTGGAAGCTCGTCTGAAAGCTGGCGGCATGCTGGGGACTGGAAAATCTGGCAATTGCTTTTCTGTGCTGAGGAATCATTTTGAACATCTGCAATACAGAAATGAAATTAGGAGCAACTCACCTGTCATCCACAAGAGGGAGTGAGGGTGGTGAACACGTGCGTCTTACTGCTCTACCAACAGAGGGCGCTTTTGAATCACACATGGAAAACAGACAGCCCTGTGCAAGCCTTCATTTGCTACAAAAAACGGGGCCTTCCACACAGCCTGGTTCTCTGTGGTTTCTCTCACCTCGATGGGGCCGACAGATTTGAGCAGGTTCTTCAGTTGTGCTTCAGTTGTTGAGGATGACAGTCCCTCTATGGAAATAGTAGCAGGTCCATTCTCAGCTGCTTTTGGCTCTGTCTGGTGGGCAGGGGACGGCTCCACCCCCTGCCCTCCTCTGCCACGGCCGCGGCCGACACCACCACCTACACAAAGAGGAGGTGCCCCAAAGCAGGCGGCATGCCATTAATGACTGAAGAAAAGCTCACAGCAGTCTGTGTTTACCAGTATTTACTGGATGCTCCTATCCTGGGGTAATACGGTTATTGTTATCTCTATATTGGGCTTGGGCATGATTGACTCATCAGATGAGATGACTACAGAACATCACTGTCAAGATGTGGCGCAGCATATCTTCATAAGTGAGTGAGTGAGAGGCTTGTTTCTTGAACTGATGGAAAGATGAGAAAGAGCCAGAGATGAGATGAGCGGAGGCGGTGTGTTTGAGTGCCTTGGAGCGCGGCGCCTACAGGGGAGTATAGTGCTGCCTTGGCCCGTCAGTCGCACTGAGTCTGGGAGGTGTGACAGGCGTGCACAGAGGCCAGGGGACCTGCTGTAGCCCCCTGTGTTACACTGGTTCTATCTGTCAATACTCCTACACACGACTGTCCCGTCTTACTATCACTGCTCCATGCCAAGGCAGTGCCACTCGCACAGACATCTTTGAAGAACTTCTCTTAGCTAAACTCAGTACTTTTGCAACATATGAATATGAAAGAAGTCCAGCATACCCGGTTTTGTGCAGTGTTCCCAAAGCTTCCTTGCTGAGGCTGCTGCCCTGCTACAGTGACCTTTCTCTGGACGCCCAGGCTCTGCTGCACTGTAGATCCTTGCTCCATCAACAGGACACCTGCGACCTCAGAACCTTTTTCTCCCTGATAGGACAACAGATTAAAAGTGCTGTTTACAGAACCCACAGACTGTCTCCACAAAACAGACAGCAGTCAACATGAACAAATCAGGCTGAGATCTACTGTGCAGAGGCTGAATTCCCCAGAGTGTGAATGTGGAGAATAAAGATCAAGCCAACAAGGTGATGGTCTCATTATCAAATAAAGTCACCGCGCCAGTGTGTTGACATGCAGAAGAAATTGAAGGTCGTCTGCGTCCCAACTCTGCAGAGAGATGTGACAGATCAATACAGGGAAGAAAGAGGCCATATCTGCGACCTGTCCCCGCTGAGAGCAAATGGATTAATCCTCCTATAGAAATCACAGCTGCTGATTGCACCTATCAAACGCTAAGCTGCATTACACAGGAACGACAGAAGCTCGATGTGTACCCCATCCCCCCAACACCTCCCCCTCCTGCTTTTGTGTCTTGCAATGCTTTGTATTATCCTCGCTGAAAATATAATTTGCCTCTTATCAGTGCTTCTAAGCTACACAAATCCAAATCCTTCAAAGTGGCAACTTTCTTATATAGGTATAACAATCGCCCCTCCCGGAGTCAAAAGATTAATTACAAAGAACTTGGATTGACGTCCCCTGCTGCACTTGAGATTGGTAGACGAAGAAAAGCATCAATAGGAAGACAGTAAGAAAAAACGAGATAACATTGTAAGGCTTTGGTCGACAACAGAACAACGCAAAAGCATCTACCAAATCTTCCTTCAGTATGACTGGAGCTATGGCACATCCCACTCGGAGCCATCAGACAGTTAGATATACTAGACATGGTTTCATACCGACTAGAGCCTTATTATCCAAAACAATATCATGTGCCCTTAAAAGAGGATATCAACCTTTAAGAGAAGTGACGTGGTGTCCTCGGCTCCACAGATAAATGTCATATTGCCTTCTCCTGTCTGGCAAAGTGGCTTAAATACCACTTCCCAAAGCTTAAGGCAAGGCACACTTAACAGATCAATTTGACCAAAATGACACAGACATCAGGGTGTCATTCCCATAGGTTACACATCTTTCAGATACAGAATAGGAAGTAGTAAGGGCTGACTGTGGCATTTAGAACTACATCATTTCAAAAGTGCCATTTGTTATGTGGGTAAAATTAGTGGTAAAAGATCAAATAAATGTCAGAGTGAACAAAAAACAAAAGAGCGTGTTCGATAAGAGACAAAGGGGTGCTTACAGCTGCAGAAAGTTTGATCATTCGGACTTTAGGCGGCACCTGCCCCACATCATTGGCTGCGCCGGCGGTTCGCTGCATCACAGTCCGTTTGGCTCCTGGTCGAGGGCCTGGAGTCTGAAAGGAGGCGTTGTTTTGGGGCATGGTGTGGCCCGTATCTGTGTCCTCTGCGGCGGCTGTGCGCTGATGCCCGCCTGTGTCTGTGGTGCCTCATTTGTGCCAGTTACCGAAGGTATGCGCGTCCGGACGGCAGGGGTTGCTCTAAAGTTTTTCGGGGCCCCGTTAGAAGAGAGAGGCGTTCCCTGATTGGCCGCTTGTTGCCTCGGTGCCATTGGTCTTTGCTGAGGCTGCGCTGGCTGTGGCACAGGCTGTGGCACAGGCTGCTGTGGTGGTGGCGCCTGACTCTGAGAAGGCGCCGGTGCTTGGTTTTGAGGATTTGAATGTAGTCGATCCAGTAGCTCCTTCTTTCGGACTCCGGCCTGCATCTGTCGCCTCATCTCCTTCCTCTTTAAGATCTCCTCTCGTAGACGCTTCTGCTCCTCGATCTTCAGACGGTACTGTCGGGTTTCCTCATCTTCTTCAGGATCCTGTGGCAGAAAGTGTGGAGACTGAGTAAACTACCCGTTAATTAAAAACATTATCAAACAAAAAGAGAAGAAATGCTCTTTGGCTTTGTTGCCCTGAAAACACTTGCAATAAGAGACACGCTACAAATGAGCAGCTTCAGAAGGAGTCCAGTGCTCACCTGCACAGCGGTGCTAGTGTTGACATTGGACAGGGTGTGGGCCTCAGCGCGGCCCGGTCCTCCAGGCTGTGAGGCTCCCCTGCCCCTCGCCGACGCTTGGCCTCGTCCTCTGCCTCTGCCGGTCATGGGTTGAGTGTTTTGCTCAGGACCCATCCTCGATGTGGCTTTGCCTGTAGGCCTAACGTTGGCAGCATTAGCGGGATGTGCACTGTTCATGTTTGTGTTGCCAGGTGCCACTGGGACCTCCCGAAGGTTGCTGTTGCGCTGTGGCAGACTCTGCACCTGCTTTGGAGTCAGTGTCATCTAAACAAAGGAGACATGTTAAGGTTAAATTATGATACTGGGCTTATTGCTCTTCAAGATTCAAGATTTTTTTTTAATTGTCATCCTTGATTGTGGAGTTATTAACTTTCTATTGCCATTTCTGTGCACAGAAATGGTGCATAAAGTGTGTAGGCCTCTAATTGAAGGTCTCACCATTCTCTGCCTGTTTGCCATATTGCGCAGCTGGGGGTTCTGAGAGCGGGGAGTGGACAGCCTGGGGCTACCATGTGCCTGCTGTGGATGGAAAAGGTTCTGGCCAGAGTGCATCATGGGAGGAGGCTCGTTTGTCTGCTGCTGATGGTGTTGCTGAGCGTGTGCAGAGTGGGCATGATGGGTCATCGACTCCTGTTGATGAGGATGCTAAGAAAACAACACAAGTAAAGTGAAGATAATGTCCCTTCCAACAACAACGCTTAACATTATGTTTTTATGTAAGAAAACAAGCACGATTTCACTGGCTGTGATAGTCACAGAGTGGACTTCGCTATCACTAGAGGGAGCTGTTGTATATGTGTTTTTCTGTATTGCTTTGCAGTTGAATTCAAATTTAAAAAAAGATCATATAATAAAACAAATAAATTGTGTTGAAAAAACAAAACAAAAAAATAACAAAAAAATTCACACAACACTGTTTTCATAGTCATTGTTTTAAAATCACTTACTCTTGTTCGTACCTGCATCCTAAATTGGACAGGGAGGTTAAAGTGGTTGCGCGGCTGCCCAAACGGCTGCCGGGGGCCCATAAACTGCCTGGGATGGTTGGGCTGATGGATTTGGTTCGAAAGGCTGGGTCTGGGGGGCTCTCTCTGGAACAGCCCCAGTGGACCGTGGCCTGGCTGGTTATAAGATGGTCCTGGTGGGCCAAAGCTCATGTGGGTCGGGCCGGGCACCTGAGGTGAGGGCAGGTTAGAGCCCATCAGGGAGCTGGGGCTGTGATGATCAAACATGGGCTGCCCAGGAAAAGACATAGGGTCCGTATGTTCTGTAGCACAAGACCAGACATGGATGTCAGGATTTTAAGCCCAGACCAAGAGATGGACAAATAATAATTAAAAAACATCTTAAAAGCCAAGAAAAACAGAAACTGTATTTTTTTAAACCTGTGAAAGTGCATTTTATTTTCCACTTTCTAGGCCTTGTTCAGTTGTTCATATAGGCACATGCATATAACATGAGTATTGCTAATAGAGCAGCACGAGAAAGCTAGAAGCATCCCCTGTAGGTATAATGCCAGAGGAAATGTCAAATAGAGTTAAATATGCTAAGAAAAGCTTGCTTGTCTTGTGGAGCCAAGTAGCGGGACTTGCCTCCCATAAAGAGGGGTTCTCGGTCCTGAGGGCCGGGAGGTGGATGGCTCCTGAAGGGCTCCATATGAGGAGGGGGCGCTGGGGCTGACCAAAACCACCAGACATGTGCTGCTGGAATTCTCCTTGTCCCTGGCAGAGAAACACAAAGCTTACACCGGGCCACACAAACAACAGTAATCACTAACAAATTAATTCTATGCCAGAGAGAGAACAATCACCACCTACAAATTAAACAAGTGAAATCGTGGCACTGCAGAGACATTGTAGTCATTAAAATAAGCTGTAAACTGTACATCAATATGTATGATATATTATACAGTATGCTGATATTAAAGAAAGCCTTCAGCCTTCATGTCGGAGCTCATAGTCTTAACGCTGAAGCGGTTGTACAAATGACTCCTAAAATAATGCCTCTAACAAGGAAAGGGCACATGAGAGGGCATTAGCAGACCTCATATTTCATTCAAGTGAATCTTCTGCAGCTTCTTACACTTTGGATGCTTTCAAGGAAAACTCGATAACTCTTAATCCTTTACCGAAATCAAATCCGCTTCATAACCATCTCCCTTTTTGATTTTAAACATCTATCTCTGATGAAAAATTAACCTGCTATTCAACATGTGGCACTTCCACAAATGGGCTTCTTGCCTCCTCCAAGCCTATTGTCAATTACTTAAGATGCTATCGCGCCTTAATCCATCTTTATTCCACTGCAGCGCCGAGGTATTTAGAGAGGAGAGGTGTTGCGAGAGGCAGGAGAGTATCCAAACTTGCTTAATAGAAAGTTAATCAAAGAAGCTTACAGAGACACGGGATTGCCATTAAGCCACTGTCATTCTGTTTTAAAAGGTCAGACGGACAGGTAGGCACAATGGGGACTCGGGGGTCTATAATACCTATCAAATAGCACTGTTCATCCGCCGCCTAATCCTCCATAAACAGGGCTCACACAGGCGCAAGGGCAGCGCTCAGAATGCGAAGGATAATGCACACAATATGGCACAAAGGAGCAAATTGGTGAAGACTTTGGAGGAATTTTAAAACTCAAGACAAATTGCCTCATCACAAACATTAAAATAACTATAAATTCACATCAGAAGGTTTTCATACGGTACAAACAATTTTAATTCAACGGTATTAAGCGCAGCTGATTAAAAAAAGTACGGAGATTAATATTTCAAAAGCAGGCAGCACTGGATCAAATTTAATGCAGCGATACTTGAGGCTATGACCCCCCATTAGGCCAGCCTTTCAACAATTAACGGTGATGGGATGATAATGTATGATAATCACCAGTAATCAGGTGCCCAGTGGTAAATGGGATGTTGCCGCTCGGAATGTCACCTGCATTTCAAATGGTGTCCTTGGCAACCACGCGCTAAACACGATTGACAGTGGGGGACTCCGACATTATGCTGTTCATCAGTCAGTGGAGGGGTGTGAGCGGTCACCAGAACCCGCTGCTGCTGCTGCTGCTGTGTGCTGTTGTATCGGGAGCACATAAATAAAATATACCCCAACAGTAACGCTAGGGTAAATATTGGTCCATTTCCAGCAGGACGTGTGATCGTTCAGAAGAATATGAAGGGGAAATGGGCTTCTCGGGTTCAGAAAAATACAGAATTGCAATTTTGAGAGGATTGAGACTGTGATTAGTTAGAGCTAAGAGAGAGAAGATCGATATCTAAACAGCTAAGAAGAAGTCCACACATTCCAGGACTAAACTAAAACTACAGGGTTATTTTCTTTCTTCGCTCTCTTCTTCAATTAGATTTTCCTTCAGGTTTCACTTTTCTCCCACTGGGTCTTTGAGATTTTCATTGCCGAGAAGGAGGGTCTATGAGGGTCCTGCTGCTGCTCCACTGCCGACTGCTCATTCTGTCGTTTTTACATGGCTATTTCAGTCTCATTTTCCAGCTGTTCGTTGTTTGAACAAATCAGTAATTCTTCTGACGCACTGTGAGGCAACTGTTTGTTATCGAGTGAAACAAAAAGTAAACGGATTGATTTCGATTCCCAACATAATAAAATCATAGCAATTTCCCCGTTACTACCCGCGTGTTTATAGTATAATACTATTTTTATAAGTGTTAATCATGACTTTTCGGCTTAGAAAAATTCAGCACGAGTTGGAAGGCTCACACCGCTTTCTCGAGACCCCTTGTGTTTGTTAAATTCGCCGTTTGAAAAAGGACTACACGCCTTTGGGACATAAACTTGTGGAAAGTGTATTTTAACGGCCAGCATTTTCTGGCTTCACGATTCTATTATGTGCCAAGCCTGATAGTCTGAGCCTCGGCGCACCCATGAAAAGTTGTTAACCAAGTCTTGCCACTGCCTCCCTGACCTCCACAAGTCTACCGCCTAAAGCCCATATCACGCGTTTACAGTTGTGCAGCCAGACATGCATCAGTGTTTAGAAGTGTACTTTCAGAGTTTGCCGGGGTGGGCCGTCTAATTGCTCCGATGATAGTGCCCTTGTAAAAGCGGATGCTAAATGTGTGAAAGAGAAGAGAGTACGAGGTGAAGGGAGGGGCGGAGGAGCAGCTGCTACTCACTGGGAACCTCGGAGGACCCACAGCAGGTCTAGGCTGGCTCTGAGCAGGAGGCATCAAGGGCACTGCAATGAGAGGGAGAGAGAGGGAGGGAGAGGGGGGGAGAGGGGGAGGGGAGCATGAAACGACAGCTCAGACCATTCACTAGTAAATACAGTTTTCCCACTTCTAGGGCTGCACAATATCACAAAAACATACTAAACGATTTCAACACCGTTTTTTGCTATATCAGTTTGTCTTTTTCATCAAATTGTAGCAAAAAAATAAATAAAACAAGATCAAAACGAGGCAGAAAAGAAACTAAACTAGGAATATCATGACTAAAACCTTTGCATAGTATTCTTAGATTAGCGGAAACTAAGTTTTTGTTTTAGGCTGGTAGTAAAACATTTGTAAATCTCTGTCAGAGGGACGGCATCAGTCATTTTGCGATATATTGTAGCTTCTTGCAATACAGATACTGCGTCACCCAATATTGTGATAACAATATTTGGTGATATGGAGTGCAGACCTAATGATCAGAATTAGCAAATCACAGTAGCCAATTAAAATGTATACTTTGAACTCTCTATTTTGAAATAAGTCACAAATCTAATAGGAATTGCAGTGAGGTTTGCCCCTAAAAGGACATTTTTGAACACTTGCATATTTCCATTACACATTTTCAAGTGGCGTACCTTGCACAGACGTGGACGGGCCCCTAAAGTGAGGATTAATGTGGATGTTTTTGGACTGGGGAGGCGGCGGTGGGTGTGGGTGCTGGGGAAAGCCGGGTGGGGGCGAGCTCATCATTCGAGGCGGCGGCTCCATTTGGGCGCGCAGAGGCGGCGCGCGGTGGACCATGTGCGGGGGCATCAGCGGCTGCAGGGGCTGCTGGACCAGCGGCCGTCCCGGCTCGAAGGGAGGAGGTCCTCTCGGCCGCGGGTGGTGCTGCAGATGAGGAGGCATTCGGGATCCCGGGTGCTGATAGGGGAGAGGTGGAGATGAGAAACGGGTCGCTATCACAGGACTTAAATACACTGACAAGTCATTAACAATACAGGGCTATGGACTCAAATCTAAAAAGAGTAAATGGTATGTTTACCTGCATGTTCATGTTCCCCATAAAAGGATATCTCTGGTCATTCATCCGCCTCCTGCACCCCTCATATCGTGTAGCATAAACCCCATCATGCCCCCTCTTCCTCGGCCTCCTCGTCCTCCTCCTCCTCCTCCTCCTCTCCCTCTGCCATAGCGGCCTTGTCTTTTTTCTCCTCTTGTTCCTCAAACTCTCTTAGATCGGCTTTGGCCTTTTCCGACAGTTCTAAAAGAAATGTTTCAGAAAAGAAAGCATTAATACAGTCTGGATCAAAGTGAGAGGTGATAAATGTTTGTGAGGTTTTATGTACCCAGGGTTTCGGGAATGTTGCCGCGCTTTCTTCCAGCATCAGCTAAACGCACGACAGCCCGTCCTTTCTCTCCGACTTGAACCTCGAACGACCAGACTCTTCATTGTCCTCATCCTCTTCCTCAGACTCCTCTCTCAACTCTTCTTCAGGAACAGCCTCACTTTCAATCTGGGACAGCATGACATTTTATTTTTGCACTCCGTAGACAATTAGTCATGACTTTTTGGCAGCTACTCTGCAACAAAAGATAAATAACCTTTTAAACCTCTTTGATGTGTCGTTACCTGAGAGCTCTCAGCTGTGGAAGACACCTCATCCTCCACAAACTCCTCTTCTTCAGGGGCTTCTGTCACACGGTCACTGTGCACAACCACTGGTTTCTCTGTGTAGGACGTCGTTGAGAACTCTACATCCTTTAATAAGCACAAGGCTTTCATTAATATTTGATTAGTGGTTAACGACGGGTCTCTTTCATTCAAAAGGCGAGAGCCCACCTATACGCACAAGATTTTGGACAAATCTATGAATGCTGTTCATCTGCAGTGCCATAAGCAGGAGAAGCCTAATAAGAAGTTGGGGTGGCGCCCGGTCAAGTTCCTTGTTCCTATGAACTTTACATTGAAACTTTATCCCTTTTCAATTGGCTACCGTGTCATTTTTAAATATATTTTGCCATTTGAATTTTTTCCAATTTCTTATAATATGGAAGCAGCACCTAAAACATTGCTTAACGGCTAGCATGGATGAGCTTCTTTTTGCCTGTGCTGAAAACAATGAGTGTAGCCACGCCCCCTACATCCAATAAATCTACAGTCTATATCATAACAAAATATTCTAGTATAAGGGATTTAATAAAGGTTGTCCCCTTGTGTTCACTGACATTTATGGAGATACAAAGACAGCTGTGAGGCGTCAGCTCAGTTTTGTGAACGATCTTAAACACAGAAGTAGCACTGATGCTAAAAACAATTAGCCTTGTAGAGACTAATATTGTTGACATTACCAGGCCACACTGTAAGCGTCCAACGTGGTTATGACCTCAGGTAAGTCAGGAATACGTTTGTGCCAGAGCCTAACAACTGAAATTGAAATGACTCTCTATTTCAGTTATTAAATTAGGAACATGGACTTCGACAGCAAATCTAATATAACTTAATGTCCAACGCAAGCTCAGTTCTTTAAATAAAAATAAATAATAAATATGTTTGTTATGAGCTTGGTCCTTATTCTTCATTAAAATACACAGTAACAAGTTACACAGGAGCAAAGAACTAACTATTGTATACGGACATTATCTGTCACTAACAACAACCCAACAGGACTGAAACTGTTCTAACAGTGAAAAAGTTATTCTAGATGCATTTAATATAATGCATTCATATAGGCCACGAAGGCGAACATTAAAATGTGAGGGGAAGGATTTTTGGGAGGCACCATGTAAACCCCATACACAAATTACCATAACAGTGGGAGCAAAGGCTTCATTACTATTCGTCACAGCATTTGAAATTCAATGAGATGTAAATGTTTGACATGATATACAGAAATGCGGGCAGATAAAAACACCCCTTCCCGGTTCAGTGATGGTGAAAATATCATTGACTGACTCTAGGCAAATCGCTCTTTCAGTGGCCACTCTGTAGGTTCACAACGCCATGGCAAAACATCATAGATGCATCGACTGGAGGCATTAACAGATTTGTTTTTACAGCTTTACATGAAATGATATAATTATATCAACCACAGAACTATGGCATAAAATATTTGCGTTACCTGACTGTAATGATAATTAAGGTTAACCTTTGGGTCACACCACAGTGTTTGAAGCTGCGCTTCATTAACCCGTCAGAGCGCCGTCTATGAATGAATGCAGAAAGAAAAGCAGATGGACAGGCAGGACGTCCCGAGGGAACACAGCAGCTTAATCCTTTAAACTGTTCTCTGTTGTGGTAAATGAAAACCATACTGAGCGAAATGTCGAGGCAGGCCATCTTCGTGACCTTGTAATCTGTGATTGAGCATAACTTGAGCACAATGAGCTGAGGCTCTTCAGCAGCTACAGTGCAATGTGCTGTCTGGCATGAGCAAGAAGGTCAAAACACTTCTCCATTTAAAGGGAGACGGTCCAGTATATCTCTGTCAGGTGCCACGCAGCATCGCGCTAAATGGGCTCGAACAGACATTTGCACATGGATCTGGTCTTATCTTTGATCCGCTTGGTTGGGCCAGGTTGAGAGGAAAGGGAAACAAATGAAAGGGAAACTCACATCAATCATTAGAAAACTGTATGGAGTGTCCTCAGGAAGGTCAATAATCTTTTCACCTGCATGAGACTTTATCAGATCCAGTCTAAAGCCTGAGATAAAAGCCCCCCACATTAACCTCCTTCGATTGGCAGCACATCTCCCCACATAAAGCAGCTTCCTACTCCCCCAATGATACAGGCCCCAAGGTCACAATGGCACAGATTTGGAGGCGACAGCACAGCATTACTTTGTGCCAAACAAGCTGTCAACACAAACTTTGTCAGCAAGATGGAGAAATTAACTGGCAGGGAGTGATAATGAATCTAATCCTCCCCTGGCCCAAAACGCCGACCGACATCTCCTTCTCCTGAATAGATTTTCAATCCTCGCTGTCCCTCAACCAGACAAGAAAGGTGACATTATCTTTTGGATACAAAGGAGTTGGACAGACAGGGGAAATGGTGGATGTGTGTTTGTGCAGGCACAGACATCGAATGCGGTAAAGCCGACATGAGAACTCACTTGAAATTCCTCATCTATAGGCTCATTGATTTCAAGGTCTAGCACTTCATCCTGGTAGCCGTCATCGCCCTCAGCAGGCTCTCCGCTGTAGTCCATTTGGTCTTGGGGCAGCTCTGTGTTGTGATCCTGGCTGTATGCCTCCGTGTACTCTTCTTCCCCCTCATGCTGGTATTGCTCTTCGTCATAGCCCTCTCCCAGATGCTCTGTGTCACCTGCGTAGTCCTTCTGGCTATAAGACACACCTGAACTGTAGGTAAAAACATGTACATACTTCTTTAGTTAAATGACAAATCTATCATTTTACATTGAGGCCAAGTTGAGTTACAGTTTCTTGTACCTGATGTTTTGGTCTTCATCATCACTTTGTAGGAGGTCATCATTGAGCTCCTCATCGGACATTTCTGAAGGCTGAAAATGTGACAATTAGCATTTTTGCATAAACAGGCTCCCATTCTGCCTTTCCAGATTGTGACAAAGTAGGTTCGGGTTACTTTGTCCCATTCAGTTCTTTCTCACTTTACTAAGTTCATGTATTCATTGTTTCATAGTCATATTTTTACAATATCCAACTAAACAGCTAAGCCCAACTATTCCGGGTTTGTTTTGTTTTTGCTTGGTTAACATTTACATTTCCGTTTTACATCATCACACACACAGTATTTAGGCTATATCCACACGAAAACAAAACGCTTATATTTTCAGAAACTTTCTTTGTAAGCACAAAGCCAGCTTAGTAAATGTGTGCGTCCACATGGGTTGACTCAGGTCTGTAAAAATGGCGTGATTCATCTGCCAGGCCTGTGTGTGGCGCTGTGACGCTAAGACAGATAATAGAACAAGCAGTGGAGGGCGCATGCGCAGTAAACTTTTGTGGAATGTAAACAGTCACAATGAAAAAGATTCAAGGATTTACGATTTACAGAAGAGACGAGGAGTTTTATTCTTCAGACGTAACGGGACTAAAGCAGAAAAACCTGTCAGTGACCGGACTTTGACGGTCAGTCCAAAAACACAGACTGACTCGGCCGTTTCTCTACTTGTCACCTGTGGCTTGCGGACTGCAGTGGAGCAAAGAGGAGCGGAGTAAAACCATCATAGATCCACGAGTAAAACTCATTATAAGGTCAGTAGATTATGGATAACAGACACCACTCTGGTGCTGTGATGTCATCGTTTTAGTAAACGTTGCGGAGACGTTGTAACAACGGCGCCACATAAACGGCGTTTTGAGATCTTTCCACTCTGGGACCTAGTTTGGAAAATGTTTGTTTACAGACCCCCAAAACGCCGGGCTCGTATGGACGATACACTGGATTGATAAAATATTTTGCGTTTGGTCCTCAGCTTGACTTCGTATGGACAGTCCTTAGTTTAAATGCTTTATTTTGTGAAAATGTTCATTTAGTCTAGTTAATTGCATGGTAATCAAACACAGTAACACTTACCACCTGGTCCAGACAGAGGAGGTGTGTCCTCTCTGCCAGACCTATTTAAAACCTTGGCTCTGCCCATGGACAAGTCCCATGTGCAGGGGAACTGGTTTAGAGTTTCCTTATTAATTGAGTAATTTTGTTTTTAACTGTTTTCTAAGTTAAAACACATATTTTGAAGTTAAAGTAACCTGGGGAAAAACCTTTGGTGTAAAGCCCTACCTAATACCTAACACTTACCTCTGTGTGAAGTGTACTCACCTGGGGGAGGGTCTACCTGCTGTGTACATGTGTTTTGTTCGGATATGAGTCAAGTTCTGTTTGTGTGGTCATTTTTTGTATCGTATATGTACATTTCGATTTAACCACATTATGACGGTGAAGCTTTTTGGAAATACATTTTGTCAAATGGGAATTTTTGAGTCTGTCTCCTACTTGACCACATTGGCCAGCTTCCCCACACAGATCTGTGTGAGGTGTGGGGGCAGGGGACCACCTTCAACCCCAAAGGATGTCTAATTCCCATGCGGTGAAGGCAATCTGGGCAGGTCAACAAAGCCCTTTTTTTGTCCACTATACTTCCTCCTGGGTCCACATCAACATTTGCCCCTGTGGAGGAGCCACCTGCCACACCTGTGCTGTTTACACTTTCACCAGATTGTCACTATTTTTCCACAATACAGTATCAATATTAAAAACAATGACTTTAGGGGGAAAAAACTATTAGGACATGATACCTTTTTACTTGAAGTCCATCCATCGTCACCAAGTAATTCCTCCTCCAAATCACTGCAACAAAGTTTATCATCACATTACTGCATGTACTGCAATACTATATTAAAGCACGAAAAGAAAATAATATCCAAGACCATTTTACTATTCATAGCTTCATAAAGATGTTATCCAACTGAAAAACTCCATTAGAGTAATTTACTTTTTAAGTTATGTGAGCTGGACAAACATAATAAATTACCTTTCTATATCATCGTCTTCACCCCTTCTTCTGCGTGAGCGCTCAGCACCTGGTTTGTCGTACTCATTGAAGTCAAACTCTGTAAAAAAAAGTGTAATAAATGAAAAATATGCTGGATAGCGGTCGACCAACATGGGTTTTTCTAAGGCCAATGCCAATTTATGGGGAAATTTATTGGCAGATGGAAGTTGTGGGGGACTCGTTTTAAAGCCCTGACTTAGCACTTTCCAATGCAAAACATTTTCAGTCCCGGAGATAGATTGGTCAGATTGGTTGATATTGTAAAACATGATGCACTAATTTAGAAAGATCATTTTCATTCCATCAATAATGCATCCTGCAAGACCATTTGCTTGGCATGATAGTTGCTGATATACCCAACTTCTTACACTTTCTCCTCATGTAAACTGTGGCCTTCAGCCCAGAGCTTTTGGTCTGGTCCTGATTTACTCTTTTAAAGTTCTGTTTTGACACAATATTCCAAAAAAATAAAATTAAAGGTCCTATATCATGCAAAATCGACTTTTTGGAGCGTTTAACCATGTTGTTATGCTATTTCCTTATCAAAAACACCACCAGAGCGGCTTTTGGCTTCATTCACGCAGTTCTAAGCAATCCTCCTGAATCCTGCTCTCTGAGCAGCTGTTCCGCCCTCTCCTGGAAAGCGACTGAGCTGAGACACTCTGACGTATTTTACGTCAGTGTCAAACAGGAAGGGCCAGACCTCTGTAATGTAATACTAGCTACTATATCAACCAACCTGATGGATGCTTGGTGAACCTTGGCCAGAATCAAAGTGGATTAACTTTCATAACCAACACAAGTGCCATAACGTAAACACCCGATGATGGGGAAGCCAGGCTGAGCGGTGAGTCAATCAAAACGCGTGTTAGCGTGTGTGTTAGCCATTTATGAACCCGTGTTGCACATAGGGTTTCCGTTAGCCGGCTGTAGCCGGCTTTTGGCCGGTTTGAAAAGCAAATGGCCGGTAAAAATGACTTCCATCGGCCAAATTGACCGACGGTTAAAAAAAAAAAAAAAAAAAAATGGAGAGAATATAGAAAAATATATTCAATACAACATTTGACCTAAGCCAGTGACTAACATGACAAAGTGTTTTCGAGACGGGCCTGAATATTAAAAAAGGTTCAATATTTCTATCCAAAAGAGTTTCAACTTACGCCCTTAGCTCATTTTACAAAGCGCAGTTGAAGCGCCTTCATCGCTCTCTGGATATGTTACGCTTTTTCTTCGTGGTTCTTCACATTTTCAAGAAAACGGCGAACTACAGGTACATTTACTTTTATAAAAGTGTGTTAAGAACTCAACAGCTAATAAATTTGATTAGGATATTCTTTAAACGCGTGTGTGTTCAGTCAGACTGACGCGCAGTCCCACAGCGGCTCTTCCTGGGAGAGTGGCCGGGTTTAGAGGCGCTTCCCTCGGTCAGTCTGCGCAGACGCCTCGGTTTAGTCACCGGTGTTGGAGCCGCTCTTGAGTGTCAGAGCTGGGTCCGGGGTGCATCGCTTGAGTGTGACTTTTGGTGACTTTAGCATTGTCGATTTGTTCCGCCAGAATATTTCAGCGGTTAGAGACGTTGCTAATTTTACACCTGAAGCCACGTTAAAGCGCAGAAGAGCATCTACAGCCCAGCCCTCGTGTGTGCAGCTGATGCGCGGTCAGATCTGGACAGCGTTCGGGTCATAGATTCCTTCTGTCAAGCGGGGTACATCCGCGTGGCACCTGCTGCCTCTATCGTCTCCACGCGCACAACTTTATGTTTGGATTTGAGTTGTCGTTACATTTTTCTCCCGTCATTCTTTCATTAGAAATAGCCTTGTTTTGGACTCACTAAAGCACTCGTGTAGCGCTCGGTCTAAATGTAGATTGTTATTGATAATAAGCCACATTCATTATAGGCTCTATATTTTTAATGGCCGGTAATTCTTGTGAATGGCCGACATTATACAACCCAGCCGGCCAAAGTGGCCGACAAAAAAAAGTCTAGCGGAACCTCTGGTTGCACACGTCAACTCCTTATAACTGCATTATGTGAAGTAACTTCACTTTTTACAGCGATATTTATATTTATAATACTGTAAATGTGGAATGAGCGGAGAGAGGGGCGGAGTTAACTGAATCGAAGTGTCTTCCGGGTTTGAAAAATACCCCCCAAAAATACTTAATTTCTCTCAAAAATGAGTACTCCATAGTACTCCATATAAATGCCTATACTTTACTTTGGAATGGCTAAAATAGCATGATACAGCTCCTTTAACATTAAATGCACAACATTTGCTTTTCTATTCTCTTCCCAGGGCCACTATTGATGTCACATTGGCAGTTTAATGATGCCCATGTTGTCGTTATTTCCCTGATCTATGAGTGACACCCGTTGTGGAGTAGATAAGGTTTTAAATGCCCCATCGGAGTTATTAGTTATTGCTGATCGCTAAGGACTCCCAACTATAGAAATAATAGAAAATGTGCATCCTCAGTTTAGTTGGTTTCATTACTAGGTTTCCAAGAAATCTGTTTTCCTTTAAAAGTTACATAATCACCATACAACAACATAAGATAGAGCTATATACAGGTGCTCCTCATATAATTAGATTAACATGAAAAAGTGCATTCAGTTCTGTTATTCAATTTAAACTGTGATATATGATAGATTCATTACATGCAAAGTGAGATATGTATAGCTTTTATTCAAATTAAAAATCACATAAAATTAGAATATTTTGAAAATGGACTGTAAGCCATAATCATCAAAATTATAACAAAGGCTTGACATGTCACTTTGCATGTAATGTGTCTATCATATTAGTTTCACATTTTAAGTTGAATTAAATTAATGTTCATGATATTCTAATTAGATGACGAGCACAGATAAATAAATAGATAAAATGTACACAAATCTAATGAAGGCGTACTAATTTACTGAATAGTTGTTTCCAAAGTAGTAAAAAATAATCGCAATAATCGTCTAATGCTTCATTATCGGGATATATTGTATCGTATCGCGATCTGTGTATCGGGATACGTATCGTATCGCCTGAGACTGGGCGATACACACCCCTAGTTTTGAGTATATGCCGATACCTGATAATTACCAAAAGTGTCTTTCTCCGAGTGAAAAACTGAATTGACGTTTGCGGAGGTTGAAACTAACTCAGAGATTGAATTCTCCTGGTTCTTAGTTTTCCCATGATATGCAGCATGCCCATATTCACTTAGATTTAGGTGGAAGTAGTTACGTTTTTAAGGCGTTGAGAGCCAATACTGGTATCGGTTCAGTATTGGATATTTGTAGCCGATACCCGATATCATATGTTTTTCAGTATCGGCTCCCCTAGTTTAAAGCAGAATATCTTTTTGCAAAACAACCCCAATCTGCAATGAAGTACTCCTAGTCTCCTACATGAGTTTGCTATACAGTAGGGCTGGGACAAATTATCATATCGTTTGGCAATACTGAGTAGTATTGATACTTTATCAAGTATCGCAATACTTTCAATACTTGTGTTTTGTGGCGTTTTTGCACTTTCCAGTAACCGTTACACAGCACTTTGTTACATTGTGTTACATTTTGTGTTAATGCACTTTTCAATCTTAACACTTAAATAGCACTTGGTTTAACAATCGAGTTGGTAGGTCAAATCGATTCATTTTTTTTTTTTATCTATTTTTTTAGATTAGATTTTTTTGTTTTTGTTAGATATTTATTTTATTTTTAGCTCCTCTGCTTAGAGGAATAAGGTCCTGCTGTACAAATGTGCCTCAGTTATCTCATGATTTTTGTTGTTTTATTAGCTTAATCCAAATACGGTATAAATAATTTGGATGTTTAACAATCTCTGCATAGTGACCTTTTAGTTAAAGGGTTTGCCTTTGCAATTTTGGTTCACTTTAATTAAGGCGAGACACTGCAGGTGAATAGGGGAAAAAATAAATGTAGCGATATCAATTTGCCTATATTTTGGGCAATGAAACAAAAATAATGGATTGAGCCAGATTAAAATTTACGGTTTCATTTTATTGACATATTAGTAACTAAGATTTTTTCAGAGGGGATTTTGGATATATTGTTTAGTTTTTCAATTAGCTAGGAATTCGATATTAAAAAATCCCTCGAAAAAACCTTCAAAATATTGTTAAGTCTTAGACTGGAAAGTTTGGAGTCTGTAGGAGCGACTATAAGGGCTCACCCAGCGCTCGTGGGGCCTTCACTCGTTCAGAGAAAACAAGCCCTGAAGTTTTGTAGCGAGTGCGCATGCGCGGAACCTTCTTTGGCTCTTCCGCACCAGGCGTCTTGTAGGAGGAAAAATACCATATTTGGGTGATCGCGTCTTCGCGGGGACCCTTCGCAGCACACGTGGATGAAAAGTTTATTGCACAAATTTCATCTACAATGGGTCATAGCCGAGTGGTTTTCTTCCGGAGCTAACAAGCTAGCCGCGAGACGCTAACAGCTAGCTCGGAACAATTCATAGAAAACCAGCAGCATATTATGCACTAACAACGTCAATAAAGCAGGCAACTACTTGAAGCAGCATTTATGATGATCACACATTGAGTAAGGCTTTATACATTTGTGGTTTATTGTAGACTTCTCATCAACAATGAGCTGTAGGCGATTGTTACATGCCAACGGTGGTAATCTCGAATAATTGTCCACCTGCACAGATAATGTCCCTGGGGAGATCCTGGTGTAGACCATGGGGTATAGTTAAAGATCCATAGGGCATGGAAGTAGCAAAGAGTGATTAGATAGCCTCCAAACAGCAGGTATTTTTCAGGCAAGAGCTCCTTCGGTGTGGGCACAGAGCCTATGAACTCTCAAAGGTTCGTCTCCAAAGTCACTTTCCGAGTCAGACGCAGAGTCAAATCATATCCTGGGTGGCCATTGTTCACAAAGTGATAAAGCGTAGCTCCTTTCCAAGAGTAAAATTAAAACGCAGCGAAAATCGAGCGTAGTTTCAACATCGTAGTGAAGGAGATAATGTATGTAGCAGTGTTTAGTTGTGATGATAGCACAATACAGCGTGCTGAAGGGGGGCGTGTCGGAAAGGGTCAGTGCTTCTTAAAGAGACAGAGGCCTATTTCAAGACGTTCGCTACAGCCATTTTGCGAGAGCAAATTTATTCAAGGCAGTTATTTTAATTTACTGCATTTACAGCCAAACATAAGTTTGGATCATCATTGTAGTGTGCTATCGATAGATCGGTAGATCGTGGATGTATTGTGAAAATATCAGCGTTTATAATGCAGCCACTGCGAAGGACTATTGTCTTTTCCCCGTTAGCATTGCGTTAGCCGCAACGCTAATCACTCCATTCCCTCACTGATACCGCACCTGAACGGTGAATGTTTACAAGTTCAAGTATTAAAAAGCTTTTTAAAGACAAAAACTAAAAATATAAGTTCTTTCCTTTCATTCGGTCGATAATCGTGAATAATCGTAAAATCGCAATATTTTCTCTCACAATAATCGTGACTCAAAAAATGTAAATCGTGACACCCCTATGTGATATTCCCAGTGTCTTCAATCGCGTCAAAGTAAGGGGTACGCGACTCGTCACCCAAAGCTTCAGGGGGTACACGACTCCAAAAAGTTTGGGAACCACTGCCTTAGCGGTTATTACTCTGTTAACCATTAGTGTGCGCACTAACCAGCGGAGGTGTATTATTTGTTATTCCTCTTTGGGAGAGGGGCGTCACTTTAGTTGTGCATGCTTATTTTGCGAAACAGAAGTCACTGCTGGACTGGGGCGGAGAGAGTGTAGGATTGGCAGAGGGACAGTTTGTGAATGCACGAGCACGGGACGTGAGCGCGGCTCTGGGGAAACGGAGCGCCCGAACGCTCCCAGCGCCAGCACTCTCCTGAGCGATAGGAGAGAAAAAGGCGTGCGGGGTCTGTGAGTGACGAGGCGGCTACAGGAGCCTCGTCACTCACATCTTCCACCTGTTCACTCAGCTCCACTCCGCTCTTGACCGCCTCCGAACGGCAGCGACATCACCGCACACTACCTCCTCCTCAGTCCGCCCCGGTCATCTCCACCCCCCACGAGGAGCTCAAAGTCAGAATCAGAACTGATTTATTGCTTGTGTTAGGTTAAAAGTGTTAGGTTGGTATTTTTTATTTAAACATGTAGCCTACCATGTTGTTTAAGTTACATGTTTTAACTTTAAACTAATCTGATGGACTTCTCTGAAGACGGCTCTGTATGAAGCTTTGGAGTGCAAAAAATAGCATCATGTCACTTTAACAGCATCTTATAAACTTATGAGGCCAGACTGAAGATTTAAAGTGCGTTTAGTGCAGGCAAAAGGCAAACAGTAGATTTACAAGATTAGCATGAGCTTTGAACTGCATTGTTTCCAATGAAAAATGCGCTAACGATGCAAATGTGTCTAATTAAATATGCAGGAAAATGCAGACATAACGCCTCGTTTTCACGGGTCATTAACATGACAAAAGTGGGCACAGTAAATGTGAATACAGCCATTATCATCCCTGTAGTAAACCTACATGATGACAGAAAGCCAATGTTTACGTGTTGTAGCCTTTAGCCTGCGAGAAGCTAGGCTACGTTAACAAATTGAAAGTTATAAATCTGGCGTCAGGGCGGAGAAACTTTTTCAACACTCACCACTCAGATGTAGCGAAAATCCACCAGAAAAAGATTCATATTAATCCTGACTCAAAATAATGTCCATGGAGGCAGTTTTAGTCCAGTTTGTAACAGCAGCAACTTGTGGCTCTGTATCTCTGTGGTGTCCAAAGCTCCACTTTGTTTAAACTTAGTAAAAACATACTTTCTTTTGGAGACGTGTGAATTTATGCTGGAGTTTCTTTATTTTTAGGAGCCACTGTTTATTTCAGATAATGTGAATAAACTGTTGCCCCAGTCAGGTCAGTGCGTAATAGAAAATAACAGAAAATAATTCAAAGAAAAGAAAAAAATATGTCGGCCGATATTATCCCATGACAAAAATGACAAATATCGGGCGATATATCGGCGGTGCCAATATATCGGCCATCCCTACACACAACTGAATGAAACGCCAAATTAGGGAGATATTTCTGTTCTCAAGCATTTGTTGTCAGACACTTCCGCCACATGCTGCACATAACATTTCTCTGAAATCCTCACTCTCCCGTCTTTCTCCCTCTCCTCGCAGCTGTAACAATCTGCAGAACACTGCAGTCTGCAGAGGCAGTCTGCAGAGGGCAGTCTGCAGAGGGCAGACGCAGAGGGCAGACGCAGAGGGCAGACGCAGAGGGCAGACGCAGAGGGCAGACGCAGAGGGCAGACGCAGAGGGCAGACGCAGAGGCAGACGCAGAGGGCAGACGCAGAGTGCTTTGCATACGGTTTACAAAACACGGAATTAGAGAAAGGAAAAGTATGGCATCTTTAGCTCATATACGACTGTGTAACTTTATGATCAGACTGCAAGCTGTGACAGCAGACGAGTGACAGATAGGAAGCTGAACACTCATGATGCTCCGTTAACAGCCTCATGTCGGGAAATGAATTACTGTGAACACTGTGGAATCATTAACAGCAGTGTGACCAAGTCTTAGTCAGTTTTTATTTTTTGATATTTCGCCTCATTTTCATGGACGTGTGGCAGAAACAGCTGACAAATTAATGCAGTCATCCTTCAGTGATTATCGGTAGGGATGGGTATCGTTAAGGATTTATCGATGTTACTACTCTTATCGATACTCCTTATCGACTTTAACGGTACTCTTATTGGTACTTTAAAAGAAAAAAAAAAAGAAAATAGCTAGGCATTAATCCTTGGCCTATATTTATTTTTTATTACTCTACATTTGGACCTAATTTATTTCCAATTTGCGCATACACTTAATATATTGGAGTTAAAATACTTTAATATTTTTTTCTTATTATTATTATTATTATCATCTAGTAAATCAAGGATTACAAGGCTGTTGGTTAGATTTGGATGTAGCTCTGGGGACTTAGTCCAAATGAAAACTTAGTGCTGTGAAATAATGAACCAGACTCGAGCCTGTTTTCCGCCGCTCTCAGCTTGTGTCCAGTGGGTCGACACTGGTGTAACGTCGAGCTGCACTATTGTGTCAAGTTGCACTGGACAGTATCAAGGTGCATGTGCAAATGTCTTTGTTTCTCATAAAAACGAGCTATTAACAGCTGGTAAACTTGGTCTTGCATTATATTACATAACTAAAGAGCAGAAGTTAGCGGGGATTGTGTTCTCCCAAAGTTTAGAAAATCTTTTGCTCCTCCTTCAGGAGGGGCTACACTGTGGAACTCTCTCCCGACTGCACTGAAACTGCAGACTAATATCAACATCTTTACCAGAGAGCTCAAACAGTGGCTCAAATCGGGCCAAACTTGTTCCCATGTGTAAAATGTCCCTTACCTTGTTTAATAATGTGTTTTATTGTAACCTTGTTTCATAAAGTGTTTTATCTTTGTAACCTAAAAGCCCCCTATGGACAGGTGTTGAAAATTAGCACATGTGCTATAACACTTTAAACAATGCATCTGTTTCATCCAATGTAATTGCTATGTCCATATTAAATAAATAAATAAATGAAATGAAAAAAGAACCTTTCCTAATATTTCAATCAACTTTAATTACAATTAAACGCTCCTGCTTTATGATAACTGACAAAACTTTTGTTTGTTTTGAAGCCTATATTTTTAACAGACAAAATATTTAAAGATACGTTTTAGCAGTCATTTATTAATTACATGTAGAATAGACCGCCTAATTCGACAGTTAAATGTATAAAATGATGTTATTTGCTGAAAAAGCGGAACTCGATGTCTGAATGTATAATGACTCGATAGTTCTGCACATGCGCAACAACCAGAAGTAGTGCCAATCGACGAGTAGTGTGTTTTGATGGTGCACCCGCTCACACTGACGTGCACGCGTGTGCACGTACACGCCTCCATGTGCGCCGTTTCTGGAAAAAATAGACTCCACCCGAAACTATTCAGTTCGAGTATTTGTGAAAGAAGAAAAGAGCGAGTGGCTCGTCTGTTTGTTCAATACAAAGTTTTTATGTTTCGCTTTTTACAGCGGGTTAGCGGCAGCAGCTCGGTGGGTTTCTGAGAATAAGCAAGTTTTTAATGTTTTACACGGCGTGTCTTTCCAGCGCGCACGGCTGGAGAGGGAGGAAGAACATGGGGATGATCCGACACCCTGCGCTCTCGCGCGGGTCGCAGGGATGAACAGATCCGATGCAGCGTACGCATCTATGAGCCTTATTTATAGTGATTGTTTGAGAGTGCGTGATTAGCACAGCAATGCAGTGGCCCCGTTAAGAAGACCGTTAATGCTGGAGCGTATCGGTCCGGGTGGACCGGCATACGTGGCCCCGGGGCTGTTATGATACCGGGTTCCAGTACCCATCCCTAGTTATCGCGAAGAATATTAAAAAAAATAAAAACACAATAAAAGGTGTAAACTAAATGTACATGGGAAAGTAAATGGGATTCAGTTTTTGAAGCAACTCTTTCCACAGCTCAGCACGGTGAGACATTCAATACGTTTATATGAGAAGTCCAGTCCGACTAGGCTAATGAGTCAACTCTGATCTGTTTGTCTGATAGAACCAGTATCTGTTACATGACTTACACGGATCCTATTTTCATAAATAGGATCCGTGAGGATAGGTAAATATGATTGTTTTATTTTGGGGGTGGGCGCTCATAAGCATAGGCCCACTCCTTTTGAGCAGACCAACTGCTCAAATAAACAAAACAAACTAAACTATTTTTCTTTGGGAGCAGCACATCCTCCCATCGAGCTATTTACGGTTGGCCTTTGCCTGCTTATGTTTGCCCTGTTAACCCTGATTAGCCCGAGGTGCGTTCAGACCAATGGCCGCTGACTGCTCTGCTTTGTGACTACGACACTGGAGGCCGCCATTGCTCCGCTATTGCTGTAGTACCTCCATATGGCCGCTATTCCCCCATTGGAATGCATTGGACTTTAGACACGTTAAAAACAACTTTAATGCCCGGTGCCTAATGTTTTAGAAGTGGCTAGAGCTAGATATTCCTCCTGTGATTACGCTGGGTTAAAAACAATCTGGGGCACCGGGCTGGTTATGGTAGCATAAATTTTAGAAATCTCCTACTTAACGGGGGTCTGACTGTTAGCATTGGAGCTGCGCGAGCTACACGTCACGCAAGGGCCGAGACTACAGTGAAGCTCCCGCCCTTATGCCCTTATTAGGAACATGCTTCGTCAGAGCTGGGGAGGAGGAGTCTGTAAATCCGCCATGAATTCCCCCTCGAACGTGGTCATTATGGTAAAGGGGGAGGAGTGAGGAATGACGGTCTATTAATAATGTCTATGGTTCAGACAGAACTGCTGTTTTGGGCTTAACTGTTTAACAACATGTTTAACAATCACCCATGGTCTACGTCAGGTAGGGCTGTTATGATCATTACTCTATCGACTTATTGTTCAACAAACAGCAGATAAACAATACATTTTGGACCTCAATATTTATCATCTGTATAAACCTTTTTCCTTTATTTATTCTTAGCAAAACTTTGATTTTTGACAGAAGCAAATTGTGTTATATTAAATTCATGTTTATTGCAACTTGTGTGGTATTTTATGATGTAATTATACACTATGCTTTAGAGTTGAAAGTATCTAGTATCTTTAGAGTCAATAATATAATCGCCTCAATATATTCCTCAGTGCTAGCTGTAGCTCCGATGGGAGCCTTCAGTCTGTCTCATGGCACAAGAAGATGCATTCCAGCCTTTAAAGTTAGCTCTCCTGTCGTCCTCTTGGACTAGTAGAGCACGGCTTTGCTGAACAACAGCAGTCGTCTATTAGAAGTAGGGAAAAAAAGAAGTAGCTAACACAATGTTTTTGGATGATGTGTGGATCTTCCCTTTGGCAGCCTGACAATTAGTTTCCAGGGCAGGGACAGAATACCTAGAAACTTTGAGCCAATCCAATGCGCTTTGATTCAACTAGGCTGTTTCATGCTGCTATAATTTGACTGCAATCGGTTCAGGAGAAAGTCGGATCGCGACACAATCCTGTTCTAGTCCAAGGCGAGAAATCTGACTCCATTCGTTCATGTAACCATGATGTGTGAGGGGCTGAGACGGCAGCGTGCACCAGAAGCAGTGGTGGAGCTGACACAGACAGCAGAGGATAACAAAGAGTAACAATATGGGTCATTTATCAAGACAGGTGCTAAATAGCGAATGTAAGCTGGAAAATACCATATGCCTTTTTATGGGCATGTTGCACTGAGCTTACTATTTAAATTTGCCCGAATTACAACATTAGGGCCCCAAATCTGATATGTACATGAGAGAATGCTGTGACAAAAAACATTATAAATGACTCTGCTACTTATCCACATTAGTATACCACTCATTTAGCACATAAGCAAATGCTTGGTAAATGACACCCAAAGAGTAGTAACTTGTTTAACTGAAACTTAAAGCAAAATGTTCAATTATACTGTTGCCAATATTTAACGCACCCCAAATGACCAGCTAAACAAAGAAAATGCTATTTTTGCAGTGGGAAAATCAAGTAATGGTGCACATTTTATGCATGTTTTGTATTAGAGCTGCAACTAATGATTATTTGGTAATCGATTAATCTACAGATTATTTTCACGATTAATCGCTTGGCTGTGAATGGTGTATGAAAATTGTATATATTTTTTAAAAGTATCACATAAAGCTGAAGTGGCATCGCTTGAGGACTTAAAGTGAATGTTTGTTGGAGGCTCTTGGCGCTATTTCTGCTTCTGATTGGATGAGACACAGACGAATATTTATGAAATTTTCCATGTACAAAACACTACAGGCAACAAACAACAAAGTAGGTTTTCATAAAAAATACTAAATTTTCTTGTAATTTTTGCTCCATTTGATTCTGTGTTTACTAGAAAACGATTAATCGATTACTAACATAGTTGTCGACTATTTCAATTATCGATTAATCGATTAGTTGTTTCAGCCTTATTTTGTATTCTCCCTTTTCCGGGAGACTGAAGTGTTTGTTGTCCTCATGTTACGTATGGATCAACCAATCACAGCGTGGATTTGATGCTGAAGTATAAAACGGCTTTAATGCATCATTGTGTATGGCCAAATTATGAAATCAATCTTAAAGTTTCAAGGTCAAAGCTGTAGAAGTAGTCAAAATTGAATCCTATGTTTAACACCTACAGTATCCCACAATGTGAACAAACAAACCCTTAAAATTATATTCATTTTGAGCAAACAATGGAAAGGTTAGAGCTTGTAAGACTTTAAAACCTAACTATATCACAAACTACTTATAACACTAAATCCAAACTTCACAGTTCACACACTATTGTGTATATCAACTACTAACATGCCAAGTTTGAAGCCGATCAGAGATGGTCGTGATGTTTTATTTTTCAGAATTGTGTTGATTTGACATGGAAAAGCACTTATAATGTACGGTGTGTATATAAATACCATGCCAATTCCAGCAGAAAACAGTACTTTGTATCATTTAGTAAGGAATCAGAATTACTTTATTGATTTCCAAGGGAAAATTCTTTATCCTGACCAAAAAAACAATTTAGACAAGGGCTGCCAATTAGTGTAAAATCAAGAATGTACGGTAAACTGCTCGATAAACTACTACTAATTAAAAAACAAACAAAACAAAAAAACATATACACTTTTTAAAAATACGCAATTTAACATTATGTCAAAGTAATAACTGCATTGTTAGACAAAGACCACCGCAGTCACTTTAGTCATGAACGATGTAGCCTATAACTTGCACTGAATTGTGTGTTTATACTTCAAATGTCGCACGCATGTAAATACAGCGCTGTTGTGGAAATAAGCTAACTTAGAGGTCAAAATATTTACAGTCCGCACGGAACACAGCTGGCTAATTAGCATTAGCAAACAGGCCTTAGCAGCAAAACAAGCTCTGGCTGTAGCATTCATGAAATGCAATGCGTATAGCTATGTTAAATTACCGATTATCGTTGCATTTTCAAATTTACACATAAATCAGAGTAAACTTCAGTAGAGACGACCACACAACACGGCCTTTCCCCTTCTACACAGCGGTGGCTTTAAGCTAGCATCAAGGCTAGGTAGCTTCATTGGTATGAGTTAGCTTAGCCGCCGTAGCCTTACATCATGGTGCATCGCTTACCTGCATCGTTGACTGACATAGTGTGAGGCGAGTCTCACTTGGAATTGACTACAAATTTGGAGAATTCATTCAACCTTTAACATTTTGTCGACATGATGAATTAAACCAAACAGAATCGCTGCCTCCGAGCGGTAACGTCGTCCATCCACAGAGGAGCGAACATGGCAGTATCGAGAGAGGTGATGCATTATGGGTGAGAAGCTGCTCTCTCCTGCCTCTGCCTCGCTCACTCACTCACTGCTCAGTCAGTCTCACTGTCTCACTGCGGAGGCTTCCACAAGTGACAAGTCAGTCTGGCTGTGGACGTAACACTGCATACAGCTAAAGTTAAGACAGATCACGAGTTATGTCATTTTACAATGTTTTATAATGTTGAGATGGATTTTTCTTAGTGACTGGATAATGCATATTGAATAATCAGGTTCACATTTGGGGACAACTATGTTCTCAAGAATTAAAATATCCCAATGTTTTCTTTCATTTGTTCGCCTTTGAGGCATTTTAAAGGGATGCAATTGCCCTTTTAGATTATAGACTAGGCCCTCAGACTTCTGGCTGATTTTTTTTCATTCTATTTTTTATGTTTATATTTCTGCCCCTTAAAGCTTTTGCTTTTATTTATTGTACTATTTGCACATTTCCTGTCTATTTTGCACACCCTGAGTGATCTCGTTGAGAGCCAATGAATTTCTCCATTGTGAGCTCAATAAAGAATTATCTTTTCTTATCTCTTATGCCACAGCAATTTGAAAACGTCATATACACATACATTCTCTTTGTTTTAAACAAACCCTCAACATCTCGGACTGAGTGGTGAATTAAAAAAGAAACTCAAATTTGACACTCTTCTGTTGTTATGCTGTTCCATCTGTATAACATAACACATTTTAGACACACTTTAAGTTCAAGATGGTATCAATTGACTCCTGAGCTACCAAATATGACATTTTGCACTAAGGCAAAAAATGTCAGATTTGGTAGCTCCCACAATTTTTTTTAATGTTGCCCTTGGTGAAAAGGGACACTCGATTAAATACATGGAATTAACAAGAGATACAATTGTCATAACTGAGCAAAAGTTAATTAAACACGACAACTAAAAATTTAGAACGCTCGCAAGCAAACAATGGGCTACTCTCTACATCAGCCATCTGCGCAGCTATATTATTGACTGGTTTATTTTAAAATGCATACATTGGTCACATTTCACATTAGATGGAATGATTCAAGACGGTCTTTATTCCTTTCTTTATTCATATTAATATCTTCATACCTTCATACCCATCACAGTAAATTGGTCTTTTTTTTTTTTAAAGCCTACCTCTTTTTATGTACGTGTTTTTTTCCCCCTTATCTATAGACTGCGGTGGACTTGAGCCCCCAAATTCTTCCTGGGCTGACAAACGTCAACAAAGGCCCCAAGAGACACCAAAGAGTGAGAGCAGTGAACTGGAGCCCCATTGTACTGGCTCATTACAGGATCCCGTGGTGAGGAAGAAGCTATTTTGTCAGACCATAAGGTCAATATCTGAATGTTCAAGCTAAGGGATCAACCCTGAAGAGATTTTATTTATTTTATTTTTTTAATCAAGGAGGAGGTTTTGGTTCATAATGAAATTAATAAGAACTAAAAATTACAAAATCTTATATTTCACAAATTTGAATATCCAACATGTACAAGTAATGCAATGTTAAATTCTCCTATTGATGTAAAACTTCAGCCATACTTCTAGTAGTCTGCAAGCCTTACTGTTCACAACAATGACAGCTGTTTCCAGAATATTATGCCGACAAAATTCACTTTCCCAGGAATATAAATTTTACCTCTAAATGGATGTGAAAGGAGAAGCTGTCACACTCTATTATGGGGACCTCAATGATTCTGTGCCCTATCCAAATCCAGTGGTTTTCCATAACAATGCAAATTAAAGGGTGCAAAGCTGAAAGAGACAAGACTTATTTTCCAGGCAAAGGAAAGAGATTCTATACACCAGACTCTTCTGTACACATTGTCTAGACTGGTATAAAGTAACTTGAGAGGTATTTTTGAAAGGGACAATTTGTTTTGATGTCATTTCATTACCATCAGAAACACATGGAAGTTAAACTAAAGCTGTGTTGACTAAGATATGCAATGACTATGGACCATGGAATAATAACGTGTCCCAATCGGGTGTGATAACCACAATTACATTGAAATGAGATAAACATTATATTGAATCAGAGATGTAGGGTCTGTTGATGACGGAGAATGCAACAAATCTGGCCTGCATTTAGTTTTATACTGTCAATAGGCTCCAAAAAAAAAAAAAAAAAAAAGCATAAGTATTAAATAAACCAATTGCTGCTTTAGTGTTAGACTGGCAACCCCTTCCTGCCTGTTTGCAAAAGAGAATAACTTGGAGTCAGTGACCCACATCTCAGTGAAATGAACTGCCAGACGGTTTTATTCAGGGCACCGTCAATAGACGTCTGCGGAGGAGAGTGGGCGTTACACTTGCACTCCTGCAGCCTCCTTATTGGAGCTCAGCCTCAGTCTCCTTTTCCATTGGCTGCTCGCTGTGTCAGTCTTCAAACACTGGCTATCACTGCTTCCCGCGCCATCCGCCGTGCACGCGCAAGGCAACCAAGCACGTAACCGTTTGGAGACTGTCTGGAGTCTGTCTGAAATTGATAAAAAATGAAGATGGACTGAAACATGTCGTTGCTCATTTATAACAGCCGCCGGATAACACTGAACATTTAGCTGCTTCAGAGAAACGCCATCACCTGCAGCTTCAGGCTCAAGACAAAACATTTCCGAGATTATTGGTGTGAAAGTTTTTTCTTCTGCAGTCTGTCAGCAGACAGCTCTAACGCACAGGTAGGTAGAGCGCAAGTCCTCTGCTGTACCTATCAGTTGTAGCGTTCAATAGCTTTAATTGTGAGCATAATGTGAATTCCCGGATTGAGACTAGCCCAAGTGTTTATTTATTGCCACAAACTTCAAACAGTGCGCACGAATGTTCAGTGTGACAAAGGCTAGACGCGTGTGTTTTTATTGTAGCGTTAGCCACATTTGTTTTGGAGTCTGACCTCGAACATGGCACTTCAGGAAGATGCGCAGGTGACGCACCTGTCCTGCGCTCACGTGAGCTTGTTTATTAACATGCGCGCTTTGGCTAGGCTATCTGATGAGCTATACTCATGGATTTATAATAATATCGGGCTATACTGAGCCCATACACACATCGCTTATGTATTTGTGTTTCATAAGTTATCCGTTATAAACCAAAGCCACGATGCCCAATAATGACAAAGACACAGCTATAGACTTTGTATCATATAACTTAGGCTAATTATTGTTATGGCAAAAGAAATGCTCTTCTCTGACAGGTATTTTCTGTTCTTCATTCTTAGATGGGAGATATTTCCAGCATTCAAGCAGGACTGCCTTTAAACTGATGGCAGATTAAAGGTTGGTCTTTTAATACATTCAGAACAATCAGCAACATCAAAAGGGTGTTTTCTTTGTTTCTTGGTTAAGTTTTTAGATACCCCCATTACAATAGTAAGCTATTATCAAAGTAATTGCTGTAAAGACCTTGCGAATAATAGGCCCACTGATGTACTTATAACTTATTATCAACATATTGTAACAGATTTCCCCCCTTTTTGATACTAATTTTGATGCATTAATTAAATGTGTAATACAAATGAGCATAACTGCTCCACCGCTGGCTCAGACTTGTCTAGACACTTTTGCTCTGTCACTGCAGTTGTCTGCAGACAGTCATATGACTGCACTCTTCCTCCCGCCCCACATGTCAACTCTTTTGGCCAAGATGGCTGCTGAAAGATTGTTTATACTAAAATTAAAAGAAAACATGCAATGTCAAAGATGTTCATATTAGTATGAACAATCATTGCTTCCCTGATACATTGACAGATTGGATATTTATAACAAGCAGCTTCTGCTGTTTTGTTTTTCTTTTTTTTGTTTGGTATTATCATTCTGTGTTTCACTGCATGTCTCGTTCTGTTGTATTATTTAGCTGGAAAATCTATTTGGAGTTGCCGTGTTGCCGTTTTTGTAAACATTTTGTCCCCATCGGAATCTTACTTTCAGAATGTGATTTTCCTGCTGCTGTTGTGGCCGACAGGATTAAAAGACTGTATCAATTTCTGTAACTTTATCTGTTTATAATAACAACATGTAGATACAAGGGGGAGCATTTGCAATTTCTCATTAACATAAACATTAACATAACTAACCAAACTAGCTTGACGTCACACTCTCATTTGTCATACATTTTTTTAATTCATTGTTTTTCTCCATAGTAATTATTTGCAAATGATTTTAAATGATTTAAACAACATACTTTGAGCTCTTAGTCTTTGATAGTAAACACCACTTTTCTTGTCAGCTCTGAGGTAATATTAGCTTTGACTTCTCAAAGTGCTGCGAGCTCAGTTTGACAGTACTGTCTGTGATGTTTATCTGTTTGCCATATCAGTGACCGGCCTGGGCAGATCTCTTCATTATCACCGTCTTAGTGCACGCATACTCCTTTATAATCTCTGGGTTTGAATGCTCCACTTTATTTCAAGCTGCTAACATAAAAAAAAAACGTTTCATGTTTGCAGGTCTTCGCTAATTCCTGCTCTTTACCTTGGTCTTGGCAAAATAGATGAAATCAAAACATTGAAGGGTAAGAAGCTTGATATTAATGTGTTATTAAGTAAGTACTAATAAACAAGCTTTTTATTCATTAGTGTTTGTTTGTGAGTTTATCGTTTATAGTTCAAAAATATACAGTATATATAATTTTGCTGAAAAACATGATCGCTCTTATCGTGTTTAGGAGGCTATATTCTGTTGAGTTTTTGTTTGTGATTTTGATCGGAAGAACGGAACGTGAAACACAAGAGCTGTGTGTAATGCTTTTTTAAAGTATTACATGATATTTATCAGTCAACCAAACTGAAAATAAGAATAGCAGTTGTTTTACTCCTGTTAGAACATTAACCTTTTCTTTGTCTATTCTATTATTAGTATTTATTGTTTGCGGGTGACTTGGCTGTATCTATAGTGTCGCGTTTGAAAATTACAATGATCAATAAATAAATATATAGCTTTAAAATGAACCAGCTGTTTTCACTGTTTAACTAGTTATGCCATAGCGTTACAAATAGGACAATATGAGCACTGTTGTTTTTATTCTTATCAAAAAGATGTCATCGTTTTATCAAATCAGACATTCTTTTTCTGTAGTTTTGATGCGTCGTATGATGTTCTGACACACTTAGATAATGTGTGTGTATTTTTCATTTATTTCTTTTACAGAAAATGCTAATTTCCTGACGGCGCCCCTTCACATCTTTTCCTCTAGAGCATCTTCTCAAATGGTAGGTTCTCATTGACCTAAGCACACTTTTAGGCTCATTTAAAGTTGAGGGAAAGCAATGTTAAGAATGTGGTGGAGTTGCTGCAGTGGGTGAATATGATTGCCTGAGGGGAGCCATATTGGTTTACAGAGAACACACTGAGCACTGGATTTAACTCGGATGATGCGAGGTTCACAAAAACTGACCAAACTCAGTGCTGGCGTTCACTCATCAGCAGCAGTCATTTTTCATTAGCACAGATTTAGACCTCTTCATTAGTAAAACATGGGTTTGGACCTGATAACTTTCATTTAGCTGTGCGAGAAAATGCTGATGCAAGAGTGGCTCTGAATGGTTGTCCTGTTTTCTCATTGGCTGGCTGTCTCCACCCACAGTCACGAGGTCTCGCATCATCATAGTGTCTAGAGTAAGCAGGCTTCTGTCTTCAGACTCTGCTGCTTTAGATATACTGCAAAAGTATATATTTGAGGTATCTATGCAGGCAAAGAAAGATGACATTAAACCCACTTGCAGCCGTTTAGTGGCAGGAGCTGCTCTCGGTCTCATGTAGGCTATGTGTAAACAGAGGCAGGTTTCTACAGTGTAATGACACACTTTGTTGTGACATCGGGCTGCACTATATTTGAAATCAAGGCCCTCTCTGTATTTTAAGGACTCTTTTGGCTATGTGCCAAAGCGGCAGACTATTTGTCTTCTCCTGCAATCACAACTGCACAGCTGTGGCTCTCAGCTGGTCTTAGCCTTCAGTAGCTTAATGCAGCATCCATTTTGAATTTTGAAACTGGCAAAAGAGACTAGCAGCACAGAGCCAACGCAAACACAGCGTTTTTACACAGCGTTTTTATGAGCCATGTTTTGAACTAAATATTTGGTCAATAATATGTTTACGACAGTGGCACGAACAACAATATATTGTGATCGCGATCTATTTATATTAGATATTAGCATTTGGTGGAAAACATTACGCTTTCAATATAATATTGTTTTGAGTATTTAGAAATATAGATATATTTAGAACTGATACAGCGCAGTTACTAATCGTAATTAATGTTCACCCGATCTAAAAATTACAGCTCTATATATTATACAAGTTGTATTATTTTTTATTTATACGTGAAACATAATTTTGACATTTTGTGTAAAATCTATTTCTGCCACCAGTGTTTTTTATATAATATTTATATTTGCTAAATTTTTAGCGCGTATTTTGAGATCGTAACATTTTGTATTCACGGAAATGTTTTATTTTACAGCTAATTATTTTTATTCGAGGTCACACATTAAAAATAACTATTATTCCCAATGTGTAATTTAATTAGTTATTTGCGTAAATTCTTATAACAGGTTACAGGCAACAATACACGCAATTTCTTTCTTTTTATTTATTTATATCATTTTCATTAGCGATGAATAGGAAGAAATTATACGTTGTTGTTTTTTTCATTTAAATGTAATGTAATTAACAGTTTCTGTTCATTTTTTGAGACGTAAAAATATACACATGCAGTTTTCCGTATGGCACAAATATTCCAAGACATTGCAGCACACGCTGTATTTCATTATATTTAATAATCTGGAGGTTAACGATTTTTTTTCTCATTTGAAAATATGTTTCTGATCCAGTGAAACCTGCTCTGTGTCATTATGTTTCAACTCGAGCATTGGACCTGTGGAAAATGAATACTTACATAATGTCTTAGCGAATTTTCATGATCATTTGTTGCAGTAAATATAAAAACGCTTTCGAATAGTTTTCCTTGAATTGTTTTTGCTGTCCTCAGTCTGGGAGAAAACCTTATGACATGTTTTCTTTTGTTTAAGATGTAATTATTTGAAATGCATTGGTAAAACTGATCACGTTTTTAGAAGAATAGGTACAATTTCTCTTTGATTGTAGTCATGTTTTCTAATGGGTGTGTGTTGCTTCAAAGCTTTAACACAGAGCGAGCATGTGCTTTGACACAGGTTCGTGACGCGATTTGATTGTGATGTTGATATTCTTGGTGGTTTTAGTTGGACTATGGCACATCGCTCACTAAAATACAGGACACAGAGAAGAACCAAAATCTCTTTGACTTCTTTTTAAAGCCGTGGGACAAACCTTTGTTACTAGAATGATTGAAGTAATGTAGTTCTTTGGCAGTTTCAAGTATTAATGCTGATGTAATTTACGTTCTTACAGTCAGTGAAAAGATGCAAAGGCTGTGATCTCATTCCTGATTATTTCAGCGACGGAAAGTATACAGGAATGACTTTGGTAATTAACCACTGATAATGTTTCACAGTGACATTGTATTCTCAAAGCTTCAGCATGTGGCATATAAGTTCATATTTTCTGGTTGATCATCATTCGTGAGGAGATGAACGTGCAGGTCTGTGACTGTGCCGTTAACAGTCTTAAAGGCATTATAGAATTGGTATTTCTTTACCATCTGATTAGTAAAGCTGTGAACCTTCAGGTGTCCTGTTAGTGGATATTAAGTGCCATGTGTTTAAGCTTATTTCAAGATTTCATCCCATTATCTTAAAATCACCATTTCCATATTAATGAGTGTTCTACAAATGTGTGATGTTTGGGGCTGCTTAAATACTCGGAGAAAACAGAAAACAGTTTTGTGTAAAAAGTACAACTTTAAGAATCAATATGAAGTCTAAGTACATGTTTAATGCCACTTCTGTTTTCTCTGCAGTCCTCATCTGTTCTCTCTACAGGCCTCAAATCTTTGTTTTTGTGAATGTCAAACACTGGTGAGATTCAAATGTGCCCATTTGATGGGATTTGCTTCAGTTCCTTTAAGTCAGATATGCGAGGCTGCAGGCTGTGCTTGCATTTTTACCTAATTGGAGCTTATTTTAACACACCTGGAGAACCTGCGCTCACTTTGCCATTTGACCTTTTGTGAATGAAGTTGGCAAGGCCAAGTTTAAGCTGGTCAGCCCAAGAACATTAAAGCAATGAGAGGCTCCATGACTAATTAGAAAATCTCACTGTTTAAGGTGAAGCTCTTTCCGTTACATAGAGGCAGTGGGTTGATTAGTAAATAGCCACACATCCCGGCTGCAGTAACCTAATAAGTCTCTCTGGACTTTGAGAGTGAATATTTCATATTTGGCTGATGACTAACGGCTTTGGTGCATGTCTCAGATTTGGCTGTGCATAAGCCCTGTGAAATGGCTGACGGAAAAGCACACTGCAGGCTCTCTCCTGTCACAATGGTGTGGAAAGGTCAGGCCTAATGAAGTCAGGGGACTGACCCTTCGTATTCAGTGACTTTGCATGGGCCCCCATCCCACCGCTGCAACCATACCGCTTAATCCCTTTTTGATCCTAATTGATAGGCATTAACATGATCCTTATCCAGGAGCTGTGTTTTGTCTTCCACAGCCCTTCTCTTTGGTGTCATTGACTCAAAGTGTGAAAGTGTTAAACCAAATGTGAAATTGATATTTTCTTGTTTGTGAGCCTCAGATGTGGCAGTTCCTAAACAATCATACAATCAAAAGTGCTTAGTGTTGAGTGTTTGCCCTCACGGTCTTAGCAGGACTTAGCACATGACCTTTCTGATCCGACTGTGGCGTGAATGGTAGCTGTCCTCGTTCAGTTTGTTTTCCTCAGAGCCCTTTTATCTTCATCGTGAAGTGATCACCCCCTTTAACTGTTGACTAACTATCCTCTCTGAAACCTTTGTATAGACTGCTTTTAATACTCTGCTTCGCACACTGCTGTTTTAAATACATTATTAGAATACTAATAAAATGTATCATTTGCAGGGAATCAGCCATTTTGCCAGCGTGCTTCACCAAATGGCTGCAGTCAGTACAGGACGGCTCTGTCCCTCCACTCACATCAGTGTAATTAAAAGTGCTTTTTTCGGTGTTCAGCAGTGTGCAACAGCCCACTTTAGCTGAAAATGCCAGGTGTCGTGTTGGTTCTTGTTGGTTTCACACAGTGACTTTGGTCCCTCCCTGGAATGCAGTTTGCAGGTCTCCATAGGATTGACTGTTGTTTCCAGCTTGTTTGTTGCACTGAATAATGAGTGTTCGCTAAGGCCTGATGACATCATTTGGAGGTTTCTATGAAAAAGAACTAATTATGAAGCGAAGACACTAGATTGGCATTCTGCTTGTATACTTCACTTGACTGCCACCACCTGCCCTCTATATGTCACACTCCCTTCACTTATCCCACTGCTGTGAATCCGAGCAGTTATAAGAAACCCCACAAGACTCAGCCATATTGCTGCTGGGAGGGGCTTTTTAACAATAACATATTCAAGGGACTGAAGAAGATTCTCTGCCACTGCTTCGCGTTGATTATCAGAAAAGAGTATCATGGTGGTTACACTTATTGAACAATTAATGCTTTCCGTTTATGTTTTATACAGTCAACAGCAAGATTTTTAGCCGAACACAACTTTACTACATGAGTTGGGAGGTACTTCATATTCATTTAGATTCTCCAATTTGCGGGATTACGTGTTGTCCGAGCAAGGCGTCATGTACACAGTAGATTAATGAATGATCTATGATACATAAAAAAACAACAAACCAGGTCATGTTTATCAGAGTTGAGAGCAGTCGTACACATGACATACTGGACGCCATCTTGATTGTTTTAAATAGGTGGTCACGGCCACTTAGCTTGTCCACTTCAACGCAAACCGTGTCTCATTGCAGATGAACACGTGATTGGTCGGTAGAAAAATACAGACAGTAATGGGCTTCGACTGGCTGAAGGTTCAGATGAAGATCCTCTGTGAAGGACACACAGAGGATCCACATGTGGCAGTTCACGCTGCATGATCATAGCTGAGAGTCAACTGTTAACTATGCTGTTTTTCATATAATGCCCCAAAAAGAAGAGAATGTGTACATTGACATTACAATAAATGGAAGCCGCATTCTTGTGTGTAGGCAAATACTTTTAAAGTTAGAGCTTCATACATTAGTGTTATGATGGTTGAGAGTTGTGTGCTTTTACTTTTATTTAAAATAAACAGCTGGGGAAAATGTTTTGTTGTATCTCATTATGTTTGAATGTTGGAGTGGTGTAAAACTGAAACTAGACCAGAACACCACATATACTGTCGTCTTGTGGAATTGTATTATATTTGTTATAGTACCAAGGATTCTTATACTGCATTGTATTCGATTGTCAGTTTCTGAGAAATGAGTTTGTTCATGCCTGTATATTTTGTATTGAACACTGTAGTTTTCTCTTAACGAGTTACGTGGTCATTTTAAGACAGGTGCTATTTATTTTATTTATTTAAGACAAGTGCTAAATAATGAGTGCAAGCTGGAGAATAGTGAATGGTTATTTTTGGGCGGGTTGCACCAAATTTACCATTTGACAAATGCCTGTCTTACAGTTTTAGGGTCCCATATCTGATATGTAATTGTAAGAACGCTGCGTGATTAAAAAGGTGTAAATGACTCTGCTGCTCATCCACTTTTGCATGTGCTACTCGTTTTGAACACGAGAAAATGCTTGGTGAATGACCCCCTAAGATAATACTGTGTACTGTATTTCTATTTTTAACTAAATGAAAGTACCTGCGCACCATGAAACGGTACCAGACAAGTTGTGGCACTATGGGTACCGGGGAAAAAATAAATCTATATCCCAGTAACTAGAACTGGGGTAGAAATGTTTGATATGAAGTTTTATGCCCAGTGGGTCCTGAGGCAGCACTGTGGAAAGTTACCTGACAGCACCAGCACAACTGAATGATATTATGAACTGTTATTCTGTTTTATAGTTTGAGATACTGATTCATGCCACAGAGATGCTGAAAAGAGATTTTTTAATTATTAAATTGAAACACAACCCTGTCCTAGATATGATGATTATTTTGTAGTATTTGTCCATCAATCAAATAAAAATAATAATGTTCTACATCCGCAGTAGTTAATGATAACAGCAATATCAGACATAAAATATATAAATTACAATAATGATGGATAATTCACATTTACCAAGAAACTCCTGTACTAAAACAAACTGGCTCCACTCCTGCTACTATACGACTGCACTGATGCTTTGTATTCTCTTTTTATCAATAATTGCAGTAAGTATTGCGATTGCGATTTGAGTTGCTGTTTGTGTTTTAAAATGAAGATTAACTTCACGCACATTTAAACATGGCCAGATCGGGAGCTTTCACATTAGAGAAAAGACCTCAGAATATGTCTATAACAGCATTGGTAGCATTTATACGCGATAAGACCCTGTGAAGCTATATCTTGCTTGTTTGCAAAGGATCATGTGTTTCCTAAATATCTGCAGTCTTTGCGATTTGCGAAATGTAACGATTCAAGATTCAGTTCTGCTAAATATTGCAGCTCTAAATTTGAAAATAAAAATAAGCTGTGTGAGTTTAGTGTCGATGGTTAAGTCTAGTGCTACTGTGGCATTAGGTAAAAGAATGGCAGTGCCTGTGATTTTTTTAACCACTGTGTGTGGTGCATGTATCTATAGGCAAAGTGAAATGAGACAGAAAGGAACTCTCTAAAGAGCGATGAAAACAGCTCTGAGTAGTCTGGAGTGCGCTGGATGTTGCAGCGACACAGCAGGAATAAGAGAGAGCTGTCACGTTTAACCAACTAACTTCCACCATTGGCCGGATAAAGCTATCACATGTCACACTTCAAACACTTCAACTTAAGGAAGAGGAAAATAATTTGTTTTACTGAAATCACTTTTCATGGCGATGCTTGCCCCTGTAGTACGATACTCTATTAAACTTTTCTACCCAGCGCTTCACCTTCCTCTTGACAAAACCATTCAAGATCAAGGACAGCACCTTTGCAACTAATGAGGTTGTTTATTTGCTAAATTTCCTTGTGGACTTAACTGGGAGAGAAAACAGGCCATGCATAGCAGAGCATTAAATTAGCATTAGCAAAGCAGAACGTCTAAAGTAAATATATGCACACTGCGCCATAGTACCATAGTAGTGGCACATGGATATTTTCTACATTGAGTGTTGTTCGAACAGCAGATTCACAGTGAAGCGGTGTGTAGCACAGTTCATCACGGCCCATGCACGCTGCTTTATTTGCTGATCTAAATTGGTTCCAATCTGTGCATATTTACTGTATGTTTGCGTATCTGTCCAGCCATCCCATCTATTCAAACATGGTCCATCTCCTTTTAGCTCTGCACGGCCCAGCCTTTTTTCCCTGGGACCTTTTCTGTTATTTAGGGCCAGATGGTGAGGGCCACGGAAGCCCCTCTTTTGTCCGCGTGCCCCTGTGAAAAGAGGCTGTCCTCCCCTGTGTAATCAGCAGCACCGGAAGAGTCGGTTTTGGGTGTGAAAGAAGACAATTGGGTCTGGGCACCTCTAGATTACAAAATTGGAGACCCCTGCTCCCCTTTGACCGGGGCCCTGGCATGGAGCATCCTCATCTTTGATCAGTGGAGGGTGGAGGTATGGTCCCAGCTCACAGCCCCCGCGCTGTGTACCCTGCACTTGGCTTCTTCCGACAGGAGCCAGGCGGTGGTGGGGGGGTTTGGTACCAGGGCTACCATGGCCTGTCTAGACAACTTTGCTTGTTGCTCTGGAGTTGCTAAGGGAACAAGATGAACTCTCACGTGTCTGATTTTATCTAAAAAAACCAAAGGTAACGGCTGTGGAGTTTTATGCAGGGATCATATAAACATGGGGAGTTGCGGCTACCTTCCAATTTATTCCCGCATTGTCCAGATGCGTTATATACCTTTCTGCAGCTGCCACTGCTCCGACAGGTTGCCCCGGCGGCATTGAAGGGTGCGTCAAATGCAGAGAAAAATATTGATTAAGTATTCCTTAACTTATGTAGGCCTACATTTTCTAAAGGTTTTTGAACTAACAGAAAAAACATTAAAGATTGGACAAACTGTGCTGTCCGTCAGAGGAGGTCAGTCTTGGAACAGCCTTTCTACAGACATAAGAGAATGCCCGACTTACAGCTCTTTTAAAGTTCACTTCAAAGTAAATCAGTCATGCGCTCATTTTAACTAAAATGTAATTTGTAACGTTTTTATATTGTGTTTTGTATTCATACACTGTGTGACCTGTCTCGGGACTACAGATGTAAATTAGCAGTTTTGCTATAATCTGGCACATTTACAATTTGTCAACAACTTGATTGTTCATTAATTGTGTTGTCCTGATCAAATAAATAAATACGATTGTATTGTTAGACTCTTTCTATAATGACATTATTTTGTTCTGGTTGAAATGTATGCACATGTTGCTGACAATATTCTTATTTAGGTGAAAAAGATCCTCACAACCATGTGAATGAGTCTGATGTTAAGAGTTCCTCAGGAGAATCCACTATCATGGCCGCCGCAATCAGCCCCGCCCTTGAGCCTGCCACTCAGGAGCCGCTAAAATGGCTGGATGCAACAAATGAGTGAGACGAGAGAGAGACGCTCTCCACAGTGCGGCCGGACATGGTCGACCGAGCCGTCTGCAGCCGCACTCACACTCATCTGATGATTGTCTGTTTGTCTGGGAACCGAGTACAACACAGAGGTCTAATCTGGAACAGGCTGCTCCTCAAAGCAGCCAACTGACTTCCGTGTGGACGGTCTGTTTTGTTTTACCTAACCTAATCTTTCCTTGTTACTAAATGAACTTGTTCTTTTAATTCTAATGCTGTTGATTGAATTGTACTTTTCTTATTTGGTCTAAAACGGTTACGATGTTCATAAAACCTTTTTGTGTAATAAAACCTTTGTAACAGATTCATTTGGGTGTGTTGGCTCTATGTATTTGCTTTGGCGCATGTGGTCTCGCACACAGCCCAGTCCGCTCATGCAAAAGGCCAATTGTGTCACATTTATATCGTTTTTGTGCTGCACCAAACCAACGCTAAGTAGACAATCCACAATGTTATTGTAAAATTGGAGACTGTGCGTTCATAATCCTCTAAAATGAAGAGTTACTGTACATAAAGTGAATTCTTCTGCCTCTCTGCAGGTGGACTCCATAATGACTCTATTGGATGGCTTCTCCACAGTGTGAGGTGTGTTGGAGGTAAATGTCCAAAGCTTCTATTTTTAGGGCTTCCTTCCTTCTCCCCTGAATGACATGTTGTTATTGGAGCCCGTGTGACTGTGGTCTCTTCGTCTTCTCAGCTCGTGGAGCTGGTGGCGGACTGGAGGAAGATGTCATGCTGAGGGTGGGTTTTGGTGATGATGTTTCTTCTGTGGATGCTGTGGAGCTCTGTCAGCTCTGATGCGTAACCAGGCGCTGAGTGACAGGCCGCTCTCAGGGGACCGCGGGGGGCCTGAGGTGAGTCAGAAGTGTCCTTGACCCTGTCTACTGTGTGTCAACAAGCACTACAAACTCAGTAAAGGGCCACATGTAGCATGGCTTTGCTGCCCACATCTTTATTTGGAATAAATAAAAATGTCAAGTGGAAAACATGAAATGGTACAGTGTAATAATATGATGAATAAGAGTTTTATTGTCAGTTCATCCACATGAACACATGAGAAAAACTGAAAATGTTCTACTCTAACACCCTTTGTGCAAACTGAATGAACATATGAACACAACAAGATAAATGCTTTGCTGTGCTAATAGAAAAAAAACTCAAAACTGAAAATATTCTGAAAGTTTTAACTAATTTCAACAACAAAAACTTGATTATTAAAATATTTGTGATGTACTATTTAAATTAAGATTTTGCACTTCATTCATAACATATTCCTTACAAAGAATGTTGTGTTTGTTGTCGATTTACGAAGTCACCATTCAAATTGCGATTTCTATTTAATTGTGAATAATATTGCAGTCCCACTATAAACAGCACCAGCACCAGCGTGTCATATACGTATTCGACAACTTGTTATCACAATTCTAGAAACTATATTTTGGTTATTGATTTAAAATAAGCCACTGCAACCAGTTTATATTTGAGAGCAACAAGGACGTTCTTTAATCACTATGTGAAAACACAAAGAAATGTTTTTTTTCTTCTGAGTTTTGACTTTCTCTGTGCACAATCCTGTTTGTCATATCAGACCATAAAGCTAATTGAAAATAAAGATATTTTACTTCACGTCTTTATTTTTTTAATTAAGCACCTAGTCGTTCGGTCTCTCAGCATTTGTTTTTGTCACGTAACCAAAAATAAATATTATTACTGCCCCAATGATCCGCTCTGAGAACTTGTGTATTTTGTATGTGTGCAGCACAATTGAGACTTTCAGTAGCTATAGGTCTAGACACGTGCTAGAAAACAGGAGGATTTCTTTTCTTTAAGTTGATGCACTGGTTTACTTTGAGAGGACTTCAGTAACAGTCATCATTTTACATGCAGTGAGGGACTTTTTGTGCTATTTTGGAAATAAACAGATCTCATCGTTTGATATGAAAACTCACTATATTACTTTTCCCTGTTTTACATAAGCGGATGCCCAAACAAGGCTAAAGAGCTGTATGTAGATCTAGGTTGAAGGTGTCTGGTCAATTTTTATATATTTTTAATTTCGATTCATCCTTGTTACTTCCTTGGGTTTGTTGCCTTTTATAGATTTGACTTTACACTATTCTTCAAGCAGGTGGGTGTTTTGTTCAGCAACTTTAACTGAACAAAGAAAATTCTAACTGAAAAGTTTTGCATCTTTTTTCAAGGGTCACTCAAACACCATGTGTGAAATGAGAGTTGCCTGGGTGTGACTTCTCCAGAAAGCATCCGCTCGCTATTGTCTGCCCAGTCAACTTGTGCAGGCCCCAGTGCCCTGACTTCCATACATGAGAGATCAAGGGTTACCAAGGTGCTTTTGAGGAGCAGGGCTCAATGTGAGAGGGGACAAACCAGTTCACAAAATACTCATTTCCTTTGCATGTTCGGAGCCCTAGTGGGGTTTCAGACAGGGTCACTGACACAGCTAGTGGGGCTGCCTCTTAATGAAAACAGTTGCTTGGCTTTTCATTGGCCTGCGACGGCTCTCAGCCTGCTGTACAGTATGGTGCTTGGTAATGTGCTACATTTGGCCAAAAGAGAGTTTGTCCACACTATGGATGTTTATCCGGTGCCGGTTAGGGGCACGTCATGTAGAAAAGGTAAAAGTGGTTCTGTCCACCTCTCATTCTCGCCTGAACGTTCAGTCACTGAGCCACAGCATTAACTTGTATTCTAACAAGATTAAAATATATTCGTCCTGGGGATTAGCATAGTTAGGTGTCCTTTTGCCTCTTTTTCCTGCACTGGTGCAGTGACAGTGGGCTTTGATCTGTGTTGCGAGGCAAGAGTCCTGGCTTGGACCTAGCCATTCGAGTGCCAAGTGTGAAATTGGCCTGATGTCATCCCCATTCTTCACCTTTTACATCTTTCACCACTTTAATTATGTTTCCGCCACAAAGCCCAGGCACCTCTGCTCAGATTCCTCCGTCCATAGGAAGCATTTAGAAAGTGTGAGTAAATGACACAGTAGGGGAGGGGAGATGGTTAGAGAGGTCATGGCAGGATGAGGCCCTTTTGTATTTGGGGCGAGACACTGATACTTTCCTCTTGCACCCTCAACCCACGCTTTCAACAACACGGTGCTCTTCTCCTACAGCAGCCTTTTCTCCTCTGCATTAAGCACTAACGCCACCTGTCCTAATACTCATTTCACTTTTATTGTAGAACGACTTTGAATACTGGTTGAAAACACCATCAACGTCAATATAACAAATGACTGGAGTTTTCCACTCACCTGAAACTTGAGCTCTATTTTGATATGCAAGTGTGTTGCTACAAGTGTGTGCTCTTCCAGTTCTACAATATATTGTTGAAAAACTAGTGTCCTGATCTGAACTTCAGGAAGAAGTGGGATGCAAAGTGGGGACGGGAATATTTTGGCGAAGGCTCCGACTGATGCGCAGAATGAAGGAGCAGAACAACAGGGGCATGTTGCTTAGGCGCGAAATGTGAGCATGCGTGCAGAGAAGAGTAAACTACACTGGGTGATAGTAAGAGGTGCAGATGTGTTTGGAGCAGAGGGAGACGAGTTGTTGGGGAAGGAGCTGTGTGGAGAATGGCTCTGGAGGGCGGGAGCGAGGGGGAAGCAGCCACCTGCAGCCATGACAGGCTTTGACCTTCAGTGCTCTCTCTCTCTCACCCCTCCCTCCCTCGCTGCCTTCACTCCCATTCCTGCCTGTGATAGAAGCGCTGCTCTTTTGAGAGAGACTGACCATCAACAAGACAGTGCTGGGAGCTGTCCTATCCATTCCAATGCTACTCACCGGCCGTTAGACATGGTGTTCAAAGACTAGTGGTGCAAGTATGGAAATGCAGATAAGGTATTGTTGAGAAACATGCCCAAGAATTGTTCAAGGATCTCTCTTGCATAATGTTTGGAGGCTTTTGAAAATGTTTAATCTCAAACTTTTGCCTGGCCCTCTATGAATCAGGTCTGTAACCAATAAAATAACAAGGTGTCTGCATAGGCAAGCATTGTCAAGCCAGGAAAATCAATCATATTTGTCACCACACGCCTGACATTTCAATCTATTTCTATGTAAAGAAGTACGACAGTTTTCCTTAGCCACAAGCCAAAAGGCTAAGAATAACACGTCTGGTCTGTTCTTTTGAATAAAGACGAGAAAGGTTTCTGTGAATAATCTTCAAGGTTTATTTACTCTTCTTTTGCAGTTCTTAGGAGGCAGTTAATTACACAATTAATACATGATACAAAGTATGTACATTGATACCAAAGAATACTTCCAACATAAAATAAAAATATTGTAATTCTACAACTCTGTGTTGTCATTTTATGTTTATATATAGATAGATAGATATACGCTGATGAGTAAATTCATAATGCAGTTTTCATAAAGGCATTCAACTTGAATAGTCTGCATTTGAAAGTAATACTGCTCTGATTCGGCACAGTTCTGTTTAAAAGAAAGTTCACTCTCGAACTTTAAGGCAAAGTGTGTTTCAGTTTGGTGGATTTAATTCACACACACTTTTTGCAGAGACACAACAAAACACTTTGAAAGGCAAAGAGTCCCCATTTTGGTATGGATACAGTCTCCGCTCCATCATACTTTCATTTAGAAAGACATCAGGGTATAAACACAGTTATTTGCCCAAGTACAACAAATTGCAGCTTTCATGCAAAGGCCCCATAAACTTTTTTTTTTTTTTCCATTCACAAACAGAAAACAAAAGAAGTTATTGCAAGATAAACAAGCAGTGTAAACACCTCAGATATCTACTCTAAAGCAACACTGGTCATTGGATAGATTTTTTTTCTCAATATAATCTATATAAATACACATATGAAGTCCTTTTAACAACAATAAGAGATTTCCAACATTTGCAATACAGTCACTGGCGGGTTTGTATTCATGATATATGGATATGTAATAAAATGTAGGCTATATAGTAAATTTATCAACAACATCCAATAACCTGCATGTATAGAGTCCTCTCCATAGAGCTGCAAATGGTTGTCTTCATTGTCATAATGCTACAGAGTTGTTTGTGTGACTTTAAAGGCAGCATTATCAAGCCTTAATACAGTAAGCTACAGCATGATTCATATTGCTAGTTAATTTAAAAATATACGTAGTAGACGCACACGTAAAACAAGTGATTTTCGCACGTGGATGTTTTAAAGGCTACAAGACAAGCTTAGACACTGAAGCAAGGCCCAGCTTAGCATTTCGGTAAAGTGGCGCTTTAGAAAAATCGCAGTCTCTCAGTCACATATAGAGGCCTGTACATATTTTTTGTGATTTCTTCATTTATAAAACGTACAAAATTCATTGTTTGCCCAATTAGCTTTGACAATGAAAAAAGGATCTTCGTCACAGCAGACAACCGAGAAAACTCAATAAGCATGGAAATAAAAAAGACTGCGCGTTTTTAAATTCACAGTAGCCTGGATGCAGCAGAAAAATACTCTTTGGACTTAGGTGTGTTCACGTCACTGGCTGGTCAAAAAACAAAAACAAAGCGCCAGTTGGCATTGACAATCATGGTTATGGTAGGCTATAGCAGTAGCTTTAAAAAACGTACGTGAGCGTGTGGAACCTCCTGGGGACAAGGTCGACAGACAATGAAACATCTTTATACAACATATTTTATAGACGTGATATTGCAGAAATATCTCTCTACTTTTAAACATTTTATGCTGGTATAGTACACTGGCCCTTTATTCAGTAAAATTATTGCATTTTAGGCTTGATTGCGCCTCACGTTGGACGAAAAAGCACTATAATATTCCTTTAGAGCACAATGCTGCTTGGTCCAGTCTATTGTTCAATAGCCTACTATTACTAAAGTGAATCTGTGAGTGTGGGATAGTATCATAGATATTTCTGCTGTGGTGTTATTAAATAACATGTGAGTAAAGATCTGTAATGAAAGCTCTATATAAATCTGTCATAGGATTACTATAGCATGTTTTCGTCTGGAGGCTGCTGGAATTCAATCGCTGTCTGATTTTTCGTCCTTGGTGACGGTGGCGTGATTGTACAGTCCCTGCGCCATCAGGTGCAAGGCCAGAGAGTTTTTAGAGCCGGTGGCCTTTTTGATTTTGGCCCTCTTGTTCTGGAACCAGATCTTGATCTGGGACTCGTTGAGGCCCAGCTCTTGTGCCAGGTTCTGCCGCCTCTGCTCGGTCAGATAGCGATTTGTCTGAAACTCCGATTTGAGTCTTTGCAGCTGCTCTGCTGTGAAGGCCGTTCGTGGTCGCTTGTCTTCTTTGCTGGCTGTTTTCTTCTTTGGTTTGCGGGATCTTGGCCCTGTAATAGAGGATCTGGGGTTATTTCAGCACTTTACTTTTTGGCAGTAAGTTAATCTCTTCCTATTACGCGTATGTCCGTAAAACAAACACTCTCAAACTTTGTTACTTTTGATTTGAAGACTACCTGATTTGATAACAAACGCAGATTGCATTTTACTAACACAAACTACTCAGATGGATCACATTGAACAATGCGTAAAGCGTGCGTAACGTCAGAGAAAGTTGTATATTGTGTTTGTTGCTAAAACAAAACAGACGCGTTTTGTAATTGCTGGTTAAGCTGCTTAATGTTGTTTTTAGGGAAACATATTGCCCAATCTGTTTTACCAAGTACTATGTATATGGAGGGACATGTGAAAATGTTGACACTTTCATTGAAGAAAACAAGCAACGAGCGCAAATCTCCCTCCCTTCCCGGCCTGACGCACACATCAGTGAGCTTCTGTCTAAACTCAGGAAGATGATGAAGCCACGAGAAACTGCACACGCTGATTTGGGTTGAGTTCAGGATAGATTTCCAAACACTTTCTACTTTGCATTCTTCTTTTTGTGGGTCACTTCAAACGCTGCTCAATGGGCCAACGTGCTCTGACTCCGAGTAGCTAATACTACATTCTACACATCTACCTTCATTCTCACTGAGACTAATGTGAGGGGCAGTTTGACTTAACGGGGTTTATTTTTTTTATTAAGTCAACTTACGATGAATATAAACCAAAAATAAGGCGAGAAGCTTGAACTTACAAACGAGAGAAGCGTGTGGTTGAAGCGTAGCCTATAAGCTACGCGCTACAACTCGTAGTAGTGGACTACGCCACACATTGCGTTACATAATGTATGAGAACAAGTTGTACTACACTTTTGATAATATTCTACCAAACTTCACCACGTACTTGCAATTCTTTAAGTTATGGCGTCATAACGACGCACTGTTATAGGCCTACAACACTAGCTCGGTGCAGCCAAAACATGCCACAAGCGAAGGGAGCGTCCACACGCCAACAAATAAATATTTAATTTGTTCCCAACGAAACTGCATGAATTTCTGCCAAATTATGAAACTATAAAACGCAGAGCATATTGACACATTATTTATGATTACGCACCATCATACATTTGATGAAGACAATTGTTTGAACACAACTTGTTATGAAATAAATTTTTGTGCCTTTCTTTTTAATTATTATTATTTAAATTTATTTTTTTAACAATCTAGAACGATGTTTGGTTTGGTTTATTTAAACTCTAGCAGACTATTTATATTGACACATTTCTTCCAATTCGATACTGTATTTTTGAACTTTCTGCGCCATGTTTGTTTTGGAAAATATTTTTAAAAGACAAAAAAGCGCACGTGTGCAATAATAATATTTATTTCTACTTAATAGACAAGGATTGTGATCTTGTTTAAAGCTCATTCTGGAGGTAAATGCTGCCTATCGTTTACAAATACAATCAGCGTTGATGAGCCTGCGCGCTGCGTAATGTCTCGAGCTGCTCCACTTTCGGCTGCACTAGTAACTGTGCGCATGGAGAAGTCGGTCAAGGCATCCGGGGTCAGTGTTACGGGGTATTTCAGGCTAAGGGAAACAAGAAAAAGTTGACTCACCCGAAGAAGGCCTGTCCGAGTAGCGGGTGCAGTACACCCAGGCGGGCCAGAGCATGGGCTTAGCTGCTCCCGGGTTGGAGCTGGTCTGTGAACTGTCTGAGTCTGAGCTTAGGCACTGGTCTCCGCTCTCCCCGCGGGACTTCAGCGGCTCCTCGGCGGGTATGGCAGGTTTCTTTGCCGCGTGTGGAGTGGATGTCCCCTCCGCTGGCACCGTGCTGCCCACCGGCTCCGTCTGAGGGGCAGCCGGGCTGTTGTTGCTCTCTCGCGACGACAAGCCGGTCTCTTCACGGTTCGGAGCCGGGTCTTTTTTACGGCCGAAATCTGGTCGGAGGATGTTGTCAATAAAGAAGTTGGTGACCCGGTGCGGGATCTGCAGGTTGTCCCGGTGTGGGATCTGCAGGTTGCCCGGCGCTTGCAGCAGCGGAAGGATGGCTCGGTTGGACTCGTCCGCCGACTCCTGCCGCTCCACCGCGTCCCTGTTGCCGTGCTCATTTTCTTCCATACTGATTCACTTCGCCCGCTTTACTCACGTTAACCCCTTTGTCGCTCTCTCCGCTGCGAGAAAGGCGCCTTATGTGAATTTTAAGAAAACTACGCGAACTTCAAAATAAAAAAAAAGCGCAACTCAAATAAGAGCGAGTGCCTTGGACACCTTGCAAAGCCCTGCGCTTGTGTCCTCCGAGAAAAGCATACTTTTTGGTCCTTGTCCCCTCTCTCGGCTTAGAATAGATCCTTATAAACTAAAACCTGTGCCATTTGCTCACGGTCCAATTATTCATCCAATTGGTCAAGTGTGTGGTTCTCTAGCCCTAAACTAAACTAGGGGTAAATAAAGATGCTGCTAAACTGGTGCTCTAATACTCGCACTCTGGAGTTTTGTTCTTATTTTCAATACGAGCCCCACGAGTGACGTTTTCCCACCGTCCTCCCAGACACGTGCCTTGGACCAATCGGATGTGAGGAACCATGCCATGTGACACCGACACCAAAGCAGTGCACAAACGCCCATCTTCGCCTGAGTAAAGGGGAAAGAGCTCTGGACCGAGAGAAGAAGCAGCCTCATTAAAATCCACTGCATGTTCCACATACTTCACAAAATTCATCGGTGTTTATTAAAGTGCAACTTCATTTGGAGTGCTTTCGGCTATAGAGTATAACACGACTCCCTCACTGTTTGTGCCCATTCAGACAGGTTCTGCCTGTCAAAGCGGGCTGAGGACACCCCGGGGTTCCCTGTTGCCGCGCCGAGGGATTCCTTAAAATGTATTTTGAGAAATATGATAAACTGTTGTGTTCTTCTGTGAGTGTTTTGCAGATTTGTAGTCAAAAGTAAATGTGAAAGTTGTGGACATAAAGAAAATATCATTATGAGCTGCAATACCCGGTGAATTCCATTGATTGGTTATGTTTGCTAAAAAAAAGATGATTTGAAACCATATACAGTGTAGTTTGAAATTGTAAATGAGAAATGCATCTCCAAAGCCTCGGCTTCTTCAAAGTGTTAAAATGTGTGTTTTCGAGTCAAGCCTTGCTCTGTCATGACACAGCACTCGACCCACAACTGCGTCCGTATCCCTTTAAAAGAAATCAGTGATGCAAACAAACTGTTTTGTGCACCGTGCCATGGATGGGGAGTCGCGCCAAAGACAAAACTTTGAGGAAGTTTGGTGGCCGGTGTAAAGATTGCCTTCAGTGCTGTGGGCGCCACTAATGTGTGGACGGCGGAGAGGATTGCAGGCACTGTGGACTCACAGGTTCTATAGAGCAGCACCACAAAAGAGAATGCCGCCAAATAAGTAAGATTTTGCGTTTTTACGCACACTTTACGCATAGAATTGTGCTAGTATACTAGTATTTGTAAGTGACTACTATTTACTTGTGCTATATACCATTTAGTGCAGTGAATAATAGCCTGTAATAATATTATTAAAGTTATATTGAACTGGAATATTTGCATTTAGGCAAAAATACGATTTTAAATCTCTCTTGGGTGACCCTCTAACCTGAATTCCGGTCTAACATTAAAACATTTTACGAGATACACTGGGACAGCTTATTTTGGTTTATTTGGATTCTTGATGTGCGAGCGCACACGGTTTGACTTTCACATTTTTGCAAGTATTTGTCTTTAACCTTGCTGTTCTGCCTCATTCCTGCCACTATTGCAACGCTTGGCGATTGATGGACTGAAAGTTAGGAGTGAAAGATGTAATTAGACAGGCCACTCTCATGCTGCGATTGTTTCTCACTTGTAAGAGGAAGCACAGATTAATGTTGAGTGTGAAATAAGCAGCAGACAATGGAAGCACAGGCAGGCCGCTGGGCTTGGCCTCTAACCTCACAGCAAAACAGGCATGTCTGGAGGAAACGGCACCATCATCCCTGCAATGTGTTCGGCTATATTCAGCCTCCATGCCATATGTAACAATAAGACACGAACCCACCACTTTTTTGTTATTATTTTTAATAACTTGAGATATAGCACAGTTTTTGTTCCAAGATTGAATGGAATTACCGTTATCCACATCATAAGCAAATGGATGGAATGAAAAAATAAATACATATGGGGATGGATGCAAAAAGGGAAAAGAAGTTTAGGATAAAGTATGTTAATGCAAACTATAATCCGACTATTGTGGTGCTCGTCTGTTCGCCCTGTCCGCTTGGCGTGTTGTGGTTTTGACAAAAGGTCAAATGTAAACTTGTTACCTTCATTCTAGCCATCTGTGCTTTTATTGTATATAATTGTTTCTAATTTCTGGTTAGCAGTTTTTAGTTTGTTTTGTAAAACCACTTGACTTGTTTAAATTAAAGTAAATAATAATAATAGTGTCTGCGTACATTGGTGTATGAATGAGAGCGTGAATGGGTGAGTGGATCCTTGCTGTAAAGCGCTTTGAGTGCCTAACGTAGGTGGAAAAGCGCTATATAAGTTGAGACCATTTACCATTTAATAACTTTTTAATTATTATTATTTTTTTACATAGATAAAACATTTTTTCATGTAGTCGTTTGTTTCAGCAGGTTCTGGCCTTTGCAATTATTATTATTATTAATTTCCTTAAAAATGTGTGCTTGTACTTCGAGAGAAGTTCCGTAGAATATTGTCATATTTAAATTCGACATGTTTTAACAATTCAGCTTTTCAAAGAAATGTATTGTGCTGATGGCGGGGGTTTACATTTGCCCCAAATTCACTATTTGCAAAAATAGTTTATGATATCTATACGCTTTAGTCCAAAACACATTTCATGCAGTCATAGGTAGCGGTAACTATCGTTAAAACGCCGGTGTTTACTGATACCCCGAGAATAGCTTTACTGACATGAAGAAAGTAATTTTATTTCAAGAAAACTATTGCATGGTTTATATATGTATTTGTTTCCCCCCCCCCATTCATATATTTTGGCTATGTTGAAAAAAAGAGAAAAAACGCGTAGCAAAGGGTTAAAGATATAGAGCGTATTCACTTATGGCTCTATGGCCCTCCTCTTTACGCACGCATCCATACATCCAGTCCCCTCCCATACCACTACTATCTACTATCGTAACTCTTGTGCACTGTGCGCATGTGTCCTGTCCTTTAGTTGCTATAACCCACTTTCCGTCTGCCTCTGTATTTTCCTTGGTAGGGATTGTCTTACACGTCAGCAGTAAGACAGTACTATGGAATACTACAAAAGGTGACGCGCACTAGGAGGATTTGTGAATGGACGCCGTGATGTGTGCCAGCTCACAGATCAGAGGGCGGTGGGACCTCTGCAGATGCACTATGCCCCCCCCTCCCTCCCTCCCTCCTCTTCCCTCCCGTCTCCCCGGCCCCCTCCCTTCACATAAACGGGGTATAAGGATGGAGGGGGGCAGCCTCTGTCGCCATGCAGGGGTCATCAGCAAATCCTCGCGCTTCCTGTGCCTTTCAGGACCTGAAAGCGCGTCTCTCCTATTTGATGATCCCGTATGATTTTTCTGTTGTTGCTCTTTTGTTGGCGCCTGGAAGCTCGCTGCCCTCTTTTATTCAGACAGGGTCAACGAGAGCATGGCGGACCAAGTGGGGTGGGGAAGAAAAAAAAAAGTATTAATGCACATTGAAAACAGCATAAAAAACTTACTCTTATTGATTGTGTCGAATAAATAAATTATATCGTAGATAGTTAACACCGGAGGCACTTTGCGCACACAGTCTATTATGGATCATTGTTTTACGCATATATTAGGAGATGGTCAGGGGAAAATACTCGCCATAAAAGTGTAAAAAAGCGCATCAGTTGAAACCACAACCACGCTGTTCTTTTTTTTTTTTATTGTTATTTCTTGGATGAGTGGAGGTTTACAATATCCCTCTTTAGTTTAGGGACACTGTGTCACTGTTGTGGTCCGACTCCGAGCCCTTTATAGGTTTTAATAACTCCTAATCCGTCTGATCGGTGTGGCGTAGATAAGTCTCATTTGAATTGGGATTGTTCTTAGAGAGAGAGCGCCTCGTATTTCTTTTCTCCTCAACCAGAGCTTAGCGCAAAAAAAAAAAACAACCGCACCACCCTGAGCGCAATTAAGGCCTCAGCCAAATGAGAGAAAGCCTAATTGAATGCAGCTCAGTTCCCATCAGCAAGCCCTCGAATGGATCACTAATATGAGAAAAACGGTTGCCATGTCTCTGTTTTTCGAGCGGTGATGGACTTATAAAAGACATTACGGTTTAATCACAGCGAGCGCCTTTCTCTCTCACGCTCACGGACGAGCCTATGTTTCCCCAAACTATCCATTTAAATTCGAGCTGCATAAAGTTCACATTTTTTTTAGATATTTCCCCCATGTGTACTTTTACATGTATCAATATTCTTACAGTAATTTCGCAAAGAGAGCCAATTCAAATATTTGATTTCATTGAAAATAGATAACGTATATTTAGAATGAACCTACTGTATTTCGTTCAGCTCAATTTTATTTCTGTGTATGCGCGATAAGCGGCTTACGCTTTACGTAATCGCCGTGCGTAAAAGTGTATTATTATTTTTTTGCGTCATTTTTAGGTATCGCCGTTTTTATCATTCCCATCCTGCTTTTCTTGATCTTCTGTGGGCTGCATATGCTCTCGTTTGTCGAGCTCAACTGGTGTCAGGCCCACTACTATTCTCCACAACTGCGCGGATTCACTCTCAGCTGCTCGGACGCCACTCACGCACTGCTATTTCTGTTCAGGCTAATGGGTTTGCATTCTTCTTCATAAACAACGCTTTATGTGTCATAGCGTCAGGTTTACGCGGTAAACGTTTGCGCTTTGGTTCCGAAAGTGTGGCCCCCTGAAGTTTTAGTGTCCATCGGCTCGTGCACCTGTCCTACATACTGTAGCTCCACGCGTTTATGAGCGAGAGGGAACAAGTGCCACTCAAACAGGTGGAAAACACTTGCTGTGAAATAGACTAATGTTTCCTTTGAATCTAGTTCTTAAATATAGCGTGGGATTAAAGCACATAGTTGGGTTGTGCGTAATTGAGGCCACACGCATACGCCTCATATGAAAGAAGCAGCATAACAATAAAATCAATTATACAGCGAAGTTGTTTTTTCGGCGCAAAATTATGTATTCACAGTTATTCCCTAAAGTAGCGTGTCTGGTTTGGATGTAGATCTACATGCTACGCGGAAGTGTCCCTCATGAGTATTTCCGTTCGCAGGTGGCACTTTATTCTAAGTGGGAGAAACAATCTGTGTTATGTCTCCTCCTTGCTTGCAGTTTTAATTATAGGGTGCCGGGGTCAGCAGCTCGCCTATAGCCTCGACCCCTCTCCCTGTGTGGCATCGCTCATTTCGCTTAAAACGAGCCTGAATTTTCCTGAACGTGCCATGTGTAACGAGGGTCCCTTTCACCTCGATGCGCCGAAGTTGTTTTTACCCCCACTGGCGAGTATGCTGTGAATTTGTCACTTATCAGGGCGGTCTGTCAGAGGCCACTTTAGGCGCAATAACTTGAACCACTTGGGGTTGGCCTGTCAACTTTGTGCGTCTCTCAGCAGTGAAAGAAATAGAATGCGTGTCCGAGTTTTCCACCTGCTAATGAGGGTTATTACACAACTGCAAACAGGTGTAAAATAGCGTTTCTTTGTGGAGTTGGTAAATGTTTTAGGTTCTATGGCTCTGTGTGGTGATGATGAATACATAGATGTTATTATGAACTATGGAAAAAGTTTGAAACCCATACACTTATGTTTGTTTACATGTGTAACTGAGACTGTGTGTCACTCACAATATTTGCTCACCTTGTACAGTAGGGCAGCACAATTCATCGCAATCAAAATAAAATCTCAGTTCGAGCGGTTGCAGTTGGCAAATCGCTAAGCCTACATTTATTTAGACAGTCAAATGTAATCTAATAAAATATTCTGCCTCCACGGGACTTATCATGTCTAAAACCTGGTAACCTGGTAACCCTGTTGTTTAGACCTCTCCAAACATGAAATGCATGTGATTGTTGTTTGGCTCTTCATATTTAGTCGTCTCAAATGCTCTTACAGGCATTGTCTAAAATGTACAAAGTGAACTCAACCCTGATTAAAGCACACATTGCAAGTATCATTGCAATTGCAAGTGCAGAAGCAGAAGCAGAATTGCATTGATGTATTGACCAAAACCTCACTCATACACCATGATTTATCCATTAGCTTTTATTCACTTGTCATAACACTGCAGTAGTTATTACCCTGGTCGATATCAGGGGCAGATCTGAGCTCCAAGATGTTTAATTTACACGGGAATGGATTTGTTCGGGTGGCAATGCATAATTTGCTATCACCTGAGGTTTCTGGTGTCATTTTGTTATTGCCCTGCCGAGGAAGAGGGATGGCACACAAGGCTGAGCATACAGAGTGCTGACTGAACTGATAAATGGCACTGAGGCATGACGTGCTGTGTACACTGGTAAATAAAGTATGTATCTCTGTCTACATACTGTACACTGACCCCTGAGTGTTCCTCCATGGTGTTTTGACCCAGAGCTTTGAAGGACTGACCACTGAAGTGGCTGCAGGTCAAACCTCAGTTATGATAAAGAAGCGTGTGGGCAGAAACAAGTAAAGCTGGCAGTGAGGCCTGAGACTGCCATTTGAATGGGATCTGAGAGGTAATTTGAGCTAAAATGGAGTCCATTTCTGAGGCACTCACGCACTGAGCCCCCCCATGGCATCCAGTGTAATTCATTATTCCTGGGCAGCTCTGGGAGAGGCGAGGGCAGAGGACAGCACAGAAGCCAGCTTTGGTGTAATGAACACTCAGTAGACCTAACACACACGTGTGCACGCTGGCACACACATGCACACATAGCCTTTATTATATATCACAGGGAGAGGACATTAATGCCACTCAAGACCTTTTGGCACAGACATGGGAGTGTGCAGTGATTTTCTCCAGTCTAAATCCATTTCATTGACCTTTTCTATCATGCATGGGACTCTGCCGCTCACTGCACTCAAAGATAAATATTCCAAGAATTATATTACTGTCAGCGTTTAATAAATAATCTGCTTTTTATTTTCATAGTTCTCTACATTTGGGGGGGAAAATTGAGGAAATTCACAAATTCTTTCAATTGCTTATTAATAGAATGTTAGCTTACACATGCATCTTCCAAAATGACCAGAAATGTTGTCAGCAGAACAATGCTGGGCCTCTGAGAGATTGGTGCCATCTAAATTTGGGATGAATAGAGGGAGGCATTATTGTAAATCCCACAGTAGCCTAGTGTGTTGTTGCTTGTCCCATCGCTAGGGGTCTGAAGGTGTCTTAGAAAGAGTGGCCAGACAGGCAGAGAGGGAAAATACTGTCATCTGCTGGCAACAAAAGCCATCACATACTCTGCAGACAGCTTTGTCATCTCACTCAGGCCCCTTTCCTCTACTGTAAGTGGCTGTTACTGCTCCTACTGCGCACTCAGTCGTAACCTATGGGATTGCATTTAGACTTTTGAACCGGGCCGGACTTGGTTTGGCTTGGGATATATATCTTTTTTGGCGCTAACCTGAAATAGGAAGCAGAGCAATGATACAAGTCTTGAGTAAGAGCTTGAGAGTGACTTAAAGATGTGTGACAGTGAAGTGACAGCGTCTTCATGCCAGACTTCTTGTGCCAGTGTTTGTTTACACACTAGAAGCCACTGTCAAAACACTGGCCTACCATTAAAGTCTCACAGTATGTTCAGGAAAAGGGCCGGGGATTCAGAATTGCAATTTCCTTTTTTCCCCGATTAGGTTTGCATTTGTCTTCAGATCAAGGTACGCAATGGGCAAATTCGAAACACCTACTGGAGCTTTATCATTTGAAAGAAGATACCAGAATCACCCACAGAACCTGTTTGTAGAGGTCTTCAGGCTGGATTATTGTGTTAAGACCCAATGGAGACAGTCATTTTGCAGCAGAGGATACCATAAAAAAGCTTTTTGCGATTTCGATTCGATTATTCAGGAGTATGGTTTACTTATCGATTTTTTTTTTTTTACCCTCAGTCGAGATTGCGTGAAATTGGAGGTCAACTACCAGGCAACATTTAAAAGTCACGTTCAAAGTCAGTGGCTTAAGGTGCTGAAAATAAACCAGTCTACCATGGATGGCACAAATCAATAGATCAGATAGGCCCATCACTTCTTGCCTCAGAGGAAGGACACAGAAGACAGAAAAGAGGGAGGGGGGGGGGTAGATAGTAGATGGATGGATGGGTGGAGTGTGGAAAAGGGGGCAGTTTTTTTTTTTTTTTTTTTGGCAAATAGAAGATGCTGTAATGGAGTCTTTTAGTTTGCTGTGAATGAAAATGAAAGGATTTTGAAGTCCGGCCAATTATTCTGGTTCAAAGGGGAGGAGGAGGGGGTGTGTGCGCGGAATGAGTTTGGCGTGTGGCGTTGGACTGCTGCCCCCCCCAACACAAACCGGAGTGGCACAGATACATAGGTTTGGCTTAGATTGATGATAAACAGACCAATAGCATTAGGCCAGAGCAATTTTGTTATGTATTTGCGAATGTAATTCAAGATTACGTTCACGGCGCAGGCTATATTTTAAACAAAGCATTAACATTTGTGAGAAGATTGAAATATGAACTGCTAAACATACATACATACATGGTAATATACATAATTAGGACCCCATGGAGACTGGATAATTGGTTCTGTGCTAAGGACAATGCATCGTGTAAACAATGGCCGCCTTTGCCGTTTGCCTGCATTGAACATTCAAATTATATGATTTCATTTTGCAATTTGCCCAGAAGATACATAGTAAGAAGGACATGCTGCCCACTAATGCATAAGCTAACTATAGGGGATTAGGAAGGGCTATTTAGATCAGCTCATACTCATTGGCCCCACTCCCAGAAATTTCCCCCAGTGCAAAAGGTTAACTGTCAGTCCCCCACTAGGTATAAATAGAAGTCTGCCCTCCAGAAAGGCGTGTTTTGGAGATGGAGGGGGGTCAGTATCGCATGATCCCAGTCGCAGACACACACGGGGGGTGCGCAGGGGGTGAGTGTGAGGGGCTTACGGGGCGGAGCCTAACAGACAGCACAGAGGAGGGTAATTATAATGGCTGCAGACTGAGAGGCCAGACAAAAGAGGGAGCTCATCTATTCAATATGGCCCTGAGTGCAGACACAACATGCAGCCCTCTCCAAACAGAACCATGGACTCTGCTACAGAGTGTGGTACAGTATTTTAATGAATGTGGATAAACACTATTAGACGAACCATATAATGAATAAGCCCATACACAGACTGTATTTTTGTGAGCTTTATTTTATTTGTTTTTATATCTCTTAGGATTTAAGTAGTAAAAATGATACACAGTTCAAATATACACGCAAAACCAAAAGGTGCTTCACCACCTCAAAAATAAAGCTTCCTCTTCTGAACTCCTGAATGTTTGAAGATCTTCCACAGAACATTCAAAATAAATCACGTTTCCTTCAGCAATGCTACAATGTGTCATCAGTTAACAAGAACTCACTGAGGAGAGTCACTGGTTTTGACTCAAAGGCATCAAATCAACCATGTTATGGCCACACTGCATATACATGTCATTTAGTCATTGTCAGAGGATAATAAATAAAGTAGTAATAGTCTCACGTACTGTGTACTGATTGCACTTCGTCCTCTAGACCCCTGACTATGAAGATACTGTAGATCTGCAAACACCGGTCTAATTACAAGTTAATCTAAACACAAATGTGATCTTTGTGTTGTACAAACAATGAAACAAATCTGTTATAGTGACAAAAGCACTATTTTCTATAATACAGAGGCAATCACAGATTGCAAATGATCTGGTACCAGGTAACAGTGTAACTGTTCTCAAACTCTGGAGGTTCCAGTCTCAAGTGGGAAGCTTTACGTCACATGGTACAATATTAGACAGGAGGTTATATCCAATCAAAACACTTTTCTTAAAATAAGAAAGAAAATACATTCTTCATACTGAAATACCATGTTACCCCACTTTTATCTGGAAATATCTTGCTCATTCAGGAGAAAATTAATTTGACTTTTCATTTCTAAGAAAGTCAAAACATTTTTAAGGACAAAAATAATCCAGTACTTTGGCAACCAACTCAAAACCATGAATCAACTAATTGGCATTTTTTAATCCTGTATAGAGTCCATCAAAACAAATACTCAACCTGGTGTGATACCACTGCATTTTCATGTAGGTGAAAACACTGGCTTCCTCTTGGCGTTTCCCTTTAAGTAAGCTATGCAACCACAGCACACATCACGCACCCCTGATTTCCTGAAAGCCCTGTTGCCTTCCTGAAGAAAAGGCAGATGACGATGGTCTCAGTGGAGAAAACTACACATGACTAATGGCCACAGGGCTGAGCGGAGGACATGGCACTTTTGTGAAGGCCTTCTTTGACCAGCGCCTTGTTATGAGAGCGAAGGATGATGGGAGAGCAATGAGTCACTTCTCGGGTTCATCTCAAAACTTTGTTTTTGCCGCAATCTTGCCGCCTTGTTTTTTGTGGGGTTTTTTTGGGTTGTTTTGCTCTTCTGTGATTCCGCCTTCACTCAATCATTATGAAGTTTCTCGACACCACCCTGAGGAAAAGACACAGAAATGCCTCATTATTAACATGTCAGTCAAACAGTTCAGAGATAACATTAGTGTCACTTTCGGAAAATTACCTCGGTAAATTAAGTAGTCAAGGTGAGACCTGATTGAAACACATTTGTCTTCTCGTATTTCTCATATTTGTTTCAAGAAATAATAACGTATAACACTCTTAAACTATTTACAGCTTTAAGGCGTGTTGTCCTAACATTTCATTCTGCTTCTTTTTAGTGCTTCAGAACAATGTACAAAAATAAATAAAAATCTTAGCAGATGTCTAGTGTCACTTTCCATTCCAAGACAGTAAAACAAAAAGGAAAAAAAAGTACTAATGAACTTTCACATAAATGAGCTTCCACGCAGTCAAAGAGCCGAAAAGAGGGAAGAAAATGTCAAGTCCAGGCTTGAACCAGAATTGCGTGCCTCATCATCGCAAACAAAAACACAAACAGCCAATGGGCCTCTGGTCAGCCCCGTCCCAAATGGCTGTGTGTCCCGGCACCACTGTGAAAAACAACAGCTCTTAATCTGCTTTCACGCTCTCACTGAGTCAAACTGAGACTTTGCAGACAGAATGAGGTGAGCCTTGTGGGCACAGGCCTAATGAAGTCATCAAAGCCCACTGCTGGCGTAATTATGAAGGAGGGCTGTGTACTCTGCGCAACTTTCAAATACTTGACAGGTTTAGGTTTTTTTTCTTCCGAGAAGTAAAAAAAGTCGTGATGTCAGAAGTACAGTCTTTCTAGTCGTGTATTTAATATGTTTTGGTATATTGTCTTTTCCCTTTTTAAGCTTTATGTCTGTCGTTCTTTTTGGTTATAGTGTAAATAAACACGGTTGTTCGTTTTAGCCACTCATCAAGCTGAATGTTTCTCAGTAGATTTCAAAGAAGTGTCGTGTAATTACCATTGCAAGTTGGCGCCCGATGTTTCCCACAGTGACTCCACCGGAGAAGAATATACACGGCAGCCAAGAGCGCACATACAGGAAGTCTGGAGACGTGTATCTGCAATGAGGGAAATGAAAACAATTTGCTACAAGGAAACGTTTGAAATGTAAATGTTTTTTTAATCAAGCATTGTTTTACTGATGACCTTTACCCTACTTATGAGATGCATTAAAGTTTGGTCTTTCTGGTTTCCATCTGTTTACACACAGTTTATTCATGGTTTTGTCTGTGTTGGTCTGTTTAGAAAGGTAAGTGATTTATTACTCCATTACTGAAATATGATTGCATTACATAATTACTGTTCTGATGCTTAGCTTGTACAGCTGCGTTTGAAACGTGTTGAAACCATGTAAAAGGGGTACTGTGCCGAAAATAAAATCAAAATATCAACTTTATTTTCTGTGTCTGTGCTACTTTTCTTCCATGTCTCCCTTTCACAGTTTGGTTGGTTTGTATTTTTTCCACTGAACGAGGCAGGAGGGAAAGTTAATTGGGTTCTCAAAAACACGGGGAATTCCAAATAAATTCAAAGTTCTTCATACAGTGTATCAAATAGTCATTCTTTTTGCTTGCTATGCACTATGTAACGAGAATTCAGTCACATTGCAAGGCAATAACTTACTGGTAGACTCCGTTGTAGACTAGAACTTGTGAGATAACTGTTGCCAGGAAGGCTGTGGTGATGCCCAGACCAAATCCACTTCTGGACCGGTCGAACGTCCACCAAAGACCCAAAGATAGAGCTGCCAGGGTTAGGGAGAGTTGGATGTTGTTATCGATGTCCAGTTTCTGTAATGAGTGGAGTTAAGGGCAATGACAGCAGTGTAATATTCATGGGTTTAAGTAACAATAAATAAATCAAACAGATAAGTTTTATGTATAAAATATTGAAATAGAAAATGTAATAACTTGTCTTAAAATGTAATGCGTTTAGTTATCGTTTCTTATAGGTCTATTGTGTACAATTAAAAACATGACATGTGACAAAGGATACAACACTGGCGTGGTTGATGCCGACGAACACAGCCATGCATCTCATGACGCTGGCCCACTCCCTCTTGAACTTGTGAGGTTCTCCTAAATGGCTGTCCAGGCATGGATACAGCAGGCCCACGACCGCTGCACAAGGTGATCACACAGACCAAAGTTACACAAGATAAGCACAGGTCCTGAGAAAGGTTACATTGGGAAACATAAGGAGACTATGGGGGGTGTTTACTGAGCATGCACTTACATGAGAAATTAAGTACAGAAATTGAGAGATGTCAAAGTAGAGTTTAAACTAAAGGTGACTTATATTCAACGTAATCAAAAGGTACACTAAATTGGTAGCCTAACCAAAAACATAGGCCTGTAGGCCTACTCAGTCTATGAAATGTGAAAGTGGAACAAAAGTGCAGTACAAAGTAGCCCTTTGTATTGGCTATATAAAAGGCATAGGCTATAGGCTTGTAGTCCATCTCTGGTTACAGGCTACGGTTTTTCACCCCCCCCCGCCCCCCTGTTGTTTTCCTCCTTCGCTTCATAGAAAGGAGGCACTCTGCACAGTGTTACTATGGATCATTGAAGTATGAATCTATAATAGAGTGTCACTGCCACTTCCTGGTGCTCATCCACATAGGCCCCGCCTTCCGCTCACCCGTTATTACGCCAACCAATGAGCGCACAACGCAACTCGTGCTCGGATATCCTGGCCAATCAGGGAGCGACTTTAGTCACCATCTGCAGCAAGTCAAAAATGTTCCCCCATATCTGGCTACACACAACTATAAAGACTTATATAATAACAAAACATAACAAAGCTGATAAGGCCTCATGGCCGGTAGCAGATGAAGAGACTAACTGTTAGTCAATGCTTTATTGCGCACACCATTCTCCCTATGAACACCCTGCTCGTAGCCTGTTACAGACATTATTTCAGAAAGGCTACATTACAAAGGGACAGTAACAGAAGACAAGTTGTCTCCACTTTCACTTTATAGACAAAAGTAGGCGATGTTTCACATTAATTCCCAAACCCTTTGCTTACGCTGTAAAACCTCTATTATCCCGTTACTGAACACTCTCCTCCTGTATGTACTCACCAGCCCCCGTGCCGCAGCATGGCGGGATCCACCATGCAGACGAGAACAAAGTTGTCATGACCTCCTCGGGGAACAGGGTGACGTTCCTCTGGATCTGCAGCAGGTTGAGCACCAGAGCCAGGATGGCGCCCACCGTGAACAGGACCAGACCCCTGCGGATCAAGTTAGCCGTGCGGATGTCGTGCAGAGAGCCGTAAGCTTGGCTCAGCATGGATGTGATGATGGACATCATTTCTTCAGCTTTATGTATGAACCACTTGGCTCCAGATATGTGTTTGGATGTACAAGCGCAGTGATCCTCAAGTCTTGGCATTTGGCACTATAGGACTGAGCAGATACAGCCTACATTAGAAAACTATACCAAAGTAGACATGGTTTCACTATCATGTTTTGTCTGCTAAGTTAGGAACAAAAAGAGTCGATGGGTAGTTACCTGGTTCTGTCTTCCCGCTTTCTTTCTTTAATAAAAACTCCCCTCCTTTCAGTCGATGTTTGCAACAATCTCCAAAATATCTTGGGCGCTTCCTTCACATCCTCGTTACTTCACACAGTCATACGTTTCATTCAACTGCAAAGAGTGGGGAACCCGTGGCAGAGAGAGCTTCCTCTGCAGAAAACAATCACAGCTGTGTCGGGTGAGGAGCGCTGGCCAATCAGAGCGCGGCGGATGATATGACGTCACGCCGGGACCGCCTCTTGGGTTCAGGAGCGACGCCAGGCGCACAGACTGAAATGAAAGTGAACATGATGAATTGCATGAAAAGCGAGGTACTTACAGACTAAAATAAACTCTTCGTCCATACGAGCTGGAGCTTGCGCTGCAGTGAACTTTGCATTGGGTAAAGTTACAGAATGTGAGAATGTGAATGTCTACTTACATGGGAAATTGAAAATGCTGTAGGATATGCTCAAACGAAGAGTGACACCAAATGTAGCCTAACTATTCAGTGCTCCGCCTTATATAGGGAAGGGAAAATAAGGTCAGTGTCACAACTGGTTTGGCGGAAAAGTTAAAGTGAACTGTAGGTCACAGTGGGCGGTGTGTCCAGGAGAATGAGGAGCATGTGGACTTCTGCACGTCACCAGCACATGTGGGTGAGAGGGTTCAATGCCCCGCTCACAGGCTGTAGGAGAGAGCAACAACAACAAAACTGTTTTGCAAAAGACTTATGTGTTTGCATTAAAAAGAGATAGCATGGCCAAGGTGCAACTGCATTCAGGCTACAGTGTAAAGTTTTGCTTCTATCTGCAGATAAGTTGCATAAGGCAAGACACACCTCTGTTGAAAACAATTAACCTGCATGAGTTAAACCAGGCTGCACAAAGGGACAGTATAAACAATATTCAGTAGATGTCGGCCATTTTCTTGACCTATATATGCTGAGTTGTTCATTCACCAGTTCATAAAAACATGTTTGTGTAGGCAAGTGCAATAATAGTGAAGATAATGTTGCAATTTTGACAACCTGATAGGTTAAAGTTGCAGATGTAGTGACTTCCATGTAGAATTGAGATAGTGTTTATGCAAAACCATCTGAAAATCACTGGCATTCATTAGACACTTAATAACAGCACAGTTATTTTTATTTGTTTCATGTGGCAAGTTACTGTGGATATTACTGATACAAATTGCATACATAGGACATCTTCAGTCGTTACTTTATATCGATAAAGATTTAGTAAAGCTATTGCCACACCATGTTCCAAGGACTGTACTTAATATGTTATTAAGGTTAGAAGACCAAAGTTGTATTACATTCCTGTGCAAAACAAATTTCAAATATTTAATGTATATGTCATAAAGTAAATCCTCTGTTGAGCTGCAATAAGTCAAGCACAAAAGTGTTTGAGAGTTCATTTTTGTTGCCCGTTTCTTAAACCTACGGGAAGCTGGGGCAAATGTGCCGTGTCGTGCAGGATACAGCCTATATCAAAGAGGAAATTGTGTATTTTATGCAGCTCAATGGGTTGTTTCTCATGTCAAGAGACCACACCAGATGCCAACCACTTTAACAAGCATTCAGTCCACTTTCTCCATACACAGTGCCATCATTTATGTTGGCTAAATGAAGCTGCCCATGTGGCGAACAGAGATAAATCGGCAGGGCATTGATAGCAAGGTAGTTGTAAAAGCCGTCTTCTTAGTCATTCTTGAAGGATTTCATTTGTGAGTGCGTGTGTATCCAAAATGAATATATTTCTTCCCATGTAATTCCACAGGCAATCCATGCGCCACCCGGGGATAGGGGCCTACAGCGGAGAGCGTCTGCCAGGCATCAGGGTGAGCAGAAAGTCTCTTCCTCCAAGCGTGTTGCACAAATCAGATTTCAGGTTCAGGAGGCCTACCCACTCATTATTCTATGTAGAAGATCCACATTGCAGTGCTCATAACAGACATGCCATTCAAATACTTGAACGCAGGCAGAAATGATCAGCTGTTTCAACAGAATGAAGAAGGGTTTTGTCTGTACTGTTGTTGAGTACTCATACAGTGCTTTTTCATTTACTTAGAACTTACTGTTTTTCACATTGTCTCAGCTGCCAGTAACATTGCTTGACCTATTGATGCATATATTGATTGTGTGTTACCGCGAAACAAATGAATAAATGGGCTGTAATGACTACTACTACTTAACCGTGTTAACCAAGTGCCTTTTCTCCAGTTCAGCTTTACCCAAATCTAAAAGCTTACACCCTATATAGGCCAGAGTAATGCCTCATTTGGAAGCTGAGACTTACTAAATTCATCTAAATGGCTCTTTTTCCTCGCGTTGTTGTCACTTTTTTGAATTTTTTAAATCACTTTATTAAATCATTTTTTTCACTTTTGTTTTGCTTTTCTGGCTCTTTTGTTGCGTTTTTGTCCGTTTCTTTGTCGCTCTTTTGTGGCTTCTTTGTTGCTTTCTCATCACTTTTTGTCATGTTTTAGTCACTTTTGGTTTGCATTTTTCATCCTCGTTTTTGTCACTATTTTGACGCTTTTTCCAAGGAAGCTTTTAGATTTGGGTAAAGCCACACTGGAGGTAATGTGCTCGATTCAGGTGGGGGGGTTAAGGGGTTAACGCTAGCCATCAGTGGTTTTGGTTTCCGCAGGATAAGAAAGCATTGCGCAAACACGGAACAGATCGCTGAGTCAGCTCTCACTGCCTAGTTCAAGTATGCAAAGCTCCAAAGTTTTGATGATAATTAATGCTTAATGTGCTAGAATGGCGTTTGAGCTACGCATTTATTCCGGTCAGTGAAGTCTTGCTGCATTTCCTGGCTGCTTTGTTTTTTTTCAAGGGGAAACGTTCAATTTGGCTTCTCTAAACAGCCTCGTGCCCTATCTGGCTAAGGTGTGTACACATCAATCAATCAATCAATCAATCAATCAATCAATCAATCTTTATTTATATAGCGCTTTTCATACATTTCATGTAACACAAAGTGCTTTACAGATTTAAAAACATTCTCTCACACCCACCTCCTCCCACAAATACAAACACATTGTCGCACTCACACTCTCCCCACCCACCTTCCCAGAGACACACCACACACTCAAGGTAAAACAATGGACACAATGGACATAAGGCTGAGGTAAGGCTGGGTACAGATAAACCAGGTAAGGAAACACCATCCAAGGAGCCGTCTGCATCGGGAGCAGCATCTCGGCTGCAGCCACAGGGCACCAACACAGGACGCCCGGAGGAGGCGCGGTAGAAACACCACACCTCCATCCAGACACCCACAGGACAGCACCCCAGCAGCCACAGCCAATCCCCGCTCCCGAGGCAGAGGGCTCCTCCAGAGGAAACTGGGAGACCATAAAATGGTTAAAATAAGTAAAAAGTAAAGGTAAAAATAAGAATATAAGGACCACTAAAATAGGCCGAGAGGTAAAATACATAAAGAAAACATAAATAAATAAATAATAAATAAATATTAATAACAATTAAATAAATAGGCCTAGCAGTTAAAAGCTAAACTAAAAAGGTGGGTCTTAAGCCTGCTTTTAAAAACATGAACGTTCTCTGCGGTCCTGAGCTCCTCCGGCAGGTCGTTCCAGAGGTGAGGGCCATAATACTGGAAAGACGCCTCGCCGTGAGTCTTTCTGTTGACTTTAGGAATAACTAGCAGACCTCTGCCGGTGGAGCGAAGGGGCCGTGAAGGTTCATAAGGTAAAAGCAATTCTGAGAGATAAGAAGGACCAAGACCATTAAGACATTTAAAAACCATTAAAAGAACTTTAAAATCGATCCTGAAACACACGGGGAGCCAATGCAGCGACTCTAAAACCGGTGTAATGTGGTCCGCCTCCTGGTCTTTGTCAGGACACGAGCTGCTGAATTTTGTAAAAGTTGTAAACCTGAGATACTCTTTTTGGGAAGACCAGAAAGCAGGGCATTACAGTAGTCGATACGACTGGTGATAAAAGCATGCATCAGCGTCTCCGTGTTGGCCGAGAGAGAATGGGGCGGACTCTGGCTATGTTCTTTAGATGGTAAAACCTATCTTTGTGATATTCTTAATGTGTGGAATACATCAAACAAAACACGCTTGCTTTATAGCTTCATCGCAATCTCTCAATCTCAATGTGCTTCTGCATTCATTTCACAGCAAATCTGGTGGCAGCCCGATATTTTCCTGAACAGCCCCGTTTCACGAGCACGGTGAAACCCCCCCCATTTGGCAGCGCGCGTTGACCCCTAGCGCCAATGAATTAATATCGCTTATAATCCTGTCGTGTGGAAGCTAATATAGAGACGTAATAACCATAGAAACCAGTCAGCGTACACAGCGGGCGAACAGCACGTATGACTCCTCGTGACAGCGCTGCCGGTTTAGGCGCTTTCTGGCACGTCAGGAGATGAGGCAGACACTTCAAATGAAACGCAGATCAAGTGTGTCATAGATTAGTCTGTGAGACGGGGAGGGACTGAATTACCGCTGAAGGGAAAGCCTGCCGGAACAGCCCCCTAAATTGATCTATCAAACTCCAGCTTGACAATTTTCGTATCCCCAATCCTGTGTGAAATTAGGAAGGGAACATCCTCATCCGCCCCCATTGGAGGCTTGATTAAGACAAGACTGCATCTTCACTCGGCGCCTGCTCCAGATCATGTCGAAATGTGTGTTTTGGTTGTTGTTGTTGTTGTTTTTTTTCACTCGCAGCTCTAAAGGATGTGTTCGCCTGTCTTTTTGTTTCGGTTTGTTGGCCCGCGAGGAGCGAGATAGCTTCAAATATTTCCCCGCCTCCCCGCTGATTCTTTTGGGATCACCACTGCAAACGCCTCTCATGTGGAATACATATTGATTTAAGCAGTCTGTTTAACCCTTAATCCCGCCTTAACCGAGCACATTTTCTCCAGTTTTACCCACACCTAAAAGGTTCTTGACTGGAGTTTACAGCCTATAAGCCAATGTAATGCCTCATTTGAAAGCTAAGACTTACAAAACTCATCTGAGCCTCGTCCTTGTCTTCGTTTTGCATTTTTGTCACATTTTGGTCACGTTTTAGTCAGATTTTCGTTGCTTTTTTTGTAGTGTTTTGGCTGCATTTCGTTTTTGTGTGTGTGTAATGTAACTGTGATCAAGCCACAAAAATGTGACCAAGACATGTCAAAAGCAACAAAAGCGTGATGAAAACACAACCAAAAAGGACGAAAACGTGACAATCATAACGAGGATGAAGCTTAGATGAGGTTTGTCGATCTTAGCTTTTCAAATGAGGCGTTACACTGGCCTATAGGCTGTAAGCTCCAGTCGGACTTGGTTAAGAGCCACACTGGGCTTGAGACTGACACAAAGAACACATTGCCTTGTGAATGATATTAGATGGATCCAATTTGTTACACCTGATCAATATCCTCCCCACTGCTTTATATCCCGATCCGTGGGTGATGCGCCTCTTAACAGGCTTCCTCCGCTCCCCATGCAATAAAAGATGAAAGAGCCCGCATCAGACATTCAACTGCCATAGGCCCGGCCTCATATGGCACTGTACAACCCCCCTTTTCCTTTTCTCCCCCGTTACACTTGGCCTCCAAATTGTCCCACGTTGTTTTCCCCCCCCCCAGCTAAAACACCGATATTTTCCAACGTAGCCATGGATAAACAAACACGTAATCTCGCCAAAGACTTGCTGCTCATTGTTGTTGAGCTTCCTCTGTCAAGATAACCTCAGCCCTTCGTTATCTGCTTTTCAGCTTATCACCATTGACCCGTTAAATGCGTTCTTTGAACACAAACACTTGGCTTTATCTGGTGTGGAAACTGCACAGGTGATAAGTGCGTGTGTCCAGAAATGAATGCTGGCTGCTTGTTTATGGCAGTGTAGCTGTTGTAAACATTACTAATACCCAGATTGTGATTTTTATGTTTTGTTTTCCTACTAAAACTGATTATTTTTATTGTTGTTATGTTGTTAACTAGATAGCACACTATGTAATGGCGACTTAATAAATCACATTCCGCATTTACCCAATATCCCTGTGCTTAGCAGCAGATCGGGGTGTCGTGGGTAGCCGAGTTTATTACAATAAGATGATGGATTGTATTACCCCTGCAAGTCGATTCTTGCACCTGCCTTTCCCTCACTTCTTAGATTTGATAGTGATGCAAAACTGAATTGCATGTGGTTGAAGTGGGCAGCTCAGGTTACCTTGTGTTTGTACAAAAGCCCCATTCAAGTCTGCACTGGAAGAGAGAGCGAGATAGAGAGAGATGGAGAACAGCACACTGCAGCAAGCCAATCAGAGTCCCCGTCTGTCTGCTCAGGTGTCACTCACAGCCAATCGCTGCGTCTTTCTCCAGGGCTACAGTCATAGAGGGAGAGAGTGAGAGAAAGGCGGGTGGATTACATTTGTTTTTTCAGCTCAGAGGAGTAGCTTTCCATTACACGTAGGCCGATGTATTGCGTTTGTTTTGGGCCAAGTCACATATTTACACACGGCAAACAGCTTGGGGACAAATCGTTGAGATAATGTCCAGGCTAAAGTCAAATGCATACAGTGCCTTGCGAAAGTACTAATACACGTTACAGGTTTCCTCCAAAATGTCTCTGTATTTGGCTTCATCCATCTTCCCAAATATTCTTACAATCTTCCCAGTCCCCGCTGAGGAAAAGCAGCCCATAGCATGATGCTCCCCCCACCATATTTGACACTGGGGATGGAGCACTCAGGACGATGAAAAGTGTTAGGTTTGTGCCATAAATAACGTTTTGCATTTGGGCCAAAAAGTTCAATTTTTGTCTCATCTTGTCTGTTACTTGTGTGTGAACTTTCAGTAAAAATTTCAAAATAAAATCTTTATGTTTAGAGTTGTAAACATGACAAAATGTGCAAAAGTTCAATGTCTGTTAGTACTTTTGCAAGGCACTGTATGTAAAAGTGGCTTGTGAGAGTAAAACAGTTTCTATTCTGTCTAAATAGGAATCGGAAGTGACATTTGGCCAGTTGGCTAATGCTGTTATTGTCATGCCTGCATGTTACCTGTAAGTCAATCCCGTTCAAGTTTCAAAGTTCAAGTCCTTAGGTTACTTTTGCGAACATGCCACATGGAGCTCGCTGAAGTCATGTGACGAAGGCAGGATCATGAGGTGCGCCGTGATTGGCTGCTGTTGAACTGATCTGCCATTGTCCTTGTTGTCACACATGAAGCCCTTGCAAGCATCTGCCTTAAGTTTTCTCTTTCCTCTGCGTTGCGTCACACAGCATAGTTTGCATATTTAGCCCACACAGTGTTTCACTGACTGCATTCTGGAAAAGGGTTATTGACTATTAACTTGTAATAACTTAAACTAAGTTTTGTATATATATGTTTGTAAATAATCTTTACAAGTTAGATTTAAAGTGAACAAAAACTGTCTATGGACTACGCACTAAGTACAGCCAGAGGAAGCTTGTTTTAATAGGAAAGAGAGAAGAGAGACAAGAGTGGAAACATGGACATATCAAGGCTGTTAAACCATGAATGAACCATGTTATGAAAGCTCACTGTGACATAGGACGGCATGTCAAGCAAATATCACTTTTTGTTCTTCTCTTTCATAATATCCCTGAAGGTTGCTTAAATTATTATTAGTATTAGTATTAGTATTAGTATTATTACAATTCAAGACTGGAATAATCTCCTTGCTCATAAACCTCATATACACAGCTATAGGCGATGACCCATTGGCCAATCAATCAACCTTTATTTGTATAGCACTTTACATATGTTTGCCCTCCCTTTCTCAAGAACTAACTTTGTTTCCAACCCTGTAGCTGGTGTTTCCAAGGTGGAGGGAAGGGGTCACTTTTCAGCCCACAAAGCAGAGCTCCACCCGGGCTCATTTACACAAACACCGACTAATTTAGAGGACTCAGGCTACGTTAATATTATACTGTGCTGGATATTGTCGAACAGTGGTTAATGATTCCCGTTTTTTCCACTGCTTCCTAACATTTGTTGACATGTTAACGACCCATTGCACATTCACTTGGCGTCTTTCAGTGTTCGTAGTTCCAAACACAATAACATGATCCTTAAGTAAGTAATGAACATGCAAGCATAATATTTTCTGAAGGATTATGCGAGAGAGCCACACCCATTGTCAAAAGACTAATTATTATACCACAAGCGGCACCACTTGGCGCTTTGTTCTTTCAGTGTCCCCTTTTACCAGCCTCTCCAACCTGACACACCACTGTATCAAAGGAAAGACAGAAATAAGATAGTTAATTTATGCAGTACCGGTCAAACACTTTTATGTATCGGCTTTTCTTCATTTTCAACACTATCTACATTGTGTGATTCTCATTGAAGACATTATGAGTGAACACATGGGATTATGTAGGAAACAAAAAAACGGTGAAATAATTCATTTTATTTTTGAAATTGTTCAAAATTTCCACCCTTTATTCTTGGCATTTTCTCAATGAGCTTTTGAGCAGAACTTCAACTGCTCAAATAAACAAATAAACTAAACTAAACTAAAGCTTCATAATGTCATCTGAAATGGTTTTCAACTGTGAAAACAGTGAAAGTGTGCAAAGTAGTAATTCAAGCAAAATGCGGCAATTTTGAAGAATTAAAAAAAAAAGTTTAAAACATAATTCCACATGTGTTCATTTGTAAATGAACACCTTCAGTGAGTATCTACAGTGTAAATAGCCTAACATAAAAGGAATACCCAATACATAAAAAAACGTTTCCAAACTTTATGTGCAACTTGTGCACACAAAGTTTTAAACAGCTTCCTAATAAAAAAAAAAAATTCTAATATTAACTAAAGCAGCTTTTTGATATTTCTAAATACCCCTGGTACCATATGTCCTCGTGTACATACTAAACACTAGGTTAAGGGCCAACACTAAGCTCTTGTACCAAGATGTACTGCTCCAGATTGTAGCTGATTATTGCATGAAGCAGGAGCAGAGCTGTTTTATTCAAATTGAGTGTGTCCAGATGCTCATCAAGAGTCTTATGAAAATACTTTACAGTACGAGTAATTGGTAAATTAAAGACACTGTGTCTCTAAAGCAGCCTGAACTCTTTTCTAAGACAGTACCTTGTGTCCAGGACTCTCTTATCCAGACGTTCATGTTGTTATTGCACATTCTTTATCAGTGTAATGCAGCAGCGTTTATTGCCAAGTTACTTGACAATACATGCTGACACAGACTTCTGTGAACGTCTATCTTAAGCTCCAAGATAAAAAGACACAACACCAGCTTTATCTGCCACTGAGGCCTGTTATTGCATTCCTACTCCACCTTTGCATAAATAAATGTAGCGCACTGCCCTCTAGTGGAAGTTTGCATAAAAGCATCTGGTTGCGTTTGCGGGGTAGAGCCAGCAGATGGCGTAAGAATGACAAGCAAAAACAGGCGGCCAGATTATAAAGCAATGCTAATCATGCACTGGTGATTTCGTTAGCCACTGTTTTATGTATGTTTGCCCGTGTGAGTTGTACAGTGTTATTTAGAGAAGTAGCAATGGCATTTATTGCGTCTATGCAGTAAGGGAATAATAGATAATGACCATGCCTATGTGCAGCGAGAGTGTGTTTTTATATCACTTCCCAATGCAACCTAAACATGAAACAGTTTACAGTGTTCCAGTCATCAAGGTCGAACAAACACTGGTAGGCTTATCAGTAGGCTTATTCATATCTATGTTAAATTAGCACTCTCTACAAAGTCAGTGCACCAACAATAGCCGTTTTTCTTGTTAGAGGTGAGTAGAGTAGACATAATAGCTACACAAGTATAACATTACAGTAGTATAAATGGACTCAGGTAGAAGTAAAACCTTGTCATCTTAATAAGCACTCAGAAAACAGAAACATGAGTGCCTGCTGGAAAGCAAACGTCAGGTTTTGTGTGTGTAATCAGCCAACGACACATGTCCACGTTCAGGTTTTATCCACTTATACATTTAGTCACAGTGGAAAGATTTGTAACTATAAGGAGGGTGTTGATATTTTGATCCAACCGTAATGTCAAAATGTCCACGTTTGTCATCACATACAACGATGAAAATAGTATTGTGAGGATGAATGAACAAGGTGAGGGCAGAAAGCAGAAAGGGCCATTAATGAGCAAGTTAGAAATGAACAGAAGAGGCCAGTCTGTTTTACTCTTAAGAGGTAGACTTTAGTGCTGTAATGATATAGTTTTACCTCAGGAATAATAGAAGCTCCATACTGCCCAAATGCCTGGAGAACCGTAGATTATGTGTGCGCACCATTTAATTGAAATTCAAATGTCATCCCCATCCACACCGCAATCTACAGTAAGTCCTGAGGTTTTTGCTTTGTGCAGCTTAAAATTCATGTTGCAGGTTAATAATTGCATGGCATAAATTGCTTTTCTCGACTTAGGCGTAAATGCGATGAATGTGTCCACTCTCCTAGTAGCCTACTTTTCTTTCCTATAATGCATTCACAGCGCAGAGTACATGGTCATGAAGCACAATCAAGTTACAAAATGGCTACTTACATTTGCGTAGCGGTTCAGAACTGAGTATAAACATGTGCAATTAAACAAGAAATCAAGAGTAAACAGTACCTGAAAGCCGCTCTGCAATCAAACCAATCGAAATCGCAATTTGAATGATTTCAGTGAGAAAACGGAAAGCTAACCTCTGCAAACTCTTTAGGTTTGTGTTATTCCAGTCATTGTCAGTGAGGAACAAACAAGCAAACAGTTCAGCATAATAACATTCAGCAATAGATAGAGGGGTATGAACTCCTCCTGAACCACACCGTTTAAACGACACCCACCACTTTTTAACTCTCTTTGCCACGAAACAACCCTCGCTACTGTATGTTCCTGACCCCACTTAGCCCCTTGTCTAAACCTGGCTCGCTCATAAACATCATTATCATGCTCAGTACGGCATCTGAAGTGGCAAATTAGAGTTGCAGCCTTTGAGTGGCAGAAAGTCACCATGACTTAGCTCTAGTCATTGGAAGAGGCAGCATTGTTATATTTCTTCTCCTCCTTGTTGAGAGTGAGTAAGGTATATTTAAATAGTGCTTTACAATCAGAATATATTCAACATGCCGTACATACCCAACCCAATTAATATCAGTGTCTCGAGCTGCTTTTTTGAAAGAGTCCGAAGTGTCGGTCACACATCGGGACAATGGCAAAGTCTCACCTCCAGATTGGCAGCAGCCCTTTCCAATCTAGAGGTGAGATCTCTTTGGGTTTCTTTTGAACACAGCTCAGAGCGCACATCCTCACACTGCACCCTCTTTGTCCCAAGGCTGTGAGGTCAGAAGAAACTCTCCATTGAACACTCCTCCTCAAATGCCGTGAAACTACGTACTGTATGTCTGACGACTCTCTTATGTAGTTTGATTGTCTTGGCTAATGAAATGATTTGTATACGGGGGAAAAAAACTCTTGAATAACATTATGTCCTCCTGCTAATTCTTTTGGATTGTATGAGTTTGATTTCTCCCATTTTGCACAGCGCAGTGACGTTTGTAGAAAGTTGAATTGAAACTGTTCGCCGTGGCCTCGAGCTTTCGGATTTTTCTGACCATGTAAACAGATATCAGATAACTGGAGTGATCAGATACCCTAATTTTCAGATCTGATGGGTTTATGTTCACTGCAGAAATCTGATCATCCAAAACTCCGGCTGTCTTGTTTTATTTCAGATTATGCCGTTTACATGCCACTTCAGAACTTGAGAAATCAGATTGTGATCAGATTTTTGATCTTCATGTAAATGTAGCTAGTGTCCCTGGTAACCCTTTAAATGTGCTCCAAAGAAGAATTCATTAGACCATGTTAAAGAAACACCCTTTCAGAACTACTCTTATGGAAATGCCTGCCTTGCTCCTTAAAAAACAGATTCTCATTAAAGTCGTTTTAATATGATGTCTGATCTCTACATGAATACTTTACCTGATAAACCACTTGTTGATTTGTCTATAAACAGTCCAGGCAGCTTGTCCTTCATTCAAACCTCCACAATGATGCCTTCAAAGATAATTGTCTCTTGTACCAGAGAAAGCCCTTAGCTGAGCACTTAGAAATTATACAACAAGCAAAATGCAAATCCAATAATTATAGGCAATTACGGGCAAAGTTCTTTTTATCATTTAATCGCAGGCGAGATATTATTATCTGCGATAACTCAGGGCATATGCATATCAAAAACCTGTGGGTCTAGTGGATCAGGTTGACGTCAGGGGATAAAAGCCGCACTGCTGTCCTCCATGTAGTGCGCACAGCGCAGACAAAGTGGCTTTGCAATGTGCCGCCACTATACAGACAACACAGGTTCTATTCCTGGGCCACGCAGAGTGTGGAGTTTGCATGTGTTTGAGTGGTGACACTGCACTTTCCCGCAACTAAACATGCAGATACTTTATTGTTTCTATAATTACAAATTAATTGATGATTTTAAATTCTAATGGTCAGAGTTTGGAAATCGCAAAGTCAATAATTATTTAGGTGATTTAAATACTCAAACAAAAAAACAAAACTTCGTCCTCCATTGAGATTCACATGTGAAATGTTGTTAATCTTTTATTTGTGCGGCAATTTGTATTTCAATTTTCTCTAAAGTGTCAACACTTCTCAACCTCTTAAAATGTGCATCCAGAACATCATCTTGATTTTAAAGCAGACAGATGCATCATTTTTACTGATAAACCTCCTTTTTGGCATCTCAGAATTGATTTTTTTTCCCTTTGTACGTTTTCAAACTGAAAATGATGTGTGTGTAGACATCAGCCAGCATGGTCTGCATCTCAAAGTTAAGTTTAAGCAGCAGTGGTACTTAGTGCTAAAAAGAATTCAGCCTACAAGCTGTAATTTTATGCTGAAGGCAGTACTGCTCTAAACAGGTCTAGTGATGGTTTATACTCTTAGGGGCTTTTAAATTGCAGAGGACAGTTCTGTGAATGAAGCAAACTACTTCTTCAGGTAAAAAAAAGAGAAAGATATCAGGTATGTTTTTTGATGAGGGATCAACATTATGACACCGTTAAAACAATAGGCGAGGAAAGCACGAATTTTGGTCCTCATGGTGGGGGTGCTGACATTGCTATGATACCACCCCTAGTGGCCAGGGATGACTCCACAAGGTTCTCTTCAATATGGAAACCAATGGGGACTTTAGATGTGTCAAAAACAGCTTAACAACGTAGCTCCAAAGATGGGTTAGTGCTCGTGCCTCACAGCTAGAAGGTCTCGGGTTCGATTCCCACCTGGAGGGGGCCTTTCTGTGTGGAGTTTGCATGTTCTCCCCGTGTCTGCATAGGTTTCTTCCGGGTACTCTGGTTTCCCCAACCACCAAAACATGTACAATAAGTTTCCCTCTGGGGCCAGGACTCCCCTGAAAAAGAGATTCTTAATCTCAGTGGGACTATCCTGGTCAAAAGGTCAATAAAAATTTTTTTTTTTTCTATAAATAGAGTTTCTTCCTGTGAACCCATTGAGGAGAATATCATATATTCAACCATGCTGTTTTTGTCCTGTATATTTTTAAAGTTTTTGCTTTGGGCTTTGATTGAGAGTCGCTGGAGAATTGTTGCTGACTGATTTACCATAATGGATTCTCTCTTGACTGGTGTTATTGATGTAAATGGGGAGTGAGGGATGACGGTTTACTAATATGTCTAATTGTCTATGGTTAAAAGTAAGGAAGTAAGGAAGTAGGAAGTGCTTTATTGTCATTGTACAACTGTAGAACGAACTAGTGTTCAGGTGTTAGTCCTGAGCTGCTGCGGCTGAGCCGCGCTGCCACTGTGTGTCAACCTGGCCCGCATGACCTTGGAGGTCGGGGAAACTGTAGCACTCAGAAGAAACCTGGCTGCCCTCGGTCTCCTCTGATCCTCTGAAATAGTGCCGCGCCTCCTGGGTTTGTCCCTGTTTCAGAGCGTGGTGTTCTGCACTGGTAAGTTCCTCCTTCCTCTTCCTCCCTCCGCTTCACAACAGTCTTTCACCATCTCTCGTTTGTCCTTTTTTGTTTCCTGTAGCTCCTCTTGGGACGCCTCGACTGTGCTGCAGCTGTGGGGACTCTTGGTGCCTCTTCAGTGTCTCAGAAGAAGACATTTGTAGGTCTCAAATGGGTTTAGCTGATGAGCTAGCATTTTGTTTACTTTTAAAAAGCTGCTTTCTTCAGGACCATTTTAGACTCTCAAAGTAAACAAATCTACCAAACCTCCACAAAAACACGGCAAAGAAGTACAAAAGTATCCAGAAAAACAATGTGGAACACAGAAACCACAAATGCAGTTCGCAGAAAAAGGCATCCTGTTATCAGTCACAAACTGTTAAACCTATTTGAAAAATCTAAATAAGATATTTCTCTCAACTCTTTACCCCTGAAAACATGTCCATCTTTGACCTATTTAAATGCACTACTCAAAAATCTCAATTTAATAGATTAAAGTAATCTATTTAAAGTTTTTTCCCCGCCTAAGGTTAAGCAAGAGACAGAGATATAGCCAACATTTTGTACCTCCTGTGAGTTTTAACATTCACTCAGCCCAACCGTCTGCCTCTTATGTTTCTTTGATAAGGCCCGGCGTGTTTCTTTAGGGTCACGACTTTCCATCAACGCCTGAGTGAGTTGGGCAGACAGAGAATCTCTTTTGGCTAGCAATGAAAACCCTAAAGGTGAGGGCAGATCTTTCAAGTGAAAATAGACGCCGTCATGTTTTTGAATCTGACAGCCTGGAGTCACTGTGGAAATGTGACGGTCCTAGACATACCTAGGATTGATTCTCGTACATAAAATGGCCCTGCAGATGTAGCATGGTGTAGCAAGTAGAGAAGGCTATTCAAGGTCTCCAAGAAAGTTGTAGACAGTGAATGCTTTGCTTGACAATATTAAAAAGGAATAAAGATAATCATGTCCCGCAATCAACTTAGGGGCAATTAACGGATAAGAGAGATCAAAAGAGTTTATAAAAAGCCATTGGAAATGAAAAACTAAGTCCGATGGGATTTTTGCGCAGCAAATTAAAAATCGAGTGGGACGCCCTAAGAGGATGGGCGATGTCTTTTTAGGACAAAGGAGGGTAGCTTTTTGCAATAGACTTCTTAAGAATACACAAAATAGAAATGTGTTTGGAGCAAAAGATGTAATAATGCTGAATGCAAACACATATGATCATATATTACTGTGCAGTATGAAGATTAGATGAGGTCAGCATATGAATCACTTACAGGCTATTCATTATACAGCTACATCAAATTGAAAAACACTTTCAAATCTCAGCACCAACCCACTCCTCACCTCAAACACTGAACTTTGAAAGCTCAAATGTGGCTCGCAGGCCCTGTTTAGGACGCCCTGTTCTCTTGCGAGGTTAGTAGAGAATATGAGAATTTGTGAGTAATTTAAGTAATGCTCAAGTAATGCAGCCTTTACTGATTGCTTCTATTGAAATAACACTAGTGAAACAGGATGTTGCCCGGCCCCTTTGCCTATTAACCTGAAGCTCCGCCTTAGTGCAGCTTTTACACAAACTGTTATAAAGCACAGTGTTCACTCCACAGGACTGTGACGGGACATTGAGGACAGCCTGCTGAGAGCACACTGTGAGCTGGAATGAGGAGGAGAGAGCAACAGCTGGTGGAGAAACACTAGCTTTTCATACTGTACATTCAAAATTCACCACTTCAGGGCCATGGAATATTCATAAATCTCTGCATTATTTAAAATGTGATAATATGTATAATTTTATTAAATTTGTTAAATTATAATCCATTTGAAATCAACAATGGAAAAGTGCCTAATGTGTACTATACTGTAATCTTCAAACAATAACTTATTTCACAGTCTCAAAAGTCTATAGCTGAAATAAAACGATACACAAGTGACACGTCCATGCTTCCACACACAGCAGAGCTTTTAAGTGATAGTTTTCTCTAAAGAAAATGTTGCTTGGTGCTTATTTTTCACTTCAGTGTAAATGGTCACATTTCTAAATGTGGACTACAGCGTGACATTTGTAGGAGCGCACTTTGAGATCTTGCAGCTCCTAGCTCCGCATTTACGTGGGAAGTATGTGGGGTGGAGAAACACCCATGGCCAATGGTGGTGCCTTTTTCTCCAACCAGACTCACAGCAAGGGGCAAGTTGTTGTGGGAGAGTGGGGGCGAACATGTGCTTTTGTTTTGGTCGCGTTAACGCAATTAAAGCTGAGCAAGTGCCGACCCACATAGCAGGACTGGCTGTAGGCGACATCTCTTTCTCTTGAGACACATTGTTTCGCTCACGATGGGGTTAATAAAGTTTTTAGTTTGACCTGTGAGGGCCTATAATGCTTAAGGAAGACCACAAGGCAGCGTGATGTAAACGAGAAAATGAATGTGAGGCTGCCATCAGAGCACCGCTCTCAGTGCTGCTTGTAATGAACCACGCCTCGGTCGACCTCTTCTCTTTTTATAAGAGTAGCCCTTTTGCCAGTGGCGTAGGCACATAGCGCAACAACTGCGCCCATAGAAGATAACTATCATGTTTGGAGATTGTGCTGTCCTTGCCCCAGGCACAAGATCTGGCCCAAAGTCCTTTACATCACCCCACTGTGCGCATCTGTGCTGATAATGACATGGAATCTATCCAATTATTCCGTAGACCACCAAAAATTCCCCATTACAAGACAACATGAGTCCGTACTGATTTCCTGACGTGTGTTTAGCTCTCATCGCGGGCTACAGGGCGGCTCATCAGTATTATTTGTGGTGCTGGGCTCATGCCTGTGGGGGCAGGAACAAAACTGCAGGTGTGGCTAATAGCGCTAATGACGACTGCTTCCATTTTAGTAGACAGAGCTGACAGGGTGCAGCGTGCGCTCTATTGTCCCTGAAAGTGGAGCACCTGAATGCATCACAGACATAATTGATGGAGCTGATTGGCCACGCGGGCTGCACTGTGTGAGGCAAGAACACTATAGCGTATTGTTGGTTTGTTAATATTTCAACCTTACTTTAAGACTTTGAGTTCTTGTTTGGATCATTTAGTATATAGGAGATGCATAGTGGCCATTCCATTCATGGTAATGAGCTCATGTGGCGTATGAAATTAACATGGCACACTCCACAGTTCTCCAGGGTTTATCAATTAAAGCCCAAAGCTAAAACTTTAAAATCCCATAGAACAAAAAACAGCGTGGGTAAAATATGATACTACCTTCAGAGTAGTCACAGGAGGAAACACACGTTTTAGAAAAAAGAAACGCTTTGGTGTCAGGATTACGTTGTTCTTGGGAGATGTAAAGTCTGCATATAGTCGCCCCTTGCCACTAGGGGATGCTATCGGAGCAATGTCATCACCTCACTTTGAGGACCAAACAGAAGTGCTTTCCTCACCTATAGGTTTATAGGAATATTGTGTTGTTTTATTTTACAGATATAAAATATTTATTTTACTGCATAATAAAATAGATGTAATTAAAAGAGGTCGAAAAGACACTGTATTTCCGTTGTTACAATGTCATTTCCATCCATATACCAAGTTATTACTGCTGTTTAGTGTCATTTAGCCATATAAAAAGTATTATTTTATGTATTCACTAGTACACACACTGATTCCCCTGGGGGGGCCACAGAAACACTACAGAGAGGCCTCCAGAGGTTGACCACACATCTTTCACATACATAAAGTTGAGTTTGAAATGAGCTTCATGTGAATTCAGCCTATAAACACTATTATTTGGGAATAGTTGGAATTGTAAAATATGAGAAATGAATGAGGAAAAACACATTTATGGACTGAGTGAATTCCTATTGTTGGAAGGGGGCCCGTCGGGTATTTGGATCGATAAGACTGGCCGCGACATGCTGGCCTTTTGGAAGTCCTGCCCTAGCACAAAAACAAAGGTTCATGTTTGTTACAGCTGAAACTTGTTTTCCTGAAAACAGTTTTGATTGGATTTTCATGGAGCAACTACAACTATCAAAAGGTTGTCAAAGATTTTCCAATGTGTTCTTAGGTGTTGTGAAATATTGCGGCAGGTGTAGAAATGGAAGCAAGCCAGTGATTTAACAAGCTTTCACCAAGTAAAACGTGTGAGTAAACAATGTGTCTGAAGTATCTCTTTGTCCCCCTCCGGCACTTTCATAATAATCTAAATTATTTTTTTTAAATGGACAAAATCAAAGGCTGTTTCCTATTGAAAATCTGTAGCGCTTACTCAACACGGCTCATACCAATTAGCATAAGACCCATGGCTTATTGATGCACACTGATGGATTGGGTCAGCATCTATGTGTAAATATTCATGCTTTATAACTATAGAGGGACTCAATAAGGCGGGACCTCATACTTAGTCAATAATGAACTAAGCAAACCAGTTCACTTTCACTGCACTGCAATTACTATCCTCCAGTACTGTATACTGTACAATTCAATACAGTTCCCATGTGGGTCTTTATACGTAGCCTACACAGAAAGATACATTAATTACTTGTTAAAACATATATGTGAATATATAAATGTATACTGATATGGTTTATATAGAACATCTAAGTATTAAACATTTTCAGGTTTTCAGAAGACTGCATCTTATTTGAACTAGTTACACTGTTTGTTCAAAACAGAAAGTCAGAAAAGCTGTTTTGTTTATTTTCTCCCGAGTGACTTGACTCAGTTTTTCCGAACCTGGACCACAGTTTTCCAGAAGGCAACGTCCTCTATTCAGGTTTTATTTCAATGCCATTATTTATTGATGCCTGTGATCAAAAGGCTCTTATTTTGAAAGGACTGCCTTATTCATGTGTTTAGGCTCAGAGGTTTTTACTCCGGAGTTAGCCTGAAGTCGTGTAGAGTTAAATAAAGTGAAAAGGGCCCATACCCAGTGTCCTGCTGCGGGCAAGCATTTAGACACAGTAGATAAATAAACTATTGTCTGTTCTCCAAGGTAACAGAAAGTCTTCTTTGACAGACTCAAACACACTTCCATAAAAGCCCAAGGTACATTTACAGTAAAATCAACATAACAAAAAATGAACAACAGGACGCATTATTTGTGGCCGTTCATGGTGGTGATTGCATTTGGGACAAATTACTTCTTATATGTGTTTTTGTGGGGCAGGGGGACTTTTGCCCAATGGGACCAGCATGAAGGAGCAATGTGGGTGGGTGTGAGGGGTCCTGAGTGATCTGGGAGGTCTTCCTCAGCACTGTGTGACTGCAATGTTCAAACAGAGGGGTTTCAGCTGTACCAACCATGATGTCATGCTAAAAGTGATTATGGATCCAATGAGTGATTTGTAAATCAGTGTTAACCAGTGCACAAAGCCACAAACGTTTCTCATAACCTACAGTCTATGACGATACAGTACACAGCTTACAAATGTGAGTGTTTGTCAGTGTGAATGGTTCTGCAATGATTGCTTATTACGTTTTATATGGCATTTATTTACCATTTTCTCCAAAGATTAATGATGGCATTTATAAGGCACCGATGGAGATAAGCAGATCCTGCAAACTGCAGCAGAAGCATCTGCTCAGGGTCGAGAGGGTTAGGCACCGACTTCAGAACTAGGTTAGGCGTTTCACCATCTGCTTTGCTCTGCTCACAGGTGGGACTTGAGCACCTAATAATGTTGAAATGCACAGAAGGCTCAATCAATCAGCAAAAACATTACGGTGGGACCAGAAGCATTAGTATCGAAAACTGTATTTTTCATGAAGTATTGAAAACCTTTTTTTTTCGGCATGTGATCATTAATTTACTTAACGCCTTTACAAAACGGTGGCAGTTTTCTATGAGACATAAATCACTTGGAGGTGACAACACTAAAAAGTTTAAGGTGATCTTGAAACTTTGGCAACTCAGCAGGACATGCCACTACTATGTTGTTATTGAGAGCGAGCGGCAGGGGAGAGCAGCTGAGGATACTGCGGCAGTGCAGTGAGACCTTAACACCTCAAACAAGGGGGGGGGAAAAAACGTCCATTTTTATGGCCACCTGAGTTCACATATTAACAAGGACCTTTATTGAAAATGTAAAATCTTATGCATGCTTTGTAGTAGATTTACAAAAGTTTTCTGCAATGCATCTGATTCTTGTGTTAGTTCAGTAGTTTATATTCTAGTCTCTCTGTGTCGCGTTTGAAATGTGCGCTGTGGACTGAATGTTAAGTTATACAAATTTATTGCAAATCTAATCACAATAGCTGTTTTTTGCAATGACATATTTACCCCAAATTGTTCAGTCTTACTGTTTGGTCAGGTATTTCCAAGAACGCACCATATGATACACATCAATATCCCATAACACACAGCATAACCATGGGTGCAGCCTTTTCCACCTCAGGGGTCACACGGGGCCGGCTAAGTTCGTGAGAGGACAGGGGCCATTTGCTTTGACTTGAAAGAGATGGAAGACCTCACACCGCTGGAGATTAAACACGTCCACACATAACCCGAGCAAATAATCGAGTATCGGCTGCTCAGCCCTTTACAATACAAGACAGGAGTCTGAGCAATGCGCTCCATTGTGTCTCTATCGTCATCAGTCTGGCACCCTCAGGATAACTACTTCCCTCTCCCCGAGCCACTTCTCATAGCGATCGCGGGGCAGGTGCGGGGCTGGTTTACTTTTGATGTGCCGAGCGCAGCAGAGTGCTTTGGCTCATGCCTTTGATTCATTGGCTCCATTTCAGCCTCACAATTGCGTGGTTTCCTTTGTGCGTTTCAGATCACTGTGGAGAGGCGGCCTGTGAGTACACCTACGTCTTTGCCGTGCACAGATGTTTAAATAGCTTTTTGTGTGGGAACCTAAGTCTGTTACCACTATATCTATCGCAGGTACTGTTAAAAGACTTTTCACAGCTGCTTTTGGTGTGGGGCAGCGTACAGCTTTTTGTTCAAGGCCATTATTCTTTTTTCACAAAATACAATGTAGAGTTGGATTTACCAATACTATACTAGCCACAATGAAACTATTGACGTTGCACCATCATTCACTTTATTACCTTATTTCCTGTTGTTGCCACTGTTTTTTGCTGAAATTAAGCAACGTGAATAAAGTGTTTCGCCCAAGGGCACAACAACGCAAAGCCAAGACAACACATACCCTCATTTTCATTCATTGTTTTCTTATAGGAACCTCCAACAACTTTCCATTTTCCTTCTGCAGTGACTGTTTAACCACCTTCCTCAACCAGACGACAATGTTGTGTCTGTTTTGTGAATCAGTTTCTTGGGGTCAGATTACAGTTTTGTTGAGTGTTATGAAAGCTGTAATGGATTTTGTGAACTGCAGCGTATGAAAATCAATGGAAGATTTGTGCCGCTAGGTGTGTTCCTGACTATGAACAGAAATGGAGGTGGAATCACCCCAGAATGAAGAGTATTCAGAAGACGCAGACTGTAGAGCTCAGGTGTGGTGTGAAACAGGGCCGTAATTTGTAATGCGATGCGGACAATGTTAATTTTGTCGACTAAATAAAGTATTTAGTTATAATTTTAGTCAAAGTAATATTTTTGCTGACTAAAATCAGACTAAAACTAAATTTAAAGTTGTTTTATGAGGCTTTAGCTGTGACTAAAATGTCCAGATATTTTCGTTGACTAAAATGTGACTAAATACAAATGAAAAGATTAGACTAAAATCATCAAAACTTCCAGTGAAAGTTGGAAAGAGTCTCATGTATCATTTAATTCAATTAAAATATGTTGTTTTTATTGAGAAGAAAGATTGGTAAAAATGTATCAAGGTGTTTGTTAAAAAAAAAAATCTATTTACAAAATTCTGTGGATATATCGCACGTTATTGAGGCGTAAATATTCTTTTGGGCTCATCACCATTTATATTTTATATTTGGAAATTTGAAATAAAAAACATTAAGGAGTGGGTAGTGGGTAGCCTTGAAAAATCCAGACGTGAGTCTGGTAAGACTCACCGCTGCTTGATTTCTAAAGCATAACTTACTGAGTAAACCAATCAGCGAAGGGCAGTCAGTGCCGTTATAAGTGGTTTTGCGTTAATATTCAAACAGAATTATGAATGACAAAACTCACCTACTGCCGATGTGTTTTTGGTCATTTACCGCTGATTAGAAAAAAAACTCGGCTCTCCCGGGCACCGCCCGTAGATTGTTATCGAGGGGACTTCCGCATCCCAAGCGTGACTCTGCTCGCAAACAACACGTGACTGCAAATAAACGATTATGACTGCACGATCCGTTTGAGTTCGGCAGGAGCGGCAACAGCCAGCTTCCTGCCCAGACTGATATCCTCAGTGTATAATTACACAGAGGGGATCATTCTGGATCCCAGGCTACGTAGTGAGTAGGTCAGGATTTTCAGGCTGGAGCTCCCTCTGTAGGAGACGGTTGGAATGACAGGTTATAAGATCAGGGAAAACAAGCTGTCACTTTCAGCTAACGGCATGCTAACAAAACTGTCTGAATGTTGAAAAATACTGCCCCGGGATCAACATTATAACAAGCCACCACAAGTTAGGGTTTGCAAGATTCTTTGTAAATATTTCTAAACATGTTGTGTCTGCCATGGGGAAAACATGTCTAAATAAAATCCTGAATTGACAGCTAATAATTGCAATGTTGATTTGTTAATTTGTGTAAAGGTTGTTTATATTTAAATTTTTTGTTTGGAGAATGAGCGAACACAACCAGTTAAGAATAAAACTACAGGAGACTCTCACACACAATCCCAGCAATTGTCCATAATTTGTTAAGGCTCAGTGACTGGATTCTGGAGGCTCCGAGCTTTCAACTGAAGTAGAGCATGTTCATATATGTGTTTGTGTCCTATATAATCAGATCAAGGCAGCACAGATTCAGGTAGTTGCAGCGGTGTGTTTGAAGCTGTAGTTCTTTCTGTACATAACCACCTTTTAAAAGGTGGTTATGAAAGCGGTCTGTGAGTAAAATATAAATGATGTAACACTTTTCTTTCATTGCAAGTTTGTTGTTGTGAGCCTATTGCAGTTTAAAAGTGAACTATTTTCACAGTCAGAGGAAAAAAATTAATATGTTTTAGTGAGATGGATAAACATGGCATTCAACCCTGAAAACAACACTTGTCACAACAGGAGAATAAAAGCAATCATCCCCAATTAAGGGCTGGTTCTGGGTGAAAAGCTTTTTGTCCTGTTTATGGGTGCTTTGACATTACGGCACAGGCAGATCACCAGGCACTCATATTGATCCACTTGGAGCAATTAGGATTGACCAGAATAGTACATCTTGGGCCAACGGGAGGTAATTCAATACTCAAGAGGGGACAGGCTGGATTTTGCCAATACCTATCGGCTGGATGCCTGGGCCTGGCCGTGCATCTATATGAGACAGATACTGAGGAAGTAAGAAGAAAGTCATATATTTGTACACTATTCAACACACCTAATGATGCATACTCAATATAAAAATACAATACTTATAAACTGGTGTTTATAAGCAAAGATTGGTTATGGTTATTAAGCGAATGGGAAAGATGGAAAAGAAAAGAAAAGTACAAATTGTAAATAAAAAAATAAATAAAATGCTTATACATATTGGTAAACTGCATACATTTCTATCTTCGTGTTGTCTTCTTACTTTGGTAATCTTGTAATCATTACGTGATTTTCTTTTGTTAATCATGAATGTTCTTCTTTAACAAAGCTGCGTACAGTAAAGTTAATGTGGACAATTGTAATTGTGTAATCCAGGAATCTGTAATGTAAAGTGTTATGTTGTATCACGGTATCCGGAATGTAAATTCATTTTGAATATGGGGGTAGGCACTTACAAGCTTTCTTGCTTCGGCCTACTCCTTTTGACTTCTTGTTACTTTTTTTGTTACTTTATTTATTTTCTGCACTGCTACAATGTTAATGTAAATAATGTAAATAATCACTCAAATAAATAAATAGTTCTAAGGCAGCTCCAATGTTCCCCTTTTCCTCCCATCAGCATTCCTACAATTTATTGTCTAGGACATATTTCAGTTTGATATATTATACTACCTGAATTCATTTGGAAATGAAAACCAGGCCTAGATCAAAACCAAGCCTGCATTAAACCGCTCTGTGGCATTGTTTCAATAAGCTACTGCAATGTCAAAAATATCCTCTGCGGCATTCATTTTTTATCAAGAGCTTGTATTGCTGATCGGAGAGTGTGACCACTGTGCAAAGCCTTCTCCAGCACATCACAATAATTCTGAATGAGGTACCCAGTTCGCTACACGCTTGTGCTTCCTCTACGCCACACAACCACAGTTGTTGTGGGCGGAGCCCTCACAGATGTGCACGCTGTACAGAACGTCATGAAAAGTTTTGTGAGCCATGATGAGAACAAATGTGGACAAATGCTGCCTTCCGGTGGGGGTTATGGAATCATTCAGAGGTACCAAGGCAAATACTAGAGGAAAGAAGCAACTAAAAGACAACTATGAAGGTAAGCAACATGCAAATGTTATGCTAACAACAGCTAAAGCTGCGCTAACAGCAGGTAAATGCTAATATCAGTAAAATCCCCTTTTAGAACAGCGGTATGATGTGAAATGTTAAATCTATATGACCTGCATGCTAATAGTGAGGGCTGTCCTCTCTCTCGTTTACCGATCAAACAGCAGTGTCTGTTGACGTTGCGTTAGTCTCTGTTCAGCCACAGCCAGAGGTCGATGCCAAAACTTATACCTGGTCAGAGCGGTTTGGCCCTGGCCTAGGCAGTCGAAAAGCTCGCCCAACCGGGTTTACCAGGCACTGGGCTGTGTAGTGTCTGCCAGTGGCTACTGTGAGCCCGATGTGTTGTCCTCTTGGAACATGCCGGTTCCCTGGGCATTCAGGATGTTCACATAGTCCGATGATGGCAGTTTTTTTGTTTGTTCTTTTTGGTAAGGCCATGTATTTCAAATGAAAAATTGATATCCAAGTCTAAGTCTAAAATTATTTATTGAATCTGAGCAGCACTTGAAGGAGCGCCTTCTTGGCCCAGGTCACAGCTCGTCTGTTGATGGCCCTAATTCTTACTGTTAGTGTTGATATGAGCACATCAAGACTCAATAACAAAACAATAAAAAGACACATGCCATGTCTGCACTACTCTGAAACAAAACTGTTGGCATTTCTTGGAAGGTACGACTTAGACAGTTCTATTAGCAGACTATAAAAACACTTCACTGTTTACTCTGGTTGCGCTTTCGTGGTTGCAATCAATAATTGCCCCGGAGTTAATTACATCAAAGAGAAACACAGTGGCTTCCTTTTCTGCCAGTTCTTTCTGATCTCCACTCTGCTGATTTAAATAGTGCCGAGCAACAGTTTCACATCAAGTTTGTTTAAAACTAGAGTGTGCTGTTGTTTCATCTCAGGCTTTGTTTCATGTTTCCGCATGGAGCCTTCTATTCGGCCATTTGTAGTGGCAGAGAAAGCGCGGCGAATGAAAAGGTTTTTGTCAAGGCATTAAAAACACACTTTCTCTTTGTACGCGCCGGCAAAGAAATAAATTAATGTTCAGGATGGGTGATTCTTGTATTTTCCCAAACCAATTCCAATATTGAATGTAAGGTGTCACACAGAGGAGTGTGACAATCTGTCTGATAGACTCATCAAAAATTCATCACGTTGTAGTGGGGTTACATAATTCACCCACGGAACCTAAGTTGCGTTACGGAGTTCCGGGGGGACAGTTTAGACGGTGGGAATTTTCCTAGTTTGGTAGTTGTGTTAGGACTAGTCTGCTCCATTGTTGTTGACGTGTAAATGTCATTAAAAGAAGCATCAGCCCTGTCATTTGACACTCCGCCTCCGACTCCCGTCCTTGCACACTACAGTGGTGACCCCGACATCAGTTCCGCTGAAGATTCCGAGACTGAACAGAATACCGACCAAAACGACATGGCTAATCCTGCCGTCCTCAAATTGCCTGAGTTTTGGGAGACGTCCGCGGCAACGTGGTTCGCGCAAGCAGAGGCTCAGTTCGCCCTCCGTGGGATTACTGACGATGCCACATGCTATTACCACGTCGTCTCAGCGCTCGGGAGCTCTACTGCAGCCAGAACAGTGAGTTTTATCACATCTCCTCCGGCCCGGGATAAATATGCGGGGTTCAAGGCTTACCTTCTCAAACTTTTCGACCTGTCGCGATCCGAACGAGCCCGACGCCTCCTTGCTATTCAGGGCCTAGGGGACAGCAAACCCTCTGAACACATGGACATGATGTTGAACCTGCTGGGTACTGAGGAGCCGAATTTCCTCTTCATAGAACTCTTTCTGCGACACATGCCGCCGCACGTCCAGACTGCGCTCGCAAATACATCTATTGCTGAGCCACGCGCCCTGGCAGAGGAGGCGGACCGATTCTTCCTGGCCACCCAGCGTTTCGCCCCTGACGTGCTGGCCCCGACGCGCAGCTACACGCCTCCTGACACTGGCAAAGGACGCACAGCCACCGACAGCCGTGCCAGCCCAGGATTGTGCTACTTCCATGCACGTTTTGGTGCCAAAGCTAAAAGGTGCCGCTCCCCTTGCAACTTCAACGCGACGGGAAACGCCAAGGCCTGCGCTCAGTAGTGGCCGTGAGCGCAGGCACAAAGGGCCGGCTGCTGTTCATCGAAGACGCCCTCTCTGGGCGCAAATTTCTCTGTGACACCGGCGCCCAGAGGAGCGTCTTGCCAGCTACAGTGGACGACGCCGCTGGGGGGTTGCACGGCCCGCCATTGACGTCCGCCAACGACACCCCCATCCGGACGTATGGCACAAAGACTGTGGACGTATGTTTCGGGGGACAGCGCTTTACATGGGACTTTGTCACAGCCGACATCTCCTTCCCCCTCCTCGGCGCAGATTTTTTGTGCGCCCACGGGCTGCTTGTGGATGTCAAGAATGGCCGCCTGGTGGACGCTTTGACCTTCTCCTCGTTCGCGTGTGTATGTGACGAGGGGTCATACGACGGTCTCTCCAGCTCACTCTCTGAGGGCGACAAGTACCAACAGCTCCTCGGAGAATTCCCCAGCCTGACGCAGCCCACCTTCTCGGCCACCACGGCTAAACACGGAGTCGAGCACCACATCGAGACCAAGGGACCCCCCATCCATGCCAGGGCCCGACGGCTCAACCCAGAGAGACTGGTGACTGCCAGGGCCGAATTCGCCAACATGGAACGCCTTGGCATCATTCGCCGTTCTGACAGCCCGTGGGCCTCGCCGCTCCACATGGTTCCGAAGCCAGACGGTGGTTGGCGTCCGTGTGGAGATTACCGCCGCCTCAACGATGCCACCACGCCCGACCGCTACCCGGTCCCCCACATTCAGGACTTCTCTGTGCATTTGGCAGGGAAGCGCCTGTTCTCAAAAGTGGACCTGGTGCGAGGTTACCACCAAGTTCCGGTGCACCCTGCAGACATCCCTAAGACGGCGGTGGTGACTCCGTTCGGGTTGTTTGAGTTCCTTAGGATGCCATTCGGCCTGAAGAACGCGGCCCAGTCCTTCCAGCGACTGATGGACTCGACACTTAGGGACATGCCCTTCATCTTTGTCTACTTGGATGACGTCCTCGTCGCCAGTTCCTCGGAGGAGGAGCACCTGACGCACCTCCGGGCCCTGTTCACAAGGCTCGACCAGCACGGCCTGATCATTAACCCGGCGAAGTGTGTCTTTGGCGTGCCATCCATCCAGTTTCTTGGGCATCTCATCAGCTGTGATGGGGCTTCCCCCCTCCCGTCAAAGGTGGAAGCCGTCTCCGCTTTTCCCTGCCCGCGCTCGGCCCGGGGGCTCCGGGAGTTCCTCGGGATGGTTACATTCTACCACCGATTCATCCACCGAGCAGCCCACATCATGCGTCCGCTGTACGAAGCCCTCAAGGGCAAGACCCCTAACCAGGACATCGACTGGACCGCCGAGAGGGTCAAGGCGTTTGAGGACACTAAGGCTGCGTTGTGCCAGGCCACCATGTTGGTCCACCCGTCGCCCGGAGCTCCAGTCGCCCTCACAACCGATGCGTCTGACTACGCGGTTGGTGCTGTGTTTGAGCAGTGGGTCGACGGCGCCTGGCAACCGCTCGCATTTTTCAGCCGCCAACTCGTCCCCAGGGAGCGTAAATACAGCGCCTTTGACAGGGAGCTGCTCGGTGTCTGGTTGGCAATCCGCCACTTCCGCTTCGTCCTGGAAGGCCGCGAGTTTACGGTTTTCGTCGACCACAAACCCCTCACGTTCTGTATGTCCAAGGTGGCTGAGCCCTGGTCCGCCCGCCAGCAACGCCAGCTGTCTTTCATCTCGGAGTACACCACTGACATCCGACACATCGCCGGCAAGTCCAACGTAGTCGCGGATTGCCTTTCCAGAGCGATCGTCAGCACTGTGCAGCTGGATCTTGACTACTCGCGTATGTCTGTGGAACAGGCCTCGGACCACGGGATTCAATCGCTCAAAGATTCGGACACCGGTCTGCGCCTGGAGGAGGTCACGGTCGGCAGCTCGGGGGTCAGGTTGTGGTGCGACCTCTCTACCGGCCAGCCTAGGCCACTGGTCCCTGTTGGTTGGCAGCGGGCCGTTTTTGAGGCAATACACGGCCTCTCCCATCCCGGCAGAAAGGCGTCCGCGAGGCTGGTGGCTCAGAAGTTTGTCTGGAAAGGACTAAAGAGAGACGTGCGGGCCTGGGTCGACTCATGTGTAGCCTGTCAGCGCGCAAAGGTGCACCGCCACACCAAAGCCCCATTGGAGCCATTTGCTGTCCCCGAGAGGAGGTTTGACCACGTCAACATCGACCTGGTGGGCCCACTCCCCCCTTCGCAGGGTTTCTCGTACCTCCTCACGATGGTGGACAGGACAACCCGTTGGCCTGAAGCCGTTCCCCTTGCCTCAACATCGTCTGCCGACGTGGCCCGGGCGTTCATCGGCACGTGGGTCGCGCGCTTCGGAACGCCTTCAGACCTCTCCTCCGACCGAGGTGCACAGTTTACTTCGGAGATCTGGAACGTGGTCGCCAAGGACCTGGGGGTCAAGCTGCACCGCACCACCGCATATCACCCCCAGGCTAACGGGTTGTGCGAGCGGTTCCACCGTTCCATGAAGGCGGCCCTACGTGCTAGCCTGACGGACGGCAACTGGGTGGATAAACTTCCCTGGGTCATGCTAGGCCTCAGGACCGCCCCGAAAGAGGACCTGCAGTCCTCGTCTGCCGAGCTCGTCTACGGCCAGGTGCTGCGGGTTCCTGGGGACTTCATTCCTGATGCTACCACACCCTGGTCTGCGGCCAGGCAGCGGTCCTCCCTGCTGGAGGTCGCCAGGGCATTCGCACCCGTTCCTACGTCACAGCACGGCACCCCTGTTTCTAGGGTGCCCCCCAACCTGCGCACGGCAGAGTTTGTGTTCATCCGCCATGACGCCCACCGCGGACCGTTGCGTCCACCATACGACGGGCCCTTTAAGGTCTTGCAGCACGGGATAAGAACCTGGTCGTGGACATTGGTGGTAGGCCTGAGACTATCTCCGTTGATAGGATTAAGCCTGCCCACGTGGACGTTTCCAGGCCTTTGGAATTGGCCCAGGCCCCTCGCCGTGGACGCCCCCCTGCGCCTCGCCCCACTGCCGTGGCTGGGCTCCCTGCTGCCCTGTCAGCTCCGTTACCGCCCAGCCCAGTGGTCTGTCCGGCTGCACCCGACACCCCTTTCCACCCCTCGGCCCCTGCCACCTGTACACGCCGTGGTCGGGCTATCATCCCTTTCCGACGCGGGGACTTTGACTATGGGTGAATTCTGGGGGGCTTGTGTAGTGGGGTTACATAATTCACCCACGGAACCTAAGTTGCGTTACGGAGTTCCGGGGGGACAGTTTAGACGGTGGGAATTTTCCTAGTTTGGTAGTTGTGTTAGGACTAGTCTGCTCCATTGTTGTTGACGTGTAAATGTCATTAAAAGAAGCATCAGCCCTGTCATTTGACACTCCGCCTCCGACTCCCGTCCTTGCACACTACAACGTCTTATTTCATCGATCAATATTAAATGAATAAGAATAGTGAATAAGTTCGAGGTGGTTCCATCTACTTTGGAATCCCAATCACAAAACACTTCACACATTGTTCTCCTAACCAGCAGCGTCGATGGTTTGTACCTGGGGCCTAGAATTTCCTTTAACCTTGCTCTTCATTGACTACTCGTCTATGAGGAAATGCTCATTTAAATCTCAAACATCCATCCTTGTTACGTGTCCCAGTGCAGGGAAATCTGCAGCTTCGCCATTTAACTTTGTTTTGGCCAAGCTCGGCAACAGGTTTTCAAGGTCCTTGCGCAAACATTTGGACGGCAAATGGGCCCATAGAGGCAAAACAAAGCTAAGACCTTGAAAGAAATTATTCATAAGCGGGAAATGATCTTGAGATAGTGGGCAATGTGTACAAATAATGACATTTCTGATTATTTCCGTTTTAATCTAATGTGTTTTTTTCTTTTCTTCATACATTACTTAACATCTACGTAATTTTAAGTAATTTGTTGTACTTTAAATCAGTGGTCCCCAACCTTTTTGATGCTAGGGACTATAGTACCAGTGCGGCACGTGCTTAATTAGACTATGGTGGGCCACGTAGCACAGAAAGCAGATCTTTATACCAGTGTGCTACAGTGAGGCTACAGTATTCTCTCTTCTTTCAGGCTGAATGCAGCAGTTTGGTGTCCTGTGAGAGCGTAAAAAAGGATGCAAATGCAAATAAAAGTGTGTGAGGCTGGAGCGCTTGTGGATTGTAACTACAAAAGTTACGATCCACAACCATTTTATACAATAAACCAGATCCTTACCACATTTTCACACCCCGAGTGTTGTTGAGAGCTGAAGTAACAACAGGATTTCCTCCATAGTGAGATCAATAAAGTTCAATCTTATTTGTATTAAAGTAATACTGATGTGTGAGCAGCTCAACTTATATTTGCATTCAGAAATATGAGAATAGGCTCAATCTGAAAGGAAACATAATCAAAACAATTGCATTATATCACTATGTACCAATACAGCTTTATGCCGCGTAAACAAGCTTAAAGCGGGATTTATTGTTCAGAGCCACGGAGCTGTCAGATGCTAATGCAGATCTCCATTCTCAGGGGTATAAATAAAGACTGAAAGGAAGGTACTCGGGTGTGTACTATTATTACAGAGCTGCGTGGCACATGTTCTCTCCTCCTCACACCTTCTTGACAGCCACAATGCATAACTCTATCACTAAAAGAGAATTGACTTTATGACAATCCATTTCCTAGCGCCTACCAGACTATGCTTTAAACTGACACCACCTTCACTGAATTCATTTCGGGCACAGCGTGTGCCTCCAGGCGCCTGAAGGGGAAAAAATGTCTTATTAAAGAATTTTCGGGGGAATCAATAGCGTCAGATAATTACAATTGCTATGACAACAGAGCCCGGACATAGCAATGACAGTGAGTGATTGTACAGCAGACCCAGGAGACACATGAAGCCACATATGGCGGCGGGAATAGCATCGTGAATCTCAATTAAGCTCCGTCCTCAACTGGGAACGCTCTCGGTCATGCTGCTCACGCAATGTCGGTTTTCTGAACTTTTGACACGCACCGATGCGTGAGGCTAAAGGAGAGATTCTCATGGTGAATAGTTGCTGGGCTCACTCCCCAAGGATTTTTAATTCTCCTGGGATGGACATGTTGAAATTCCTAGGTCTGTTGGGTATGCAAGCTAAGGGGATTGCTGATTATCATGACGGAGGGCGGTAGGGCTAGCCTGAAAACCATATGTACATTCAATGAAGTTGGTCATTCTTTGGCTTTTATGCTTCTCACAGGTGCCTCTTGTTACTATTTTTCAATGGACCACGGTTGATCAGCAAAATAAATGAGGAAGTTCGCTACAGTGTCTGCATATTAGCTTGATCCGGATTGTTGGACTCTCTGACTTCAATTCAAACTGTGCAGCCCGAGTACAATCTGTACACAATTACCTGGAGATGGTTCAAGTTGTTCAGTATAGCATCCAATTAGAGTGGAGCCAGAGTGCTCGTGTACCCAGGGACAGTTTATTCTTTTTATTGCCTTTTTTTTTTTTTATGAAATGTATTACTGTAGTAACTATCCCCTAAGAAAAACATCAACTTCACAAGCGAGTCAACATCCCTCTGAGGAAGGAAGTTTGACGCTCCGTGTCCGCGGGTTGGCTGACACACACAATCTCTGTGATTGGAGTCTGTGGTTTTGGTATTTTCTGAATTTGACAGTTTAAATCCAGATCCATGAGCTACTTCTATGGAACAACAGACAACAGACAGACTTGAGCTCTGGGAACACTTGTGATACTTCAACACACAGAAAAGAGCTACCAAGTACTTACACTGTACTGTTCACAGATTGGGTACAATTAGTTCATTTGGTGCAGGAAAGAGAAAATGCATTCCTAAATGTTTCTTGGCTTAAATATAGGCTTATACTTGCAACTCTCCTCTGGCGCAGATTAATTACATTTGAATAATAGGGGTCGCTTCAATTTTATGTTCCTGCTAATGTGAGCACCCAGGCGAAAGGACCTAGTGGAGAGGACAATTCCTGGTCAGTGCGCGCGTAATGTTTCAGAGGAAATCTTTAGGGGATCCAAGCTGACATTTGACAGCAATCACGACGTTACGGGGAGTTATGAGAACCTGGGAAGCTCATCAAGAAAGCTTTCATGGCCCCTACGGTGAGTGGTACATGCGCAAACCGTAGCCCAGCGTGTGACCATATACAGGAAGCCGCAATGTGAAACAGCAGCTTTGAAGATTACTGTCTCATTCTGTTTGGCCGTGCACGTACATTACCCCTGAATCGCGGTTGATTGGACACTGTTGTTCCGGCCAATCCCAGTCTTAATGATGACAAATGAGTCCCGTGGATGATATACACACAGTCGGCTGCGCGCACACTGTGATAGGACCTGATTTACATGTGCGCCATATTCCTATTTAGTTGGGATGTTGAGTGCTTTCTATTCAGGCAGGTCATTTGGTGGCCAGAGCTGAAAGGATATAGTCGAGTGGTAAAAAAATGTACAGCATTTACGCGCCCCATTAAACTGAGCTTAAATCCATCGATCAATGCTTGTAGTCCGGAAAAGTACGATTTAGAAACTGCTGGATTTTGTGGAAATGCAATATCAAGGGCTCGCTATTAAAGCTATCAGTAATCTATATAAAGAAATCTTTCTGGGGTCAAAAGCAGATGGCCAATTTCCCTATACTACAATGGACAATAACGTGCGTCCTTTCTAGTTGTTTTGAGTCAATGTAAGGTACAAAATGAACCGAGTCAACTATGAATGAAAGCTTGTGCCTTTTATCAATGGATGATCGCGTGTTTTTTGTAAGCATTGAAGCAACAAGCAGAACAGTTTCTGTGAACAGCCCTGTGTGCGCATCCTACACAAGAACACGGGCTATTTTTACTTCAGCCATTGCGACGCCCACATGCTCTGCTTCCCCATGTGGAGACAAAGCATGCAGTAGCTGGCAGCATAAACCTGCCCTTTTAGCCCAATGTAATCCACCTAAATGAAGTAAATATTCCAAAATGACTGTTCCTATAAGTGATGCTTTACTCATGCAACGTACTGTATCTCGTTCTTTTATATCTTTGAGTGCTTTTCATGGCCTTACTTTTGAATGTCCCACCCACAAGGTGCAAAACTATTAGGAGCTTTTATTAGGAGTGTGCATGTAAAACATAAATGGTGTTACATGCACAGTTAGAGCTGGGTACCGTTAACATGTTTTGCCGATACCAGAACTTTAACGATACTTGGTTTTCAATACCGATACCTGAACGATACTTTTTCCGATACCTATGCTAAAATATTTGTCATCGAGAACCAGAAAACAGAACAATAATGTGTGGAACATCTGCAAATTTACAATATCTCGTTCATCTCTAATGTCAAGAGATGTGTAAAAAGTGGGGAATCATTTGAAAAAAAATGGAGGAAACAGAGAAAATATTAGTAATAAAAATGAGCAAAAATTAGGGGGAAAAAATTGGGAAAACTAGAAAAATATTGGGTAAAAATAAAATAAAAAATTGGAGAAATTGGGCAAACATTGGGCAAAAAAAAAGGGTGAAATAACAGTGGAGAAAAAAATCCTTTTATTTAAACTGAAACAACCAAGTCACACCCTTTAATGTTGTCCCTGGGCCAACAGCATCAAAACTTGGATCTAAAGATACTTTTTTTAATTAAGCAGGGGTACCTGCTTTCCCCCTCCTGGAACCGCCACCTTAACGTGGTGGAGGGGTTTGAGCGCCTGAATGATCCTGGGAGCTCTGTTGTCGGGGGCTTCGTGCCCCTGGTAGGGTCTCCCATGACAAACAGGTCCTAGGTGACGGGTCAGACAAAGAGCGGTTCAGAAGCCCCTTATGAGAGACCAACAGGCCCGGTTAGAGCCATGAGGCCGTCCTCCTGTGGACCCACCACCTGCACGACCCGGCAACGGACAAGTGGAAGAAAATGGATGGATGGATGGATGGTACCTGCTTTCGATACTTAAATTTTTTCGATACCGGTAGTACCTAAACTTTTTCCCCCCAATACCACGCTGGTATCATTAAACGGTGCCCTATGCACAGGAAATGTTCCTATCAGCATGTTGTCTTAAAGGAACAGGCCACAGTTTTTCCATACTGAGATATGTTCTTACCTGAGCTTGGACGAGTTGATGCGTACGTGTCTGGTCTTTGTGCCCGTGGAAGAGTTTGGTCGCTTCTAACTTCCCCCCCATTTGCAGCCATATAGGAATATGCTGGGAGAGGCCAAATGCTGACAACATCTTTGGTCGTTTTGCGCGACTGAGGGCACCATGACCATAACTTACTTTAAAATAATCAAATGTCTTTTCTTGTCAGTCATGGCTTCCTGTTTTTGTGCAAATATGTAAATTGGTCGCTTAGCATTTTTGTCGTCCATTATCAGTTTACCCCAGCAGAGAGTTCACTTTTCTCCGGAGCGCTCCTCTCACGGATATGCTAATTTAACATTTTCCTTCTCCCGTTTCTCAAAAAAAAAAATATCCACAGAAACAGATTAACAACTGCTCGAGAAATATTGGCTCTGCAGAAGTAAATACATCATTTAGGGCGTAGTTACTGTGTGGGAAATTTCGACCTCGCTGTCACAAAAGGTGTTGTTTTTAGGATTGTTTGTTTTCTGTCTGGCTTGTTGCGCATTATGCAAAACATGTCCAAAATCCCTCTCAGCTTTGTCTTTCGCCCTCCTTTAACCATTTCATTCTTATTGTAATGAAACTTGGAGGATATTTTCAAGTGGAGGCTTTCCCATAATCCCAGCCAGCGTGGTGATAAGGACGGCACTGACAGGCACACGGGCAGACATCAAAGTGGAGCATGCAAACATCCCCCCCGGGCACCCTGAGGTGGAAGCCAATGGTAAGGACTGACTCAACCCACTGCACCGAGCCAATGGGAATCTGTATGGTGTTTGTGAAATGTGAAGCTACTTTGGTGCCAGGTATGAAATCGCCTCCTACTGACTGTATGGACAGGCCAAGGAAAATAACCTCCTGCCACGGAGTTTGACACAAGTTTGCGAGCATCCTGGCACTGTTAAAAATATAGATGAAGATTGCATTGATCGGTGTCAAGGAAAGGCCTGAAAAGAAAGAGATACTGTATGAGTGAGGTGCAATGACTAGTTTCTGGAACAGTTTGACCCTGTTGGCAGTTGAAAACTTCTGTCGGTATAGAGACGTCAAACACCCGAGGACGGCAGATTGATTATTTGGGATATACAGTATAGACACTGGTGACATACAAGAGATAGTATGAACTTTTTAGGTTTAGTTCTGGATCTTGACACCTCATTTGTAAAGGATTCCAGAACAGAGACCATGTTCTATTAACGCCCACCTGAACCGAGCACATTTTCTCTAGTTTGGAATTACCCCAATCTAAAAGCTTCTTAAAAAAGCGGCAAAAACAAGAAGAAAATGTGGATGAAAATGCAACAAAAAAGCATCAAAAAGTGACAATAAAAGCCACAAAAGGGCACAGAAAAGTAACAAAAACTCAACAAAAAAAGCTATGAAAGTACAACAAAAAACGGACAAAAAGCCACTAAAGAGCAAGTGGCAAAAGAGAAACAACAAAGCAACAAAATGTGACAAAAAGCGATGAAAGTGGCAAAATTGTGCAACAAGAAATGGGTAAATTGAGATGAAAAAAACAACACACGAAAAGGTCCTTTAAGATCAGTTTTGTAGGTCTTAGCTTTCAAATGAGACACTGGCCTAGAGTCTGTAAACTCCAGTCAAGAAACTTGACTAGATTTGGGTAAAGCTGAACGGGAAAAAATGCGCTTGGTTAAGGCGGGTGGTAAGAAGTTAATATGCAAATGGATGCTAAATACTGTGACAAAACCAATATTTTTGGGTTTGTTGTTTTGTTTTGAATATGTCTGATCACATTTACCAAAAAAGCAATAAATATAGCAAATATCAAGTGTCTGCAATGAAGTATGTCTTCAGGAGGGCCATTTAAATGTATTTGTAATATTAGATATAAAAAACGGCTATATTTTCATACATTTCAGAGCTAGATAACTTTGACATCACTGCTTAAAATGTTCTTCTGAATTTTCCCAGAAACTATCTTTTTTTCTCCTTCCAATGATGGTTCATACAAACATTTGGACAAAGTAATATACATTTGAATTTGGAGAGTTACAATTACATTTTGCCAGGAAAGAGTGTATTAAAATAGATGGCCCTGAAGAGGTTTAAAGGGACTATACATAAGTTTAACCACACATAAATATATACAAATTTTAAATTTCTTCCTCATACATTCTTCAGCCTTTTCACTTGCCTCTATATGCCTGTAAATTCACTTGAATAGAGAGTGCCTCGGGTCGAACAAGCAAAATTCCCGCGTACTTTCCAGGGGCAACGTAATGCGTAATGACATCATGCGCATTCACGCTCAGGTGTAGCGCTAGCTGTATCCATCATTAGTAGTGAAGCTGCCGACCGAGAGGTGACTTTGGAAGGATGGATACAGTGAAGAATAAGAAGAGCAGAACCGAAACTCCAGCCCAGACCCCGACTAAAATAAAGAAACGGAGAGTTTATTCCAATGCGACGAAAAGGGCGAAAGTCGAGTCTGACCGCCGTAGGCAAAAAACCAGGGTAAACATCGGAGAGGCTTTTGAGAAGTGGAAAATTCGGAGAGAATCTCTGGGCATGAAAAAAGTTGGCATTACTAAATACATGTGGAAAAAAGTAGGCCTATTGATGCTTTCAAAGCAGCGGAGTCCGTGCATCGCCAGTAGTAGGACGGTTTTTAGGCTACTTGTTTAGCGAGATGTTATTTTTTGTGAGTACACATGAGTACAGTGGTTTGCTTTGCTAATTTCTTGGAATTATGAGAAACAACTATGGTGTGTATCTAAACTTCGTAAAATCATGTTGCTAATCAAATAAAGTGTATGTGTTACTGACTCTCACTTGTAAATGTATGCACATTGCGATCGCCGCAGTAACAGTGGCTTTATTGTACTAGTTTCGAATGGCACACTTTATCAAAGAGACCACTCACATCGACACCCTATGGCCCATCAGCAAAGGTGTTGGTGGGGTCCCATCCCCCAGTTCTGTGACTGCAGGGGAATCAGATAGGCAAGTTTACTTGTAAACCAAATGCAACCCCCGCCCCATAACAAAAAAATAATAATCTTTTGTCCTACTTATCTACAGGGATGACTTCCAGAATGCAGGAGTTGGACCTCTGACAGGAGATCAAGGGTTACAATTGTTGGAGAAAAGGTAAGCATGCATGGCTTTTATCATTTGATGCATACCCTATAGTTTTGTAATTGATGTAAACTGTCTTTGTGTAGCATCAAATCAATGAAGCTGAAGGATGACGCTTTAGATGAGGAGCAAGCTAATAATCTTGAAAACAGTGTGTAAATTACAAATTATTCTCAATGTAATTCAATGTGTATTGAGAATGAGGAGTCACGTGCCGAGTTGGGGTGATTTGGGGGGCCTCTGAGCCTGTCGGACATATTAGCTGCGGATTGGGGGCACGCTCCCAGAATTTCACGCATTCCTCATATTCCAGAGCACTTTAAATTTTGCGCATTTACGTTTTCTGCGAGACAGAGACGGGTCTACGAATACGACAACGAAAAGACAGAAAGTAAAGCAATGCAAAGATATAAGGTGAAAGAAAAGGGACCTTACAGGAACAAGCTCATACCAAGCGCAAAACAGCGGTATGTGGAGAAGCTTGCGGACATTCAAAACATCAACACACGAGCTCCCTGCAGCGGAGACCTGGACCATTTACCTCCGTGCACATACATGGACATAGTAAACTACCTTGTATTTGGTGTAAGTTACTACACGATGCAGGAGTTTAAAAAGCCACAAGTCTTTGGAAAGTTACGAGACTTTCTGCTGTGGCTGGATCCAGGACTTGGTCATCTACAAGCCTCCAGCTGGTGAAAACAGCGTTGTACTGGCAAAAGTAACTTTCTTCACATGCGTTTTAGTGTGTTGTCATTACATTGCATTTAGGGGACACTTCTTGACCAAATGACAAAGTAATAAAGTGCGTGTTTCGTAAACATTACATTGTTACGAGAGGTTCAATGTACACAAACGTTTCCAACATGTTTTGACAGGTCAGAGACTTGCGCTCCTTGATGCTGTGTCCATTTCTGTAACATAAAAAACTGTATCCCATTGTTCCTACGTTTTCCATATCTATCGTGTGAGGTATTGGAGCAGTTTTTAACGCAGCAGTGACTTCCAGGCTGGTAAAACAGTGCAAGAACCTCCGCTACTACCGCGTTAACAACACACGTAAACAATGTGTATATGGTGGCGAGGGGGGATGGGGAGGGGGGCTCTGTGCCGTGACGTCAACTCCTCATTCTCAATATGTTGGTACATATTGCAATATTTTGCTGTTATTTCTTTACTTCCAGAATATAATTTGAAGGAGATGGAGTTTTAGACCCGTATGATTCAGATTATCCGCCACATAATTACCTCATTATGGTATGTTTTATAAAAAAAATTCAAATAGTAATTTTTCCTATCTCTCACTTTTCACTCACTGATTGTATAAAATGCATTTGGCTTGTAAAAGAGCGGTGCATCGCAGAATATGGTCGACAAACTTCCTTGCATTGGGCTGGAAGACGCTATATTGGACATTGCTGACTGTGTTGAGGCAGCCCAAGAAGCAGATCTTGAAGAAGAGTCAGCAGCCGCCATTCCCATTTTCCCAAAACTGGATCGAGTGGTTGTTGAAAGTGACCTTATAAACCAGCAAGCATGCATAGCATACAACAAAAACCTGCTCCAAATGGCCACTTTCCTCCAATTGCCTCTCAGTAAAAGCCACTACAGGGTGCCGCAGCACAGCCACTGAGTGTGATGGCTGTCCACCTTTTTCTGTAAAGTCACATAAACAAGGTACAGCTGTGATATTGGAGTGGGTGAGTTTCCATGCTTTGCACACGTGTTTACCAGAGGAAATACTAAAATGGTACATGTGTGAAGTAACATTCTTTTTAACACTTTTTTGTCTATATAGTTTTGCCCGCATGGCCATAAATTATGGAGTTGGAACAGCCAGCCAAAAGTGAAACATGGGATGCAAGGAGGATATTTCATGTTGTCAACCAACATTCTGCTGTCGGGGAATAACTTCTCCAAGATTGCCCTCCTATTCAAATTCATGCATTTTTCAACATTGTATGCAGTCCAGGGTACCTACTGTCTAAAAACAATAATGCACTTTTGGGAGGAGAAGAGGACTGACTGCTATTATCACCAGATTAGAGTCAAAAGACAGTGGTTGCCCTTGGTAAGTAAGCATATTTACTTTCTAAGCCTGTTTTAGCTGACGGGAGGATGGACTCTCCAGGTAATGCACAAAGCTCTTGGACATCTCAGTATTATAGATTTGCTGGGAATGTTTGTTTTTCATTATTATTTATCCATAATCTATATTTTTTCAAAAAGATCACTCCGCTATGTGCTGTATGTACACAACGATGGAGCTAGACACCATGGACATCATCTGTGCTGTCAATGTGGACAAAAGATGGGTTGGCCGTAAAAGTGCTGCCATGGAGAAGGCCGCCTTTATAGAAACATTTGGTGTCTTCCAACAGGCTGGAATGGTTTCTGGTCAAAAGCCTATACTTGTATGGATAAATGACATTTTATGTTTATGGGCAATTGAACCGCATGGAAACATACACATTATAATTTAAATTATAATACGCTCAAATCTCTGGTGCAAACGCGATATTAAATCTGTATACGTACACAATGGATACAAAAGGGTTCAGTGTCAACGGGTGAACCACAGTTTGTGAATGCATGTGGAAGCAGAGGGAGGGAGCCCAGAGACTCCGCTGACTGGATGCTACAGCGATAACTCAACTCAAAAGTTTGTGGACATACCCCGACCTCAAGCGCAGACACTCCAGAATGCGGTCACTGAGCTTCAGGCCTGCCTTTTTTTTTTTTTTTAATTGTGCACGGAGGACAATATTGTGAAAGATGACTGGCGGAGCACCTTCAAAAAGGCAGCCTCAGTCAACCGTGGTCTGCATCTGTAGAACAGCTAGACCGTATTGATAGTATAGAACCCGTGTGACGGCAGGTGATAAATGGCTCATCTCCGCTCCAATGGGATCCGCCAACGCACTGACACTGTTAATGTTGATGTTGTCAGAATGCGGTGCCTTGCTGTTTGTATGTTGGGAGCAGATGCATAATCGCTAGCGCTCTGTAGGAAGCCTGAGCTTATGTAAGGTCGCAAGTTATTTACAGCCTCTGAGATTGCTGCAGTTTCAAGGGTCTCTCCCCCATTGCTTCATTGTCCCAAATATCCATTATCCATTTAAGGGTTATTGAAAAACCTTTGGCTACACTGGCATTTCACATTTGGTTTGAGTTTATGGACATCACAAATATAGAGGAGCGCCACCTGATCTTATACATTATGCCAAGGAGCTGAAGGAAATATAATACACTCTTGAAATGGAAGGTCTAAGGTATTTGGCAGGAGTATCTTCAGCGATGTGCAGTGTTGCTCAGTGTCCTCCTGGTGTCATAGCAACAGCGCACAGGCACGAGCTGACTGATGATGTTAAATATTGAAGTCACCGGTTTAGTGGCGAACCATGAGGGATCATTTCAGGGTTACCTGTAAAAACAATTCGCATGTGAAACGTATAATACCCTACTGTATGTTATATTTGCCGGCAACTGTTTCTGCCGTTTTGCATCCCACTCTACTTCCCACAACACAGATTGGATAAACAATTCATGGGCTGGCAGAGTGAGTTACCGCTGAGATTGACCGGGTGCGAGGTCAGATGGGAGTAAAGGCAAAGAAACAAAGCATGAGATGTGAGCCGTACTCTCACGGGAAACGGTTTTAATTTTTACACAAAGACTGATGGCTGCGGGGGATGTTTATAATTTATATTATTTCCTTCCATTGTCCAAAAAAATGAGTTTCAAAACAAGGTGAAACGTATTCTTTGTGGGTTATGGATTTTCTTTTTCCTGGATGTCCCCGTGACCTCCGCGCAACAAAAACATCAATCATGCAAAAGCAGTTACACGCTCTCATTAAAACACTCCTACACTCGGCTCCATGAGGTTTTGGCCGAGTGGAGGATAAAAACATACATAAAAAATAGGCACTTATCAGCTCGAGTTAATCTGTTTCTGCCTGTGCAACCTCTGAAATTGTGCTGACTCGTACAAATGGTAATATAAGCTGAAGTTTATTTTGGGTAGGTCTAGATGCTTCTGCAAATGCTGTAGGTGTGTGTGTGTGTGTGTGTGTGTGTGTGTGTGTGTGTGTGTGTGTGTGTGTTTTTTCTGCAAACAATATGTATTTAAAAGAAGTACTGTTGTCAGTGGCTGTTATTAATGTGAACACTGAGGCAAGGGGAAGATGAACTGATCTCCCAAAAGGTACAAAGTTACATATATCCTTTTACCCTCCGCCTTAACCAAGCACAACCGAGCATTTTCTCCAGTTCGCCTTTACCCAAATCTAAAAACTTCTGGAGTTTACAGATTACAGGCCTACAGAACTGATCGTAAACCTTTCCCCACATTTTGGTATGTTTTTTTGCCTCTTTTTTGGCACTTTTTTGTCGCGTTTTCATAGTTTTTTGTTGTGTTTTTGTACTTTTTGTTGTGTTTTTGTTGCTTTTCAGGCACGTTTTTGTCGCTCTTTTGTGACTTTTTTGTGGCTTTTTGGTCGCATTTTCATCACTTTTTAGTCATATTATTGTCACTTTGTTCTTCTGTTTTCATCCTCGTTTTTGTCGCTATTTTGACACTTTTTCCAAGAAGCTTTTAGATTTACGTAATGCCAAACTGGAGAAAATGTGGTCTTGTTCAGGCGGTGGTTAAGAAGTAAACAATTTTTTAAATTAATTAATAAAAATCTGTTTTTTAGGCAGTATAGCAGCCAGTGGCGCAGAGAACATGTCATGGGTAGAACGAAGAGTTGATTCAATTAGATTCCAACAAATTCTGAAGGAAAACATAGCACCGTCTTTGACTAAGCTGAAGTTAAAAGGCAAATGGCTTCTATAAGTTGGAAATGGGAGATGGTAACGAAATCTGAACAAGCTCCTGACTCATGCTTTGCTTGCACGCTACAGAACAAGACGACCATGTCAGTGAGATTAGCTGATAAAAAACGGTCAACACCATAATCATTCTGAACATAACGTGAAGTACAGATAAAGTACAAACACATAGACATAAACAACTGATTCACTGGTAGGCAGTTACCCTCTCTGCGTAGGGAAGTGCAAGACTAGGATAAAAGGCAACTGTCAACGGAGGTCTGGATTTATCTCTCTCTCTCTGAAGACACCAGCTGGTTATACTGCTTTGTAACTACTGTAGGAACAACGGCTATATCCAAATAACTGTTCTCACGTGATACAAAAGAACCAAGTCCTAACAATTGGTGCCGAGACCAGGATATCTTCGCGAGAAGAATTGCAAGAAGAGTAGAGAGGATCGCTGTTATTATTGTTTAAATGTTTATTGTATTTTTTTTCTCATCAGCGCCTCGGATGAGACAACAGGGCGATCCCCTAATTGGACAGGCCAAACATTTGCAGACGTGCGAGCCGCAGCCTGAGTGAGGACGGGACCACTCAAAGGGGAAAGGTGCCACAGAAAAAGGTAAGCAGAAAACCTTTTGTAAATTTCTGACACACTCTAGCGTGTTGTTTCCCTATATTTGAGTGGCCTCGCTCTTAAGGTTTGGTACTTCCCTATTTTAAATTTTGACATACACTGAAGAAAGGCAAAAGAAAGTGGAAAAAATGTGTTTTCCGTTCCTACTTACAAGGACTCATTTAGATATGTTAAATCCGCAGGTGTCAGGGACCACTATATAAACTTGCGGTGGTCAGGGACCGTAAAAAAGTCGGCTGGTCAGGGATCCGGTCAGGGATCGAAAAAAAGCCGCAGGCCTGAATTTTTTAATAAAATAAAATAAAAAATAAAATAAAATAAAATAAAATAAAATAAATAAAATAAAATAAAATAAAATAAAATAAAATAAAATAAATAAATAAATAAATAAAATAAAATAAAAGGAAAAATTATAATAAATAATAAATAAATAAATAATTGTGCTTGGTGCTGAACCAAGAGCCGCAGGCAATTGCGTACTATAAATCTGAACAGGGGGACGGTGTAAATCAACAGGGGGTATGTGCACAAACAAAACTTAAATGGCTAACTGCACTATAGTGCTATTTGGAATGAGATCTCACCCTGTTGAGGCCCATGGATTAACAGCCCATGAGGTTCTCACAGGTAAAAAATGCCATGTCCTCAGAGTGTAGGGCTAAGCGCCAAAACAATGTTGTTAAAAGAGCAACGCTAGTAAATAAATGAATAAATGAGAATATTAAACTCTGCTGTGAAGTTCTTATACAAAGGCGTACAAGAAACCTTGTCGGGGAACCCTTGGACCTGGAGTAAATACAAGGAGATCGGGTGATGAGAAGACAGAACAAGTGGAGGGACAAACTTAAAAACATTGGACCATTGCAAGTGGTAAGAGCCTCTTCGTTGGTGATGTATTTTCAGTTTAGGCTTTGTGGGTGCTTTGTGGGTGCTGCTCATTGCAGGTTTGTTTAGGTCAAAAAGGAAGGGTTTAATGGTGGTTTCTTTCTTATAGTTAAAAGGAACAAAAGAAAAAAGGGAAAAAAGAAAATTTGCATTTGGATTAAACTTTGGAAGATAGAGATCTATATTCGTTATTAATTTAGTTAAAACAACAAATAATAAGGCTTTGACTCGTATTTCTGTTAAAAGGGATTGACCATGAGAGAAATTAATTTTTGATTCTGGTAAGAATTGACAAACACGTCGAAATCCACGATGGATCACATCAAGAGGTGCAGTCTGAAGGATTGTCATGGCCTTCATAGTTTCCTGATTTAAATATCAGCTCAGGAAGAGACGAAAGGAAAATGCCTCAAACTAGAATTGAAAGACTCGTTTAAAGCTGTGATTCCAACACAAAAGACAAGTCTGTTCCAAAGTTATGTCCGAAAATCGGCGATGTTGTAGATGGCGGGAGTATGGGGTTAAAAAATTCAGGCGCAATGTGGCGCCCCCTCCAGCAGATGGCGCCCTAGGCGGCCGCCTGGGTCGCCTATGCCTAGGGCCCTGGATTCTTGCCATATTGGGAGCCTACGAGGTATAAATTCTGCAGGGTGCCCAAACCTTTCCTTTTATGTTATTTTGATAAAATAAAAAATATGTTATGGCAATGTCTCAACTCTAACGTCATGCCTTTAGGAGATCATTTAATGTTCCCATTGCTTCTTTATTCATGTTAATAGAAATGCTACAAAATGGATATTGCATCACCTGATATCGTAAAAACAATGCATACTTTCTCCCAGTATGTACATGGTGCTAGCAAAAGTGGTTTCTTTGCCAAATATTATTTCTTGTGTAAAAACGGCACATTCTGCCCGCACAACTTTAACCACTTTCTGAGTTACTAACTTGCCAGATTCTTCAAAAATTAATAGGGGCAACTTGAGACCTCAGTAAGCACTGTCCATCCCTCATGTCCTGCGGCAAAAGAGAGCTTTATCACATTGTAGCACCTCCAGAGTGTTTTAGAATTTCCAATTTCTCGTTCGCTGCAATCACCAGTGGTTTGCCCCGAGAACCTGAATACGAAGCAGAGCGTGTGATGTGCCCAGTCAGATCGCACATACCCGCATCCTCTCTTCTGACGCCCCACTGTGGCGCCTCTTATTTGGATCAAGCCAAGCTGTCGCCGATTAAAGTAGGACAACAAACACTGTCGAACGCGCTGTTATCGGACTGGAGACACGGAGTCCACTTTGTTGTGGCGATAAGAGACTATAGGCAGAACGTCCTGTTTAACCAACGTTCCCCTGGGGCTGGAACAGACTTCTGTAAAGGCACAAGGCAAGTTAGAACTGCCACAGTTAAACATGAGGTATAAAGAGGCCCAGGTGTCTTGCAACATGGCCTTGCTGCTTTGGAAAACTGAATTCTAAATTAAGTTCAGTTCTGTTCTGTTAAAGTGAATTCAACACCTCTAGGCCCTTGCACTGACGGGCAGGAGCGCTAACCACTCTGCCACAGTGTACAGTACCTTCTAAATGATGCCTGTTTAACACGCTGTCAGTCAGTTCTTTGTGATCGAACCACATATTTAAACACAGCACATTGTTGTAAATATGCCAATGACATTGTGTACTTGCAGGCAGCATTTATTGTGACTGTCCCTGGCGCTAGTTGCTTCTATTTTTGCAAAGGCGCTAAGGCACAGGTTTTTATGGCCAGAGGCAGCCGAGTCTAATCCGGAGTCTGTTTCGCCGAGCTGCATTTCCATGTGCTCGTCTCGCCTCAGAACACGACTGCCGCGGCTGCAGAAGGCTGCCACTTGTCTCTCCCTGGCAGATCGGGCGCTCCAATGTCTGCTGTAAAATAAATACTTGGATCTGGCTGGAGATAAACCTATAAATAAATTCCTATTAGACAATGAGCCATGTCGTGCGTTCCCCGCTGTGCATCTCGTTGACAGCGTGCTAACAAAGATCTACAGCCGTTAGCTTGACATCTTGACCTCAATTGCTGTATTTTCCTTCCAAGTTTTTCCTGTCAAAATCCTTAGTGCTTGACAGTGCATCGCAAATGAAGCGCCGGATTATTTTTCGCTTTGAGGAAAACACGCGCACATTTGAAAAAAAACAAAAAACACTGACACGGCATCACATAAAGATTCAATCAAATTCTTTAACACTTCTAACACTTCTTTATCTCAATGTTTGCACTTATTTCAGCAGAATGACATTATCTACAACACTTTGTTCAGTGGTAACAGAATGAGCCGGTATAAAAGGTCTTTCCTGAGCTGGGACATCAGAAACACAAACAGTAGAGGGGAGCAGAGTGAATAAACAGACAACGTGTAGTTGCACAAAGTAGAGAATCCTCTCAAAACGATCATGCAATTAGCACAGGAAAGATGTGGCCATTACAACCAAACAACACTTTGTTAATGCTGGAAAAGCCTGTGGCACTCGATCTTTTAAAAAAGTCTATACAATACCCCAAAGTGTCTATCTTGGCTTTTATAGGCAATGTTGTGAATTGTGAGCTATTAGGTGTTGTATAAGAATCAAGGTGTTACCAACCATAACATTATGACCACTCCAGGTAAGAACCGAATATTTCACCCCTGTTGTAGTGTGTGACTGGGATGTAGCGTAGAGTTTGTAATGTTTAAGAAATTATGTCTGAACACCTTTACGGTGTAGGTCATCATGATATCAGGCAGGTGGTCATAATTTTACGCATGATTGGTGTTTGTAGACAACAGCTGAGGTACAAACACTGCACATACACAAACAAGTCCAATTTTAGGCATATGCACATTTAACTGTCATACAAAAGTATAAATGTAAGCATAATTTGACCAATATTTAGAAATGAGAAGTTGACAAAACTTGTCTTTCAATGAAGCAGAAGAACATTGGCATCATTATTCATGCTTGGCTTGAACAGTATTGAACACAGCACATAAACATACTGGATTCTCAGTGGGGAAAAAAGTGTTTGCTGGAAAACAATAACGCCTGTGCAGCTGGTGGGTGTCCCTCTGCCATAACTTCCCAGCTGCGAAACAACTCCATGATTTACACTTGGAAAGCGCTCACCGGCATTCAATATGGGACCTCTGCATGCTGTTTATTTTTCTATTCCGACTGACTCATCCAATCCAATCCAACTTTATTTATAGAGCACTTTAAAAACAACAATGTTGACCAAAGTGCTGAATACAGCAGTAAAAATTACATTAATAAACAAATAAACAAACAGTCAAAAAAAAACAACAACTACAAAACATTCAAAAGTCAAACTTCTCAGGCTGTGTTAAAAGCCAAGGAAAAAAGGTGCGACTCATGACCATATATACCTTGCTTTTCCAAGTAACCTCTCTGGGTAAGAACAGTCTATGTCAGAAGATTCTGCTCTATTGTTAGGACCAACAAGTCAGCACGTAAAGTTAATTATTTTTAAGTCTTGTTGTTCAACAGACACAAATTAGTTTTGTTTCTCCGGACGCACAACTAATAAGGTAAATTATGGCAGCGCCACAAAAAACACCACATGAAATAGATGAGTTTCAAACCTATATTCCCCGACCAGTGTACTGCTGTAGAAACGGAGGTATTTTTCTTCAAATAAAATGAAAAAATACATTATCCTGCAAGTATAAAAACGTTTAACTGTGAACCCTGAAATAGATCTGTGTCTATGGCTACACTGCACAAAATGAAAGTCCTGTTTGACATCAGTACAATGCTGGTATACAGTGATATTTGGGAAACGGCACAAATATCTAAATGTACTGTTTGTCATGCATCAATATCAAACTCTTCACCAATGTGAGATAGATGGATATTCAGGAACGGGCTTGTCTTTTTTCTTTTTCTTTTTATCATCTTATTGGCTCATATGGTATGTATGCGCCGATATGTTTTCATAGAGTGTTGCTTTAAAAAGATAAAGACCCCTGTTTCTGTTTTGATGAATAACAAGCACTTCCCAATAGAGCAAACTAGAGAAATACGGCACATTTAACACACATCTCTCCTAGATCCAAGAGGAGCAGCCTGGATGTAACAGTTTCTACTTTCAGTCTTGCTGTGAAGAGAAAGAGAGAGCCCTGCCTGGCGTTCAGTGAGGAAAAACAACACAAAGGAGCTGACACGCATCGGAGACTGTTCCCACACAGCTTGTGGTTTCCATGTGTCCTGTGGCTGATGAGCAGACAGACAGGACAGTGTGCGACTGGCACAAACACATCCCTGTGGTGGCTCAGCGCTGGCGGGAGAACAGGTTCCTCAGGGCGTTGTTGTAGTTCTTATTGAAGGCCGTGTAGATGAGCGGGTTGAAGAAGGAGTTGGAGTAGCCCAGCCACAGGAAGATGCTTTTCCAGATGGGCGGTATGTCGCAGGAGCACAGCGGCACGATGAGCTCGGTGATGAAGAAGGGGATCCAGCAGAGCACGAAGACCCCGATCAGAATGCCCACCATGAGTGCCGCCTTCTTCTCCTTCTGCTCGCGCCACGTGTCCCCGTCCGTCTGGAAGGTCACGGTGGCGTGGCGGACCGTGAACACCATCTGCGGCTGCCGGGTTTCATCCTTTACCTGCGCAACCAAGAGAAGACAGCGCGGAGTCAGTATTTTACTCCACTGATTTGATAGCCCCACCGAAACAACATCAACGGGCAAGGACACAACTTGTCCGCCTTGCCCGCCTTGCCTTGGCAGACCAAGGCGCCGCAGGGCAATTGGCAGGTGCTAGAGTCACATGACCAGGCCAATAAACACTTAGCATTCACTTGCTCTTGTGTGCTTTTTTGCATCACAAGAGCTTTTGAGCTTTTTTTGCAACAGCTCAAACAGTTGTCTGTTCAGAACCTGGGAACCTGCTCTCAGACGGCAGGAGTTGTCTATCTTCTATGAAGGTAGACAACTCTCTTGGTCGTTTCTGTCAAATCTGTTGGCCCTCTGGGGGCCCCAGGCAGCTGCCTGCTTTGCTTTACGGCAAACTACGCCTCTGGGAGGTGTGAGATTATTATTATTCGAGATTATTCTGCATCAAAACAAAGACAGACAAAGATAGCAATTACTGCAGGGAAAGAATCTGCAGCTTGACAGAAGATGGATTACAAGTCAGAATCAACAGGTGCATCAAGCCATCCGGAGCTTATTCGTATTTCTATCATTTCTTATGCACACATTGTGGAGCTTAGGAGCCAGCGCCGCGGCTAAATCTCAGTTTTCTCAGACTCTGCCAGCACAGCTAGGAAAACATTCGCTGTAATCTTCTGACTTATTATTTTCTCAGGAGCAATCTGTGGGTTTTGTTTAATAGCTGCAGTCAGGCCAGTGACTTTAGAGACGTGGACAATGTGAACATACTGTAGTTGGCAGCTTTATGTATGTGTGTGTGTGTGTGTGGCACAGGACAAGACAAGAGGCGAGCTTGCTCACCGCCAGCTAAATGTGTTTGGATCAATGGAGGTCAGCGAGGCCTACAGCAGATAAGTAAATCCATTTAAAGTGCAGAGCTTATGGCGTGGCAGCAGTTCGAGTCTCCACAGTGGAATGAGGATTTTAGTTTGCCACCACGCTGTACTGTACAAAAGACATGGTGGAGCTAAATTAGATCTTTTCTTTCCTGGATCGGTTACAGTGTGATGCAAGCTGAAGCTTAGGGGGCGTAATCTTGAATATCTTTCAAAAAATATTAACATGGAAATACGTGATCTGAATCTGTCAAAAAGAGAGATGCTGCACAAGAAACATTATACGGCAGCATGAATAAAGAATAGTATGTTAATGTTTTTGGTATATCCTAGAGATTCTATGAGAATATTTTAATAATAACAGTCACAATGAACCAAATGATATCGAGTGTGCTTTAAGGCATCTGGTGTATTCCTCCCGCTTTTTTATGCTCCTCCTGTAAGTGGAGTTAGACTTGTTCTTGGCTCCACATTTGATCAAGACTACTGAGCACAAGGTTCAGGCTTATTGTTATTGTTAGGGCTGGGTACCATTATTTATTTATTTTTTATACCGGTACTTAAACGATACTTGGTTTTTGATATCGATATCTGAACACTACTTTTGTCGATACCTATACTAAAATATTTGTCATATAGAACCATAAAACAGATTAATAATAATAATAATAATAATGCATCGGTTTTATATAGCGCTTTTCTGGACACTCAAAGACGCTTTACATTGCACTATTCATCGGCCCCTCCGACCACCACCAACCACTCACTCACTCACTACATTCGCCAGGCTTCCTGGTGTTCCCAAACGGTCTCCCATCCAAGTATCGACCAGGCCCTTCCCTGCTTAGCCTCCAAGGTCTGACGGGATCGGGCAGAGCAAAGGCGGTATGGCCACAATAATAATGTTAATTTATTCCTTTTCCTTCCATTTAATTTCTTTTGCATTTGTATCATTTGTTTGAGGTGAAACAACCAAGAAACATCTTTTAACTACAAAAGGGCATCATACTTGTTTTTTCCAATTTTTTCCCCACTTTTTTTTTTTTAACATTTTGATGAACAACAGCATAAAAACTTGAATGTAAAGATTTTATATTTCTTTTTGGTACCTGCATTCGATACCAGTAGTCAAAGCCATGCAGCCATTATGTGCCTCTTACATAATGAAAAGTACACATACACTACTTTCCAACCACCACTGTAAGTGTCCTATATTGCAGACAGGGGATAAATTAAAAAGTGGCCTGATGACAATGGCTCGTTGGAAAGGGCACCGAGGGCATGGAGGGACATGAAGGCGAGTGGATGTGGGCCACTTCACGGCTCTAAATGAACACCGATGGGAGGCTTGCGGAGGCACAATGTCCTCTGCTATTGTTATAAATCACTAAGGATGGTACTCCTGTCTGTAGAGTTAATGCTATGGAGAAGGATTGTGATGATGCACAGTGGGCCAAAACTTCTTTGCCTTGTTTGAATAATTCATAAAGCACATACACAATGTAGGATTACGGACAGAAAATTGTGTTGCAGAACTATGTATGTTCTTGTCTTTTACAAGACAGGCCGTGTGAAAATGCAAATGTTTTGTACGCGCACTACAAAACACAATCAGTTATTTATTTTATTTGTTGGTTTATTTGGTCGGGACAGTGCATGTTAATGAACATACATGGGTCTCACGCAAGTAAACACGCCACACCGGATTGTAGCCTAATATGTAGCTAATTTCCATCCGTCGTCCCCCAGTCACACTCTCATTCATCCTGGCCTATTGTACATGTTTTTAGTGGTAGGGGAAACCGGAGCACCTGGAGGAAAGCTACACAGACATGGGGAGAACATGCAAACTCCACACAGAAAGGCCCCGTCCAGGTGGGAATCGAACCCAGGACCTTCTAGCTGTGAAGCACGAGCGTGAACCGCTGTGCTACCGTACCGTGCCGTTTGAGGAGAGATTCAAACATTAAACATTTTATTGCCATTTTTCACATGGCAATATTATGTTTAAAACATCTTGCAGGTGCCCAGAGTCAGGACTAAATATGACGAGGCTGTGTGTCAGTTTGATAAGTGTAATTCTATGTACTTATACACACCCTGCCTGCTCTGTGAAGCACTTTGAATTAGTTTGTGCAAGAATTGTCCTCTATAAACTGGTCTTGTCTTGGCTATTGATCCTCTGAGCTGCCTCTTCACTTCCAACCTTCCAACACGAATATGCCATTAGCCTACACATGTCTTTGATTTGTAATCCCTTGCGCAGCCCCCAGCTCCTGTGTACACTCCATATGTGTGTGTTTGATGCTGGAGCAGGTGTGGCTCCTGTAAGTGTACCAGGATCTGTGATGTCTCTTGTGTTTCTTACTTGTAGCACTCAGCAAAAGCCTCTGTTTATTTGACTGTCTCTCCTCGAATGTGGTGTTGAAAAATATCGATCCGCCGATATATCACGATATTACGTCACGCAATTCTCGTATCGATCCAAAAAGCGCCCGTATCGATATTTAAACATCTATTTTTGTTGAAATATTCACTGCAGCGTCTCTCTTTGGTCCTGCACTTTTACTCCCGCCTGCTAGATGGCAGCACAGCTCGCTTGAGTAACACTAGAATCTAGTGAGAGTTAGAGAAATACAGGAAAAGTTTTACCATGGAAAAGAATGAGCTATCAAATGCCCAGGGCTCTTTTAAAACTCTACATTTGGCCTCACTTTGGCTTTTACAGCAAAGACAGAGACCTGGATTATTACGAGAGCCACCAGCTGTGTGCATATGTGCTGAGCGTGTCGCCGCTGCGTTCGGAGAGGATTTATCTTCATAGCACTAGCATGGAATTATCTTAGTAGCATTTTTTTACGGAATAAAATGAAGCCGAAGGAAAACTAAATACAGCAGGCTCATGTTAAACTTGTGTCTCGCCACTGCAGTACTTAGTACAGTACTGTAGTAGTTTCCCCTCGGCTTCGTTTGTGTGCTACTGCTAACTCAAAAATATTTCAAAGAGATGAGCGTATAGTCACGGTGATGCCCGTGTTGTCATTATGTCCCTGATCTATGAGTGAAACCTGTTGTGGAGTAGATAAGGTTTTAAATGCCCCATCTGAGTTATTAATTATTACTAAACTATTATAGGATTATGAGACAATCACAGGACGTCCCAAGGAAAATCAACCAATAAACGGAATGTGCCAAACTGCTAAGACGGTGAGAGTGATTTCCTACGTAATCAGACCCGACAAGATGAGTCGTTTCTTCCTCGATCTATGATGAGGATCGTCTTGACTATAACACTTTGATCTGATTTATCACTTTAAGAATTCAGAGCGTATCTTCAGAACATGGTTGCAATGACAGTATGACACCCAACACATGTTAACCGGAGGGCTTCCACTTTCAACGCGACCTCTTTCATCAATCAGAATCAGTCGTACATCAAGTACATTTACTATTTGAAGTAGCAGTAGTAGGGTTGTGGCAGTTTTATTATAAAACACTGTACAGCACTTTAATATTATTTTGAAGTGAGTAGAACAGACATGGATACCAGTTTTTAGCGACGGGACCTGACTGACTTGTTGACTGACTTTGTTGGCATCATTGATGTTTATTTTAATCAGTATATTTTGTGCAGAGAGAGGGGATGGGATGTGGTGTTTTTTTGTTTTTTGTGCTAGTTTTGCTCTGTTAAATTGACCTCTTACCACCCGCCTTAACCGAGCACATTTTCTAAAGGCTTCTGGACTGGAGAGTTTACAGCCTATAGTCAATGTAATGCCTCATTTTAAAAGCTAGACCTACAAAACTGTTTTGTAGAGTTTTTCCTCGCATTGTCATCACATTTCTGTCGTATTTTGTTGCTTTTTCTGCATTTTTTGTCGCCTGTTTTGTTGAGTTTTTGTCACTCTTTCGATGCTTTTTTGTGCTGCATTTTCATCCTTATTTACCCGATCTTGACACTTTTTTTTGGAGACGCTTTTAGATTTGGGTAAAGTTGAACTGGGGAAAACGTACCTGGTTAAGTCGGGGGTTAAGAGGTTAATTATAAAGTGATATAGCTTATTACAGACCAAGTGACTCTGGTCTGATACATGCATCCCAAATAGGAAGAGCATCCATATATTTGTAAAGCATCTCTCATCGGCTGACATGTTTGAAATGTGCTGCCTCCAACACTCTCTCTCTCTCTCTCTTCTTAAGTGAAAGTAGGAGCTTTCGCAAACTGCGTTTTCCGGACCTGAAAAGTCGGACTCAATTTCCGTGGGGATAATTTGCCTGATTAAATGTTTTCCTAATGCCTTGTCGGATGGAGCTAGACCTTTGTGTCTGTCGATTAGGGATGCGCCAAAGCCAGGAAGGTGCAGAGGTCCTTTAAACATGCTGCAGGAAATATTTATAGCCACCTCCTTTTCAGCCTATATGCACATTCATTCAGTATCGGATGATGGCGATGAGTGGGATTGCTCCAATAATTGGTCCATACGCTCGGGTATGAGACGTTTATGTTTGATCTGAAAGGCCTGAATAGATTATCAAAAGAGAGCAGTATCATCATACTCATGAGCAGTAAATGAGAGCTGAAGTGATGGTATAATCAAAATACAGCTCCCCATTAAGGTTTCCTCCACAGTTTATAGACAAGTGATGTGAAAACAACATGTGGCGCATCTAGTTCCAACTGTGATTCTGCTTTTAGGCCTGGTTTAGTCATTTAGACGGACAATATTGCTGAACCTCATGCAATTATTCAACATTTATACATTTGAGAAATAGCGTTCTGGCAGATACTTGATCCAATGCACCATGAGAAGTGAAAAAGCCCAAGAGAAACAGTTGTCACGCAATTACTCAACACATTTGCACGCTTAGTTAAAAAATGATTATAAGTGTCTGGAGTTATTATTGAGAGGGACGGCCAAAAGAAGGTCAAAAAGAAAAACTTTATAAACTGTCGTACTTATGTTCAGTGTTACACTCAGCAGAAATGTCACCGCCGCTTTCAAACACTGGAGCTTTATCGGTGGCATTTCTGTCTGCAAATTCTAGGGCTTTTGGAAGTCACTGGCAATTAACCCAGCATTAGGCAAAGACGAAATGTAAAGTGCATGCCTACTTATGAAAAGGAGAAAAAAGTATGTAATAAAAATACAGAGATGATCAAAACTGAGTTCTGAAGTGAATGAATTCTTACATTATTTACTTGGACAAAGTTTAGACTGACCTCTGCCATGGGCGTGATGGTGTTGGTCTTGCGGGAGCCGATCCTGAACTTGGCAGCCTTGTAGATCTTCCAGTAGACAAAGAGCACCACACAGAGCGGCAGGTAGAAGGCTCCGAAGGTGGAGAAGATTGTGTAGGAGGGCTCCTGGCTGACTTGGCACTTCATACCCTCTGAGTAGGTCTCTCCCCAGCCAAACAGTGGAGACAGGGATATGATGGAGGACAGCAGCCACGTCAGCGCGATCATGATGTTGGATATCCTCTTGCGTGTCTTTAGAGTGTACTGCAGGTGTCTAGTGATTGACCAGTAGCGGTCCAGGGCTATCGCAGTCACGTTCCAGATGCTAGCAGTGCAGCACAGCACATCAAAGGAGATCCACACCTGGCACAGCACACGGCCTAGCTTCCACAGCCGGCCATTGAGCTCATGCACCAGGCTGAGGGGCATGACCAGAGCTGCCACCATCACGTCAGAGATGGCCATGGAGGCCACCAGGTTGTGTGGCACTCGGTGGAATGTCCGCACCCTCAGGATGGTCAACAGCACCAATAGGTTCCACACAAAGGTGGCCACGGCCAGCATGGCCAGGAGAGTGAGCGTGAGCACGCTGAAGACAGAGAAGGGCCTGTAGATGTTGCCTCCAGAGTCATATTCCTCTAAAGCTTCAGTGGAGTTTCCTGTCAGGCCACTGCTGTTGGAGTGTGCCATGGTGCGGCTCATTGCCCTGAAGCCACAGACACTCTCTCTGTACGTCTGTCAGGCATTCTGAGAAAGACAAGGAAAACCAGGAGTAAATATGTCTGAACGAGTCTCTAAAATAACATAGCTTTCCCTCTTTCTGCACTGCCATTCAAAGCTCCAGTGATTTTCTTACAGCAACATCACGGCCTTGACATTCGTGGGTCACATAATCTACCTCCAGCAAGTGCAGTTCCATTTACATTGAAACATACTGTGTGGCTTCACTGGGTTTGTGAAAGAACATAAATATTCAACTTCTTCATCCCACTCTGCCCATTCATTTGCATCTAAGTGTGTCCTTGCTCTGACACAAACTGAACAAATTAGAGCATTTTCATTGTGCACACACTGGGGAATATCTCATTCAACAGTCAGATTCCTCTGTTTTGTTTATGTGCTTCTAACTGCTTGCTTGTTATCTCCCAGTATTAAGCGGCCATTGCGCAGATCATCAGTGAGTTTCTCTGTATTTACTTATCCATTTGAAAGGAAAGACAGTCTTGGCATGCTTGCTTTATCAACACGAACACGTGAGAGCCTGTACTCTCGGTGGAGATGCTGTTCAGAAGAGCAGAAAAAATGAATCTCAAATCAACAGGCACTACACCGTCAGAGCGCTGGTTCTGGGCACACATTGATCTTGGCAGCCTGCAAACCTGAGAGAAGCCGGTGCAGTCACCTAATCGGGAGAATAACTAACCACCTTGAACGTTGGGTTGCACCATTTCAGACAGGATTCTGATATTCGGAATAACACAGAAGGAAAACTAAACAGACTTCTTTCAGCATGATAACTAGGGGTGCTAATAATTTCACGCGCTATGTTTTGGAAAATATATTACCATTTGCCCAATTAAACAGCCTCTTAGGGCATTTAACCATTTAATCATTCATAGGGTTGACTTGCATTCTCCGTTAACGCACCTCCAAGTGCTTTTACACCTTTAATTCCTCTAAATGCGCCTGACTTATTAAAAAATAAATACATAATTTTCCAATCCATTAAACTAGACTTCAAACTTTCTTATTGTATTCTTGAATACGCAGCTCCATGGTTTAATTTACAGGGCTGCCGGCACGACTTGGCCCAGGGTTCCTTTGGGCTCCGTCTTAAGTAGGCATAATGAACAGCGCTAATGCATGCAATAGTGTTTAAATAATTGAAACTAATTGATGATAATTTAAATGGCAAGAGTTAATCGATATCATCATATTCCTGCGGCTGTTTGCTCTATTGCTTTCGGCCGGAGAGTTAAAATATTCATGTGAGCAGGATGTTCTCAATCATTTATGGCTAAATTTGGATAGACTTTATTTGGAGTAAGAAAGTTAACCGCAGTCAAACAAATATTACTAACGGGATGTTTTTTTTGGAATGGAAACTGCACCTCTACGGTTGCCATAATTAGGATGCATTTACATACAGTTAAGTTAGTCAGCTTGTAATAAAGGAAGTAAACATGACCTTTTAAGTCACACTTCACAACGGTTCTTTTATTTTTAACTTTTACTTCACTTGATGACACTTTTTTTCCCTTTCCCTACAGTAGCTGTTGCACAACCGAGCTGGTAGGTTATCAATCCCATCCCGGCCCGTCACATAACAACAAAGCGCCGTATCCTTTGAGCGGGGCGCATTTACGTGACACGTGACGACACCTCTTAGCATCACAAACGGCGCTCCCCCAATCAAAGAGCTCAAGCGGGCGTAAGAGGTCGGGTCCTCGGCTCTCTCTCTCTTCTCGCCGGTCTTATTAACAAGCCTAATAGCCATGAAATTGGACAACCGTTGTGGGGCGAAGAAGGAGCTATCAAACACGTCGTCCAGGTGTCCGTCACTGTCAGCGCCGGGGAGACAAAAGGCTTGGGCTTAAGCATATGTGCATATATCAGAGACGGGCAGGGGAATTACTTTTGCACATTTATGGCTGTCTGGGATGAAGCTGTTGGATCAGATGGCCAGCTGTTTCTCTTGCCTCATTTGCCCCAGGGTTGAGAGGATTGAAGTTAAGTGTGGAAGCATGAAAAGGTCTTGGCTGTGATTAGCATAGTTTTTTTTTTTTTCATCTGGATCTTATGACTTCACAAGGCAAGATATGGGGCGGAGGCTTAAGTTATTTTAAGTTATTTCTTACTCATGTTCTCATCATTTCTGGCCTGCAATTTACCTCTTGTGCTATGTTTGGTGAAAGTGTTATTCCTCTTCCATTAGTAAGAGTAAGAGTAGCATATCCTACCAACATGCAAACAGAAAAGAAGTATTCATATATTCAAGTAAAATGATCTAAAGTGGCCTTTATCTCAGCGACTTTAGGCACAGGGAACGGTCAGACACAAGCATAGACACATGATGCATATTATGGGTATGCAGATGATGTCACAGCACAGTAACAGAGGCCAAATGAGTGTCACCTTTGTATTCAGAAATTTGTTTTTGATAGTCCAGAAAGTTGAGGGTTCTGCTTAAATGAAAATGAACCCTAGCAGTCAGTGCCTCCTCACTTTACAACAACACCAGGAAGTCCTTCACAGAAAGATAAAATAATTTAAAAAAACACACACACAAAATGATTACATCCTAGACATAAACCAGTGCGTTCTAGGTGTTAAAAGACAGTTTGAAGAGATGAGTCTTTAATCTGGATTTGAAACTGAAGAAGCAGACTGAGGGGCAGGCTGTTCCACAGTTTAAGTGCTGCAACCATAAAGGAACAATCGCCCCACTGTTTGTACCGGGACCTGGGGGAACATCCTCACCATATCAGTGTTTGAGATGAATGACTTGACTTGGATACAAATATTTAGTCCACTGTGTATGTAACCTAACAGAATTGACATAATGATGTGCCCCTGCCAACTGGACCCTTTAGTCCAAAGCCAAAGTATTTGTTCAACATTGCTTCAGGATCCAAATGACAAACCATGTATTATTCTTAAAGGGTCGCCACCAGCAATGTGAAATCCCAGATAATCATTCAGTCTATCTATTTCACACTGTCAAAACTGATCACGAAAGCTGTCAAACATCTATTTTGCCATCACTCCACGCACAAGCTTTCCTCCACTCCAAAACGACTTTAAATTAAAAAAAAAAGTGTTTAATCTCTGGCTTTCAGTGACTTACATTAGCAGTTCAAAGCGAGGCCTTGACATACTTTGTAGGTAAACAATGAATTCATGGTAGTTTAGTGGATTAAAAAGCGGCGCACTTCAGAGAGGAGAAGGGGGGGGGAATAGCACCAACGCGCAGGTGTCTTTGTCTGTTGCATCTGTGCCGGCACTGTGAGCGAAGTGGTCTGCAAGAACCCCAATAAATGACATTACAAGAAAGGAAAACAAACATTCCCCGCTCCTTCCATTCTGGATATCAGGTCAGGGCACGGAATTACACGCGCCAACTGACAAGCTGCTGCTGCTTCTTCTCTATGAAAAGGAAAAAAAAAAAAAAAAAGAGAGGCAACCCACTGAGCCGCCGCTATCAACAGAATACACGCAGAGTCCTTGAAAGCAGCAGCGGCGCAGTATTCCGCACCATACGCTCGTCCATTCAAGCCTCATTGTTTCTGTCACCGTCCCCTTTCCCGGCACTCATTGCCCGCGATGTTTGCACGCCCCATGCTGTGACGCCCGTAGACTTCTGCGCTACACGCTCCATGTGTTATACATTGCGTAAAGTCTTGAGCTACACACGGATAAACTACACGAGGCGAATGCAAATTTCCCTGAGTGCGATAACGATGAAACGCTCTCTACTTTTTTTTTTTTTTTCTAGTTAGGGGAGTTTAGAATTGGACACCTTCACGGAATTATGAATCCATGCACTTGTTACACGACTCACTGACACATAGCAACGCTGACTGAACGTCTCGCAACTTACCCATACACAGATCACATTGTGCAATCCAGAGTTCGAAGATTCCCTCAGTCTCCCCATCGGATCATTCGCTCAAACAAACACACAAACAAACAAACAAACAAAAACAAAATCAGTAAAAGTCGCCGAAGTACTGTAGCTCTTCTTAGTGACAACAAAAGCATTCAGCTCGCCTCCATCGCAGTGAGAGACAGATATAGAGAAGAGAGACCGCGTCGGAATGAACCACGCTGCCGCCTCGTGAAGGGGAGTCACGCGGTAAACAGCGGGTTTTCTGGTCTTGCCGGTGCCTGCGCCGCGCGGGAGACTCCCAGACGTGGGCTGAGCGGGAGAGAGAGCGCGGCTGCTGCGCGGAGCACGTTTTTAAGGCGGATGGCGCACGGATCACAGGTCGTGAGACACGTCCCCCCCGCTGCCTTTATGATGGATGACACTTTCAGCAGATGGGACCACCTTTTGGGAAACCCTCCTGCTCGGCTCATCTCCCCACTTTGTCAAGACTATTACCTTCCCTGTAGGATTAATCCAATTTGCAATTAGTGAGGGACGTTTGAATTAAGAAGCGAACGTTTAATTTTGCAAAGAAAAAAAAAAGAAAAGATCGAAATGACCAGCTCATAATTTTCTGTCCGTTTTACGTCATTAAAAAAGTTGTCCCAAAGCCAAAAATAAATGCTTGTGTGTTATTGTCAAGGTAACAGGCACCAAGTTGCCCCACTGAACTGGAACCGTCAATAGTAACACGTAGCCACGCAGTTGCTATAGGCGCACTACAGTATAAAACGAGGCCCGTGCATTGCCATACGGAAAAGTTAACGCTTCAGCACCACGGACAGCGCCGCAGGAATCTGTATTCTGTATTATGGGGAACAAAACGAAACCAATTTCAAAATGTAAAATACTGAAGTTACTGTTCGCATAAAAGTGTTTTGGACGCTATTGTATAAACAGTGGGAGAAAACGTAAGTACACCCTTTGGATTTTTTTTTTACATTTCTGCCTAAATTGGTCATAAAATGTGGTCTGATCTTTATTAAAATCACAAGAATGAATAAAATGTGTCTGCTTAAACTAATAGCACCCAAACAATTACATGTTATATTTTTATTGGCCATAACATGTAAACATGCACAGGACAGGGAGAGAAGTCAGTACACCCTTGGATTCAATAGCTGGTTGACTCTCCTTTGGCAGCAATAACTTCATCTAGACGTTTCCTGTAGTTGCAGATTAGACGTGCACAATGATCAGGATGAATCTCGGACCGTCGCTCTTTACAAAACTGCTGCAGTTCATTGAGATTCCTGGGATGTCTGGTGTAAATAGCTTTCTTGAGGTCAATTGGGTTTAGACAGGACTTTGATTGGGCCATTACATAACATGTATGTTGTAGCACCCATCCTCTTTTGAGCTTCAACTGTTGGACAGATCGCCTCAAGTTTTTCAGCAAAATATCTTTATAAACTTGTGAATTCATTCAAAGCACTCACACACCATTAAGCTCCCTGCACCATACTTCTGTTACTGTTACTGTTACTACTGTGTGTTACTACTGTGTGTTCCTCCCAAACAATTCAACTTTGGGTTAATCAGTCCATATTGCCAGTAGTGCTATGGAGTATCTAAATGCTCTTTCACAAACTTCAAACGTGCAGCAATGTTTTGTTTTTTTACCGCAACGGCTTCCTTCGTGGCGTTCTTCCATGAACTCCATTCTTGTTCAATGTTTCACATATTGTAAATGTGTCAACAGAGATGTTGGATGTGCCATTGCCAAGTCTTAAGATGACACTCTAGGGTTCTTTCTTTTTTTTTTTTTTACCTCATTAAGTATCCTGCGCGGTGCTCTTGGAGTCATCTTTACAGGGTGGCCACTCCTTGGAAGTGAAGCAACAGTGCTGAACTGTTTCCATTTATAGACATTAAATGTCTATAAATGGAAACAGTTCAGCACTTGATGTTTGTCAATCTACAGTTAGAATTTTTTTTTTCTAACTGTAGATTGACACTTGTCCGCTGCCGGGTCATGGGGGCAGTTGGGACTGCCCAAATCACATTGCACCAGCCCCTATGGCTCCTGCAGGTGGTGGGTCCACAGAAGGACATGGTTCTAACCGGGCCTGTTGGTCTCTCATAAGGGGCTTCTGAACCGCTCTTTGTCTGAGCCGTCACCTAGGACCTGTTTGTCATGGGAGACCCTACCAGGGGCACGAAGCCCCCGACAACAGAGCCCCAGGATCATTCGGGCGCTCAAACCCCTCCACCATGTTAAGGTGGTGGTTCCAGGAGGGGAGGTGGCGGTTCCAGGAGGGGTAATCTTTTCCAGTTTTATACAAATCAACAATTCTCGATCGTAGGTCCTCAGAGAGCTGCTTTAAGTGAGGCATGGTGCACATCAGACAATGCTTCCCTACAAGAAACCGTTCTTGTGTGTTTTTCAGTTGCAAGGGCTACTTTAAGCCACATCTCAGTGATTGCACTTCAGGTTGGCTCACACCTGACTCTAAATGCCTGCATACATTTGTCTAATTAGCTCTTGGAGGTTCACTTACTTATTCCACACTGTCCTGTGAATTTTTACACGTTATGACCAATAAAAATATGATAAAATGTAATTGTTTGGGTGGTATTAGTTTAAGCAGACACTGTTTACTCATTCTTACGTTCATATTTTTGTATTTGGTAGTTTTTATTGCTGCTGCTGTTCCTAATCAGTTTTACGGGAAATTAGATTACATAGGAATATATTAAACGCATACTTCCCCTGGCGGAGTATTCAGGTGGCTTACCGCAGTGCCTCCTCTGAGCTCTTTCCCCTGGAGGGCCAGATAAGTGTTGATCTAATTGTTGCTCGTGCTAACACTTATTAACACCTTAATCCTGGGATTTGCTCAAAACACCTGCTCCGAGCCAGTGAGCGTGGGTCGCTTACTAGCCGTAAAATATGCACCTGCACATGTGTCATCTCTGCCCGCACTTACATCCTTATACGGCTGTAACAGGAGAGCATTTCGGAGTGCTTAGTCCCATCCTCTCTCTCTTTGCTCGATGCTTCCTCACAACAAGGTGATGCTGAGGCAGAATTGAATCAGCTCAGCAGGAGTCAACACAGAAGGGAAAAAAAGAAAAGAAATTGTGCCCTGATAAGATGCTGGAAGACCTTAGTCATAAACCTAAAACTGACCGGGACAAAATGACTACCTTCAGCCTTTTTGCAAATATTTTATAATCTGATGCATAGTTTTGAACAAACAATTTATATTTTGTCAGAGAGTCTTTACACTTTCTCAAATACAAGCATTTGATTTTTCCCCCCTCTTGGCTCCTCTCTGTCTTTTCTCAGCCCTTCGCTTCCTTATATAACAGTAAATTTCCTCTTTGACCTTGTCCCCTCAGTCCAGCTGCCTGTTCAAAGAGTCAGCCATTCATTAAACTCGTGAAGTGAAAGATGCCGCTGTCAGGTGAACCAGGCGTGTGAATTAGGAAGCATAGGTGGCTAGTACAGAGTGTGCCATGAGTTACTACACATTAAACGCAGAACAGCGTTATATATAACTGGGCACCTTCGGTTTCCACTGCTGTCTTATAAGGTCACACGCGGATGGTATATTTTAACAAGCTTTCACTAGATCCCTTTGCTTTATATAGGTGGAAACTGGAGTAATGAGTACAGGATGGGCTGTTAACTGAACTAATCGAGTTGTCCTAATGGTTGGTAAGGTTTGTGATATAGTGAAAGGCTTTTCAATTCACTCCACTCATGTCGATTGATATGCCAATTTGAAAATGTTGCTTCAGTTACTCCCCATACTTCTTATATACAGTAACATATCAAACAAAATGCAGCAGTTTAGCATTTAACCATGCGCTATATTCTTGTTTGTGCGGGTCTTTCGGCTGCTCCCTCTTTCTTCAGAAGTCGTCATCAGTCGCTTGGTGATGGCATTTTTATGCTGGATGCCTGTTCTGTCACAAGCAGCCAGACTGCTGTGACTAGCAAATCTCACCCAGAGACACTGCGTCACATGTGCTTCAGCTGGGCTTGAACGCTCGGAGACCATTGCATTACTGCATCGTCCTTTTCACTGTCACTGTCACAGTAATGCTGACAGAAATGAGCCTATAATCTCAAAATCAATTAAAATGTGTTTAATTTTGACAAAACTACTGCATATTGAATAGACTGAAGTAGGACATAACTAATCATAGTGAAAATGTCTTGGTAACGATATGAAAAAAGATTACACATCACTTTATATACATAATTACATCATTTTCCCATCCTATTACCATGCAAGTACTGAAGTCTGAATTAAACTAAGGTGTGACTGATAAACAGGTAAGTCTGAAATACTGCACACACATTGTTTTTAGAGTGTAAGTAATTCTTGTTTTGATAACTACAGAAGGTACCAAATTACCTTTAAGCTTTTACTCCAGTCCTTTTCTCATGTGACTCTACACTCCACATCTTCATTTTTGATTGGGTTTTCTCCATATAGCACAAGCTCAGAGCAAACAACGTACTGTAGCAGGTGTTATGTCATACACGTCAAGATAAAAAAAAGGGCAACATATTGAACTTTAATGGCTAGCTCCTCGCGCTGCACCTCTGCAGACTGTTGACACAACTGTTATTTATATCTCTCCGTTAATTATGTGCATTACACGCCCACACACAAACTGTACCTTGACCATGTGTCAGTGAGGATGTGAAAGAGTCTTGTAAGTCGAACAGGGTGACAGACTCAATGTGCTGAGGCAGGCAGCTCTGGTCCTGTTTCGTAAATGAAGGGACAGAACCGCTTTATTTTGTGAAGGGAAAAGGGGGAAAGAGATGGACCCATCAATAGCCTGTTGGCAGAGTACAAGGGCCGTAAGGAATCGAGCACTTGAGCATGATGAAGTCATTTTATACAGTATCGGTTACTGTCAGTGTGAAATGTCAAAGGATGAGAACACTGCTCGATGGAGGAAATGTCCTCTGTCTTACTGCATTGTGAAATTGCAAGAGAATGTCATGTATTTTATGTATTCTTCAGATTAGATCCAGTCTTTTACATTTTAAATTACTTTTCATGATATTACCAACAATTGCAATGTGAAACACGATCTGTTATATCTGGCAATATTATATTCTTGATCAAATGTAATATTTGTTTTATCTTTAAGAAATGTAAAGATTATTAAACCATTCTTAAAACAGCTGATAAAGAAGATACTGTATGTTGTTATCTTGTAATGTCATGATATGTTTGCCTGAAAACCAAATACTGTAAACATAGTTTGCTAGAAACTAATATAGTGGACCTTATTTGAAAAGTGCTCTATAAATAAAGTTTTGATTGATTGATTATTTAACTCTATACATCTGTATGGTACAGATTTTACAGATTAATGATCTAAAATGTAATGTTTGAGCTATTGTCAATCTGGCCCTAGAGTTTGCACATAACATGTGCTGAACCGAGAGTATCTTCAATCTTCTTGTCTTATCGCCGCCTGGTTTCTGTGGACTAGTCTGTTTTTTCATCATTTTTCATCCAATTCTAATCTCTGCAACATCAGTGATCTTTTTTCATCATTTTATCTCCTGCCTATATGATTTTGTTTATTCTGAAACAGGCGTAAAGCCACTGAACGCCTGTCGCTAGCTGAATGGATGCTTTTAACCAAAGGATCAGTCACTGCACGTGCGGCTGTAGAGCTGTTACATATGGTGTGAAAAGGTCAGGTTTTGCCTCCTCTCTCTCACCTTTTTGGAGTGTGTGAGAGCCAAGGCCCCACGCAGCAGCTGTTGTAATGTGCAATGTCGGAAAACAAACTGGCGCTCAGTTCAAGGAAAATGTGAGAGACAAATTCAGTTCGCACAAGACTTTTTCGCAGGCCTATGCGCTCAAAAGAGTGGAGCTGACATTCAGGAAGAAGGTCAGGAAATAACAACTGTCAAATGCAAAACAACAGAGAATTCCCCGGGAGGTTTTGCAAGACGTCAAGTTCGAAGGTGATTTGCATAAGCACCACCTATCAACCCACGACCGTGCCCTCACACACCAAACCATTCTTCTAGCTGTGCTGTTTTCAGCCCACAGTGCCCTCCAAAGTTTGACCGCTCAATTTTCTTTTTCATTCATCACGTTACGTCATCAGAATAACGCTGACCAGTGCATCACAGATATAAAACTGAAAACCCTCATCAAACTACTAATTTATAATGGGACAGATGAAATCAATATATTTGACCTATACCAAAAATGGAAGAAAAAAAGCATGTCATATCAAGCTAGTAGGCTATAATGGGCTAACTAACTATACTAGCTATTAGAATTCATTATTTAGTATAGTAGCGGTCAAACTGAGCGGTCACATTGTGGAAGAGTGAGGGCACAGTGGACTGAAAATAGCGCGGCGAAATGAAAACACCGGCGTATGAAGTGACAGAAGCATAGATAGTTAAATGACGCCATAATGTTTCCTCTTATTCTTCACAGCAGCTTTGAGTTTGATGTAAAATGATATATTAGAAGAAGTTTAAAGGGAGGGTATTATACAAAATCCACTTTTATGCGTTCAGTTGTCGAAACATACTTGGAGTTGTGCTTTGAGCCACTCACGCTTGTTTGAGTAATCTGCTCCTTCTGTTTACCTTGAGCTCCTCCAGTGGCCCTATAGGTGAACCAGGAAGAGCTTTTCTTACCACGGTCTGTGGTAAAGCTTATCCCTCCATCTCAGAGCACAGACAGACAAGAAGTAACAGTGAAGCCAAAGCAACACGCAGCAGCCCGCTTTGAGAATTTGAAATGCATTTTCTGACCAACAAAGTGTTAAGATAGTTGTGTTTGAAATGATTATAAAGTTTAAAATGTGCTGTTGTGAAGGTGAGCACAACTTTAAAAAAAGAATCCCTTTCAAACTTTACTCCGGGTTATTTTGATCCCACAAACCCCGCTCTTAACCCCAATGATCCCTCTGTAAATGTTTGTCTGATATGAGACTTTGGACATGATGGCACGGCCAGCGGTGCTCATATGCTACACTAATCATCTTGATGAATGGCTCTGACCCCGCGCTGGCATCGTGAACTTGGCAGGTCTGCAAACACAGCGCGCAACCTCACCAGAATTTTAAAGATGCCATGAATGAGAGAATCGCGAGGGCTCATCTTTCATCTGTAACAGCATCAGAAGAATGGTCAGTTTCCAGGCTTTATGATGTGTATGATGTGTGGCTGTCAGCGCCCTGTCAGTATGGAACATTTCATCTTCCCTGTATGGGTTATTTATGATCTTCAACAAAAGAAAGAAGATGGAAAGCTGAAGGGACTGTATCCGATGGATGACTTTTACTGCTTTTACTGTGGATTTTCCCATGGTTGCTACAGTTTTCAATCTGAAAGAGGGCGAAGGTAAAAAAGCCTAACAGGAAATTATGTACGCCGGCGTCCAGATGAACGTGATGATAAATTCAAGCCGGGTTCGCACCTTCAGAGATGACACATGCGGCGCTGTGAAATTCAAAAGTCAAAGATGCTTCAATTGTCAATTTTTAGCCAGTTAACTATACGTTAGCATTGCAATTTGTCCGTGTGTTTTCAGTTCAGGCTATAGAATCGGATTGTCCTACTTTACTCTTAAGCAGTGGCGGTCAAAGAATTAATTTCTTGAGTAAAAGTATAAGATATACGAGTCAAAGATTGCTCCAATAAAAGTGAAGTTGCGCAGTCAAATTAGTGAATGCACATTTTGCTGTATTTCTTAGCCTGATAAACCACACCCACTTCTTTTCTGTGCGAAAGGAGGTGGGTCTGGACACGGTAAACAAGTTTCTGATTGGCGGCTAAGGCCAAACCAATCACGACCGTCACAGAGAATTGACACTCGCTGCGCCACTATGTTGTTAGTTCAATTAACAACATTAACATTAGCCAAAACTAATCATGGATGAAGTAGTCGAGGATTTTGCCTCTGCTTCTTGTGAGTTTATATTCGGTTCATATGTTGTGAGTTGGACTACAGCTGTCATCACATCCGCTAATTGCTTATTGGTTTATTTCACTGACGATCTGTGTACGTTAGACCTGCCCGTTCAAACTGCTCCAATTGCTCCATGACCAGACTAACTTCCCTGTGTGGAATGGAAGGGAATAGTATGGCAGAGCCAGGGAAGTATTTTCTGAAGAACAGTTGAACTAAAACACTAAATAAATAAAATAAAGAACATAGTTTCATCCTGTGGACAGGTTTTAATGCTTTTGAAAATGACTTATTTAGAAGGATAACATCTGTTGCAAGTTCATCAGTTGCATAATTATCATTTTATTTCAGTGATGCGCCAATTTTAATGAAGAAATGTTGAGCAGAAAAGTAATTTTTATTTGAATTTTTAAGATGCTGACAGGAAGTGACATAGATAAAAGTAAAGTTCCATAACAGTTTGACTCATTTCCCATTGACTGACATGGTCGGCCGGGAACAGTTTAAAATGGTTTGCCTTTATCTATGTCACTTCCTGTCGGTGTCCAATAAGGAAGTGAATCTATAAACAGCTATAAAATGGCCAAACTGTTTACTATGTTTTAACAAGAATTGTGTCGAAGGTGTCACATGTACTTTAAGTACAGCGCTTACGTACATTTTCTTCATTACGGACCATCTCTAGCTCCTTAGCCCCGCCCTCCAGGACCTATTCCAAATGCTTTGATAAAACACTGCACTCTGTCTCGCTGAGCACTTTTGGTATCACTGACTTGTTTATGCCTTGACTTCAGCTTAGTTGCTCGTAGCCTTGAATGCTACGAAGTGTAGCTTTCACTTGTGTGTGTCGCCTCGATGCACCCATTTGCGTTGCCCATAGAAGAAACAGAAATGCAGTATTTGCTACTTCAGTGAGAGCTTTGAATCAGAGAAAGGGGGTGAGCTACACTTGAAACAATGATTGCATTCATTTAATTACGCCGGTTAAAGAATGTATCATTGAACCTCTTTGTAAAAACGACGCAGTCTTTTGTGCCATGCCTCCAGTGACCCCTCTGGCTTCACTTCTCTAGATGAACAGCCTGAGGTTCTGCCACGAAATCAGCACATTCATGAAGCACTCAAGGTCGTCGCGTTTACATTAGCCATAACTAATCCTCTTCTGCGGCGGTGTGAAACCATACATATCCAGTCATAAATAATCGGCAAACATTGGTTACTTTTCTGTCAGTGGTTCACCTTGCTGCCCCAACCACTGAGTCACGGGTTGAGCAGTAGAGGCATTAGTAATAGATGAGGGAGGACGAGTATTGGCAAGAATTATTTAGTGTACTTGGCGTTATTACTATTACTAGCACTAGCATCACCCTCCAGTTGTAAGACGAGCGCTAACATCCGAGCCACTGTCGCCCGCTTTGTAAAGCTACAACATATTTGCTCTCGTGTTTCAAGCCGTGAAAGTTGGAGAAGGTTGAGCATAAATTGTTGCTCGCTGTATCAAATCATTTCAAGGTCCCACAATTGTTAGCTCCTGCAGGGTTTATGGCTTTATTCTCTTACCTCTGTGGAGCAGTATAAAATGAATGCTTTAGATTGCTGATGCTATACCTTCGACTACAAAGGACACAATTGATTACCTCGCCTTTAAAGCAGTACTAAGTAACGTGTTTACCTTAATAAATCCTTTCCGTAGTCCCTCTGGGGGTAATACAAGTGTTAATGGGATGATTGGGGGTCTTTCATCTCCCCCTGGTGTCTCTGGCCAGAAAACCATGCTTGCAACTTGACTGCCACCGGGGCGGAGCAACCAATACACACTAATAGAATCACGAAGAAGAAGCTAACAGGCTAACGGGCAAAGCTAACTGCGGGCTAGCGCCACTTTAAACAGTATTTACAGCCAAGTTTGAGTGAAAAAAATATTCCCATTGTATAACTGGATGTACAACACCCCTCTCTCCCTTCACCTTTTCTGTCAGCGTAGTATTTACTCTCCAAGACATTTAATAAGTTAAAAAATCGTAACTTGCTAAGACACCTGCAGTTGCGCTTATGGCCTCTAGGGGCAAGAGTTACTTAGTACTGCTTTAAGTTTAAGCCTCTTACCTGTAGTAGATGTAGCAGTAATTATAACTTCTCCAGTGGTATTGGTGGTAAATGTTGTAGCACGTAGAACAAAATAAACAGAAAGTTGCGAGCAGTAGCGGTTCATAACATTGTTACGTGCTTGGTGGTGGTCAGGGTATTGGCTGCCATGTTTCCATCAGTGAGTCTCAGGGCAGCTGGGGCAACAGAAACTCACAACCATCGCATCGTTGTACAACCTTACAACCATGTGACTTTGTGACATGTGAATGAGTAATGTAATGATGTGAGTGGATGTAGTAGAAGCACATTATAGCAGTTGCAGGTTTGGTAGTAGTTTCTCCCACCAATAGCGTGTGCCTGGACCACCAGTCAATATAGTTTTCCACTGTAATTTTTTTTCAATACTAATCTTCTCCAGCGTCGAAGACATGCTCCATAAATCCACAGTGATAAAGCAGCAGACCAGAGTCATGTTTGCCTTTCTGTTATGAATCCCTTGTGCTCAATGCGTCTGACACCTCAAATCATCCTCCCTTCGCTCCCTCTCTTTCTCAATGGAAAAAAAAACACAGCATATAACACCCTCTAACAAGAAGGACAAGAGCTAGCTATCAGCCACCCCCCCCTCCTCCCCCACTACTTCCCTCCCCACACACACGTACGCCACCCTCTTCTGCACTCCGACACTGTGTTAGCGGCCGATTGTGTAACACCATGAAGGGCCCTCTAATCTATAATGCGCTGCAATCAGGGAACCTTTGGGGTCCAATGAGTCACTCACTTGAAAGTGATCCCATCGCGACACACCTAACGATTGGGCCCGCGCCGTTCCTTTATTCTCGCCCGTCTGCGGGGCCATGGACATGCTCGGCTGGCTGGGCCATCCTTTTTTATAAGTCAGTGGAGACGTGTGCCGAACCAAACCAGCGCTTATTCTTCATCAAATAAGGCCACATATATCGGGACATTCATCGATCAAAAACCGCGGGACTAAACCGGCAGATTCTTAGTCATTTATTGCTTTTGCAACGTAGAATATTGTACATGTTTGGAAAACAAGTAAAAAAAAGTATTTCTAAAGATGATTTTCAGGTGACATTCTTGGGGTTAAAACATTAGCTAGCAGGTTAGCATTCTTGCACTGTCTGAAGCACTGTTTACTCAATTTAGTTATTTTCGTTCACATCAGAAAGAAGACCTGACTCAGAAAAAGCAAGTGAACTGATGTGTTGCTGTGCATAAAGCCCCATAAAACTATCAAACATTTAAAAGCTAGCTTTAGCTCACTGTGTATAGTCACGCTCACCTTTGAATGTCAATAAAACAAAGGAATGGGACACGGAGCCTGTGCATGGATCATGGTTTGCGCAAAAAGTGCACTTTTATTTCTTCTGGAGTTGTCAAACGTCTATCTTGTAGCAGCTAGCCTATGTGGATATTTCATTTTAAAGGCACACTCCGTAACATTTCGGTCTACACTGTTGCCATCAGTACTAAACATGCTCCTAATGACCAGCTCAACACAGAAAATGATATCTCTGCAGTGGGTAATCAAAGAATGGATTAGGATGCGAACCTAACCTAACCTAACCCTTTGACAACAGCATTTGGCTTGCTCATGTATAGTCATTACATTATTGAGAGCCCCCTTCTTCATAAACACCTGTGCAGTGAGTGTGAACAATAAGCATGACCCGTGAGACAAAGACAGCTGCTGCAGCAACTAACACCATCGCACTTCAACAGCATGCCCTTGATTCACATCTTTTTTTATAAGATACCACACAAAGTCCATATTAAAATCTCAAAACAAAACCATAAACTTTAACACCATGAAGTAGAATCAGTTAGAAGAGTTTGAATAAACAACATTGGGCAGTGGTGTGGGTATTGTCCTCAAAAGTGATGCTCAAGAAACTTTCTGAAATTCTCATTACTCAACCCCCATGTCACGTAAACACTCCCTGCTATTTGCAAGCTCCTGGCTGAAATGAGGTGTGCTGTATTTGCCGACATACGAAGACAAACTACTCCTCACTGCTGCGTATTGATTTTGAGGCTACATAGAAATGCACTTCCTTGTAGCCAGTGTAATGGTCTGAGAATTCGTCTGGGGATTGCAGGTAAGGACACTTCTCTCCGCAACATGTGCTCCAGTCACAGAAGTAAGGAGGACAGGAAGGGCATTCAGTGTTAACAACAACATGGAAAGGAGGGAGTATAAAATCTCCATGAATGCCATCCATTCTGCCGAACATTTCAGGTTCAAGATCAGCTATCAAGTCAAAGTCATTTACCAAGCGTTTGCTCATGTGCAAAATCAATAGCACGTGCAAAAGGTGATCGGCGAGTCATTTGTGCACTTTAGACTCCTGCAGAATTCTCTCATTTACATATCAGATTATGGGCTTTATTACTGTAATACAGGCTCTTTCAAATTCTAGATTTGGTGTATCATGTCCACAAAAGCTACATTCTATTTTACAGCTTGCACACGCTATTTAGCACCTGTCTTAAATGACCCCTAAAGTGTAACCAAACATGGCAACAAGGCCTATACCAAACATACTCCTTATGTTCAGTGCTATTTTTAAAGTGAAATATCAAACTCCAGGTTTCTGAATTAAATATGACTTCTCTGTTTACTTGTGTTATGTATCCGAGCTTCTAAAGGGGAGCAAACCCGCCAGGACTCACAGAGGAACTATGGAACGGGCAAAGATGCATCTGCTGGGCATGGAACGGCTCGCTGAGAGACTGGGGCCATTTGCACTTCCTCTGTTATCTGCGCACAGCACATGTAAACCAGACTCACCCCGGGCTCAAAGACACACTCAGGAGCAAACTAAGACAACGACATGTGCACCGAGAGCCTGTGAAACTGCCACACTCAGAAAGAAAATTAGGGTGAAATGAGCCTCTCTAATATGTGGTTTGTTTTGTAGACATATTGGGATTTATTGTCTCACTTTTTCTGGTCTTTAGTTCAGCTCCAGAGTTGAAGTCTTCAGTGTGTGTAAGAACTACTGCAGGCAGGGTTCATTTTTTTTTTTGCTATATTTTGTGTCTGCATTGTACAGACTGTTCTTTCTGCAGAACAAAAATACATACAGTGTATTTGTGCATGTCATTTTGTAGGGGACGCCATAAGGGGTGAACTGCATCCATCCAGTCCTGCCTTCTTTGTCCTCTTTTCTCTTTTCTCGTACAGAGCAATCTAAGTTTGGGGAGAACAATGTATAAAATGACAAATACCACATACCCTAGCTTAAAGTTCTACCTTACGTACTTTCTGAACTCCAGAGTCTTACATCACAGTATGAATTTATACCCATAAGTGTTGTTTACCTGATTCCACCTCTGCACTGCGCCCGTCTTCTGCTGCCTCCCACAGCTAATGCTGACAGCTTTTCATTATCTGCTATTTGAAGACGTCGTCATTCACTTTCTTGTACAAGCTTGAAATAAAAATCCAACTCAGCACAGAACACAAACTTCTCGACCTAGATGTAGCTCTTTCTATGCACCTTGAGCTCTGTGAAGCCCTTAGGTGCCATTGTCACATCAAGTGATTTGTGCAAATTCTTGTTTTAGTTCAAAATGATTTCATTTGGTCGCCGGCACTTAGAGATAAAAAAGAAAGAAAAAAAGAGTGGCCGCTAGTCACAGAAATGTTCCAATATCAAGTTGTCACCTTTTCTCTACTGCAACTTACAAAGCTCTATTTCAGCTCATAATAACCGTATAATCATAATGATAATCTAGAGAGGTAAAAGCTTCAGCACGTCATTAGCGGAAATGGTAGAGATTACGCAGCGCATGCCATTACTTTGAAGCTTTTTTTTTTCCATAGCTAAAGCGCCGTAACTGTCATTATATTTTTATTATCGCATTCAGTTACTTTTCTGCTCTATACTACGGAGATGAGATTCGGCCCTGAGCACACATACAGCGGAGCACTCTACAAATAAAAAACATTGGGGCAGAGCGTGTATGTTATATTGTACACAGAGCCTCTCGATAGAGTAGTACAGTAAAAGTCTCATATGATGTACGCTTCTGCTGTGGAGTTAACAGTGTCCTTGGCTCGCGCTTAATGATTTATGGAGTCCTATGGGGCTGTGTGGAGAAGAATGATAACTTTAGTCACATGTGAATTCATTACAGTACTTTATCATTGGTGCATGCAGTCACCATGCTTTTCGCATTCATTACTTTTATAAGATATTATGACATTATATTTCTTAATATTAGTCTCTGAAGGATATTTATTTACCGTTTTCCTCTGTCCAATTGTCCTCATCATCTTTTTCCTTCAAGCCCTCCCTGCTTGTAGTCAGGCCTTATCTGAAGAAATACTCATAACTTACACCGTAAGACAGAAAATGTTCTATTAAGTTTCATACCTTTGCAGCCATAGTCAGACCTGTGCGGCCAACTGGCTCTCCTCCATAACCTTCTGTGGAGTTTCTTTTCCTATATTTAACTAAGACATTTTACATGACTGCGCTAAAATAGCTGCACTAATGTGGTATTTTCAATTTCATAAAACCGCACACATGATACACAGTAGTAAACTAACATATCCAGATAACTAGATTTTCTCGCAGAACAGATCATTCTTTCATTACATTTCCAGCTCATCCAGGCCAATTACATTTTGTCATTGATTCCTCTCTTTGGCAGTATCATCAAACATCATTTGGCAAATGAGGCTACGGTGACGAATGTTCAGAGCTGGCAACCGTTTCTAAAAAAAAAAAAAAAAAAAAGACTATTGGTTTCAAACTGTCTCCAAATCATGATGGCTGGAATTTTCTGCAAACTTACTCAGACGTCTAAAAGATCTTTATGTGAAACGATTCACAATTACCGACCCTAATTAACACTCGAGAAGTGGAGCAGTCAAAGACTTTGTGAAGACAATGTGTGAAAGTCCTACAAATAACACAAGCCTCTGAAGTTTCAAAGGGGCTAGGCCTGGCAGCGATGACGATTCTAAGGCGAGAGTAAGTAGAATTTCAAGTTTCCAATTGATTAACTCAATCTTTTATTGATTTGGGGCAAAATTAGCTTAGTCCAAATCCTTGTCTAATCCTGAACTGAACTAAATGCCCAACTGTTCACAATCTTGCTCTCTGGTATTGATAGCAAGTGCACGTGTAGAATAAAAAACCTGTTTATAATAACATCACTCGCTCCTAATTAAGATAAAGAAAATACATATGATTAGCTCACACAAACATGCTAATTTATGGATTGCTCCTTGCTTCAGTCGTAAGACCTGAGACCGCTAATTAGTCACAAGTCATGAAAAAATGATTTCAAGCCTTTAGACAGTGCAGGTTTGAATAAAGAGAAGCCTGAGTGAGGGATTACCGGGTAATTAGTCTAACCGTGTCCGGGGATCAATTAATTCAGAGCATTTGCATATATTCAAATTCCCTGACTCGACTAATTGGATGCGAGTGCGGCGGACTTGTTCACGCAACTATTGTAAGGGAGCTTGTTTGCCTTTCAGCTGTCGCCTGGTTGTCAAATGCTCTCATCTCGTTCAGTCACTGTGGAAAGCATGTTTTTTATTTACGCCAACGTTCAAGTTCAGTTTGCTGATGATGAATAAAAACGCAGCCATTCAGCCTCATCAGGAGCTCGATAAATAAATAAGTGCACGCTTTCCCCACATACAGCGGGGGGGAAAGTATTTAGTCAGCCAACAGTTGTGCAGGTTCTCCCACTTAAGAAGATGAGAGAGGCCTGTAATTTTCATCATAGGTATACCTCAACTATGAGAGACAAAATGAGAAAAAAATTCCAGAAAATCACATTGTCTGATTTTTAATGAATTCATTTGCAAATTATGGTGGAAAATAAGTATTTGGTCAATAACAAACAAGCAAGATTTGTGGCTCTCACAGACCTGTAACTTCTTCTTTAAGAGGCTCCTCTGTCCTCCACTCGTTACCTGTATTAATGGCCCTGGTTTGAACTTGTTATCAGTATAAAAGACACCTGTCCACAAGCTCAAACAGTCACACTCCAAACTCCACTATGGTCAAGACCAAAGAGCTGTCCAAAGACACCAGAAACTAAACTGTAGACCTGCTCCAGGCTGGGAGGACTGAATCTGCAATTGGTAAGCAGCTTGGTGTGAAGAAATCAACTGTGGAAGCAATTATTAGAAAATGGAAGACATACAAGACCGCTGATAATCTCCATCGATCTGGGGCTCCAGGTAAGATCTCACCCCGTGGGGTCAAAATGATCACAAGAACGGTGAGCAAAAATCCCAGAACCACACGGGGGGACCTAGTGAATGACCTGCAGAGAGCTGGGACCAAAGTAACAAAGGCTACCGTCAGTAACACACTACGCCGCCAGGGACTCAATTCCTGCAGTGTCAGACGTGTCCCCCTGCTTAAGCCAGTACATGTCCGGGCCCGTCTGAAGTTTGCTAGAGAGCATCTGGATGATCCAGAAGAGGACTGGGAGAATGTCATATGGTCAGATCAAACCAAAATGGAACGTTTTGGAAAAAACTCAACTCGTCGTGTTTGGAGGAGAAAGAATGCTGAGTTGCATTCAAAGAACACCATACCTACTGTGAAGCATGGGGGTACCAAAGGGAAAGGGAGCAAAGGGACCAGGACGACTGATCCGTGTAAAGGAAAGAATGAATGGGGGCATGTATCGTGAGATTTTGAGTGAATACCTCCTTCCATCAGCAAGGGCATTAATAATTAAACGTGGCTGGGTCTTTCAGCACGACAATGATCCCAAACACACCGCCCGGGCAACCAAGGAGTGGCTTCGTAAGAAACATTTCAGGGTCCTGGAGTGGCCTAGCCAGGTTCCAGATCTCAACCCCATAGAAAATCTTTGGAGGGAGTTGAAAGTCCGTGTTGCCCAGCGCCTGCCCCAAAACATCACTGCTCTAGGGGAGCTCTGCATGGAGGAATGGGTCAAAATATCAGCAACAGTGAAAACCTTGTGAAGACTTACAGGAAACGTTTGACCTCTGTCATTGCCAACAAAGGGTATATAACAAAGTATTGAGATGAACTTTTGTTATTGACCAAATACTTATTTTCCAACATCATTTGCAAATGAATTCATTAAAAATCAGACAATGTGATTTTCTGGATTTTTTTTTCTCATTTTGTCTCTCATAGTATACCTACCTATGATGAAATTACAGGCCTCACTCATCTTTTTAAGTGGAAGAACTTGCACAATTGTTGGCTGACTAAATACTTTTTTTCTCCATGGAATTTTGAGTTAAAGCTTTAAACATTTCACAAAATTATGTGTAATAGGGTCATTTATGCCAATTTTTTGATCTAAAGTTATTGTAGTTATACCAAAACTGTATAATATTATTAGCCTTATTCATCATCAACTTTTTACTAAACCCACTGTAGATGTTTCACTTCTACAACTATTTGGCACGACGATTTTGCTCTCACCTCACAGCAACGAGGTCCTGGTTTTTCGACTACAGGACCATAAGGCCTTTCTGTGTGGAGTTTGCAAGTTCTCCCTGCGCTTGCGTGAGCTCCCTCTGGGTGCTCCATTTCCCCCCTGCCTATCCTAAACATGTACAATTACCTAATCCTTCATCTCGGTGATTGTGTCCATGAGGCTGGCTCATATCTGCAGATGGTTCCCAAAGCCCCAGTTGCATTAAAATATGGATCAAATATGGAGGACAACTTTCCCCGCAGGGACAATTTCACTGTTTACTTCCACAGAAAAGGGTTTGGCGAGTGCTTTAAGTGCTAATTTTACCACCACCAACACCAACTAAAACAATAAAGGAAAACTTTGACGACTGAGAGCCTAATAAAACATTTTAGAGCACCCAGAGTCACTTAATTTGTTATTCTTTTTATTATGTACAACTGTATCCATAGCAGACCTGGAGCTGACTGACAGAGGGTAAAGTGTGCTCTTATTTCTTATTTTCATTATCGATCAGAGCTGGGTTCGTCTGTCTGCTTCATTCTCAGCACTGATCCAGCCACTAAAGTTAGCTCCTGTCATCCTTGGCATCTCCGAGGAAGTTAACACAATGCTGTGTTGATTTTCCTTTCAGCAGCTGGACAGCTAGTTTCTGGGTTGATATGGCTTTTGGGTAGCCTTGCCTTTACCATCCGTAAACTACGGTCAATTATCATTTCCCTACATCTACGTCTGGGCCTGATCTCAGTGGCCGCGTTACATTGGTTGAATTTCAATCTACCGTTCAGCGAGCGGGGGAGGCGGGTGTTGTAGGTGACGTTAAACATTTGTACCGGATTTGCTGGGTGTAGTTTGAAAACGAGATCCAATCGTTTCAAAGGAGCTCACCCCTCCCACCTGAAAACGCAGCTCAATTGTGAAGTTCCAGACCCTCTGTATACGAAATAAGTACGAGGGTTTGGTAAGACCAGGCTCGGTTTTGGGTACTCCTGTTCTAGTCTGACTGGGCAGGAGATCTGATTTCCCCCTCGTTCATGACAGCTTAAGGCACTGCTAGTGAGTGCACGCATCCAACTGAGCTCAGTTAACATATGTTATTTTTAACTAAACCCGTTTCTCACATCAACTGATTTGATCACGCTGTTGATGCCGTAAGACTATAATGTGGTTATTCATGAAAATGTCACTGTGAATCAATACTCTACTTGATTTCACCACCGCTGTTACGAGGAGAAATCACAGCTTGGCACAAGGTAATACTTCCAATCAGGTGCATAATTATATGGGTGCTACACGCATTTGCATTTGTTGTCTATTTCACTTGTACAGAAAGAATTTTTAAAAGATTTCTATAGAGATTGGAAACAATTACAGGAGCGCCAGACAGTGAAACACCTCCTATTCCTCCTCGGGCAAAGTGGCTCTCTTTGGGGGATGCGTCCTCCAATGCTCCCGAAAGAAAGTGTGATAAAAGCACATTGAATAGGCCTCGTGAGCTTCTATCACGAAGTATTGGATATGTGGGGTATTTATAAAAGGCAACAGGCTTGAAATGAGGATGTAGATTGCAATTGGACCAGGGCGGAATGATACAGGTGGTGAAAGAGACAGAGGCAATGACATTTTGAGCCAAAATTAGTCGCGTCGGCTGTGTTACAGGGAGCATTATTCTCCCTGGAAGCAAACATCATGGGCCAAAATCAGCAAACAAATCAGACTGGTGGCTAAATGGGAAAGTGTTTATATTCTTCAGCGCAAAAACAAGGTGATGCGGTTTCATCCTCTATCTCCGGAGGGTAATGAGAAGTTAGAAGAGCCCAATTCTTTGTTAATACGGGCCGGTGTAAATGAAGGGAAATGACGTGGCGGCACAGAGTAGTTCATTTGTGTGTACCAAAACCTTTAATAAAAATATATATTTAATTCAGTCTTACAGGGGTATTTTATTCTAAGCTAAAGTTGATCACCTCTAAAACAACACTGGATATTTTATGTTCATACTCAGTCCATCTCCTCAAGAGCTTGTGTTGGACATGAAATGTTTTCCAGTCAGGTTTCCATGTGTTTCTAATAATGACTTCATTTGAAAGGTAGTCTGGAAGTCTAAATGTATTAAAATGTTTATAAAATGTACAAATCGACCACCTGGGTAAAGTAAAGTCCCTCCTTCCCGGATCTCAGAAACTAATCAGAGTCTCGTGTCCTCCCACACTGACCAATGAGATGAGCTTTTCCTGTGAACCAGCCTGTCAGGTCCAATCAGAGGGTTCGTTTACTTTTGAAAATTCTGTTCCTGCTCTCCTCATTTAGCAAACTAAGAAGGGCTTTATGGTTAAAGAGGGGAGGAATCGGATTGCTTACCTTCTCTGTTGTTTTACTTCATCATTCCAAGTTATAAAACATGACATACCAAAAAAAAAAAAAAAAGCCTGAATAAAGCCCCTTATGTATTTTATGCATTTTCCTAGACTCCTTGTGAAAACGGCCTAGATTCCCTGCTACCTGATGAAAGGTGGATGAGATAAACATAGTACCATGTATAAGTGTCCTTGTTCCTCTTTTAGAATTGGAGAACAAACATGATGGCCCCGCTGTGGGGAAACAACAACAACTCAACCTTTGATGAGGAGGCTGAACCGATCGGGAGTGGACCCAACGGTGAAAACATGGAGACAATAGAGATGTTTGTCGGTGGACGGTATTGTGTTCATATTTTGTTATTGCGGACTGGAAATTGCTTCTATTGCAGTGGGCGGATGTCTGTGACCTCACGCATTAATCCACATCGCTCTCATTTGCAGAAAATTGTGCACCATGTTATTATCCATCCAACTTTATATTGCCTCCCGTAAATGCAATCAGAGCTAAGCGGCAATGGGAAGCACAATACGCACAAATACATTTTTCTTCAAACGTTTTCATTATTCATTAATATGTCATTCTTATTTACGATGCTAGACAACTTTTCCCTCCCGGAGAAGCAGAGCGTGCAGCTATAAAGTTTTATGAAGTGGCAATAAGTGAGCCAATGATGTTCTGAAATATTTAGGAAAGCAGTGGAGTAAAGGAATATGTTGAATGTGTTTGCAGTACATTGTCGCAAAGGTTTTAAAAGTAGTCATCTGTACTTGGTGGATTGAAGTGCTTCCATACTAAACCATAGAAAAATGGGTGGGCTGGTCCAAACCAAAAAAATGCCTGGGCTGAATTATTGTCCTAGTCCGCCCTGTTGCTGTGTATGGCTTTTTAAATATCGACAACTACATTGACAATAATTGAGGTACATTTTGTTGTAATAATTTGTGTTGGCACAGTGTCTTTGTTATTGTAGAAAAACATTGATTTGCAATGCATTGTGGTGACCGTCACTTCCCATGCATAAATACAGGCTTGTCTGTAAAGCGGCTGTACAGTTAATAACATTAAGAACGTTTAATTTAATTTCATGGGTTCTTCCGAGTTCGTAGGTGAATTCCATTTGCATAAACTATAATTAATGTTGTGCATGTAATCTAGTATTATTTTCTACTCAAATTTAGATATTTCTACAAATGTCATGCATTCGCTGTGTGTTACTCATCTAGTACCGAGATTAATGCACAATTGATTGAGATTCTAACACTCGATGGGCAACAGAAGCGACATGTGACTTTGGACTGGACGGTACCGATAGCAGTTGGTCTTCCTCTCCCCTTTTTTTCCCTAATGGTGAATCTCAAATTAGTCAACATCACTAAGACAGTCTATGATTGAGACTGCTGCACTGTTTGGTCCTCTGTGCTGTGGGCTCCAGTCCTGGCTCTGACAATATGCAGGATCTCGCTCCCAGCTGTTCACCCCTATTCTGTCCTGTCTAATAAAGCCTACAGGCCACTGACCCCTTGTGGCTGCAGTTACTGTGCAAGAAAAGCTTAAAGGATCTGTATCATGCTATTTTAGCCATTCCAAAGTAAAGTATAGGCATTTATATGATATATTGTACCTCTATCACTATGGAGTACTAATTTTTGAGAGAAATACAAGTATTTTCTGGGGGTATTTTCCCTACCCGGAAGACAAGACACTTCGATTCATTTAACTCCGCCCCTCTCTCCGCTCATTCCACATTTGCAGTATTATAAATATAAATATCGCTGCAAAAAGTGAAGTTACTTCACATAATGCAGTTATAAGGAGTTGACTTGTGCAACAGTTTCATAAATGGCTAACACATATGCTAACACGCGTTTAGATTAACTCACTGCTCAGCCTGGTCTCCCCATCGGGTTATGGGATCATGTTGGTTATAAAAGTTAATCCACTTTGATTCTGGCCAAGGTTCACCAAGCATCCGTCAGGTTGGTTGATATAGTCGCTGAATCCCGGAAAGAAATTCCAACTTCTGGCGAGTGCACTCTTCTTTAGGAAGGTTGAATAGCCCTGTTCCTCTCGTAGCCAAACGCGCATCCGTGACATTATCGTTGGGTAAGAAAAAAGAACAGGCGTGTCCAGAGTAGGTTAGAAAGAGCTCCGTCCGCACAAACATGACTTCTGTTCGCTGTTCGGATCCTTTTTTTATTTATTTATTTTTTATTTCTCCCTTACAACAAAAATAATGAAAACGCTGTTTTATAAATTAAAATCAGGGCGTAAGGCAATACATCAGGGGTTCCCAAACTTTTTTTGACTGGGACCCCAAAAATTGACACGTAAACAACTCGGGACCCCCATTGTATAAAGTTACTGCCTCTTACGCTACTTTAGGGAAGAAAAACATTTAAAAATCAAGTTAATATGTATTTAAACAGTTTATTTTGATTATTTGAATGGATTTCACAAATGATATGCTGTTTTACACTCAAAAATATACTTCAAACAGTAGCATTTTTTTACTTTTATTTTATCCTAGAATCATCTGGGGACCCCCACCCAAGGCCTCGCAACCCCCCGAGGGGTCCCGACCCCCACTTTGAGAAACACTGCATTACATTACAGACGTAGAGCACTTCCGTTCCTTTGTGACGACACAACTGAACAGCTCAGTCGTTTACCAGGAGAGGGCAGAGCAGCTGCTCAGAGAGCAGGATTCAGGAGGATTACTTAGAACTGCGTGAATGAAGCCAAAAACCGCTCTGGGGGTGTTTTTGATAAGGAAATAGCATAACAACATGGTTAAAAACTCAAAAAGTCGATTTTAAAAGGTGCATCCTTTAAAAGGTGCATTATGCAACATTTTATGCGAAAAAACAAGATCAAATAATGTGTTACTTTTTATAAAGTCAGAAGTTTACACTAAAATTACTATACCTTTAAACAATTTATGTACGCCCAGATGACCTTGGAAGCACAAGTCTGGTTCATCCTTGGGTGCAATTTCCAGATGCTTGAAGATGCCACGTTCATTGGTTCAAACAATTATATACAAGTATAAAAAGATGGAAATGTCCAGTAACAATACAGATCAGAAAGAAGGCGGGTTCTGTGTCCCAGAGATGAACGTGCTCTGGTCTGAAATGTGAATATCAACCCAAGAACAAATGCAAAAGACCTGGTGAAGATGCTGAAACTGGTAAGAGTGTGTTATTATCCAGAGTGAAACAAGTACTGTACCGACATGGGCTGAGAGGGTACTCTGGCAGGTCCAAGCCAATTACTCCAAAAGAAACATCAAAAAGCCAGTTTGGAGTTTGCAAATTAAAAGAAGATAAAGACTTTAATTTTTGGAGACATTTCCTGTGGTCTGACGAAAAAAAAAAAAAACATTTTTTGGCCATAATGACCATCGTCACGTCTGGAGGAAAAAGGGGGAATCTTGTGAGTCTGAGAACATTATCCCAACTATGAAATACAGGGGTGGCAGCATCATGCTGTGGGGTTGTTTTGCTGCAGGAGGGACTGGTGCACTTCACAAAATAGATGACATCATGAAGAAAGAACACAATATTGGAGCAACATCTCAAGACAACAGCCAGGAAGTTAAAGGTTGGGTGCTGATGGGTCTTCCAAATGGACAATTCCCAAAGCATATGGCCAAACTGATTACAAAGTGGCTTATGAATCATAAAGTCAATGTTTTGAAGTGGTCATTACAAAGTCAATCCAGTTGAAAATGTATGGGCAGAGCTGAAAAGGCATGTGCGCGCAAGATGGCCTCCAAATGTGTCTCAGTTACACCAGTTCTGTTTGGAGGAATGGACCGGAATTCTATTGTAAGAAGCTTGTGGACAGAAATCAAAAACGTTTGACCCAAGTTATACAGTTTAAAGGCAAATCTACCAAATATTAATGAAATAATGTATGTAAACTTTTGGCTTTGTAAAAAGTAATATAAAACCGTGTAGAAAATTCTATCTCTCATACTTCTGGCATTTAGCAAATATAAATAATTAAAAAGACCTAAAAAAGTAAAAGTTAATTCTGGTTTCACGTCAGACAATGAGAAACAAATGCAAATGTTTCTTTTTATAAAGTGTATGTAAACATCTGATAAGTAATTAGATTTGGAATAAACATAGTAATAGGCTATAGCAGACATGAATCTCACAAAGAATTTCTCAGAAGTGGTAAGTTTCTCATCATTAAGATAAGGTTGTTTTTATGCATATTTGACCATCTGTGCCGTTATGTACAGCTTTTGGAGGACTTTATGGTTTGGAGCGGAGAAATGCTGCTCCCTGGTGGCAAGATAAAAGCAAGTCCATGCTCATACATACAGTATATAGGTTTTATTTCCCACTTTTAGATGTTCCATTCAGGCATAGGCGACCTGGGCGGCCGCCTAGGGCGCCATCTGCTGGAGGGGGCGCCGAATTGTGGCTGAGTTTTTTAACCCCTTACTCCCGCCATCTACAACATCGCCGATTTTTGGACATAACTTTGGAATAGAAAGTGATAGAGACTTGGGGTCTTTTGTGTTGGAAACTAGAGATTTCCGGGAGGGGGGGGGGCAAAGTTAAATCTTGCCTAGGGCGCCAAATTGGTTCCATTGTGGTTTTTGCAAATGGCATTGGCCCTGCGGATGGCACACAGTCGCACAGTTCTCCAGTATAAGATCAGGGTGAACCGGGGGAGGCTTGCGGGAGTCGCCGTTGTGCACGCACGCAGCCATCAGGTGCATGGTGGACATGATGGTGATCACGAGCATCAGCAATCCTGTGGACCAGTATGTATGAGCTAGCATTAACATCATTGCATTTATATAGTGATAATAATGAGTGATTAACCAGGTGAATGTAAAGTCATAATGTTTACTCGTCTTACCACAGTACACAGTGTTGGTGGTCCAGTTGTTGACTTGGAAGTTCTTGGTGAACATGGCGCCCAGACCCAAGATCAAAATGGCGTACACAGTAAAGGTGTAGCGCATGTGCTCGATGTAAAAGACACTCTGTAAAAGAAACCTGAAATGAAAACAAAAAAACATATGTTTAAGCAAATTTATGTCCGTAATCTACAGCAAAAGTTTCAAATTGATTTGAGTGTTTTCCTATCCACCCACAGTGTCTCGCCTTAGTGGTATTGAAACATCGCTCTTACCAGACGACGGCAGAGAGTAAAATGACAGTGAGGACGATGGTGCTGGCGACGGCATCCTCCACTCCCGCCTTATACTTGAGCACTACGCCAAAGTTGAGCACTGCAGTCAAGAGAGTCCACCAGGCAAACAGGGCCACGCCACTCTGAGTCTGCCGCCAATAAAATCATAAACACCATTGAGCAAGACGCGATTAGACCGAACATCATCTTGATAAATCGCCTCACCAGATAACGTGTCCACCACAGGGCATTGGGGTTGTTAATGGCGAGCCAGGTCTTGTGCTTGTTGAGGTTGTAGTAGGATGTGTAGAGCATGTAGAAGCTGAAAGCCGGTTGCATTGCAGACACTATGAAGGCTGATAGTATTTTACTACAAGAGGAAAGCATAATTACTTTTTGCCAGCAATAAGTGATGTTAAAACACCCCAAGTTTACTTCTTTAAATGGAAAAAAACTGCTCTATAAGAAAAAGCTTCTATGGATGGAAAGTTGTCTGAATAATTTGATATTTTAAGTCATTTTATTGCTCCATAAATTGAAGAGATCATCACATTTTGGCTCACAAGTATTGCATGCTATTTCATAATTGTGTTTTTACATTGAGTATTGCAATACCGGTTCCTGCCAGGTTTAGGTTTTGTGATCTCATGTATATATTTATATTATGGCTACTACATTTGACCCTCTAAAGATTCTAAGCTCGGATAAATGTAGACATCTCTGACGGGAAAGGCGTCTAGAGGCAAAAAGCAAGACGCAGATGAGGGAAGAACTGTCTTGCCTGCTCTTTGGTGGCGTCCCACCATTTGAGAGACACAGTGTTACACCAATGACAGTGACATGAACTTACTGCCTGTACCAAAGGAGCATGCTGCAGATGCGTGCACTGTTGACTGAGGCCCACATGAGGTAGAAGAGCGGAGGGTGCAGCTCCGGGTTACAAGCTTCAGGTCCGAACACATTTCTGTGGAGGAGATACAGTGGGTTCAGCCAGTATTCATATCCCTCTCTTTATGTCTATGTCAGCTATTCCAAAAGTCTGGGACGTCGCGGCCCCCTTATTGATCTGAAAATCTCTCGGGACCCCCATTAGAAATATATTTACTATGTTCTGAGAAATGTATTATTATTACAGCAAAATTACACAAAAAGCAACATTTAGCCATGACTGTATAGGCTAAATACTGGTTTAGTGCAGTATAATGTAGCAAAGAAATGTACTTTTCCTTTAAAACTAAATATTTTTTTTGTGTACATGTTTGATAAACAAGCTTTGAGGCCCCCTGCGGGTCATCGGCCCCCACTTTGGGAACCACTGGTCTATGTTATTGGTCTATGAAATGCTCTTCGGCAATGAATGGAATTTATAAAAGACCCAAACTAAAACACTTTTTAACCTTTTTTAATTGTTGCCTATTGTTGTCAATTCATTTAGAAATGTCACCGAATGTATAGGTCCAGAGCAATTAAATTTAGAATTACACATTAAAAGCAAAATTAGTGATCTATTAAACGTGGGAAAGGTCCTTACAATGTGACTGAAAACCATCTATTTGATTTCAGTATAACATTACTAAATAATAAAATAGTGATAACATAAAGAGGCCTGAAAGCTTTCTCTACTCAATGTATACATCTCAATAAAATCACCGCCTCTACTTCACTCTGCGCTGCATTCTGTCTGACCTTTTGCACAGCCTGTACATGGCCTCCACCAGCCAGGCCAGAGACCAGATGTCGATCATCAGCCAGTTGTTCTGAGCCCAGCGGTCCATGCTCACCTTCAGGCTCAGCATCTCAGAGATGTTCAGATATGAGGTCGGAAACACTGCTGCGAGCACAAGAAGAGAGAGCGTTTGACTGTTGCTACAAATAAGCTCCGGATTTCAATTACAGCAACATTACAACACAAGCATTTGAGAACAGAAGTGTCCGTTTTGTCCTTTCATTGGTTTTAAAAGCAGCTGAGTCTAACTTTTTTCTAATGTCTAATTCCCATATTCCAATCCTCCATCACTGATCACTGATCCAACCTGGCACATGATCTGAAGATGCAAATTTTCCCTAAGACAGTGGGAGTGTCTTGAACTACCAGAAGCTCGGCAGCTGCCAGCAGCTCACTAGCCTTTTCCAAGCAGCTCTCCAAAGGCTTTCTACATTTCTACATAAAACTGAGTGGTCACATTTTATTAATGTCTTTCTTGGTGAAATAACTCCTATCAAGTCATTCATTTCTAGCTGCATTTTCTCTGAGCATCAAATGAAGAAGAACATGTTCACAGCTAGAAGGTCCGGACCTCTCTGCCGCTTCGCCTTCTGCACTTGCACTCCCCTTTTAAATTCCTTTTTTATTCCATCCATCCATCCATCCATTTTCTTCCACTTGTACGTTGCCGGGTCGTGGGGGCAGCTGTTGGAGCTGCCCAAATCACATTGCACCAGACCCTATGGCTCCTCCTGCAGGTGGTGGGTCCATAGAAGGACGGCCTCATGGTTCTAACCGGGCCTGTTTGTCTCTCATAAGAGGCTTTTAATTCCCATTCTTAATAATATTCGTTTTAAATTTTATAATAAATTGTTAACCTTTTAATTGTTTGCCTCTTTTTTGGTTACACCATTGCTCTCCAAGTCTGTCAAAATATTTTAAAGCTATCTCGGCCTCTTCCAAATCCCACTTTTCTTTATTTATAACACTACATACCTCCTTACACAAGTATTTGCAAAGCTTAAGCAGCTGCTGTTATGTATGTATATGTTGGGAAAGAAGGAGAGTATTACAGCAAAGTAAACCTTAGCCTTCATCAGCTTCATGATCAAACTGTAAAGATGTGACTCACCATTGGGGATATTGTGCTCCTGGGCCAGACCATAGAAGACCGCTGCACATATCTGCATGATGATAGCCATGGCCACTGTCCCAGCATGGAGCAGCCCATGGCCGGGACCCTTGTCTGAGAGGAGAGACATGGGGACACTCTCGGGCTGGATCACACTGCCAGGCCGACAGTCGTCCCAGCACTCCTGTACTCAGTGTACTTTCCATGACTGCGTGTTTATGGCATCTGATTAGATGACCTGTAATCTTATCACTGGTTTATGACAGTGGGTGGCCTGCACGAACATGAAGTTACACTGTAAATTGTAATTAAAGTTTACTTGGTAGAAACCAGGAAACAATGCCCAAGAAATATCTTGTTCAGGAACACTTGTCTACATAATTCAACTATACTGTTAGCATTCAAGTATTGTGAACTCAAGGTACACTAGTTAAACTAAATAGGATTTACCATTTTATTTTACACTTTCATTTCTTATACAGTATACTATGCATATACTAGTTTAGTATATGTATCCTAGTAGTGCTAACTTGGACATAGTCAGTTTGTCAATAACTGGACTTGCATGCAATACTAAAAGAACAGCTTTTTTCTTTCTCTCACAAAATGCATCATATGCATCATTTGAATTAATAAAGTTTCAATATCTTACTTACATGGAAAAATGAGCAGTTTCCACCCCATGCAGAGGCATTTCTGGTTTTCAAATTCAAATACTAGTTCTATGGTTCTGAATCTGCACTCAGTACAAACTGACTGGAGTGCTCCATATCACCACCTAGCGTCCTGGCATGGTATAGCGCTAAAACAGACTAAAGTAGAGTTTACTCGAAATGGTGCAGTGCCTCTCAATGCCCTTTCCAAGTGTGGTGTCTAAACAGGCTCTATACTATGTTTTTTTTGGGAGAAAAAACAAGTAATATTTAAAATGTGTATCCTAGTAAGCTCAATGTTTGCATTTACAGTGTAGCATTAATTAATCAAGTATACCTTAATCTTAACCTTAGCAAGTGAGTAATTTCCAGGGGTGCATCTGGGTATCCTTTGTTGCCAAAATCACCCATAATGCACTACGGTAAAACAAATAAAATCAATGATGGGTGGTTTGTATTTTAAAAGCACTTGACATCTTTGAATATAGTTTTAGTCGTTGACAAAAACGTTATTTTGTTTTACTTGAATCAACAAAATAAATATTTTGTTATATCAACTTAACATTTATATTATCTTATTCAGTCAAATTACACCACTTCATGGAACTACAAATGATCAGCCGTGTTTTTTGGGCACTGAATGCGAATGATGTGAGGATCTTTCAAACTTTCTTTAGAAGTGGAGATCTTTTTTGTCCCATTTTTATTTATTTTTTTGCCAACAGAACTTCAGTCATAGGTTTAATCATCATGAATTACTTTTATTTAGTTCAAGCCTAATTTAAAGGTGCATTATGCAACTTTTTATGTGGTGACCAGGCAGCTCAATCACAGTGGTCTCTTGGACGCTCCAGGATTCATTGTTTAGAAGGTTTTCACCGCTGACGGATCCTCTCACTAGAAAACCTACAACACAATTGATCCTGGAGCATTGTGTAGACCGCCGTGATGGAAAGTAACTCATACAGCCACAAGGTCAAACACGCACAAATATCAACTTACATAATACACCTTTAAGTCAGCAAAAATGTGACTTTGACTCCCCAGCAAAACATGCGTGTCACAGACCTGCTCCCTCCCAAGGATGGAACAATCTTCCTCTTTTTAATTTTATGATGTCACTTCCATTTCCTCTGAAGTGTGTTCCATTCTTTTGAGACCTAGGTCTTGGTGTATTATTCATGTTGAATCAATATCAGTATATATCATATCAATTTATTTGACCTACAGTTTATTTTCCTATTGTGCAGTAACCAACAAACATACATTTGCGCAAAAAAACCCACAATACCAGCTACAAATAATTAATACATCAATGTGCAGTATTTGCACTAATTTACAAATCACAAATGTAACTATGCGACGCTTATAGAAAGAGTTTGCTTTGCGACAGTGCTATTTCCACCGGAGACATGTTGGGTTCACTGTCGCTGTACAAGGGTCTTTTGTGGTGCCTCCATGAAACTAGGACGACACGGGTCAAAAACAAGACGCAGCTGATCAAAAGGCTGAAAACTGAAAAAAAATTAATAAAAGGTATTACAAAATGATTTCACACTCGAACTGACGGGATTTAGTGCTGATGTTTACCTCCAAAGAAAAAGTTCTGGGTGCCAGGATGCAAATTGGTGACGTTTCCGCTTAACCACAGGATGATGACGGGGTATATTGTTAAGATGTAGCGCACATGCTCATCAAAGTAGAAGTTCTCAATTAAAAACCTAAAGGACAAGAGATCAGAGTATGCATTTTCAAAATCCTACATTTATTTTTCGTTGTCTGATACTCTTTGAAACTGATAGCGGAGTGAGTTACCAGACAAAGATCCCCATGAGCACCAGCAGCCGGGCCACGGTGGCACAGTCGCAGCGGGACGTCCCAGTCTGGTGCTGCAGGTACATGGTCAGGTTGAGCAGAGTGGAGAGAGTCCCCCACGTGGCGTACACCGCAACTCCATTCTGCACCTGATACAACACAACAGGGAGTAACAGCACCATTTAACCTCTTAACCCCCGCCTTAACCGAGTGCATTTTATCCAGTTGCATTGCAACGCCTCATTTGAAAATTAAGACATTTCCTCGTGATGATTGTCATGGTTTCGTACTTTTGTTATTGTTGCTTTTTAGACATGTTTTGGTCACATTTTTATGGCTTGATCAAAGTTACATTACAAAAAAGAAAGAAATGCGGCGAAAACACTACAAAAAAGCAGGCAAAACATGACAAAAATGCAACAAAAAAGCAATGAAAATGTGACAAAAACGTGACAAAACATGACAAATTGTGACATAAATGTGACAAACACATGAAAAAAGTGACAAAAATGTGACAAAAGAATCGAACCTGCGACCTTCTAACTGCGACGCACAAGTGCTAACCGCTGTGCTACAGTTTTATCATTAGAAGCACTTCTCCACTGGGGGCGCTACTGCTCTCTTTATCTCATATCTGAATTCTCCTCTGATCATCTGAGTTTACATGTTGGAATTATCACTTCGAGCGGCTCAGAGGCATTTTTCCAAGTGGGAGGTTAGAAATGACAAAAATGACTAAAATGTGACAAAAACATGAAAAACGTGACAACTAAGCAATGAAAACATGATAAAAATGCAAAAACACGAAATGTCCAACAAAACCGAGGAAGAAGCTTTGATGAGTTCTGTAGTTCTTAGCTTTTAAATGAGGAATTACACTGGCCTATAGGCTGTCAGCTCCAGTCCAAAAGCTTTTATATTTGGCCAAAACTGGAGGAAATTGGCTTGATTAAAGTCTTTTTAAACTGTCAATCAATCAATCAATCAATCAATCAATCAATCAATCAATCTTTATTTATAGAGCACTTTTCATACACAGGTGCATCACAAAGTACTTGACATTTAAAAAGACATTAAAAACATTCTCGCCCGTCAAACCCTCCCACCCTCCCAATATATACAGTTATCACAATACACACGTACACCTACACCCCCTACAACTATTAACCACTCATGTGGTTAATAGTTGTGCTGACTCATTTGATTTGTAGAGTGGCTGAAATTTGCAGGGAAAGTCTCTGAATGGGCACAAATGAGCAAAATCAATTGCAGGTGCAGGTCCCCTTCACAAATAAATCCTGTTGTGACTGTGTTTAAATGATTACATCACAGTCACGTTTCTGTTACGATCACAGACCTGTTGCAGAGCAAGACTAACACGGTGCACACTCCTCATGTCACGGTTAGAATGGACGGGGTTAACATGGATGCAAATGATCTCTAAATCACAAGATAAAAAGTGGAGCTCAGGAAATAGTGCACGGGATTTAGTGCAATGAGATTTCATTAGCTTTTGCCAGGTGCTTATTGGTTATTTGTTCGTTGTTTTTATCCATCACCACAGCTGAGCTTTTTGAGGGCGCAGTAACTCCCTACAATAAAACATTATCACCAAACATCTAATTTAATGTTTTTTCCTTAGCAGCTCTTAAAATTTATGAGAAAAACTCCTCTTGCGAAGCCAGCCAAATGTTAGCGTTTAGATGAAGCAGCTTTAAGTGTTTTCGAATTGGCAATAATCCACTCCAAAAGCATTTCCTATCTGCAAATTGTCCCCGGGAAATCATCTGCTTCGTGACCTTATCTGTTGCTCTAAGTTTATGAAAGCTTTTGGTCCAGAATCAGAAGAGAAAGCAATCTGCGCATTTGGGGTAATGATTCAGCCTTCAGCTCCATAATCTCAGGTCACACTCACCCATGAGTGTGGGGGAGAGGGAAGGCGCTGGAGATATGCACTAGTTAGTTTAGCTATGGAGTATAGCCAGCACAGCAGCCTTAGGAACAGTTTGTAGTATTAACTTTTTTGTTTGCATAGCACTTTTTTCTTGGAATGGGTGATAATCGCAACATCTCCAAAACTGTATAACCTGTATGCCAAATTTAGCCTCTTCATCTAGTGTTTTGTGCTTTGAGGAGGTAATTGTGAAAACCTAAGAGCGCATTCTCCAATGTCACCACTAGGTATCAGCAATGAGCTACTGTGGACAATACAAAGTGGAGATTTTGCTTCTACCTTGGCCTATCAACCCATTCTTTATGTATTTGTTTGAAAGAAAGCCTGTTTACTTACATTGCATACAAACCCTGCAGTGCAACTATTTCATCTATCTCCAAATAGTATCAGAAAAAGACTGAATGGGACAAAGCATAGCACTGGTCTGTGTATTCATTCACATTTTTCAAACATTTAAAAATTAGACTTTTTATCTTCAGAATTCTACACAATAAAACAGGAGTAATTAAAACAAGCTTGTAAACGTGTCTGAACGCACAGTACAGAATCTTGTTTTCTGAGAAAGGTCATCAAACTGTTCTGCAAGTCTTAGGCATTCATTGAAAATTTATAGCCTGTTTGTTACCCCACACATGATCTATAATTCCTCTTCTGCACATTTTACAAGTCTGTCTATTCCAAAGTCCACGCAAAAGTAATGTTTACCAGTATCCTGTAGAGCCAGAGGTCTATCCTGTGATACTTGTTGAGCCACGCACCGTAGGTCTTCAATCCGCGGCAGGAGAAGAACAGGATGGCGTAGTCCGTGGCGGTCATGAGCCCAGAGGTGACCAGTACAGGGAACAGCAACCTAAAAACATAGAAGGAAAAAAAAAGACGTCTGTGTGATGTTTGGCGCAAGTGCGTTTTACTTACTCTCTGTCGAAAAGGAACAAAAAGGTGATGTTGAGGCCCAGATTTACTATAAGAGAAATATGAAATCCATAGGGGAGCGCAGCAGGGGTGGTGTGCATCCAGTCATAGGCCGTCCTGTTTCAAGACAAAGCATTCGATACCAATGAAGTCTAAAATGTACACATAATGCACTTTCTATTTCACAGCAAAACACACAACATCTTAGCTACAATAGCCACAGCACTATTGGACCGTTTTTTCCGTCCATATTATAATTACTCAAGTAAAAGTACCTCGACACAGAAATGCATGTGATTCTTGTACATTAACCAAGTGCATTTTATCCAAATCTAAAAGCTTCTCGACTGGAGCTTACAGCCTATAGGCCAGGGTAACGGCTCATTTGAAAGCTAAGGCCTACCAAACTGATCTGAACTGATCTTCTTTCTTGCGTCGTTGCCGTGTTGTCGCCGTCACTTTTTTCCACATTATTTTTCAGCTCATTTTTGCCACTTCCTTGTCAGGTGTTTGTTACTTTTTTGTTGCTCTTTGGTGGCTTTTTTATTGAGTTTTTGTCACATTTGTGTGGCTTTTTTTGGGGTCACTTTGGTTCCTTTTTTGTTGCATTTTCACCCTTGTTTTCTTCCTTGTTTTTTTCTAGAAGCTTTTAGATGTGGGTAATGCCAATTTGGAGAAAATGTGCTTGGTTCAGGTGGGAGTTAAGAGGCTGACTGTTCTCTTCTCAGTCTTGTACACAAATGATCCTTGCTAATTTTATAATGTCTAATTGTGAAATAAGTCGTCATATGAAAACATCCCTCACAAATCTACTTGTAATTGTAAAACCTCAGTTGGAAAAAATGCTATTTGCAGCTTAAACTATTTCTCCAAAATGACCGACTCTTTAATCATATTGATTGTACAAGTCCAATCATAATCATCAATAGCAATACTATAATGTAGTGTTACGTTTACACAATTGGCCAACATTTTTTGTTTTGTTTTCACTGTTAAACCTCTTCAATTACTACACTACCCGCCAAATCTATATTGTAAAAGCGTAAATACAATCTCCCTTTTTAACATAATAATCTAATATCATTACCTTCTGCAGAGCCCACTTATGAAATAAATAAACATGGCAAGAATCCAAATGTATATAAAGTCCCACACAAAGAATGTCCACTGTGCCGGAGTGAACGGTGTGGTGTACAGTACTTCAGAATCACATCCTCTGTCCTCTGTGTGAAAATACCTGCCAAAATCACAACCGTTACTACAACAACAACAACAACAATAACAACAGCAGCAGCACAGATTACAGCTCGACATATTGTCAAACCCTCACCGGATTCAGCACCAAAACCTGACAACGTATTAAAAGTTATCGCGGCTAAAAATGTGAAAAATCCAATGAGCATAAGCACAGCGCGGCACGACCAGCATTGAGGCATGGTGATGGTTGGAAAAGGGTCTCTCTCTTCAACTTGTGAGCGTGTCCATGGTGATCAGATAACAGCCCGGGCCCGTCAAAACTGCGTGATGAACTGTGTCATCGTTTTATGGGCCTGGACAGAGAATCTCTTATCAGTGGTCATAAAGAATGTACTGTTTACCTTTTCAAACAGTGTGAACGAGCGACATGCCAAGAAACATGTTGAGAAGAGTCTCAAAAGTGTACATTAATGTCAACATCAACATCTCTGGACTATATTACTTGAGATTGCAGCTGACCTCATCTTTTATTTTGTCCAGCGAGCGACTTGGCTGCTTGGGCTGACCTAGTTTTTCCTTTTGCCAGGTTGGTCCATAGTCCTAAAAAATAAATCAAAAAAGGATGCATAGAGAAATCACATGATACACACTTTATGATGTCACCCTATAAAGTTGACATGTTTATTCATATAACTGGCTAAGTATGAAGTTCTTTAATGGGCATCGTTATTTGTGAATCTCAACTCATTCATGAAAGTCTTTTTGATTATAAATGAGTCACAGAACTCTGTAAATAATCCATAGATTTGACTGTTTAAAATTATAAAATAAATGCCCTTTGTTGTGTTTGCAAACGTAATCATATTATGTCCAGATTTGCAATGAAGCAGACGCTATCGCTTAATATTCTGTGTTTGCAACAGTCCAACACAAGGGGGCGGTGTTGCATGTTAACATAAAGTGTGCGAGACGAGTCTGCTTCCTTTAACCTATAAAACACACATACAAAAGTAGTTTGTTTTCTTTCCCAATGATTTTGCTCACAAAATAAAATGATCAAGCATACTACTAATGCATCGGTTTTACACTTTATGGACTCTCAAAGGCGCTCTACACACTACATTGCTTTATTTATTCACACCATTTTCTGTGATGCTAAACTTTTATTCTGGTACCGGGGTGGACTGACCAAAGAGTGGCAACAGGTGCCATCTGCCCCTCCGATCAGCACCTGCAACTCACTCCCACACATAAATGATTGCAAAAAAGCTTAAAAAGGAATTTGTGCTCATTTGTACCAACTACCAAGTCAATATAAAGAAGATCGGGGCTGGTTGTCACGTGTATGTTTGTAGAGTCCAAGCACATCAACACAACGTTCCATGCAATATACAGTATCTTACTGCATGAAATACTTATTAACTGTCAAAGACAAGAAAATCGACTGGGACAATGAGCCCCATATACTGTATGCAGGGTATGTTGTCACAATAGGCAGGATCGCTGTTATTGTTTATTTCCACGATTTTCACCGGATGGTGACTGGTGGGCAAACCGAACGGCTGATAGTTCCGAGCTTGAAGAGCTGTTTATTTAAATCACAGATCTTTTACAGTGCCGATCTTTTCACAGAAGCAATGCTCTGTTTGTGAACGATTTATCGACCCACCATAGAACTATTATCTATTTAATACATTTGCGTTGCCACACACCAGTGCCTCGGACGTGATGACACGGTGATCCCCCTAATGAGTGGGGGTCTTGTCCCTATTGTTATCAATGGTGTTTTAAGAGTTAACATGAATTTAGCCAAAAATAAATGTTTTTTCGTTTGTGGAAATAAAGACACAATCGTTTTGTTTTGTTCTAATACTCACCGATCAACACCAGATGTGTTTCTCCCACTAATTTGAAATACTGTAATTATTTGTTTTCATTAAAAAAAATGCAGGAAACCACCCGAGCAGCATTTGTGTGCTCAACAAATGCTGATGATGAAATTAACCCAATGATAAAAGCACAGTGACCTAACAAAACAGTTTCTCCACCATTTCAACTGTGACAACCAACCCCAACTGACCACCGGACAAAAAGCTGGAGCTGGCTCTCACAGTTTAATTTATCGTTCAGTTCAAAGCTATGATCTATATTCTAGAGAATTGATGTTCAATGAGATTATAAAGTCACAGCGCCCCTGAGAGTGGCTGAAAAAAAAGAAGAAGAAGATCTTTATTTATATAGCGCCTTTCACAGACATGGTCACAAAGCGCTTTACATGAGAGCATTGTACATTCACTCCATATTTGGTGGTGGTAAGCTACATTAGTAGCTTCAGTTTCCCCTGGGGGAGACTGACCGAAGCGCTGTCGCCACTGCACACATCTGCGCCAACGGTCCCTCTGACCACCTCCATACATTCTCTCACACATCATTCATCCTGGCCTATTGTACATGTTTTTGGTGGTAGGGGAAACCGGAGTACCCGGAGGAAACCTATGCAGACACGGGGAGAACATGCAAACTCCACACAGAAAGGCCCCGTCCAGGTAGGAATTGCACCCGGGACCTTCTAGCTGTGAAGCGAGAGCACTAACCACTGCGCTATCGTGCCGCCAAAGCAATGTAACAAACAGGTTAAGGTGGGTTGCACTTTCTTTCAAACTAAGATACACAGATTATGACGTACTCATGTACTTTTACCATGACTCTGTTGTATCTAACATTATATGAATAATAATACAACACAATCAACCACAGATCCTGTTTCCAAATGTGTATGATCTGATTATTCTGCGTGTGCGCTTGCGATGCACTTAGGTCTAGACTGTATCTCCGAAGGAAGGAGTCGACCCGGGGAGCCGTGCACTTGACATTTCCCTTTTGCAGGGGCCAGATGTTGCCTGGTTTGTCTTCTCCTTAACCCACCGTAATAATTAATGCTAATGCGCTCATGGATTAAGGCCTTGCGCACATGTTATTGTGTAAAATGACTGATGACTCACATGGCCTGATACATGTGGTGTTGTTGAGCAATAAGAGCAATTCTCCCTGACCCCAAAGTCAACAAGCTCCTGCAATGCTAAATTTACACAAGGACTCTTTACACTTCGACACAGCACCCGTAGTTTTAGCTCAGTTCAATATAGTAGTCCTGACTTTTTGTATTTAGATTGATTGCTATGACCCAAACTGCGACAGAGGACAAGCCACAATTTGTTGGCTGCTCATCACTTAATGAATGGAATTATATCCAATTACACGCTCGACATCTCTGATCGCGTACATTATGAAAGATATGCGCTCGTTGGTATTAGACAGGATCAGTGTCACTCTGCAAATGAATTATGATCCCTCTTTGTGACATGAAAGTCTTTGCAAGCCCCGCCCCACACACACACACACACACACACACACACACACACACACACACACACACACACACACACACACACACAGATTATTATTACAAAATGTTTTTCTTTCTTTAATGTCACTTTACTGTTCTCTAATATTCATATCAAGAGACATAATTTGACACCATCTTGCAAAGCTGCTGTGTAATTTGGATCCAAGCCAGGGCTGAGCAATATTTATTATTATTTTAATCCATGGTTTTGCAATATTGATTTTATTCATGTGCACTTTGTCTGCTGCGTCTGACAGTTCACACTCCACTGTGATTGGTTAAATCCCCCTTTTACTCACTTTGAACATGTCGAAGGCTGACCTGAGGAGCGAGTGGGAAAAAGTGTCCATGTTTGAACCAAGAGCCTCATTAAAGGCACTTTTTCCAGTAATGGGACAACACTTGCTTTGTCCTCCTTTACTATATTGTAAACTCAGACATTTGTGGGGGAAAACACTGCATCTAATTATAAAGCATCTGGAACACTTTTATGTAGTGAAATGTGCACATAAGAATTGGGATGCTACAAATAGGTCAGGAAAGTTAGGAATGAGGTTGGACCACAACTAGCATTGTAATTTTGTGGCTTCCTCTTTCATTGTTTGTTGTATTAAACAAATCAGGTACAAGGCCTTTAAAGTGAGAAACACTGAATCATGATATAAGAACAGCACTGAAATTGTTAAGAAGACAAGACTGTTTATATACAGCATTTTAGTTTGCGTGTAGTTCCCAGGCCGTCCACTAGGGGCGCGGCCGTTTGGTGAGCAGGGAAAGTTTTTCTGTGTTTTAGTTAGTTGGCCCTGAGCATCGGCAATAGTTGCATGTTTCCCGTTCTCTTTTGATTATCGAGTGTGCGTCCATAAGACAGGTGGGTGTTTGACTGTGCAATGTCTGTGATGCCAAAGTATATGAGTGCTACTGTAGATTGTGTTTGTACATTATGTTTTACCTGTTTGTCATTGTTAGCACTTGAGCTAAGATGCTAAGACAAGTTACGTTTTTCTTGCGCACTTTATGTTCATCTTATTTTATGTTTATTAGACTGATAGCATCCTATTATTGTAGAGCAGTCACCTGTATGCCAGTTCTGTGGATACAGTCCATTTATATGTAGTAGCTGTATTACTGTGTAGTAGTGAAGGCTTTGGGGCCTACGTGAGAGCACGTGACTGTATTATTACAGTAAATATATGGTAAATTACACCTTTATTATTTTGGGTTAAATTCATATTTCCCCATGTTGTATTTGTATTATTATTTTTCTTTATTATTATTTTGTGTGATAAAGTAGTTTCATGTAAATAGTAATTAATATTATTTTTATTGTCTGTTTTGTTACAGAACCACACACACACACCAAGCCCATACCTATACTATGCTCTCCCAATTGTGAATAAAAACCATAAAGATCCACCCAGCCTACTCCTTTGCATTCTAACAGATGCACACTCCGCGATCACACCACTATTGAACCACAGTAGTGAGGAAGTCTCCATAACAGAAATAGTCGAATGTCATGATTGGGTTTTTATTTTTCCAGCCCCATCATAATCAGTATCTCATTTACAGATCTACAAGTCTCTGAGGAAAAAGTCATCACATCCAGGTATCTGCAAAAAAAAAAAAAAAATGTAGAAGAAACACAATTCACTTGAACTGATAAAGCCATAACTGAGGGCGAATCACTTGTGAGAAATGATGTCAAAAAATATTAGTGAGCATCTGAAATTAAAATTCGAGCCGGCAGCCTCCCTGGCATCGCTCCTGCACAGACTCGTTTGGACAATTGGGACGTTCCTACACGGAGCGTCGGGTAATTAAGAAGCATGACTAACAAGCTCTGCGTATTTGGTCGGCTTCTTTCCGTGGCGGGGCCCGGGCTGAGCGACTTTCATGCTAGATTTTGCACCGACGACATTTTGGGATCCCCTAAAGAACCGAGTCGCCTCCTAATGTCGCAATTACGCCGCCGTGACCAATCGCGGCGATGGGCCAAACTCGATTAACAAATGAGAATGGCAAAGGACGGCGAAAGGTGAGTGCGGAGGATATTAACTTCTAAATGCAATCAACCCTTTCTCCAAGTCCCACTGCTGCAATTGTAGGGCAGTGATAACACAATTCACTTAAAATATACTCAAAAACACAGCTCCACGCAGGGACCGTTTAGCAGCAATTTGCACGGGAAGGTGTGCATAATGCTTAACCAAAAGAGTGCTGCTTACAGATCAATTGAAAAAGCCTGGGGGTGTTGGGCAAGAGGCAGTGCTTTTACAATACAAAGCTGATGCAAGGACTTGCCACTATAAGGCAGTTGCTCCTTGTTCTCCCATTAGTCCATTGGCAGCGATAAAACTAACCATTCAATTCCTCCTTAAAAGAAAATCATGAATGCCCCATGGTGTCTCTACAGTAACGCATTACGGCTAAGAGGAGTGCGGGCAGGGAAGCAGCAGGTAATCTGGAGATGGGAATTTAGAAGCAAGTTTTTCACAAGAGTCTGAGACCATCGAAAAGTCAACTTAAATGGGACACAAGAAACACTTTGAGCAAGTTTGGAACAATTCATAGGTGACTTAGGGCCCGATCTTGTGTTTCTAAATGCAGACTACAGCATCACTTTGCGCTTTGTACAGTAGGAGCGCACTTTCAGATCTTACCACTCCAGACTTAGTGCTTGTAGGTGGGAAATACGTGGGGTGGAGAAACACCCATGACCTATGGCAATGTTATCTACAACAGCCTTTTCCTCCAACCAGACTCTGCAGCAAGGGAGAGGGGTTGTGGGGGTGAACATGTGCTTTTGTTTTGGTCGTGTTAACGCAATTACGGCCTAGAGAGTCTTGACCCCAGCCACAGCGAGACCGGCTGGGACACGAAAACTGTTCAGCTCACGATGGGGTTAATAAAGATTTTAGTTTGACCTGTTAGCCTATCATGCTTCAGGAAGAACACAAGGCAGCGCGATGTAAACATTGAAATGAATGTGAGGCTGCCATCAGAGCACCGCTCTCAATGCTGCTTGTAATAAACCACGCCTCAGTCGACCTCTTCTCTTTTTATAAGTGGCATAGGCACATGGTGCAACAGCTGCGTCCCATGGAAGATAACCATAGCGCTTGAAGCTTGCACTGTTCTTGCGCCAGGAACAAGATTTGGCCCTTAAACTCATTCATGACTACTTGAGCACATGCTTTGTCTTCTTTATTCAATAGTGATGAGTGATGTAATTACTCCAAACGGCAGATTAATAATGCACGCTTTAGGGCATGTTCACTACAAAAACGCATGCAAAAGAAAGATATAGCCAATCGTTCTATCTCCAGAAATGACAAGAAAATCTGTAAACTCCCTTGCTTCATACACATATCTGTGCCAAATGTTAAAGTTTACGCTCAACAAAGCAGTTGCAAAGCTTGTTGTGAAAAACAAAAGAAGTCAGGTGTGTGGAGTCGCAGCAGCAGCCATATCTTCAGCTCTGATGAAAGTGTCCCAAGGATCACATCCAATTTGACTCGCTCCTATCCACAGCCCCTCAGCCCATGACAAGCCATCACCGCAGATAAGCCTCCACACGTGAAACCGATTTGGTCCAGGAGAAGCTGTCAAAGTAATATTATGCTTCCGCCAAAGGACGAGCGTATGGCCTTGGATTACGTACTGTTGCCGCTGTGGCTCTATTGGAATCTACACGATACGTATAGATCCAGTGCAGTACACACTGTGTCTTCATCTCACTTCTGGCTGCTTCAAGTGGACAGTGAAAGCCTGAGAAGCTCTTCAGAACAGATAAAGTCAGCACAAGCACAGTCATAGAACATCCCATATTGAAACGGTGAGCGCTTGACTGTGTGAACCTCCACCAAGGCGTTAGATAAAGGGCCCGGGCCTGGATGCAAACATGTGATCCTATGGTTTAAAGACAAACTGAATACTAGCTTTTACAAACATGCTCCAAAAGTGAACACTATTGCACTACTTCAGTACCTAATATTCTTCCCAAGTTCATTTGGCAATATAAAACAACACATTTATCAATCTAAAAGGTTGTTGTGAGTTGAAGCCTCTCTTTCTTTGCTTCTTTGGTTCGGACACAGTGTCCAAAATTTGTAAGAAACAAAGTTCGGCACTACTTAATTTTGCTCTATTTTGATGACTTGACGGCTACATATGTGGAGTGGTCAGCCGTGCGCAGAGAGAGACCAAAAATTTCAACTGTCAAATACCACTCAGCTTTGCATATGTGTAGATATTTTTTTTTACAACTTGAAATAATGTAAGTGCTAGAAAAGCAGACATATCACCCAGGTCTATGTTTGTTAGCGACTCAAAGTTTGGGTGTGATGCCCTCGCTGGCAGTTGGAAGAATTAGAAGAAGCATTAGACATACTAAATACAATATACAAGCTTAAATTCTTACCCAGCGGCATGCTGACAAATCAATGGCAGCGTAATAAATGCCTGTGATGGTTTATAGGCTCCTTCTGTGGACCCACCACCTGCAGGAGGAGCCATAGGGGCTGGTGCAATGTGATTTGGGCAGCTCCAACAGCTGCCCCCACGACCCGGCAATGGACAAGTGGAAGAAAATGGATGGATGGATGGTTTATAGGCTTGAAAAATGTGGACGACGCTTAAGGATTCCATCCATTAGCACATAAATACTAATGGATGGAAATACTGATTGGTGCGCTTCTGCAGAAGAAGAAACAACCAAATTAAACGGGATTTGATAACAAACTTAATTCAGCATAATATTGATGATAAATGCAAATATGTATGTGTGTATATATATATGTAAATAAATGTGCGTCTCATAGATTTGCACTGAAAATATTGAGTGTATGTGCCCAGGCGACATATCTTTCAATGCCAGACTCTCCCTAATGCCTCAGTATTATATCCGGCCCCACTCTTTGATCTTTCAGTCCACTCCAGCCAGTGCTATAGCCTCACAGCATCTGAAGAGACACTGCTTTAGTTCCATTGTTAAGATTCCCTCTGATGTAGATTTAGGCACTTTGTTCAAATGGAGGCTGTACCTCAAAGTGCTTTGCGAAACCCACTATTTTGACCATTATGAACCTCTTCCTTGTTATCAAATTAGCCTATACCAGTAAAGCTAGTTGTCCACTGCATATTCAAGTTTTGGAAGATATGCTCATGTTTATAATTTCTTCACTATTTTTTTAAGACCCATGCATTTTCCATCCTGTGAAAATCCTTTGGAAGTCATATTAGCTTTTCAAAGAGACTAATATTTGATAGTTCCTCTTTATTTGTTTTTCCTTTTTTTTTTTTATCTGCACACTGCGGTATTTCAAAATAAAATGAGTCACTGTGTGTTCCCATTTCCGAGGAGATGGTGGTCGGCAATGAAAAGCAATAACTTGTTCTTTTACTGACCCCTTGTAGTTACAGGTAGGATAGGTAGATATTGCAGAATTAAGACATTGACACCCTGACTTTGCACAGTGCCCATGATGGCAACCAAGATGTCAAAATGAGTACAATATCCAACTGACCTGTCCTCTTTAGCGGATACGGGGCAGACCTTCCTGACACGTGTCACTGCAGTGGGGGTACAGTGAGTTAAGGGTGCAGAGCGAGAGGAGCGGCGAGGCAGCAGTAATGCAGTCACAGCCTTCACCTTCTACCTGTCAGCTGGAACACCTCAGCGGTAAAATTCTGTAAAAGACATGTCAGAGAGAGACACAGTGACACACAATAACCACATAACTCTGATCCCCCCGAGGGCCCGCGGCAAATTCGAGTGATCAAAGGCTGAAATGTTTAAATAATGCAGCGTGCAGATAAAGAAGTCGTTTCTGAGGGAGGGAACACTCCGCTCCAACTGTTTGAAGGTCAATGCTTTCATTTGTGCCGCACTTCTACATCCATAAACAGTCACATGTCAGCGTCTGCAGGGAACAAGCGGACGGAGCGTGTACGTTAAAATTATATAACTGCATGAATATGTATTTTAGAGTGACACATAACTCACTGATATGGTGAAGGAGAAATCGAGTACTTTGTTAGTTTTGTTGCATATCTATGATGGTTCATTTTGCTCTGACGGATCAATAACAGGGCTGTACGGCTTCAAAAGTAAATTACATCATGAAAGCTAATACTATATGTGGCAGAACAGATATACATAAATAAATATAAATAAATGTTACTACATAAAAAGTGTCTACATGTATTTTGTGACCCAAAGTATTTCTCAGTAAAAGTAAAAGTAAAACAAAGTTTCCTTTATTTTATTAATATTATTTTTATTAGAGGTCGACCGATCTGGGTTTTTCTAAGGCCAATGCCGATTTTGAGGGATTCTTATTGTCCGATGCTGATATGCACGGCCGATATTTTTAGCTGATTTTTTCAAAATATCTGGTCTATAATCCTGTATGATTCTCCTAAACTGTAAAATGTGTCAGTGTTGAACTGTGACAGCACAGGGGGCGCTTTATTGCGGCATAGGGTATATATTTATGTGTATAAGGTACTTCAGAGGGAGCTTGTTAGAAAGACAAAAATTATACTATATCAATATATGAAATACGATCTGAGGTGTACAAACCTGCGGCCGATATTCACCGCAATGTTTCTCAGTTCCCCTGAGGCCTAGGGAGTTGTGGGAGGGCATCTTAAAGATTGATATTTTAATATCGGCCCAATATATCGGCCAACTGATAAATCGGTCGACCTCTAATTTTCATTATTTTTTTAAAGCTACACTACCTAAATGAGTCATTGGTAGTTGAATAAAGGCCCAAATTACCCTTTCGCGCATTCCGATTGTTCACTTGTCTCAGGCGAGACTGCCAATACTAATGCTGTGCTAATTTAGCATCTTACTTCCTGATTCGCAATGGAAGCTTACATGTCGATCTATGGTGCTAACAGAAGTTTACTCCACAAGAAAACTTTGATTACCTCAGAGAAAATCTTTTTTTCCCCCCATTTACAGATTTACTCATAGTGGGAATTTTTCAAGTAAGCCGACATTTACCGAAAAATGACATCACCCAAGTAGAAGTAAAAAGTATAGTGTGATAAAAGTACTACAGTTACTTCAAACTCGCCTCTGCTCTTCATCATACCTCTCTCATTTGTGGATGAATTTATCTCAGTGCATTCAGCCGTGCTATCACAAAAGCTGCACAACACAATGTTGTTTTTTACCCAGATGATTGGTAACTCTTGTGTGACCCCTAGCTTTAAATCTGAGGCTGTATAGTTCGACACCATTATCTGATCCCTAAACATGCATGCACCTCAAAAATACATGTAACATTGAACATAAGAATGCAGTAACGCTCTTGCATGTTTTAATTAAACTGCATCCTTCATTCATAAACTGTGCACGCTGTAACAAAATAAAACAAACAAAGAACTCTATAACTCATAGCAGGAGAAGGATTTATTTTACCAACGGTTGCGGCTAGACTCAAATCCCCACTCTTTGTCCGCTGCGTACTTTCTGACCTAGCCCCTTCAATATTTTATGGCTCTTAGAGATTTTCTTCTGTGCAGTTTAAGGAAGTGTAAAAAAGTACAACTCCCAGCGCAGGGCGTTAAAGGGTCATAAGGGGATACAGCTGGGAGCCTGCATCAACGTTTTGTAAGCCAAGACGACTGTTTTAGCTGCGCATACGCAACAATTCAAATTCAGTCTCACACCTTTCTGTGTTTAATCAGTGATAGCTTTAGGATCGAGAATTAAAAGGTGGACAATCAAGATTCAATTCACTGTGCAGAATTTAAACTCTACAGGAGCATTATGATTACAGCGAAGACATATCCCCACAGAGTGATGATATTATGTTGTCTGAATAGGAATATTTTACATATCATTGTCTTGGCAAGTCTTGGCAATTAACTACTGATGGGATTTGAGACTTTGAGATCAATTCATTTAAAAGAGCCTTTCAAAAATACAGGCTCAATTTCATATAAAAAACATTTATGAGACCTGCCATTATCTAAGACCTGATTGCTGACACCTTTTTACTCAAATTATCCCAAATTACAACGAGTCTGATTTTCCCTCTTTGAAAAATGTGCAATAGAATTTTTGCCACAATTAATGAGGATAGTCTACAAGTGCCTGCCAAATTATGTTTTTTATGCAAAAAGCTTTCACTTGTGCTGCCTGCTCTAATGTTGTGCTGGTTCGTAAGTTTGTTTAGCGTGAATTTCACATTCGAGGTTTTGTTTCAGCTGTTTACCTTAAAGAGGCGTTCAACAGAGCTGATTCGGTCACGAAGGTCACATCCCTGCAATTTACTAATAGACTTTGTGCCCGGAATGTTGAATAGTAACAGGATGATAACTTAGGGTAATGACTGTTTAAAGTGTTTAATTTCTATGAAGAGTTAGCTGAAATAAATCTATATATTTAAACAGTATACGTGACAGAAAACATGCAGCTGTTGGGGGTGAACATGTGCTTTTATTTTAGTCGTGTTAGCGCAATTAGCGAGTGCCGACCCGCTCCGCAGCGGGACCGGCTGTACGTGACATCTCTTTCTCTCGGGACATGAACATTGTTTAGCTCACGATGGGGTTAATAAAGTTTTTATTTTGACCTGTAATGCTTAAGGAAGAACACAAGGCAGCGCGATGTGAATGAGGAAATGAATGTGAGGCTGCCATCAGAGCTCCGCTGTCAGTGCTGCTTGTAATAAACCACGCCTCAGTCGAACTCTTCTCTTTTTATAAGCGACGCCCTCTCGCAAATAACGGAACAGCAGCGCCACTCGGAAAATAACCATTGAGTTTAGAGTTTGCACAAGATCTGGCCCTTAGTCGTTTTGCCTTAAAGGGACTAGTTGCAAGTTGGTCATTTTATACTCACTACTGCCACCTCAGATCTTACGTGTAACTGCATTCTCTATATTAAGCTTGTATGACGGCCGGACCTGAATGAACAACTTTTTGAGTGACAGTGCAGGATTTTAGAGGCAGTTGTTGTGGTGAACAGGTCCAGGCTCATTCTACACATTAGGACATTGCTAGAACATGTAGGGGGAGGAAAATACATATTTTTTTTACATTTTTAAACTCCGTATAGTCCCTTTAAAGCAGTACTAAGTAATGTGTTTACCTTAATAAATCCTTTCCGTAGTCCCTCTGGGGGTAATACAAGTGTTAATGGGATGATTGGAGGGTCTTTCATCTCCCCCTGGTGTCTCTAGCCAGAAAACCATGCTTGCAACTTGACTGCCACTGGGACGGAGCCACCAATACACACGAATAGAATCACGAAGAAGAAGCGAACAGGCTAACGGGCAAAGCTAACCGCGGAATAGCGCTACTTTAAACAGTATTTACAGCCAAGTTTGAGTGAAAAAAAAAATTCCCATTGTATAACTGGATGTACAACACCCCTCTCTCCCTTCACCTTTTCTGTCAGCGTAGTATTTACTCTCCAAGACATTTAATAAGTTAAATAATCGTAACTTGCTAAGACACCTTGCAGTTGCGCTTATGGCCTCTAGGGGCAAGAGTTACTTAGTACTGCTTTAAGCTAAGGTTAACCTTAATTAAATGCTAAAAATATTAAAATAGCACCACATTCTGAACTACTTTTTAAGAAACACACTCGGTTTGAAGTTCATTTTAGATTTCTTTTCTTTTTAAACCCTATTTTAATTTAAATCCAAGTTAAAATATTGACAGGAAGTAGTCTTTACCCTACACTGACCAACAGGAAGTTATCCAAGAAAAATAGTGATGAATTCTGCAATACAACAGCTAATGCTACTTTTTTGGAGATAAATAGACCAGATTAGGTATAGTTTGACCATGCTAAATACATTATAAACCTAAGCCTAAACCTAGGGTGGCCAGACGTCCCTCCAAGTTTTGAACCGTCTTTCCTAAATCCCCTTGGATTCCTCCAAAAACATTAATCTGCCCCACTTTCATACAAGCTCTGTCCCAGTTGTTCCAGTTTTTCACCAGTGCCACGCCAGAAGCAGTGTTTTTAGCCTAAACTTAACTTGATTTTCTTTTATTTTGGCCATGTGTGCGCGGCGCCTATCAAAGTTTCCACACCGAATGAACCAATAAAAAAGCTTAAAAGTCTATGGTCCATTTATTTGACATTACAATTTTATGGTTCAACCTGGGGGAAAAAGTCCCTTTGTGTCCCGGTTTTTAATAAGGAAAACCTGGCCACCCTGTATCAGCTGTTTCTAGATAGGAGTCCAAGGAAAACGGGAACGTTGGGACTATACATGCACCGAAATAAAAGTCCATATACCACATCGAGCCCAAGACGGAAACTGATCATCAAATGATCAGTTTCTTGGTTTGCTTCCCCTATTTTGACGCCTCTGATAGTCGCAGGATAGAGCTGCCAGAGAATCATCGCAAAGGAGACAGATGGAGATAGTACGACATGAAGTTAGCTGCTGTGAGAGAATACAATGCGCAGGATGTGGTTAGAAAGTGGAAACAACTTGAGCTCAGAGTACTTTTCAACCACAACCGACTATTGCGCCTTCTCCAAAAATTAAGAGGTGCTTGCTTGGTCCTTGAAAGCACAGTTTAGACCCACTTTTCTGAGCACTTGTGGGAAATAAACTTGTGTATTCCACCCCCTGTGTTTAAATTATTCAGCTTCATTGCCATTTCTATTCTTAGTGCTTCCACGACTGTTTGGTTGGCTGCTGAAGAAAGAGATAACATGCTACAAGGTCCCAGGAGAAACCTCGGCAGGAGTTTTAACCATTCATTAGCCTTACCTCATTAACTTTTACATGAGAGCGCTTTGCCAACCTATGTAAACATAAATTAGTTAAAACAGCTGGGGGTAACGTAAGACGAAGTAACGTTAGACACTCTGAGAAACTCTGTTAGAGTCGAGCTATAATATTGTGCTCTTAATGTAGTCCTGAGAAACTGTAGAGAAACGCTTTTCTAAGTTAATGTTCAGGGTTCAATTTATTTCCTTCGAGACAAAGAAGGTCTCAATTAAATCAAGTCAAAGAGTGATTCGGTCTTCAAAAGAGGATCAAAGGTTTGCACATGTCCCCCTGGGCTCTTTCATCGATCCAAATTGGAGGGAGGGAACATACAGTCTCTTGTGCACTGCAACAGTGCAACAGTGCAACACAGCTGGGCATAACTGGAGATTTTTATTGCTTGGGTTGTGACACAATGTGGTGTAACTTCAGCCGCAGGCTTCAGAGATGCAGCATCAATTTCTCTAAACCATTTATCTTGGAATTAGAATGATAGTGAAAAAAGCTAAAAAATGGGTAATGGACAAAACTAAATTGATTCCGAGATTTAATGCCTGGTGGTAAGAGACAGTTGTTTGGTTGTCTGTTCTCAAACAAATACTAAAAGAATGACTTATTTTGGAATGGTCGAATAAACACAACTTTCTGAACCATTTTAGATGAATCTCTAGTTAATGTATGATACTGCTTATGTACTGCAAAAAGTACAGTTCAGGTACCACTACTGTACACCAAGTACTAGTAAAGTAAACTGAAACAAAAAAATTCAAAGATACCAAGGTCTATTGCTATTGCTTTAACTGTTGTTTTAATGGGCGGCATTACACTCTGTGTAATGCCGCCCTACACTCTGTGTAGAGTTTGCATGTTCTCCCCATGTCTGCGTAGGTTTCTTCAGGGTATTCCGCTAAAACATGTACAAAAGGTTAATGCTCCAGCCAGGTGACTCTGACCATTATCTTGGCTCCACCTCTGGAGATAGTTCCCCAGGCGCCTGCTGCGGCTGCTCACTGATCCTACAGGTTGCCCTAGCGACATTGAGGATGGGTCAAATGCAGAGAACGAATCAATAAAGTATACCATAACCTTAATTGTAAAGCAGAATCTAGTTGTGTATATTTGGGAAACATGAAACAATTTTATTTTACAACATTATATAACATTCTGTTCTAATTTTGTTCTAACACAATTATAATTTTTTTAATGTATGAGGTGGTCTCCCACTTCACTGGTCCAGACTTCTATAATAAACATGCTGAAATACCGTGTGACAAAAATAAGTTGAGAAATCCAAGCGTTGCATCACCATACACGACAAGAGAAATCATGCAAGCTGAAGAGCTTTTTTTGTCTTCATTTCAGAAAATATTTTCCGAATACTGTCTTTAAAGGATCCGTGAAACAAGGAGCCTAACTTGCAAACTTGCAAAAGTTTGAAATGTGATACTCTAGCAAAACACAAAATATGTTATTATGAAACTGTGCAAACGGCAGTATAATGTTCATCATGCCTCTCACAATCTCTACTTCGAATTAACTGCTCCATTGTCTCTCCAATATTTTGACTAGAAGTGTGTTTAGCTGACCGCACTCATTAAGCTGCACGAGGCAGTCAGTGGCAGCATCAGCCAAATGTTTACTGATGCAGAATGATTAATAATTCAAATTGATAAGGCTTCATGTGCCAGTGTCCCAAATCTGATTAATTGCATAGACTCTGATGTAACTAACCACAACATGCCTCTAGTGTTTACTTGCAAGCGCCAAGTTGGACATCATGAAGACAGTGAGCAGCTCTGAATTAGTAAACACCACTCACTTCGCTTATTTCATTTATGATTTACCAGTAAATACACCAGACAAATATTTTAATAGTTACTTTGCACTCTGTGTCATCTTTCATATGTTTGCAACTGCCTCCTTTGGCATGAATTATTGATAAATCGCTGGCTGTTGCATGCTGTGCCTCCGACGGGATTTAAAACATGGCCTGGAGTTGTCTGGAAGGGATTGCCAGTTTGCTCTACTCTACTCTACCCACATGGGGGCTGGGATGGTGACTGTTTTAAATTCACATATCTTTGCCAATACTCTGGGGATCTTTCATTTTGTGACAGTCTAGGCATGTACTTGCCTCTACACATGTTGTCACAGTCTGGCTGTTTGATAGACTTTGATGTGCGAGCCAGCCTCATATAGTTAAAACTAAATGTGACATGAATACACGCAATGCCTCCTGAGGGAATCTCCACAGCATTTAAAGAGCATGGACTCACAAAGCTGCATTTTGCTGCATACTCTAGAGCAGATATGGGCAACGTTTTTGAAGGGAGGGCCACATTGGGTTTTTGAACTTCCCACGAGGGCCAGTTGCGAATTTGGTTGTTCAATTACGATTCTCAAATAGATTGTAATCGCCTAAACACATTAAAAGAGCAACAAAATAGCAGCAGTTATGCATTATCTTTCCTTATGTCAATGAAAACATTGGTGTTTTCCCCCAATGCATTTAGGACTTGGTCATGTTTTGAGGGCCGGATTGAAGGGCTAGGCGGGCCGTATCTGGCAATGGTTCTCCAACTTCTTACACTAAATACCACCTCATAATAAGTTCACCTCATGCCTGTATCTACAGTATAGGGGTGCAAAAGGATACATTGCAACCCCATTTAAAAATGTTTCCACCCTCAGTTTTAATGACATCAAAATGTATTTTATTGACGAGAATCACTACCTGCGCCCCTTTTAAACCAGCACCACAAGGCCTATATCAAGATCAAATCAGGACTTAACCAGGTTTAAAAACTGTCTAAAATAATCATCAATTATGTCTAAAGCTAAAATGGCTGAGGCCTTTCTCTGTCATACTTGCACGGTTTCCATGTGACAAGGTGGGTTTCCTCTGCGCTCCAGTTTCCACCAACATGCACATAGGCTAAAACCTCCAGCGAAGTACTCCGAGTCCAAGATCCCAACTCGGGACGTGGAAATGGGTCTGCACTGCGGTTGCCCACTACTCCTGACAGGTTTCCTTGAGGTACTGGTTGAGCAATGGTGTCAAATGCAGACGATGGGGACACTAAAGTCTACAGATACACAAACATATAAATATATCTCAACAATATTAAGCATTTGTAAAACATTGATAATGCATTGGTAAGTATTATAAAACATTTATAAAGCTGCCCTAATAATGTGTGATTGACACATCTGTAAGGAATGGTTGACGTTAGGAAAAGGTTTTGAGCCAAATGTCCTGGACCTATAAGATCTAAACGTAACATGGTCTAACCTTTGTCATTTAATTATTTTTTTTAATGATGAAACGTATTTACCAAAGCATTACAAACTCTTAACAAATAGATATATGAAAATGTTACCAAGCTGTCTTGTTATCCTTCAGGGACAACTCCAAAAGATTTACTGCGGTCAGATTTTGGAGACAACCACCAAGTCACGCCTCAAGAAAAACAGCCGCGACACGCTCCAATCAAAGGAACCGGAGCATCACACTGACAGGGGAAGTCCAACAAACCGCCACATGGAATTAGCATGATGCAGAGCAAAACATAAAGACACATTCATGTATTTGTAGGTGATTCTTAATGTTCCACTGCCTAATCAATCCTATTTACATACAGTGCAAATGCGGCAACTCATTACAGCTTCAGTTTTTCCCCACACATCCATCTCCCTCACTGAAGCCTGCGTGTCGTGTCACAGCCTGGGAATATTGATTTCACTGGCACTTCCAGGGAACGCCTTTATCGACTGACTGCCACTGATAAATTGTTGATCGCAGCTTGATGAAAAGGCTACCGGGTACAGTAATTCCCCCCTATCATATCACCGGGCACGAAACCCTTTGAATGACTAAAAATCCCTGTTCTTTGAGGACCGGTACAACTCTAATGGTTTTAAGTCCAGGATAATATATGCTGGTAGCTGACAGCCAAAGTTTTGTACTGCGCTGCTGTTGCCAGGGTTATTCTTTTGAAGTGTGCGCCCTTAGTTTTTAGATGGAGGCAGCCTGCAGGCACAAAGCTGCTGGTTCTGCTCTCTCTCCCCGAAGACTCCCTCCAGTCACTCAGCTCTGTGCTCTGAGTGATGCAGACACAGGCCGATGTGCTGCACAGCTGTCCCTCTGGTGCACAACTTGTGGTAAAATTAACAGCATCGCAAAAGGCAGCACCAGCAATGTGCTGTGCAGCTGGAGACGGCTGCCCTTTCGCCACAAAGAGGAGAAAAACATCAATATGCTCTCATTCTGCTGTTCAGAATGGGGTTACTTAAGGTGGTTATGTGGGAAGAATGTGTCTAATCATGTAAGAGAATGAGTATAGAAGCTAAATACAAGATTCTTCATTATTAATAATTAAACATTGAGATTAATTAGTAAAATGTCCCTACTATGTTGACTAGCTATATCTTAAATTCTTTCCTATATATTAATGTGAATAATAAAAAAAACGTGCAAATGTAACTTTTAAAGTTATAAAAACACACCGTCAGGCACGCCAACATTACTTTTTGACATGCGCAGTGAGGGCTACATTGCACGAATGAACCACGTGAAAATTGACTTCCGTATAGGCCTACCTGTAAATTGGGAATAAACAAATAGTACTTTTATGTGCCGTTTTGGATGAACAAAAATATATATATTGAAGTTAAAACGTGGTCAGTGGTGGTGAGTAGGTATACCTGCAGCACAAGTATTTACATTTAATTAGACCTGATTAAAATCATAATATCTTATGCATGGGCGTCAATATTGACATTAACGTCTCCTTTTCTGTGTGTAGACCATAGTTTAGGTACCACTGCCTCTCATCCCCGAGACAGATCTACTGTACCGTGAAGCGAATCCACGTGGTAGTGCGCCCTCTGCTGGATAAGGCGGATCTAGACCGATCAGCTTTTAGGTAGGTTGATGTTGATGATCTACTTCACGCACGTGAGGAGTTAGTAGGCTGAGTTATTTAAATGTTTTCATGAAAACAAAACAAAATTCTTATGATTTTCTTATCTGTTGATTAATAAAGATAACATAACTTTGAACAGCATACAAATTGCTTGTTATTTTTGTTCCTAAACGATCCTAATCTTAACCTAACCCTAATCCTAAAGACCTAATCCTAAACCTAACAACCCTAACCTAACCTTAACCGTAATCTTAACCTACCCCTAATCCTAACAATTTTAAACTAGCTCTAACAATAATTGTAAAACATAAAATATTAACAAAGAATACCGTCGTGGATCTGCTCCTACCAGCAGAGGGCGCACTATCACGGCAGATCCGCCTCACCGTCGTGGATCTGTCTCGGCTCCGGGTCTGCAGCTTTCTATTATTGCCCTGTAATGACATACCTCTCAAACTCAGAGTTGCAGCTCATTGGAGAATCCACTCAGAGCGATCTACTCCATGCCGGACTTTCCCTCTCGCCGTTCATGTGAAGCGCTGGTTCATACGTCCAGTGATGCAGCCCACAGACGGAGCGATGCAAGAGGACACTACAGTATACGGGACCTTACCATCAAAGTGACACCCTACATGGCCGATTCTGACTTGCATTTGCCATAACAACAGAGGCTTATTTCATCGAAAGTGTGCGCATTGCTCCTGGAGGCGACCGTTGGACTGTCGGGTCTACTGCGCTCATAAGGTAAGCCTGAAATGCGTAAAAATGATTCTTTTATCCATTCTCCTGTCACTGCTTTTATCTTTGCTGCATTCCAATATTTCCCTTACAGTAAATGTCAACTTTTTTCCATTTTGATTAAACGTAGAATCCCCTCAGCCAGTGTTCTGTCACGAGGATATTGTGCGTAATAACGAACTGCGTGACCAATACTACACTGCACTTACAAATGGACAATCATAAGTTTCTCACGGAAATAGATTTGCCTGAACAACTATATAAATTGCCTCAACTTGAGCGGCCGCGTTTGATTCGATGTCGCGCTGCATCATGAAGCTTGGGAATAGTATCCAGTCAACCCATCCGTGCACCTTGACGAACAGCCGCGTCTGCAGTTGCGTTAATGGCATGTCACCGTTTAGGACGCGCAGAGTGCGATTTTGCGGCATTTATCCACACAAACTAAGCTACTCTTGTCTTGTGCATTTGTTGTGACTGATTTGCAGGGGAGCATGTGCCTCAAATTGCTATTAGATTCTGAGGTGTCAGTATGGGCACGTCTTTCCTGCATTATTGCCCAGTTGGCTGTAGACTGCTGTTTTATTGGTATAGTGGAGCCCTATGCGTGAAGTCGATATTCTTTCATTTATAGGTCCCTGTAAATTGGCATGTGGTCTGAGCAGGCTCAAGTGCTCCGGACCGGCTGTGTGAAAAATTCAACTGGCAAAATGGCATTACATCTGTAGCTAAATGACTCCCTTGCACTTTCTCCAGCTGTTCTATGAATGGATGACTTGCCTGATGAAAAAGCACCACCAGCTCAATATACGAGATTAAAAACAGGGTTAACAGCTCCTGGTGTGGATGAAAATTACATGCTATTAGAGCACACTCTATTATTGTAGCTGTATGTGACCGGGGCACAAAGCCAACAGCAAAAAAAAAAAATCAACTACAAGATTCAGGAAGAAGGCTAAAGGTTTCTAGAGTTCCAAGCAGCCATTAAAAGTTTCTGATTAAATGAAGTACTCAAATAAATCAGTATGGAGTATTGTCTGTAGCGATGATAATTCTGCTGTTTTACATTATACTGGTGAATATAGCTTTTCTTATTTCCATGAATGTACAAAACAACACATAATTTGTACAATTCAGCTTAATGTGTAAAGCGTGAACTGTATAAACCTCTACCATCTTGATATGTTCACATTTAAAGCTCTTCTAGTTTCTCTGGTCCAAAGAAAATGAAACTAATCCTATAATGGCCAACAATATATATATATTTTTAAATGGCATGCAAACGAAATATTATTTATTAACCTCTTCTTTCTTTTCTTTGTGAGCTGCACTGCAAGGCAAATCTGTTTTTTTTCAAGCCTTATCGTCAGAATGCACAGACCAGACCCGCAATCTGTTGATCCTTCTCTCTCCTCTGCTCCAAACCTTCCAAACATGGACATTTCCCTCTGCCTTTCTAACTCGATGTGCATAAAACTGCGGTCTCCTATATGTCCCAATGATCATTAGCTGGCTTTTCTCTTTGCCTGTCACATAATGATGGGGTCTGGGCTGAGCTCTTAACCTTGTCCCCCCCCCCCACGCTTCGTTAGCTTATGCTTTGTCTCAGTGCTGTCATCAGACGTGTGGACTCCCGTGCTGTATAAGTCTGCTCACGGTTAGAGAAAGGAAAGTCATGCCATATGCTGTATTAGCCTCTGCCGCTTAATTAGTGCTGAACGCTTCTTTTTTTGTGTGTGTTGTCAATGAAGTGTCCCTGGTTCAAACGGGGATAAGCTGTAAACATGGCCTCAGTTCATTTTCAATTGTAATTGACTCATTTAAAGTTGTCATGCATGATTGTGGCTTTTACACTTTTGCTTTTGGGCATCTCTGCTTGTTTAGGGGCCCAGTACGAAAAATGTTAATGTGAGCAAATATTTAGGTAGTATAATCATTGCAATCATACATTGTTGTTTAGTCTATACAAACGTGTTCTGAAATGCATGTGAAGTTCAAGTTTATGGTTAATCGTTAAGGTACTTTCTTCATAGTCTTCTCACACACACACAATAACATGTTTTCTCTAAAATCACTAAATGTAAATGTCTGGACAGCGATATCTCAAATGCAAGAGAATAGAAATGTAAACTGCATGCAAAATAGTAGTGGCCGAAATATTGCTTCTAACCCGCTGGGCTTTACAGTAACAAAGGGCATGCCGACAGTGGAGCGTGATGACATGGCTGTTACTAATAACTAGCTGGAGGTCTGATCACAGAGGAGAGGCTACAGCCGTGTGAGTGGAGTAGTGATGGTGTCTGAGGTGGACAGCAGTGGTGAGTCAGCTCATCCACTGTTCCCCATGTTCCTGCCGTGCCGTAGTGTCGATCTGCCCTCTCTTAAAGGTCCCTATACGGGGGCTTTTTAACATACTAAAATCCATGGCTGGGGCAGCACCTGTACAGCAGATAGGCGCTGAAACAAATCAGTTCAGTCGCATATGGTGTCAAAATAAAAGATTTTTCAATTGCCAGCATGTTTCTCGGGCGCTGGTGGTGACGCCTCACTAGCTCGACTTGAGGCGGCTCTTCAAGTCTAATCTTAACCTGCCGCTCTCCCTGCCCTCCCGGCTCAGGATGTGTCAGCAGGCCAATGTAATTTCTTTGGCTCCTCTCTGGTGTAATTGTTTTTAAAGCGCAGAGAACAAGCTACCCCCGGGGTGATTAGTGGAGTCCTGTGTGTTAAGCTTTTATAGACACCTTCTTTATGGAGCCCTTACAAATAGGTTGAGCCACCGTCTATAGAAATAACGCTTCACATATCGAGACTTGGACTAGTGGCTGCTCCTCACCGCAGTTTCAGAGCTTTTTTTTTTATCTATTAGCGTCCAGAAATTGTCCTTGCCTTGCTAGCTCATCGCGTGACGACAGTGCTAGGGCAGTTCTTAGACAGATCACATCAAAGGTTAAACAAAACAAACTTCTCAGCAATACAAAACGTGCTCTTATTAATCAGCCAGACGTAGACGATGCATTTTTTCCCCCTCTCCTGCGGATTATCAATTGAATGCAAATTGAATGAAGCAAAGTGGCAACGAGCTGAGTCAAGAGTGAGGAGAAGATTCCTACACACAGTAAAGATGCATGCTCTTTGTGGTATTTTTTCCACCAACAAAACGCCCATCATGAAAATATATGCTCCTATTTGATTCTATTTATTGGCTGATGCGTTCGGTAGTGTGGCTTTAATCCCATCATCTTTTACTTAAAAAATGTTTTGCTTTTGACTGTGTAATAATAGGGATAAAAGTGGGTGTAAATATACAAATTGGATAAATTGCATTGCTCTTGCCGTGCAGTCTTTTTCTAATCATTGTGTGATTGCTGATTTTCAGGGGGAAGTGAATAAGTGCAGTTGAATTTGTGATGCTTAGCGGCGTTCCTCTTCATGCTTCGCGATGCCGGCTTACAGTTATACAATATGTCTCGTCTCATCACTGTCTCTGTCCTGTCAAACCTCGGCCCTTGTCCATCTTTCATCCAGAAGACACATCTTCTACCCCTGCCTTATTGTCATTTTCTCTATGTAGTCCGCTTCATGCTCTGCTGCACTATATGGTGCGAATGCTTGCTCTTACGCGCCTTCTGCCAGAAACTAGGGCACACATTTGTTGATATAAAGACATGCCGTGGACCCGCATTTGCCACCGGGACAATGTCAATTCTCGTGGTAGTGCTAGTGTCGGGGTGGGGGGGGGGGCATAAGAGGGATGCATGTTTGTATGGCTTCCAGCTATTTGGAGCAATGCTCTGCCTGTGAAAGGCCACTGCCATTGTTGGGTAACACAATCCACCAGGGAGGCCTATGGCTAGACATAAGGCTGGACGATCCACTCACACTCCCTCCTCTGCCTGAGCTTCACTCTGTACCGTATCGCTTTCGCCTGCTTTGAATCCTTAAACAGCTCGCAGTATTTCCGGACGTACATGTTTGGGCATTGTGCTCACATTGGGCTATTCTAAACACTGGCCCTCCGGTGCTGCCCGCCTTGTTCAAGCATTCCTGCAGATACCGTTTGCTATATTTTGCCATCTTCCGCTATTGGCTCGGAGGCGAAGAGTCTCATCTGGTATGGGAAGCATTCTGGAGATAACTGTGGTATCTGTGCTACTTTTAATGAAGTGTGGCGTGCAGCGTGTGTGTGTGTACAGTGGTGCTTATGGTCACCTGAGAAGTGCAGGCAATAACCGGGAGAAATGAAACTGCACTGTGCTATCAGCAGCTCATAATAGATTAAAGAGTGTGCTCTGCTATCAGATATCCCTTGATCAAATAAATCTAAACACCATTTCTCCTTATCGAGGCGCTAGTCCCCACGCAAACACGGCAATGGGCTAATATATGTTGAGCTGTGGGGCCGCTGTACATCAACTTATTTTGATAAGTTTGCATTGAGTTCCACTGCAGTTATATGTTAGTTTATGTGTGGCTATAATGTTTACAATCATTTTAGTACAAGAAGAGTTTCCATTCAAGTTATATAGTGGGCAGTGCCATTTGGGGAAAAATATATATTAGGGCTGGGCGATTTTGTAATCAATTTTCGACTTGCTGTTTCATAAAATTAGATACATCCTTTATTCAAACCTCAGCTCAAACAAAAACACATGCTTTCATCAAGTCTCATTTAACACACAAATATCTCGTCCAAACTCCCAAACAAGGTACTGTTTGTGCCAAAGAAATGGCTGTAAACCTGTCGATTATAAAGTCCTATGAGGATTATTGAGATTGAACAAAGTAGAGATTGCGATTTAGATTAAATTTCGATGAATTGCCTGGCCCTAAGTATTGTAAACATGTCCAGGAGCATTAACATTTGAGAGAAGAGTACAATGTGAACTGCTCATACAAGAATCACATGCATTTCAGAATGTTTTCGTATATAAAAGTCTGAACAACTACACGGGTAGCAGATTTTAGACTTCAAGAGACTTCATTTTTTGTTGTTTGCAGAGAAAAATGTATTGCCTAAAGACTGTAATTGTGAAGTGCTCGAGATGTTTTTGTAAAATACGGTAACTTATAAAAGGCACTCTCATTTCATCCAGATTCACCTTTTACATTTACCATGCCTATATTAGAAGGTGCTAGCTAATGTACAATCTTTAAACCCATGATTAGTTTGCACTAGTCTCAATTGCTTGATAATAAGCCATCGCAGAGAAGACTGTCTGGCTAAGAATATAGCTGTTTTGAGAGATGTTATGATTGAGTTCATAGGAAGAAGCCACTATCACTGCTATCTTAACCCTTTGACTTTCTTGTCATCATTAATCACAGCATCCATGTGTCAGCTCTATTCCAGAGTGCCCTGGCGTCTGAAGCTGAAAATGAAAACTCATACAAAACCCATGTTCTTCACGTGTACTGTTGATGTGGATGGAAAGTAATTGCCCAAGTGGCAGCTTGTTGGCCCCCAGTGGCCGGAGAGTGTTGGCCCGCTGCAGTGGGTCTGGACTAGAGCAGTGGCCTGGAGCAGCTGGTCTGGCTCTGACGAGGATGAATCAGAGCAGGAGCACCAGACAGTCACGAACTCAGCATGTGTGCTCTCACTTACATTTTACTCTCTTAAAAGTGCCCTATAATAATCTTGTGTGGGAGACTTTTGTGCTAGTTTTTGTTTCTTGTAGATAGGTCTAATGCAGGAATGTGAAACCTATGGTTTTAGAGCACAGATGGACAAAATAAGGCCTAGGGGCACATGAAGCACGTTTGGCTTTGTATTTCAGCATGCAAATCATCTAAACCCGACCAACACCTTAGATCACTTCTGAGAATAGCAATCACTAAATGTGATGCATTGGCTATAACAAGGGTGAACAATGGCAATGTTCTCACTGTCATAAAAAGGTAATATTTAATGCTGTTTAAAAAATAAAATAAAATATAAAAACCCAATTTGCCACATTTTGTCAAAAGGTTTGCCGTTTTAGAGTCTGATAAGATATAAGGGCACACTCACACTTGCAGTGACTGCAGCAACTATTGTCCCCAATCATTTCCTGCAGAGGCCTGCAGGAAAGTAACAAGCAGAAGTTGCCCGTCTCATGCCAGGTTAGGGAAATAATGGGAACTGGTTGCTTTAACCGCTCTGGTTGCTCTGAGTGTGGCCCTTGATGTCCTGCAGCTCTGGTTTAGTTCTGGTATGCTTTAGTACTAGTCTACTCTGGAGCTGGTGCTTGTTTAGACCTGGTTATGAGCTTGTTCAGCTGTTGCTTCAGCCGTGTTTAGTCCTCACATTTTCATCCATCCATCCATCCATTTTCTTCCGCTTTATCCGGGGCCGGGTCACGGAGGCAGCAGTCTCAGCAAAGATGCCCAGAATTCCCGATCCACGCACACCTCCTCCAGCTCCTCCTCACATTTTCAGTAACCAGATAAACTAGAACTAGACGTGACTCTTTACAGTTATGATTTTAGTGCTTTTTGAGGTTATATTGGCTCTCATGAACCAAAAAGCCGCCTTCGAGTTTTACTTACAGAGATATTAACCTGACACCAGTTTTACAAACCTGCATTTTGAAGGTAAACAAAACAATTTCTACCACAGTAATCCGGCCTGTCCTCCACCTCATTATTAAACTAAAGGATGTTGGGATGGTTGTGGTGTCGCGTGAACTGAACCACTTGAGTAAAGTTGTCTGCATAACAAAGTAGAAGTAGCTCTAATGGGGCATGACCATGTCACATGCCCGTCAGTGTCTCCCAGGGAGCTCTGGTCATGTGACTTCCATTGAAGAAAGCCTCCGTGAGCAGCACCTGTTTATTTAAAGCCAGGAGATTTATTTAAGAGGCCGTTACACAAGATAAGCTGCATAGGTTGCCTGCAGCTTTACATAGAAGAGTGGAGGCTATTTGTAAACGTCCACATGAGGCTGGCTTTAGCAGCTGCCCGGCAGATGAATAGCCCTGATAAGGACACAATAAGAGCCATATTTACTGCTGACAGCCTTTAATTGGTCTGATCACTTTTGAATCGAGCGCGATATGTGTTTTATTGAGCTCCGGCACACAGCTGTCGCTCCAGCTAAAGTCACACTTACAATGACAACTAGGTCACACCACAAATACACATTAACCTGTCAATTCTTCATCTCCATACAGTGTCTTTTCGCCTCGTTTACGGAAATGTGTGGAAACTGTTTGAATCCACCAGCAGTGAGGACAAACACTTTTAACTGTTTGGATGGAGAGTGAATGTTTGATCCTCTTTGTAGTCGCTGTATCATTGTTTAACGCAGTCTGCAAACATTTTGGTAAATATAGTCAAATACACACAGGGAACTTTCTCATTTTCTAATTGTGTTTGGAGAGTCATCTTCCCATCAGGTAGTGTACTCCCAACAACAGAACAGTCAACCTATGGACGACCTTCTAATGAAAAGATACAGACGACAATGAGCGCTGTTTGGATGAATATTTACTTTTTCATTTAAAAGTCAATCAACTTTTCATTCTTCTGTTTTGTGCGGCGTAGAGATAAATTTTCTGTAGCCTCTTTCAGTTATAGCCATAGGATTAGTGCGGATTACGACAAAATAACAATTTAATACCGCAATAATAATCCTCCAATTTATAATAACCTAAATCATTTGATCGGCACTTCAGTGTATTGTACAAACGCCGGGCGCCATTTTGCTTCATTTATGCTCGTATTAAAACAAAACTATTGACCTTACACTAATGGATACAGGCCCAACACTATAGACATAGATGTAATCATAACATGCGCTGGAGTGTTACATAGGCTGATCCACAGTGGAAAACCCGCGTGTGAGGAAAAGGCAGGCCCTAAAACTCTGCCAGATTTCATTTCACGCTCCGCGGCGCACAGCCTTTGAGACGGTGACATTTACATGGCCCTCTATACCGCTGCCAGTGCTGCAGGCCCAGGGCTCCGGCTAAATCAGGCACAAGGGCCAATGAATGAAGAGGCAGTGAGAGCGGGGGAACACGGAGAGGGCTAATAGGCTGCACCAAGGCTCCTCTACTGCTCCTCTACTGCCGCCCGCTCTCCAGGGCCAAGTTCTGAGAAAGTCAATGGGACTGGCCCTAAAACTAGAGTCCTCACAATTCTCTCACCCTCTTCTTAATAGGGAGCTGTAACTGTTGTATGAGTAAAGCAGTACATCATTTGAAACAATGGGCACCTTAGGGGGGGCAAACTGCTTGATGATGTCACATGCAGAGCTCTAGTATTGATTATAGGGGGGGAGGAGGCCATTGTCCAGACTGTAACCAGCTTTCCCCGGGGATTATCTGCCGCAAAGTACTCATGGTCATCTCACAACCAAAAGGTCACCTGGCTACTTTGAATGTCGGCCGTTTACCTTCTCACTCCGCGCTAATGTGATTGGCTCTCCTGGTCCACTGCCACTGCCCTCATGTCAAAAGTTCACCCACAACATGGCATTCCTCCTAAGTCGCGTACGACTGACGGCTACTACCGTGTTTTGCTCTGGCATTTTGTCAATTTGTGCAGGTTTTTTTTTTAAACTTTAAAAATGTTTCATTAAGGTAGCCCATGTGACTACTTTAGACATCTTTGCCTTGGTGTTTATAGTAATAAAACTTCAACTAATATATGTGTCTACAAAATACCCCTAGTTTCATGGATGCAGGGGGCGGGGCACTTGCTCTGTTAACCAGGGTAGCAGTGTTAAAAAGGTGGCTTAACAAAATGATATGTACCTGCAAACATGCTGATTAGCACAAGGAAGACCGTTTCCATTGCTTGTGAGCCAAATCATTTCACCATTATCCTGTGAACAGCATGTAGAGCGATTCAGCGCAGGCAGATGGAGACTGTGACTGTAAGGGCAAGCAGGGCCACTTCTCAACCGGTGCGCTGGTCCCGTCCCTGGCAGATCGATGCGCCTGTCCCTCCGGCAAGCCCGAACCTCCACTCCATTATAAAGGTGTGAGCCCGCCCGCGGCACTTAGTAACCGGCGTAACGAGGCGGTAACTAAGTCGTGGAATGATAAGTGAGCGTGTGTCTCGGCGGGACGGCCAGGCGGAGCGCAGTGACAGATGGCTGTGTGTGTCAGCGTGTGAACCAGTCAACGTTTGGTGCCATGTTTTGCTTAAAAACAAGAACATGCTGAAGCAAAGTGTTGTTTCGCCTTTCGACCGAATCAACAGTAATCTCATCTTGTGCTAAATAAACAGCACAGTAGGGATTAGTTGAGCATATTTTCACAATGTGAAAGCATTGTTAAATGGATCCACCCTTAATATTGGTATTGTTCTGTTAAGGAGTAGTAAGAGTTGTGAGTGTTCTACAGAAGATCTTTATTTGGCCCCTCGGCCTTTCACAGTGGTTCAACTTCTATTGACATTTAACCAAGAACTATCCTTATTACCGCAGCCAGCTTTTACTAATTGGCTACGGTTACAGACTGTGCTTTTAATTATGAAGCATTTTTATCAATTGTGAATGAGCAAGTTTGTTGTTTTTGGCATTACAGTTGCTCTTGTGAAACATGTTGCTAGGGCCATGTGTGCTACTTCACTGATAAGTTTACTTAGTTGTAGGGCTGCAACTAACGATTATTTTGTAATCGATTAATCTATCGATTATTTTTATGATTAATCGATTAATCGATTGGCTGTGAATGGTGTATGAAAATGTTATTTTTTCAATTTTTTTCATCACATGAAGCTAAAATGGCGCCTTTTAGCACTAATTCTGCTTTCTGATTGGATGAGACACAGACAGATATTCATGAAATTTACAATGTACAAAACACTACAGACCCTAACTATAAAAACAAAGTAGGTTTTCATCAAAAATACTACATTTTCATGTAATTTTAACTCTATTTGAGTCTGTGTGAACCAAAAAACGATTAGTCGATTACTAGAATAGTTGTCGACTATTTCAATAATCGATTAGTCGTCGATTAATCGATTAGTTGTTTCAGCCCTACTTAGTTGTTCTGGTTTACTGTGTCTGTTGCCATGCTTGGCTATTTTAAGCTTATGTCATTCATTTCAATCGAGATAAGAAAAGTACATTCATGCTTTCCCTTCATATCCTCCACCTTTCATTACATACAGTATAGCCAATACAAACATTAAATAGGAAAGTATAGCTAGTTTGGTTGGAATACTGCTCACCAGACATCCGTTTCTGGTTGCTGTGCAGTCTGTTAGTGTTTTGCGTGAAGAAATAGTCATAACACAACACATTTCAGCCAATAGTATACATTTATTGTACATATTAGACATGAACAATATAGTTTTATAAACTGGTGCGACGCTTACAATCAATGATGGTTCCCTTTGCCTCTCGTTTTCACCCAGCCTCACACTCTTTGCTGACATGTAAAATTCCATGTCAGGATATATTAGTTATTGAATTAGTGAGGGGGAAAAGGTCACACATTTGGCAAAGAGTGAGAGAAAGTGGTTTTGCTAATTGAGCACAAAACAGCCCGACAGCTGGAGGTCAGGCGTCAGTCTGCTCCTGTGGGCTGTGAGCTGCACGGGACACTCTCTGCCCGTTATTGGTCAACATTCACACACCACGCTGAGCCAATCCATGGACTGCCCATTTTCAGTACAGATAATCTAATGGCACAGAATGAAAGTGGTTACGGGTTGAAATCAGGGTGGCAGATTTGCAGACAAATCAAGATCTGTACGGGCTGAAGCCGACTGCTGTTGAGATAGAATCTGGAAACAAGATGAATGGCCCAGACTTAAAGGCGGTTATGAAAGAATGGAAGAATGACTTCAGCACCACGGACAGCACCCGAACTCCACACACGTCACACTGAGAGGTCGAGCATTTGTTTGAGCAGCTTGACACTCTGCCAGTAAAAGTACAATTCAAATGTTAAAGATTGAGGTTGCGTGCATACAATAATGAGGCTGTCCATAAAAATATATAGAGTCATTTTCATAGTAGCCTTTGATATTCCCATGATCCTATGCCACAATTAAAAAATATATCTATCTAATATTCGTATCTAATTTCTGTCTTTGCACAAACACTTCACATGCCGACCTACAGTATATTGTCACAATGTCACATATTACCATCTACATCAACATTCATCAAATGATTGAAAGCATTTCAATATCAAAAAATGTTGTTCTGTTGAAGGCCAGTCATTCACTGCAGCCTGTGCCTTCTTTTCTGTCGTAACACCAGGCTACGCGAGTGAGACGTCAGATCTTGCGTTAACAATAGAGAAAAAAAGGGGAAGAAATGGAGAGAGAGAGAAAGATGAGAAGAGGGGAGAGAGAAATATATAAAAAGAAATATCTACTGTACACGATTCCCCTATACTGTGACAGGCAGATTAACCAATCAAAGAAACGCATGGTTCATCTGTATCAAGACAAACAGGGTGGCTTCTGTGAGTACAAAGACGTTAAAGTGAACTAATACAAAGAAGAAGGTATGAGAAGTTATAAAGTTTATTTGGAATGATACAAGACATTTTCGAGCGACTCCCACATTTGAGCGACGTGTTGAAAATAAGAGTCTGTGACAGGAACGATACCAAAGTTGTGGGATAAATTAGTGGCTTTAAGCTGGGCCCCAGATGCTCCTGCTTTTGAACAAGTTGGAAAAAGACCAACCGGGCAATATGGAGAGAAGCAGAGAGACACACCAGTCACACACCTGAAAGACCGTTGCCATGTCCCATGTGAGACATGTTTCATCTGCCCTCCAGCAGAATATTTATTTCCATCTCACTCACTTCCCTGTTTCCATCAAGACAGGCGTTTCATTGCACTTGAATAAAATGGGCTTTGGCCGGGGTCATACTTTTGGAAGCCTCAAAAAAAGTGGAAGTGGAAAATGCAAAGAGGCACATATTCTCCTCACTCATTTGGTAGAGCCAAAAGCAGACAATTTAATAGCATTGTCCCATCACAATGCGATGTATCTAATGCATTATGGACGGAAGGCGAGTTTTTATGCAACAATTAGCAAGTAGCTGCGGGAAGCGGGTGCTTTGCTCTAGACAGACAGACATGCATGAAATACTGGCAGCCGCACGAACATCCAAATCTCCTCCACTGGTCTGGCAGAGAGACGGGTGCACAGGCAGCAGAAAACGGCTTAGTCAGGGTCATCAGCAGCCAATAGCTCTGGATAGCTGTGTCGAACTGGGGCATTTTCTCAGGCTCCAATAAGCGAAGTGAGAAAAGATCGTCTGCGGGCCACACTCCAGCAAAGGCTTTTCTCACGCTCCTTATCATCCTCCGTAAATTTGATTTTCGAGAGACGCTTTCGTGTTCTCATTGTTGTGAAAGGGTTTATATTATACAAAATGATCATTTTTTATCTTTTCACCAAGACATAATGTTATATCTTCAACAAAAACAAACCTGATGTGAAAAAAGTCAGAATAAAGTCAGAAAAAAGTCAGAATAAAGCATAATATTTACTCTTACCTACTGTATGTTTGTTGACAGATAGACTGACCCAGGTTGTTGATCTATAATTTATATGTGATAGAAGCTCGGGTGGCGCGACAACTGTGGCCATAGGGTTTGTGTTTCTGGGTTATCCATATGTCCTCTGTTAATTATCATGAGCTGGAGAGATAAACAAGCAATTACTACAGTAAAGAAATCCGATCAAATGGTGCCGAACGATCCTTGGGTGAAGGATTAAAGTGAATTGTTTTGCTAGCTGGTTGACATTGCAAGACAGATTTGTGAAATGTGAGTGTTGAGGATAGAATTGTTTTATGTGGACCGTTTAAAAAGAAAATCTGTTTATAGCAGTCAACAGAGTGCTTTTCCAAATTGTTTTAGCTCATGTTCGTCTGTGGGTATTATCTAACAAAAAGGAAAACCTGCTGATGATTTCCAGTAGAAGGCTCTATATTCCTCGCATGAGAGTTCAATTTTCCCTGCGCTGTTCCTTATCTCTGGAGGTGTGCACATACTCAGTGGCCTGCACAGTAACACATGCGCCTCGTCTACTTGAAGAGTCATGTTTTGACCTCTTGTGGCCAAAGAAAAAAACTTTTCTTACCAGTTTGCCATTTGTTTTCAGTGCGGAGAACGAGATTATTGAGAGCAGAGCACACGGCATGATTTGCTAACAAAAACAAACGCACACCAAAGCGCCAAACGCACACGATGAGGTCATTTGTATAATCTGCAGGAATCTGGGCCAGTGTTGACGAATGAGCCGGCAGCGGGATGAGCAGTCCCTGTCAGAGTGATGCTTTGTGTAGGAGGGGATGCATGGAGGCAACGTCACGAGTATTTGGGTGCGAATTGAGTGACGTCACTGCCAAAGTGTAATGACGTTGATTGTAAATAAGGCTGCAAGGTTAATCGGAATCAAAATTATTTACAATTTGTACATTCACATTATACAACAACCAACAATGTAGTATTTCATAAAAAGAGGACTTTGACAACTTTAAGTGAGATGTATTTTTCTTGGGTAAAGGATTAGAATACTAACTCGTAATGCCTCAAATGAACCCAGTATTAACATAGAAATCTCAGGTGATTTGTGTAGCACCATTTCAACTTAGAGGGTTATGCAACCAGTTGCAGCCATGTTTCTTCCGTGATCCAAACTCGGTGATTTCCTACTTGACCTTTACTTTTTGGCTTGGCTTCTGACGTCTATCATGCTTCCAAATGCCAGCCTTGGAAGTGATCAGTCTTTCTGGGGCCAGACAATAAATGGAATAAAAAACTTGGAGCATATCCCTAAAAAAATTACAGCAAGCATTTGGGCGTCTAATCATGCACTTCTCTGGCTACCAAACATCTTTGTGCTAGACTGGCGCTCAACAGATGGAGCCAATCGTAATAGCTGTGTAGTACAGCATAATAAAGACCCAAAGCCTATTGACTTAAAACATGACGATGACCTATATCCATCTCCCTTTATGGTGACCTGTTAAAACTGCCCCTGGTTATACATGTGTATATATAGTACAGCAGCGGCAACAATCAATGTGTGTCTATTGATCTGTCCAGGAGCCCAGTACGTACTAGACCACGGCAGTGTGATGCATCAACATCTTGTGATTGCCCTCAAGCACATGTCAAAAGGAATTATTAAGAGACTGCTGTGTGGAAGTGAGGGTTTCAGCTGGTTAATGTTTTACATTGAATCTTATGATGTCATGTCAATTGCAATACAAAGGATAAAAAACTCAACTTTGCTGCACATTTCGCCTTTTAAGACTAACTCTTGATTAACTATTGTAGTCCTATAGGGTGTCTCTTATTTTTGTAATGGTTTTGGTTATAAAAAAAAGAAAAATCATTGGAATTGTATTGTTCTCATGGGGTTTTAAACTTTTTCTGACAGTCTATACCTTCTTATTCTTAAGTCTCTATTTAGTATTGATTAGTATTTGGGCATACATTTCTTAAAAAATAAAGTAAGTGTGCATATGTACCCTACGTTTAAGAAGACTAACTTTGTCTCTGATGCAGCTGTTTGGCGATAGCAAACCAGACTGTCAAAAGGTCATGTTCTTAAACTGATGATTACAGAAACAGGCCCCATACCTTTGCTTGTGTTTCACTGCGCACTGCTGTGTCACGCTCCCCCTAAGCCTCATTTTCTTCAGCGTTATAATCCCCTTTAAATTCCCCTCTGATATCCCGACCTCCTTCACTTCCGATTAGCCGAGGTGCAGATCAGGGCCAGTTCTTCTCTTGAAGGACAACTTGAAGAGGACACACATCCAACAGTGAAGTAAAGATCTATGTGAGGTGTGACGTCATACTGTAGATATGTTTCTTCCTTATGGTCACCCTGCATGAACTGTGAGCTCAGACCTCTTCTGATTCTTTCTGTTTTATTATGTGCCGTTCTAATGCACATTTTGTTTTACTTTTTAATGAAATAAATATCAATTCTGAATAAGAAGGTTATGAATATTTCCCGAGCCGACTGTATGCGTTCACATGATTATCCGTGAGCATCTGTCTAGCTGCCTAAAGTGGCTTATTGTATTATAGAAAAATTGAGGCCAATAATCATGTATCTTTACCATCAACTTCGCACTCGTTCCGTGCCAGACCGCCTCCCTCCCACGCCGCATTAATCATATACCCACAGTCTGTTGTGGACAATTACGCACGAGGTAACAAGTTCATGTCAGCCAACATTGTGTGGACGGGCTGATGGGACGGCAGTATGTTCATCTTTGGGGACGCGAGAGAGAGGGAAGCCAGATGGAGCATGTACTGTTTAGGCTGCACTGTCCCAGCAAATCGTGCAATGTGGATAATAGTATGCAAGTGTACAATGAGTCTTTACCCTTTTACTTCTGAACGGGGGCATCTCAAGCTAAACTGTTGTTCTCTCTCTGTCGTGTTATAACGTGGTACTTCCTTTCTTCTTTTACACAGTTTTGAATAATCCTGTTTAATACTTCCACCACTTTGTTTGTTGTGTAAAAAAGAATGCTGAAGTGTCCATAACATCAGATTGTCCCCAACTAAAAATGATACCCAAAGGAATGTTTTTTTAAGGCACAATCATTTGCACTTTATATGCGACTGATCCAATTTGTTTGCTGCCCTGCACTTTTATCTTACATTCTCATCATTATAGTCATATCCCCATGCATTATCCATGGTACAGTGGACAGTACAGTGCACTCGGAGTGCACACTAAGATTGTTTACCCCTTTTATAAAGTTCAGTCGAGTTTAATGAAATGCAAGAAGCGGGATCTTGGAGTTCTTTGGAGTATATGAACTAGTGCCGTGGGCCACTGAGCTACTGTACATGTACGAGCGCAGAGCAGTGAAATGATGCAAACAGTGTAGCATGATAATGGCACAAGAGCTAATGTTAAATTAATCTGCTTACATTGATAGCAGCGTGTGATGCACTTTCAAAGCCTCCTCCACCAGTGTTATCCTATTATCTGGTGGCAGCTGGAACACCTTCACTCCTGCTGACTGCTCTCCTCTACTTATTACTCGTCATCACTGCTTTATATTCTATTAGAGGGCTACACAAATTAGCCACACGGCCTCAATGCATTTCTCAAACACCACATAAAAGAGGCTCTAACATTCTTCAGGTGGTGCTCAGGATCATCTGCACTTTCAGACGTTGACTGTCTATCGCAGTTATTTTAGCACAAAGAGAGAAAATTAATTTAGTTCCCTTTTAATACTACATTTGCCTAAGTGCTGGAGAGCTACTGGGAGCCCCTGAGCTCAAGTTTGGACTTGTGATTTTGTGGCTGTCTTTGCTCTTAACAGTTTCTTGCAGGTGTCCACATGTACAAAACTGTCCAGGACAAATTAGTCATCATCTTGGCGACTGGTGTAGCTTCAGGACCTGCACCTGCACACGTATTGTGGCAAGCCATCACCTGAATCAATTATTGTGTCCCCATTGCACCATCCATTCACAGTAACAGTAAGGAAGGATACATGACAGATTTTTATTTGTGGATTTCAAAAAAGGTGATGATTTAGTTATCTTCTTTTCCCCAGATGGGATGAGGAGGGTGAAAAAATGCTGACGTCAACTGTGGTTTGGTCATGCGTTCCCCGAGACTGCCTATTTTGTTGTAATAGCAAAGTGGTTTCATCCATAAAAATGGCCAATATCGTTGCCAGGGTAACAGGAGGATAGACAATTGGTGACTGTCCCAGGAGCTCTAAGTAATCACTGCATGTCTCATGTCGGGCCCTGTAATAGATTGAAGTGGCCAACCTGTATGTCACAGAGTGCATTTGGTCATTTGAGGCCAGGCTGACTATGAACATACTGTAGAGTATGAACTTTTCGTAGTCCCTCTGGGGGTAATCTAAGTGTTAACGGGATGATTTGGGGGTCTTTCATTTCCCCCTGGTGTCCCCGGCCAGAAAACCATGCTTGCAGCTTTCCCTACTCCCTGGAGCACCAATACACACTAATGGAATCACGAAGAAGAAGCTAACAGGCTAAGGGGCAAAACTAACTGTGGGCTAGCGCCACTTAAACAGTATTTACAGCCAAGTTTGAAGGAAAAAAATGTATCTCCATTGTGTAATTGGATGTACATTATCCCTCTTTTCCTTTGTCTTTTCTGTCAGCGTAGTATTTACTCTCTTGGACAGTAAAAAAAACACGCTTCAACACCTGCAGTGGCGTTTATGGCCTCTAGGGGCATGAGTTACTTAGTTCTGCTTTAAAGCAGTACTAAGTAACTCTTGCCCCTAGAGGCCATAAGCGCAACTGCAGGTGTCTTAGCAAGTTATGATTTTTTAACTTATTAAATGTCTTGGAGAGTAAATACTACGCTGACAGAAAAGGTGAAGGGAGAGAGGGGTGTTGTACATCCAGTTATACAATGGGAATATTTTTTTTCACTCAAACTTGTCTGTAAATACTGTTTAAAGTGGCGCTAGTCCGCAGTTAGCTTTGCCCGTTAGCCTGTTAGCTTCTTCTCCGTGATTCTATTCGTGTGTATTGGTTGCTCCGCCCCGGTGGCAGTCAAGTTTTTTAAAATAAATTACAATATTAGGCATGTTTTGCTCATGTTAAAATGCACTCTGATGATTAAATTATTATATTCACAAATGCATTTTTTCTATTTAAAAGGTAAATTGACCTTCCGATCACGAGACGACCCGCTCTACCAACTGCGCCACGGTTGCCCCATATGTGTACAATTTTACTACAATGAGCACTTTGGATTTAGTAAAATAATACCGTTTTTGGACTTCTGTGAATTTTATTTCTGACCTTTTTAATTTAAAGTTTGAGAACCCCTGCTCTAGACTGATGTACATTTGTGTGTGATGGCTCTTGCTATTATACAGTATTTGTAATTTAAATCCACACTGTGGAACATTTGAGGATATATATGTTGCTATGTTGGAGCAACTAAACTGTACAACTTGGACAAACATGCTTTTAATGCTCAGCCAGACACTGACGCTATGTGTGCAGTGGCTTAACAAAGCCATTTTCATTCTTTACAAAGTTCTGCACTACAAACAAATAATCCATTGCCTTTGAATATTTGATCATAAGATTTTAGGTATTTACTGATTGTTGGGCTTTTGACTTTTGATCACATCGCAAAGCAGTGCTGGCTTGTCTGTCCGCTGTAAGCACCCTTCCAATCCTTTACTTATTGTCTTACGTCCTTCCAATTTTATGCAAAGGATTAAAAGAGCATCAGGCTTTGGAGAAATGTAGACTACAGCTCTCTGGTGACTTCCGCACAATCCTTATTCTCTCTCCAGCATGTTCAGTTTTTCCCCCCCTTCACCTAATCTGTTGGTTCCTTTGATAGCAGCACAAAGCATCTGTCTCCACTGTAGCTAGTCCAGTCCCAGGCCTGTAGCTGGAGCTGAGGAGGACTAGTGTTTATTACACTCTGCACAGGAGAGTTCCACACTTACTGCTGGGGTAATGGGATGTGTGCTTCCTCTCCATCGCCCTACTCCGAACAACCTGCTTTTGATACCTAATGCAATGCAGTCCCCACTTTCAAACACTACAAAGCCGTACAGTGGAGGTAGACTATACTTGTAATCTGTTCTCAAGTACTACTATTACTGCTACCACTCGGAATATGGCCAGTTTTTCTACATCTGCTGCTGCTATAAATACAGCTCTGCTATTATAGTTTCTAATAGTAGTGTCAGTCCAACCACTACTACTAAAACATTGCCTTGGTCTAATTCTGTGCTTTTCCAAACACTCACAATACGCTTTTGTCTCAATGCCATTGCTGCAAGCCCAATAGAATTCATATTGAGTTTGATAAGACATTTACTTAAAGGGACTATACGGAGTTTAATAAAAATGTTAAAATTAAATATTTCCCTCCCCCTACATGTTCCAGCAATGTCCTAATGTGTAAAATGAGCCCAGACCTATTCACCACAACTGCCACTAAAATCCTGCACTGTCACTCAAGGTGGTAATTCGGGTCTGAATTGCCGTCATGCACGAGCTTAAAGGAACAGGCCACCGTTTTTCCATACTGAGATATGTTCTTACCTGAGCTTAGACGAGTTAATGCGTACCTGTCTGGTCTTTGTGCGTGTGCTCAGTCACACAAAAAGACCGAAGATGTTGTTAGCATTTGGCCTCTCCCAGCATGTTCCTATAGCTCCAAACGGGGGTGAAGTTGGAAGCTACCACGCTCTTCCATGGGCACGCACAAAGACCAGACAGGTACGTATCAACTTGTCTAAGCTCAGGTAAGAACATATCTCAGTATGGAAAAACGGTGTGCCCTCTGTCACGCAAAAAGACCAAAGATGTTGTTAGCATTTGGCCTCTCCTAGTATATTCCTATGGCTCCAAACGGGGTGAAGTGAGAAGCGACCACGCTCTTCCACGGGTGTGCACAAAGAACAGACAGGTACGTAGCAACTTGTCTAAGCTCAGGTAAGAACATATCTCAGTATGAAAAAACGGTGTCCTGTTTATTTAATATAGAAACTGCAGTTACGCGTAAGACCTGAGTTGGCAGTAGTGAGTATAAAAATGACCAACTTGCATATTGTCCCTTTAAACTTTATGAACTGTAAAAGAAAGCGCAACCCAGATTAAAAAGTATGTCTGTGGTTATAATACAAGCCTTGTCACTTCTCTTTCACTTTATAAGCTGCTATTAACAACACTAGCTCTTAAAGGCGCATTGCATAACATATTTGATCATACTGTTGCCATCAATACAAAACATACACCTAATCAATCAATCTTTATTTATATAGTGCTTTTCATACATTTCATGTAACACAAAGTGCTTTACAGATTTAAAAAAACATTCTCTCACAACCACCTCCTCCTACAGATACAAACACATTGTCGTATTCACACTCTCCCCACCCACCTCTAATGACTAGCTAGACACAGAGAATGATTTTTCTTTGCAGAGTGTAATCAAAGAATGGATTTGGATGAGGGCCTAACTTATTTAATTATCGTATTTGACTGTTTTAGAAAATATCTCAATGGAGACGAGCTGGAGGTTTGTTTGTTAATTTTTTAAAGGTATTTTTGAATTACAAAGTATTTGTGAAAAGATAAATGGGCGGCACGGTAGTACAGCGGTTAGCGCTTGTGCTTCACAGCTAGAAGCCGGGTTCGATTCCCACCAGGGACCAGGCCTTTCTGTGTGGAGTTTGCATGTTCTCCCCGTGTCTGCGTAGGTTTCCTCCGGGTACTCCGGTTTCCCCTACCACTAAAAACATGTACAATAGGTCAGGATGTATGAGAGTGTGTTAAACAGTGCGCATGGGGGACGACGGATGAAAATTAGCCCAAGGCTACAATCCGGTGTGACTTGTTCATTAACTTGCACTGTCCCTACCAAATAAACCAATAAACTGAATGCTTGCATTTGATGAAGTGTTACAATGTGTGGCTTTAAAGTAATCATTTATTTTGAATTTTTCGTCAGTCACCACCATAGAATTACACGTATAAAGTATTGGGTATTGAAATTATACAATGTGGCAAAGACTAGAGATAGGCGGCACGGTAGTACAGTGATTAGCGCTCCTGCTTCACAGCTAGAAGCCGGGTTCGATTCCCACCAGGGACGGGGCCTTTCTGTGTGGAGCATGTTCTCCCTGTGTCTGCGTAGGTTTCCTCCCGGTACTCTGGTTTCCCCTACCACTAAAAGAACATCAGTACTACTGTACACGTATGTTCATTCTGCAATATATTGTCCCAGCCCTAGTGGCCACAGCATGGCTGCCCATCTGCGCTATAGCAAGCTCTGGTCAGAACAATCAAAGTGCCCACTTTGCTACTCATGGCAGAATGAACATACATGCACAGTAGTTCTAAAAATGACTTGGCAGCTCTACAAAATGGATATTTCCAAAAGCGACTTGCTCTTTGTCCTTGAGTGGTCGCATGCTTAGTGAGAACTGTTTGTTTGCCTCGTTCTCGTGGATAACCCTGGGCGCTCTTGCACCACCTTAATTAATTTTCCCATAATGCCTTGTGGTCAGACGAGGCCGCGGATTGTGAATAATGTATCGCTGCTTGTTATTAAAGAGGCTACAGCAGACATGATGGACACTTCTCTCCTTCACTCAAGCATCAGGCTCATTCATTTATCTGTCGCGCTCACTTCATCAGAGACGGATAGGACGGCTGTTACTCACCTCACATTCACCGTCATGACACATTGGGGTAATAAGCAAGTATTTATTTTTTATTTATTATTTATAGAAGTAGTACTGAACTATTTGAGGATTTTTTCCCCCTTATCTGGTAAAACTCTTTTGAATCATTGCAAAAATGCTTAAACTGCTGATTTACAGGAAATGTTCTCTTGGGTCAATTCTGTCATCTGTGTGGCCTGCAACCAGAACTCTCAATCAGTCAGCTACAACTTGCGCATAAATTAAATTAGGCTCTGGCCGCTGGAGCGCATGCAGTTTCTTAATTGGCACCGGATTAGTTCACATTGATTTGTCCTGATTGGAGCCGTGTGCTTGTGTTACCGCTTAATCACAGCGCGCACTCGCCTCTCCGACCACTGTTTGCATGGGCCCTTGCGCTTCATGTCACTCAGAAAACCAACGAGAGAATATCTAATTGTGTTCTTTTTTTTTCTGTTAAATATTCCTATTCCGATTGGATTCATCATATTTTCTTTTTAATCAAAATTGATTACCTAGCTATGTTTGAGCTAGCGCATCGTTGAGTAATCCTTGAATCTTCCCCCAATGCTATTCTTAGCATTCTCCTAAAAGCTCCTCCTGAGGTTCTTTGTATTAGGAAATGCTTTCCTCACCTCTCAATCTCAACAGTCGCCATAGCTTCACTACAGCTACATGAGCTCAGGAGTGTATTTTATCAGCAAAGGCGAGTAAGTGGATGGGGGAGTGGGAGGAGCTTATTTAGCTCGCTCATAGCTGGAGGAAGTGAAGCAACTACATATTGTTTCAGCTGTTTCAGATCAATATTGCATTTTCTGTCCAACAAAGTGTAAGATGATGATAAAGGTGGCTTTGACATTATTACCAAATACCAGGAAAACGCATAATACCCCTCATTAAGTCTTCAAGCGAAATTTGAATAGATAATTTAACACCAAAATGTCGCCCTTCGACTGAATTTACTAGCATAGGATTGTGCTCACTTGTGTCTATTTGAGAGCAATTACTACTGTATATACTTCATATAAACGGAATTAAACTTGCTGCTGACTCCCAAAATAATGCCTCTGCCTTTCTGAGTGGGACGGCACATAAAGTGGCCATCAGATTCTATGGCTGACATTGCTATCTCTGGCATTGGATGCTCTTGTGTAAAGAATGACTCAACTTGTACTGGAATCAAAAGTATTTCAGAACCTTCATTCACAAAGGGGATATTGTACTTCTATACCTTTTGTTGATTTGCTAATTAATCTTTTAGCTCTTCTAGTGCATGCGATTATAGACTCTGCTATCTCTGTCCTTAGTGCAGTATGGAACCCCTCGAATGGTGTTTTAATAGGATTTCTCTGTGTTATTACTACTACAGTGTCTTGGTTACAGCGGCGCAAAAGCCGAGGCCGTGCCAGCCCTTTCAGAATGGCCCCGGGGTTACACACATCGCCGTGATAGATGGCCGCTGTTACTCTGACTGAAGAGCGGAGAGCGATGGGGAGCGATTGTCTCCAGGGGGAATAAAGCGGAGGACAGGAACGAACACAAGATTATGCACGGAGGAGAACAGAAGAGCAGAGGAGAGGAGGAGAGGGAGAGAGAGCAAAGATCACCAATACGGTTGTGGGAGCAGCGTGCAGGCAGAGGGAGCAGATAAGACGGGCAGCTACTGTATGAACGAGGGGGGTATAGACTAGAGCTGTGACAGGAATGACTATAAAACGGTCTGTGTCGGAGACGCTGCGCCATACATTCGGGTTTATTGCATTAGTATGGGAACATAAGTGGTGGAGAGGAAGTCGTGTCTGCAGCCGTTTTCTATGAATTTTGACATTACAGGCTTGGAAAGGAACAGTCGAGCCTTGTTTCCCCCTTGAGCAGAACATGCAGTTATTATAGCATTATTATGAAACAGATTTTCACACGGCGGCAACGCTTGCGATTAATCAGACTGTTTCATTAGTGTGTGTTTTGTTTCAGGCAGAAAAAGACGAAACTCTTACACTGTGTTCTCCATTCGGTGTTTTCTGGTTTATTACTAAAATGGAAAATAACAAACCAAAGTGTGGCATTCGTTCTGGAGTTCAATCTGAGCAGGGTTGTCCTCGCATAGTGGAGATGATGCCAACCCACAAAAAAGGCTGTTCCCCTTTGTTGGCACGTAAAGCTCTTGGATATAGAAGCCAGACACGTGACCCATAAGCGTGGCCGCGGTCTTCATGGTGGAGAACGCACTTTGTCCACGCATTCAGCCAGTGTCACCAGCCCATTGACATTGATGGGCCTTATTATATCTGACAGCAGGTAATCTATGTGTTCCAGGGACACGCGCACTGACAATTTAGACGGCAAAAGAGCGGGTTCGGTGAATGTCCTATTTTAGCCATTTGTCCCACCGTAGTTGAGCCGACGTATGGATTAAATTGGACTTGATTTGCGCTCTTTTTTGTTCTTTTTTTTACAAATACAGGGAGTGTGGGGAAAATTGATGTGGCTTCAATTCTATCCTGTTTTGAATTAAGCCAGTTGAACTTCATATGCAAGTGTTCAGCCATGAAATAAACGTTTTAGTAAGCTCTAACTGATGGGAAAAGTGAGGTCAGAGCTGTAACCTTATGCACATGCACACCAAACACGTCTCTGTGCTTCTAGTCGCTCGAGTCGCTTCAGTCGCCTGTGTCGCTTGTGAGTTGTGAATGAACATTTGTTTCCTGATTCTTTGATTGCGCCTTGGTGACAGTGGAAGAGTTTTACTATTTTTCTTCCGATACTTTATGCAAACCTCGCCCCGCTTTCAAACCTCCTGCCACTTCCGGACACTTGTGGATGCCCTGCCTGATACTTCTCTTCCCTTCCCTGGCCCCGTGCATTACAGAGATGGTGGCGGCAGCTTCCATGTAGTGCCTACTCCATCCCGGGCCTGAGCAGCGGACAAATACACCGGCCCTGCCCAACACGGGTTTTCGCGTCCTGCCACTGTCTGTGCCCCAGTTTACACAGGCAGCCCACTCATATAGCCCAAACATTATTTCATGTGTGGTTTGGACTGGAGCGTCATGATAAAGTCCTGCTTAAAACATGTTTGTAATCCAGCCATATTGTGGATATTTGAAATGATGTGTGTTACTGTATAAGTGCTCCAACTTTGATGTGTAAATGAGAGAACGCTGCATGAGACAAAAATGCGCAAAAGACTCTGGACATGAGCTAAGGCTTGGCAAATGTCAGTAGTACATCCGCTGAAAGACTGGCAGAGTGTAAAGGCTTGTTCCGACTCTTCTCTATCAAGTACTGAAGTCTATACGGCATACGCTTTCTCAATACAATAGTGCCGATCATATTGGTATTCAGCTGAGGTCTTGGGCCCAGTGCATTCACACAGTGGGTCCTAATGTGCCATATGTCTCCTTTACTCTTCCACTACACCCGCTCCACAGGCCTCTGCAGCCCGTGCCAAATGTTAGGCTTAGATCTGATTGCTTTGGCTGCTCTTGTTATGTATTCCAGGATTTAGCCCGCACCCTGCGCTAATGTGAAGTGACAGCAGCGTCAGAACGGCATGTGTGCGTGGAGAGACAATGGCGGTTATCGTAGCTTTCCCGGTCTATAGCTCTCTCAACAGGTCGCTGGCAAAGGTGGCTGGTGGACCGGCAACAGGCAGTAATGTGAGTTCAATCCCCACTCTCTCTGGGCAAGACACTTTGCTGTATGTGTCAAGAGCTTTGTGAGCCAGTAACAAAATAGGGTTTTCAGTTTGAAAGGAAGCAGCATATATGTCTTTTGGGTGTGACTACAAGCACTCTATTCTATTGTGATGTGATATTGTCTGAAATCCGAGCCAGCCTTTTTGGTCAAACCCATACACTTGGGTGCTTACAAGAGGTGGTGGTGAAAATACATCTACCGTCTATCTCTGCAAAATTCTATTCTTTATTGATATAAATGTTGTAACTAGACGAATCGCGCTGCCGCTTCTATTTGGTTGCTTGGAAGGCTTGCGATCAGCCGCTCGCATGTGTTCACTTCAGGAGGAGCCACTGCTGTAAAAGGAACGCTGCGCTGTTGTTGCAAAGCACTAAGATGTGAATAAAAATAGTTTGCCGATCCTTTGCTTGCGCTTTGGTGACAATGGAATAGTTTTACTAGCCTATACCTGTCTCTGACACTTGACGCAAACCATGGCCTCTCCCGGATATGATTTCAATATGTGTGGTTTTGGAGTGTGCAGTACCTGTCTGTCCATCCTCATGTCATGATAAAATCCCCTTTAAAACATGTTTGTAATCCATTGCTTTCTTTATGGCGCCCGTGTTTTCATACCTTTATTGAAGTGTGTAATTGTGTTTCAAACATTGTGGACTAAAAGTAAGGAGTCAAAATACTTCTACTCTGAGTCTCTCCTAAGTACAGTACTTGAAACGTTGCCGACTTCCCTGAAAGTCATCACAATCATGAGCTTGATATGTGTACTGTATGTCTCCTAGACTTTGGCTCCAGTGCTCGGTGGAAGTCTGTATTCAAATGCGCCTGTCACTGTAAAAATTTGTACTCATTACAGATTGAACTTGGTCATTGTTTTTGCTCGCCTGTGTTTTAATAAATGCCTACCTGTCATGTGCGTGCGGTTACTGTGATTATGGCGCTGTGAATTCATTACGTGTGCCCTTTGGAAGCCTCGCTAACCAGGTGGGGTGCCGTCAGCGCGCTCCACCTCTGGATCACGCGCTGCATTTCAATTGCAAATACTCCTCCTCGAGTCTTGGTGCCCTTGAAATAAAAACGCACACAAACATTCAGAAGTGCTCCCCCAGTTTGGTTTAGCCTTCCTTATCCTACAGCCCTTTCTAACAGACTTGTATTGCTGTTGGTATGTGCATGTTTGTGGAAATGAAAGATCCCTACAGTAGCAACCTAAGCAGCCTGTACGTTGCAAAGTCCAGAATGATTTTAATCACAAAGAGATTTAGTTTGAATAGGATTAGTCTAAAAAATGGCTTCTGTCCCTGTCTTTTCCTCATGCATTATGTATAAGAGTGCTGTGGCCTGCAAGTTTTCCGTGGATTTTGCTGTGTGCGACGGGACCGCCAGCAAAAGGTTGTTGCTCGACAGTAAATGTTCAGTCTGTCCGTGGAAATCTGAGACACTGTTCCGTAATGTGTAAACTAGTGTCAAGCGGTCAGTGGGGGAAATGCTGTGTTTTACAGAAGCTCTAGTCTTGTCTGGTTTAGAGATGCAGGCCTCCAACACCAACATCCTCTAACATCATTGTTCTCCGTATGTTTACGCACATGGAAATTCAAATGATTGCCCGTGTTCAAATATAACTGCTGTTTCAGGCAGTATTTGGATAATGTGATTCATTCTGGTGTGCATATGAGATTAAACTGTTTAGTCACTAGAGGTGTTCAGCAGCATGCAGTAATCCAGTGATCTTAAGCTCAAATTCACCTCCTTATGAGCTCACATGTTGGTAACTAGGTGAATAAATTGACAACAAGTTTATTCTTCTCATTATGTTTTGCTCCACTATTCCCATCTCTGTCCAAAGCGTTCGACTCACATCGACTGCTGTGACTTCCTGCTGTTTTGAGAAGCCAATAACGCATCACATCATCATCAGAGCGCTGCTGAATAATGGGTCCGTACGACGGCTGTGTGCGCCTCCACTGTGCACATTATGGATGGCACGGGCAGACAGGCGGCCCACTGCTGCCGCTGCTGACTCAGTTCTAGCTCCGCTCTGCTCTTGTGGGGGTTAATGCAGCGGGCCACTGGCTGATCCGCGGCCCTTCCTCATCTTCCTCATCTGCCAACACTTCAAAGCGGCCCCTGACAGGGTCTAAACGGCCATCTCCCAAGTCCCTGCTCTACGCAAGACAGCCCCTCCCCACAGAGGTCACACCAGCCTCATTCTTTATGTATACTTTCACTGATTGCATCGTGGCAGATTCATGCGCGCAGAGGGGCTCTTTCACCGCCAGGCAGAGGGAAGGATTGTTGACAGACGGTGTTCTTTTTTATTTCAGGTATAAAGCTTTTGATCCGAATGCTTGTTCTATTCATATCCCATTTTACTTGCTACTTAAAATCTGTTGGATTTGCGTAATGACCTTGCGTGTTTGTTTTTCTTTGCTGAATGTAGTGATTAGCACTTTTGTCACACGATAAAGAAGCTTATGATTAAAACATTAATGTTCGAGTTCAATTAGTTTTGAAAATTACTTGGCTTACTTGTGCTTACATTTATGATTGCATTTATAGCAAGCTGAACCATTGTAAGCGTTTTTTAGTGACCCTTTTTGTAGCTTCATTATCTGAATAATGTTTTCCACACCCGTGCAATAATAGGCTCTCCTGTCGTTATTTTCTCCCCTTTCATTTTGATGCTGTGATGCTTCTTTTCATCTGAGCCTGAAACTCATCTCTCAATCACTCTGAACCTTTTATTACATGGAACGCCACAATGGTTTTCTCTTGAGACAGGGCCCCTTATCTGTTCCCTTCTGCTGTTCCCAGTTCACTGTGTTTGGGGCACAGTGAATTGTCTGGTAAATATAGGACCCGACCTGCATAATATAAGTTCCATCCATCCATCCATCCATCCATCCATCCATTTTCTTCCACTTGTCCGTTGCCGGGTTGTGGGGGCAGCTGTTGGAGCTGCCCAAATCACATTGCACCAGCCCCCTATGGCTCCTCCTGCAGGTGGTGGGTCCACAGAAGGACGGCCTCATTGTTCTAACCGGGCCTGTTGGTCTCTCATAAGGGACTTCTGAACCCCTCTTTGTCTGACCTGTCACCTAGGACCTGTTTGCCATGGGAGACCCTACCAGGGGCACGAAGCCCCCTACAACAGAGCTCCAGGATCATTCGGGTGCTCAAACCCCTCCACCACGTGAAGGTGCCAGGTTCCAGGAGGGGATAATATAAGTTGACTCACAAAAAGCCGTTAGATATGAGTCATGGTTAGAGATTGATATACTGTACTGTAACTGTGTTATAGTATAACAGTCCAGCGAGTAGAGAGAAGCACCACCGGAGGGGCTTTGCAACATCTATGCAAAAACGATTTGCAAATCGCTGTACACTACTAGGAGGCAGTCATTTATTTTATTGTGGCAACAAAGCCAAACATTAAAAATGAAAGCTTTTATAACCAGTATAATACAAGAATAACATACATTTCAGAACATGTTTGTGGAGGTTTTTGTATACATACCAGGACCTCATGAACATTTGCATCACTGAAGAAGACATTATATCTATTTACTGTAAATGCTGCCTTTGCAAATTGACAAAAGCGATCATTGTGATCGCAATTGAGATTTGATTGTAATTTTGGTAATACAATTGTGCAGCCCAGCCATAAATATCCATAGAAATCATAAGGAAAAACTGTAAGCCCTCATATGAAGTGGTTCAGTCTTGTTAAAGGAACAGGCCACTGTTTTCCCATACTGAGATATGTTCTTACCTGAGCTTAGAGAAGTTGATGCGTACCTGTCTGGTCTTTGTGCGTGCGCTCAGCCACGCAAAAAGACCAAAGATGTTAGCAGTTAGCCTCTTCTCCTCTCTATGGGGCCTAACGGGGTGAAGTCAGAGGCGACCAAGCTCTTCCACATTTTCTCTATAGAGTTCGGGAAAATTCCACAGTTACCAGGAAGATGCACCATCTTTGCAGCTGTTGGCATACATTTCCATTGACTAACATTAGCTAAAAACAGTATAAAAAGTGGAGAAAAAAGCCGTGGAACAACTCCGTTAGCTGCTGGTAAATACATCTAACACACTGTGGTGTCCAAGTGTTTTAATGTGAACAATAACTCCAGTATTTTAACTTTTAAAATCTCCATTAGTTTACAATTGCTGCTAATCCCATAATGCATAGCGATATGACATCACATTCCCAAACTCTATTTAAATACGGTTACTTAGTAGTTCCAAGTATAGTTACACAACATGTAAACTCCACACAGAAAGTCCCCGTCCAGATGGGACTCGGACCCGGGACATCTTCATGCCGTGAAGCACAGGGGCGACGGGGGCGACAGTGGCGCAGGTGGTAGAGCGGGTTGTCTCATGATCGGAAGGTCGTGGGTTCAAATCCCTGCTCCCGCAAATGCACATTGTCTTGGGCAAGACACTTCACCCTACTTGCCTCCAGTGTCTGCGTACATTGGTGTATGAATGAGAGAGTGAATGGGTGACTGGTTCCTTACTGTAAAGCGCTTTGGGCCTGATAAAGGCAGAAAAGCGCTATATAAGTTGCGTCCATTTACCATTTACAAGCGCTAACCGCGGCTACCGTGCCGCTCATATGGAGAAATGTTGAAATTCTGCAACAATCCAAGAGCTTATTGTGTAGATAAGGCATTTTGTTTTTGTTTTTAGGTTTATATGTTAAATCGGCAAATATCCCAAAACCCAAAGAGTTTTGTTTGCAGTTTCTCTCCTTCAATAATCAAGCACAGTCATCTGTGACTGGGAAGTCTTCTTCAATGTCTCTTTCCAACATTGTTAATAGCAAAACGTATTATCACCTGGCAGTCATTGGTGCCCCACCCTGGGTTGTTTATGAATACATATGTTGATCCATTTTGAAGTCACCCCCCTCAGGACAGCATTGGTGTTTAAGTGATGTGTGTTATGCACCCCAGCCAAGTGTGAAATTGAAATTCTCCCCTGCAGAGGTGGCGTGATTGACAGAGAGGAGAGGACAGGACACAGCAGAGAGATGTGAAATCTCATCTGTTACTCAAGTTGTTACCACTTTCCCCTGCTGACTCCAAAGCAGTTTATTTCCAGACACTTTCATCTCTCCTGATAGTATTACATTATGCTATACTTGTCAACATGTTTACATTAGCCGCGCGCTTCCGACCTCACCTCATACCTCACCTCATATGACACTGAGATTAAATGCATTTTCCGGCCCATTACCACTTTCAGCGCTTTGATGTCACCCGTAAAATCACAATAGATGAAGGTGGCTGTGAAAATATAAGCACTATGAGGAAGACAGAATTCATAATTGCAAAATTGTTAGCACAAGCACGGGTCTACTGGCAAGGCACGGACGCTAACACTAACAGCTCAAGTATTTAACAGCATAATCTGTTTCTGTTTTATGACCATTTGGTCTCGGTTCGACATTGACAATATTTGGCTAGAAACTTTCCGTCACTAGCCACTTTGAACAGTTGAATTTCTAGGTCTGATTTTTGTATGAAATATAAACATCTTTTTAGGCATAGTCATAGTCATTTTAAATATAGATTAGTCTACTTATAACCACCAATGGGCTTTTGTTTTATAAAGACGATAAAAAATGTCATGATTTGTTATATACAGACGGCATCTCTGGAATTGCCCATACATGGTCATGTTTGAAGCAGTTCAAGGGGAAAACCAAGAAGACTATAATCTAAAGTTTTTTAGATTATTAGACATTTTTTGGAATCGATACGATACAGATAGTTTTGGGGTCATTTTTATCGATACCGATACTGGTCATTTTATATGGGTGAATGTATTTCAATCAATATACATTTCTAAAACGGGTTATTTTATATAATTAATAGGTAAATTAAAATGATATTACTTTAAACAAAGTTTGAAATTAATAATTTAATAACAAACAGAGCCTAAACCAGAATGATATGGCTCAGTTCAATCCTCCGCTGCTGTGGAACGTTTTGGCCCAGAACAAAGATATAAATTGTCCTTTTGAGTTAAAAATTGCTGCCGTGCCTTCTCTTTACATATGCAACTTAATATTGATAATTTTTGCCCAATATTGATACTCAAAAACTATCCGTTTGGTATCAATATATCGATACTGTGGTATCGATCCGCCCATTCCTGTAATTACTCTAAAACTACTTTAACAAATGCTGAATTATGAGTATAGTTTTCTACCCAATAAGGATACAAAGATATGGAGAGGAGCAAAGTAGTTCAACAGCTCATAAATACCTAACAGAGAATGCTAACGTGACGCTTCATCTAACGCTAGCTATGACTGCTGATTTCTTTTGCTTCTACTGGACAATCTGTTGAAAAAACATCCATATGGACACGATTTAGACTTGACTTTATTGGTGTGTGATAAATAAGTTTATATTCTGCCAGAAAACGGCATAAAAAAGTGAAAAATTGTGCTTCCCAAAACTACTTCCTTCCCCACGCCCCCTTGTATGACACAATAGTATGACTTGTAAATACAGTGAGTCTGACCTGATACTAACTGTAACATGCTCTTATCTTTGTGCATGATTAATTGAAAAAAGTTGCAGCTCATGACAAACACAAACTAGTTCACACAACGTCTTCTTACACCGACACAATGTTTGGCTTTTAATACCTCTGTTGTCCCTGTCCTGTTGTCATATGAAATGTCGCCCCCTGGGATCTTTGTGCCCTCCCTCCGACTTGTTTTGTTTTGCTGGTGCCAGCCCCCGCACGTGCACGCCGACCCGCCCGGTGTGTTCTGGACAGACCACCATCTGCCCAGTGCCCCGTGCTGCTCGACCCGCCACTTTTGGATGCTCAACACTCCTAGGGTGGTTCGATTTCTTTTGCAAAGCATGTGGAGCTGTTGCGTAAGCGCGTTAATAAAAAGTCGAATCACCCGTAAGTTGACAAGGATGCTCTTAAGGGAAGCTCTTCGTCGAGAGTGAGTCATTGCCCTGAGAAAGCTTGGCTTCACCTCGCATCAGAAACCCCTCTAGGAATTAGCACACACTAGATTTAAAGAAATGCAAATAGGCTTAAAATGAATTTCCACCCCTTCTCTCTTCTCCCCTTTTCTCGCGGCAAATAATTCTCCACACATACCCTCCCTCTTTTGTGCTATGTTTGAAACCAACATGCATTTGTTTTGATTTACACTAAGAATACTTGTAAGATTAGTAATACTCTACACATATCTATACAAAAAACAGTAGGGGACAGTTAACATAGTAGTATTTTACAAGAACGGAGAGGGTATACTATAAGAAAATGAACAGTTGAATTTATTGTTGTGAAATAGAGCCATTGCGTCGCTTTGTGATCTGTAAGTCTTCTGGTTTCTATTGTGTTTGAGCCTGTTTTTTCCCCGTTGTGCACCATTTCTCCGCCTGTCACTGGTGATTGCGCCAAAGGGAGCTCGCAGCACAGCAGGACCACCTGGCGACTGGACCAGTGATGAAGCTACCCCCGAAAAGTTGTGATGACTTATACCAACCGCAAGTCTCTGTTTTTGATTTGTTTGTAGGTGGAAAAATGTGCACGCACGGAAGACCAGAGCTGTGGAACTAAGTGCAGGAGGAAGACAACGTTCAAGATGAGACAATAAGAAAGGTGAGGCGCTCTGCAGATGGTTGGCTTTAAATAGTGTGTCAAGGTATAGAATCTTATTATATAACTCTGACGCTGCTGTTTTCGATATATAGTGGCCACCAAGGCTGACATGATAACTCTGAAACCAAAGGGAACTTATTTACTTGTACAAGTACTATTTATGCTACACATTTCATAATCCAGAATGCCAGGACTGTAGTCTCCTGTGTTTGTTCATGATGCAGTGTCAATGGAGATGAGATTCAGCATGTGAAGAGGCTTTTTATTAAAGCTATCACACTTTGCATGAGTGCTCATTTAGCTGCCTTGCTATCCGCGTATCACTTTACAATTTTTGTGTTAATAATTGCTTTTATTTTTGTCATCAAATACTGTAGTGTAATGGTACTGTACTATTGTATTTGAATTTGAATCCCTAGAGCCTAGAGAAAAATAATGGTCAGGGCTTGTCAAGGTGTAAAATGCTCTATTAAATAAAGTAATAAACTTGCTAATGTTCTCTAATGAGGCTTCTGCATTGCATTCATTAAGTCGATTGATTGCCAGTTGCCAAAACCACTCTGCTTGTTCATAATTTATCATAATAGGAGGCTAATGTGAATGAATTTGGCTTTTACTTCAAATTTGATGCAGTACAAAAGAGTGTTCGTAGACTTTGTTTGTTGCAGGAAAATCAGTGGCCATCGGAGATGCCAGCTGCCAGAAAGGACCAAACAAGACCAATTATGAGTTGGCCCATAAAACCTTTGAAAAACAAATCTATTTTCCCTCTGCATCCCCCAATATCCAGCTGTAACCTTGGGCCACCAGGCTTTGTTTCCCAGAGAGTTAGTAAAAACACTTTCTTTCCTCCAAATCTTGCTTTAACTTGACCGAAGTAAAAGTGCATTAAGAACAGCCTTCTGCTAACGTCACATACTTTTACCTGTCAATTTCCTCACACTCACAGTTCACCTGCGACCTTTAGTTTGCGCCCCCCTTGCGTCAGCGACAACTTTATGTGCACCTTTTATGGGGACACATTTGTCATGGGGGTGACAGGCAGGCAGGCACAGGCAGAGTGAGACAAACAGAGCGCGCAGAGCCGCTGTGGAGCAGAGGAGGTGGACAGATGAGCATGCTTGTGACAACACACGGTCTCGCTCGAGCGGTCGCCTGGTCCAAACTGTCCCGTTTCTGCTCTGATGAGCGGTGACACAGCAGATGGAGCTGCAGACAACAAGGTCCAGAAGTGTGAGCAATACCAAGTGTACGCTCTTTGAGGTGCTGTTATCATTCAAGTATAAGATATGCTAACCATTTTCTTTTAAATTGCAGTATTGTTGTTATTGAGTTCAGGCAATTTTTGCTTGACCAACATTATTTTCACGGCTTGAAAAAAGGAGGAAATGGGTAGAGCGGATTTAAATTAAATTTGGTTTTGACGATTGGCAGAGATCAGTGTGTAAGCTAACTTTACATTGGTGTAGATACTGTAGTTTATTTACACAAACAATGTAGCATATACAGTACTATTAGCTAGAAGGCAAATGAATTATGTATTGCTAGAAACATGGTCTCCACATTGTTGTATATCATTGTGTTTGTACAGATTGAACCATATACGTATATTAGTAAACCTGTATGATGTCCAATGTCTGGTGGAATCGATGATGAATTTCGATTATTAGCTGCTTTTTATGATTGACAGGCTTATAGTCAAACCTGTGGCTGTAAAAGCTAATTTGTGGAGTGTAGTTTGAAGTTTCAGAAATAATATGGAAACTTTATTATTATGCTAAATGGTGCTGGAGTGGAGTGCTTTAATTGGTTAATAAGGCCTTAGAATTAGATACACTGTGCACGTAGGGCTTCTTTTTTTTGTTTTTTTGTTTACAAGATACTGCAAGACCAAACAGGTATCGGACTTTTAATTGACTCGTGTTTGGTCTTTTAGTTACTCTGCATTATTCAGCATTACTAACCCATTTAGTGTAGTTCTGACATCTTGCCCGACACTTGGGAGTTTATTGCCTTGTCATTACCACACGTGTTTAATGTATAATCAGGCCTGGGATCCTTTTTGTGGCTCAGCACTTGTAGACGAGCCAGCTCTAAAACCCTGCTGCGCTTGTGCCAAGAAGCGGGATTTACAGCGGCCAAAGTCGAGCTCCTAAAACATATCATTGCACCGACTTGGGTCATCCACTTCAAAGGCTGTTTAAAAAGGCAATGTGGTTTACACTGACTTACCCTGAGCCAGTGTGCGGTGTAAGAGGAAGGATTTAGCGAGAAGCAAGATGAACGCCTTGATACCGCAGAGCCCCTGCTGTGGAACCGAACATTTTAAATTGGAGGAAATAGATGTTATCCAGAGAAAACAACATTTGGGCGCTCCGACATAAATGATTGCGCGAAGTGTGTTTGAGGAGATTAGGCTCTGAACGTGAGTCTAATTAGAGACAATCAAGATGAAGTCAATCTTGGCCAGTGGGAGTAGAGCCACAGCTGAACCTGGCAGATATAAGAAAGCACAATGGATGTCCTTAACAAGAGAGGGACAAATTGTGCCGCCATTTTATACAAACAGCGCGTTTTCTTAAGTTTGTTTTATATTTGTGGACTTCAGTATAGAACAAAGATACTAATTTCAGTTTTCAGACTTACAGGCCCCTCAAAAATCTTTAAAATGATCTAGTATGATGCAGGTAAATTTAGGATACCATGATGAAATGCTGCCGCTGATTGAGGTAGAAGCTAAAATACGAGACTGCTTAACTCATTTGTGCGCAGCTCTGAAGATGATGGAGCGCCGTAATCACAGCTGGTCATTAATCCCCCAATGATGAATCTGCACAAATGACTCTGAGTATTAAAGTACTTTTATCATCTCCACGTTAAATAAGCCATTATTGTTAGCACAGCGGGAGAACTCGCTCTGCCTCCGCTTATCTCCAAGTGTGTCCATCCATTTTACTCCCAGAGACACTTGCGATGAAATCCCCGTCCTACTGTTACGGTGTCGTTGGAGATTTCAGCACTTGTTTGATCAAATCTGTAAGAAAATAAATCACATCACAATATGGAAAAAAAAGCCATAATTTTGTGTACAGAGAGCAGGTGTACATCTTGGGCCATGCCAAAAGCATCCACCATAAACATGGGCCAAATTTCCACACTTCTCTGTTCACAAAGACAAAAATCAAAAGCTGTGTTTATGCATACCTCGTTGCTTTCATTACCTGTCGCTTCATAAAGTTGTAGCTAATTGAACTTGTTCAGCGAGCAGCACATTTCACGCTTCATTTAGTTGTTTATTAAGAGAGCACATCACCTAAACTGTAAAGCCTTGTCGCTGATTCCAGCGTGTGCGCATACACTCAACATCATCAACAACACAGCTCATTACAAAGTGGCTATGCTATCAAAGAAATATGGCCGCCAGTTGCTAGCGCTCTAAATTAAGCTTTGCCCCCTTACAACATAATGTAAAAGCAGACAATTGTGAAGAAAACGGACCTCTGTGCACCGGTTGCCTCAAATTAAGGCACTTTTTTAATCATCAGGTCAGGAGTTGTTAGCATTAAAGTTGTGGTAAAAAAATCACTTTGTCCCCTTAAAGCTGTGAATCATGCTCAGCAACATTTGCATTTACTGAATCAAAGCCCAGGCAGAAGATGAATTCTGTCCGTCACTATTTTGTCACTGGAAAATGACATTTAGCTAATGACACATAAGCGATACCTTGTTGGATTTATATTCAGTGTTGATAGCTACTTGGGTAACTGTACCTCCTCGAGCCGTTGACAGACAGTGGCTAAGCGTGGGCTGACAGGAGACATAATTGCGTCCATTCTGATGACATAAAACCCTTACGGATTCCATTTCCTTCAGCCATTTCCTTTAGCCGGGAGCTAGCACTTTGCCTGTCGGCCGCAGATCTTACCTGATGCGACACCTGCTCTGTGCATAGCCTGTTGTGGCCCTCAGGCTCCTTATGCGCTGGACCAGTGCCCAGCCCAGTAGGGGTGTGTTTGTGTGCGTACATGATTACCAAGTCATGTGGGGACGCACACCTTTGTTGAAGGGGTTGTTTGAGTGATCATATGTAGAGCTGAAAATTATAATTCCAATTCTTCTATTGCAGTTACAATGAAATGTTTGTTTAATCTTTGCAAAACACGATTCCGTTCACTAAGCATTACAAGAGGTATAGTGAATAGCAAATACAAGAATATGCAAACAAATATTTTAATTAGTTTTTTATGATATTTCTACTGAAAAGTAAATTCTTTCTAATCAGTAAAGTTTACCTGAGCATGCAGTGTCGTCTCTCGGCACATGAGCCTGGCGTCTGTGTGTGCATGTGTGTGTGTACAGTATAGTCTTGCGCATGTCGCCGTAGATGTACATGCAGCGGCGCTTATGCGAATAGACAGCGGGTCAGACCCCCCATTCATTCCGCGCGGTCGGTTCGAACTCTTAGATTTGTCAGCCATCTGCTGACGCGTCCGCGATGTGACAGGACTCCCACAGAGATGGAGATGAACAAATCTTTCTCTCCTCCTCCCCCCCCAAACTGAAATACCTTCCACTACACGCTTCTGACCCTTGACCCAGGAACTTAAGCAGATAGCCCGGCATTAGAGAGTCTATGTAATCTCATCAAAAGGCTTCACGTTGGTCGAGCGCCAGCTTTGGGTTGCCCAAAAATAGGCTCAGGACAAGAAAACAATACAGTTTTGAGCCGTGCCCAAAGGGGACATTCATTTCACAAAGTTGATGCAGCTTGATGAAGGCACACAATGACCTTAATAGGGAGTGCATCAGGATTTTTATTTGTAACAGGAAATTGATAACTTTTGCTTTTTGTTAAATTATAGTTTTTCTGATACCGTTTGTAACATTTAAAGAGCAACTAAACACCAAATCAAGTTTTTTTTTTACTGATAAACTGTCTGAATGTGTGTCTCATAGTGCTGTCTACTGGTCCCTGACATTATTCTGACATTATAGCGCAAACATGTGTCAAATCCTAACTTTGGCCTGAAAACGAATGGGTTGCGCCCCCTTCAGGGTAAACTCTGCTACTAAATTAGAATTTCCTGATTGACTGGAGACGGTGTCCACGGCCTCCACAGAATGTCATAAGCCGCACCAGCTCCACACATCGTCATCAGGTGCTGCCCATTGTCCTGCCCCTGTACCTGTGGTATATAACCAAGTCCCTGTCATTAAAATTTGGACATCGGCTTATGAGTGTGCGATGTTGTTTTTTGATTTATATAACCAAGTCCCTCCCACGTATTCTGTCTGCTGTGATTGTGCCAATGCAAATGTCGAGGTCAATCAAGGCTCACACATTCACCCCCCGCATGAACCCCCAAACTTCCACTGCAATTTTTGACTTTTGTATGTGGGTGGGGAAAGGCTTTGGCACGCCCGTTTAGGTACTCTTTAAATTACCAATGCAAAATCCAATTTCTTCTGCTTACTTGGAATGCTCTGAAATTCACTTGTTTTTCCAAGTAATGGCAAAAATGTAAATGTTAGTTGCTTTAAGAAGATGCTTGTAGTGGCCATTTTCGCTTTAACTAAAATGGCCACGTCCTACTGGTGCCACATCTGTTGATCCTACTATCCAAGATCCTGATATCTATTCAAACATAACATAACGGCTACATGCTTTGTTCTGCTTTACTGATTACACAGATTGTGGTGTGATTTATTCATTTTTCATTTATATATATTTGGATCATAAAAGCGGCCACAATGCATAAATCAACATGTCGTCATTAGCTTTCTTGGTATAGTTTCCACAGAGTCTACTTGGGACATTTAAGGACATTTTACTCATAACCCGTAAAGGCCTTGCATACATGTGGGGGGTTTAGGGGCAGCTCTGTTGTTTGACACATCATTAACTGCGGATGAGTCGCATGAAATCACCTGACTCCTGCACTGCCTGTGGCCTGGCTGTGACGCTAACCTGCCCTGACAGCAGCATGTGACATAGTGTGTTGGACTGTATTATCACATCTACATAATATTCAAGCAGAGGGAGTATATACTGTAGTATCTCAATTATGTAAACACCGTATGTGCTGGGAACATACTTGTAACTGTAGAAGATCTGCAATGACAAACTGAAAACATTATTAACCACAAGTAAAAATAGCAATTACTAATTACTTTTGACACTTCACCTTTGAGTCATACATTATTAGTGCTGTGATTTCTATACGCACTTATTCAATGTGTTATCTATCTCTAGAGCAACATTTATCTTCTGCTTGACTAGCACAAAGGCTGACTCAGTCGTCGCTAATTTCCTAGTTTGACCCATCTTTCAGTGCTACTGCGTATAATAGAATGTGTATGGTAATGAGTACATCGGGATACTATTTCTGTTGTGCTTTAACGTGTAATGTCTACCGTTATTGCTAATTGCGCAGCCTATATATGATACACTACAACTAATATCTTCTACTACTATTACTACTACGTAATTTAGCATTCCAAACCCAGAGTATCCCAGTGAGATAGAAAGCTTTGCCTCACGATTGACTCCATCAGGCTGTTGTTTGCCGAAGAATCGCATCTTCTTGGGAAGTATTGTCCAGAAGGAGGGGAGACACTGCATCATGACTGGGCAATGCTGGACTTTGCCTAAAGATCTTAGAGTGATGCCTACAGAAGAGAAGCAAGGGTGTAGTTTGCCTCATTGCAGGTGTACTATGTACGTATTTTCAGGATGTTATACTGCAAAGTCCACAGCTCCTACACCCCGAGCCCTGTTAGTCAGCATCTGCAAATGAAGGCCAGGGATAACAAAAGTCTGTAAGTGTGCTACAAGGAGGTGGGGTTGTTTTTTGCTCTTCTACAACTACTACCAAAACAACAACCTCCACCACTACTACTACAACCACTGCTTCCTACTACTGCTATGACTCATGTTCCCACCTCAGAGATCTCTTATCAAGTCCATGTAACACATTTCCTTGTAAGCTCAAGTAAAAGGATGCCATAAAATGAAATCTAAGCCAGCTCAGTAAAAAAGGCAGCATTTGTTGTTCATTTGGTGGATAGTGCTGTATATACTGTCTGCCATTGATGGAAGGAGCTGTGAATAACATGCAGAAGCAAACAGGATCCCACCAGGCTGTCTCTATTGGGTGTGATGTAGTTATCAGCGTCACCGTATTACTCCAAGTCTCTTCCATACACGATAGTCCCGTATTATTCACCCCAGGTTTCACACCTCACATAAACAGGAAGCTTATTATTCAGTGTATCCTCATATCAAAGCGCCACTGGTGCTTTTACCTGCCGCATTATGAGTCTGTTGGCAGACCTAGAATAGCTTGGAGAATACAGCCGTGCCCCATTTTGTGAGAGAGCCAGGTAAAATGCATATTAAGGAAGCATGTATTTTTATACTGTCAGAGTCACTACACTGTCACACAATGAATACATTTACCATGGAATAAGAGCTTGGAATTAGGTGGATAAATTATGCATTAGCACTGCATGAAATTAATTTAACACAATATTGAATACATAGACATTTAAGAATCGTGCAGCCTGTTTAAGTCAAACATGCTATTTTGAATGCAGTCAAGTTATTGGTTTCCTCCTTTTTGTTACCTTACTCAAAGGTGAAATGTGTTGCCTGATTGCGTCCATATATTTTGTTCCCTTGCCATAATAGTGTTCTAAAGATAGCATATAACAAATGATTTGACCTTATTTGTTGTAAATATCTCTATAGTTACAACGTTCAAGGTGTATTCTGTGTGAATAAATTAACTAAAGTCTAATTGTTTCATCTGAATAATGTTAGGTTGAAGTGAGTTGAAAGTACTTTAAAGCATAAAAATGGCTAGAATACAGGGTATTTTGCCTACAATACTAATGAATGATTAGCAACTGCGATTAGCTTACAGGTACAACATAATGCAATACAAAAAGTCTTCTGGCGACAGAAAGATGACGTGTAAATCTTCGAAACTTTCAGTGTGTATGGATGTGCTGCTGGTCAAAAAGCAATTTGTATAATGTGAATTTACACTTTTAGAGATAGAAGCTGTCTGGTATCCGCCATTACTGTCCTGTCCTGACTGTCCTGTGTTACCATGGAGATCAGCTGAAATACGTCAGCTTTAATAGAGTGATAGAATACATGGAGTAAGGTGGACACAACCACGCATTATCATTAAAGTTGGGGATTGGATCGGGATACCTGCCATAGTTATGGCTTAAGATGTTGCTCCGGACTAACCTCTACATGGGCGACACTTGTTCTCTCCGTGTCCTCCGGGTGCTCCGGTTCCCCCACCACTAAAATATATACTATAGGTTCCCCTCTGCGGCCAGGACTCCCTGGAAATGAGATTCCTAATCACAGTGGGACTTTCCTAGTTAAATAAAGGTGAAATAAAACAAATAATTGACATGAAATTTTGAACCAAACCAGATTCTAGAAATTGAACCCAACCTATCCAAAAGGAGCTGATGCCGCTCACCAGATGTTGTTTATATTCTATTGTGCGTCAATAGTTCCATGAGTTGCCCAGCTCAGTGCATTGTTTGCTATTATATAGAATCAAATACACTTCCACCTGAAATGTTGAGGTGCGATTGGACAGATTTGGCCCAGCTCCTGTGTTATTTGTCCATGGCCTGCAGCCAATATAAAGATATAAAGCAGGAAGAATAGGAAGTGCTGTCCGCTCATGATCCCAGTGCACTGCCACGTATGAGTTCTCATTAGATGAGCTGAAAACACATTGTTTTCCAACACAAAACCCATTAGTTTCCATAGTGATGCAGTCTCCCTCGTCCAATTTCCTCTCCTTTTTATGGATACTTTTATTGAAGATTATAAAAGAGGGATGAGGGACTAGGAAATATTTACACTTGACAACACTTGAATCATGATTCATAACATGTTTAAGAAATGTATACTACTTTGATGAGGAGCCCCTTTTCAAAACCGTAGATTTCTAAATTCACTGGTGACATAGTTTAACAGAGCACAATGTAATATACAGCAAGCCACGGTAGAGTTTAATTGCATTATAAAAGACTGCTGTGAAGCTTCATATCTTTATGTCCTAGAGCAAAGTAATTTCACAGAAAAAACCTCAGGGCAGAACAGTAAACAGTACAGTGTAGTCTAAAATAATTGGGTGCATTTAAATAGATGTCAAAGTAAACAAAATAATGTTTCACTGTTGCCCACTAATGATATTCAATTGTTTTTTTATTGTTGTGTGCCATTCTAAGTTTTCTGTGCACTTTTGCCTCACAGCATAACAGTCATGAGTTCGATTCCTGGGTTGGGTGAAGCCTTTCTGGGTAGAGCTTGTTCTCTCTGGAGAATAAGCTAATAGGCTGTCCTCCAGTTCGGTAACCTCACCATGAACCCATAGCTCAAGATCTGGTGCTGGGTCCTTGGGCACAGCACTGGGATCCAGTAGCATCAAAGTATGGGTCAAATGCAGAGGACAAATTTACTTACTTTCTGCCAAACATTTCCTAAATCTATGGTAAAAGATATTTTTTGACTTAGGCTTACTCTACTGACAAATACATACTATTTGTTTTTGTTGTCGTCGAAGCTTGTAAAGCGTGTCCATATAACCCGCAAAGTTGTTCTTGCACAAATACATAATAAACTACATTGGACAGTTTTTAACCCCAGCTCTTTCAGTCCATTATCCGTTTCCCTCTTTCCTCCACTTCTTTGCAGAAAACTGGCTGGTTTCCTATTCATCCTTATCAGTACATTTGAATGCGGCCTCAGAAGTACATGTTACAACAAAAAGCGCAGAGTGACCTTTGCAGTGTATTGAAAGGCGCCCGTCCGATCTGTCACTTCATCTGGAACTGGGCTGAGGAGATCAAAGCCAACCAACTGTGCCTGTATTTTCAGCGTGCGCTTACGTCTAACATGGAGCACTGTTAAATGCTATCTTTCAATATATATTTCGATTAATAACTGTACTCGGATCAAATTACGTGATTACTTGATTATTACACATAAAATGTGTCAGCAAAGTGGCCCATTTACTTTTACTATCGAGTTCTTTTTTCTACTTCATATACTCTACCTGTAAACCACTCAAAGGTCTTAGGTTTGATTCCTTTCTGTGCGCTATATTTCCACATAACAGTATATGCTGCAATTTTTGCATATTACATGTTGACTATTGATTTGTGTTGACAGTTGAGTTTATTTCAGCCTGAAAAGACTCACAGAGACAGAATGTGTTAGGAAGTTTTATTGAACGTGGATCATGTTCGGACCCCGGCGGAAGATTGCGTTAATGATATGGAATACATGGCGATGATGGACAATAGCCAGAATCTTCCCCTGGAGCCCGGACACTGGTGGTGGTAGGAAGGGACCCGGGGCGGGCAGCTGACACGACAAACAGAGCCGAGGAGAGGCCAGGCAGAGGAGGGGCGGAGGAGGGTTGCAGCACGGTTGGGAAACGGCCGAGTGATTGACCGGGGAGCTTAAGAAGGGAATCCTGTGTGATGAATGGATGAACCAGGATGAGAGGCGGTGGTGGTTGCCTGACGCGAAGGTGCGGCTCGAGATGGGGGCCGTGATTGGATGATTGGATAATGAAGGCTGCAGGTAGGTCTTCCAGGTTGAATTTGCACTGAAGCTTCATTTCAGTAACTTTTGCCATCTTATTTCTTTCGGGAGTATCTGTTCCTCTGGTTTCAAAAATACGTCCCTCTAAGTCCGTGCTCGGCTGGTTTTGCTGCATTACTGTTACCCTCTAGCATGTGCTGTTGAAGTTTTTTTAACAAGCCACCATACTTTTTCCAGTGACAGCTCAGCCCCCTGACAAACAGCACTGAGTTTGTGATGCCTTAATGCTACAGTTCATTTGTTTACCTTGATCAAATAGAGCCCATCACTGGAGGATTTCTCCCCCAGAACATGCTGAGCGCGTCCCCTGCTATAACTCAGCACAGCCTCTCCATTTGTCTGAGTAAAGCGCTGACAGTCGGTGTAATTAGTTTGGTTGTGACAAAAGAGCTGTCTGTGGGGACCTGGGAGCATCAATCCAAATGTGCACGCCTTTGTTTGGATACGCACTTGTACATGTGGGTCCAATAAGGTAAACGAAGCTACAACGTAAAAAAGGTTCGATGAAGCTACTCCTATCACAACAACAATAAAAGGAAACAGGATAGGTTAGTTTTCTATCTATCTCTGTAAAGTTTGTGAAGAAGCACAAACGTTTCTCTATTGTCCTATGTTCTTTGTTGGTTTCACTTCAAGTGCCAATAATGATTTAAATGCTAAGTACATTTGGCTGTTATATACACCCTTATTATTAGTATATAAAACATTATATCTGGAAAAAGTCTTGCCAGTTTTTTCTTCTCTGGTGTCATTAGAGTTGCTAGAAAATTGTTATACTTATGATTGTTGTTCTTTTTTTTTAATATAGCTCAAGAAAGGTAGACTGCCCTGCCCTTGAAAATTGGATGGGCCTGCCATCTTGTTCCACACAGACACCCATATAGAGTTTGGCATAGGACCGAATGTTATAAATTGAGCGTTACCATAGTGAACCGCCCATTTAGGAGGAACTTGCAAACACGGTCTTTAAATTAACTTTAGCGAAAAACAACGGAAAAAGTAGAGAAAATTGCTGCAACAAGGTGCCAGGTTACCACTAGTGTCCAAATAATAACTCAGTATTTCACCGTTGTAACTTTGAACATTGACTTGTCAAATGTAAAACTAATCCTTTGATCAATAAGTTAAACTGAATTCTTTGTTTTTTTAGATTTTTGCCCTAGAATCATTTTATTATTATTTTTGTTTCATTTTCTATCAAGAGTAATAAGTCTCAAAGCTGGCACTACATAAATTGAATTTGTTTCACTTTTTGTGATTTTCTATTTCCCTTCGCTTTAGTAGATTCTGTATATTTTTTGAAGTAGCCCTATATCCTCCAAAGCTACTGCAGATTCCTCTTGTTCTTTCTCGCCCACCAAGCGACCATCCATCATTGGAGTCATTTTAGCAGCACAACTCTGAAACCTGTGAGCCTACGCTGACTTTCATGAAAGCCACTTCAACCTAATCCTGAAAACACAAGGAAATTAGCCAATCCCTTAACGGCCCTGTGGCCCCGGCAGGATCTGAACTGTTCTCCACACTCGACTCGAGAATCCCTCTAAAGGCACTTTTCACACTCTGACATTGCGAGACATTTTCGTCAGTGTCACTGCTTCTTCCAATTCTGCACTGCTCCTGACTTCTAAGCTAAATGTGAAATATTCATGAGATCATTTTTTAATAGTGGGTTTCCTTACTTTTACTCTATAGATGGGAGCATTGTCTACGACACATCAGTGGCGCCAAAAGGTTACCGCCCCTTTTTGGGGGGAACAGAAGCTCTCGGTCATTGAAATGCATGGGGAAAGAGCGTCTGAGAACCTTTTATTTTACATATAAAAAGAGTTTTATTTATTTATCAAATATGAAAAGGAAGCCATACAAGTGACCTGTTGTTTCAGATAATTCACAGAGAAGACGTTTAACGTTTTTAAACTGAGCAGCTAAAGCCACTGTGATCATGACTTGTCACTGATATTTGCTTGTGCAACTTTTTCGCTGGTTGCTTTATAGTGCCATCACAGCTTCAGCTTTTAGACTGTCCCTTTTATATTATCATTACATTAAAATCATGCAGCCTACAATGTAGTTTTGTAGCTTATGAGAGGATATGGTACATGGTTTATTCAGCAGCCAGCTAATCTACTAACGTTAATGTGTGTTTAAAACACAGGGAATCATTAATTAGGCCTAACACTGAGAACGTTTAATAAGTCTGAATATTTACCGATTAAAGATGTCACAAAGTGCATAATACACGGCCACAATGTGGAGCCATTTCCTCAATAATGAGCCCTGACAGATAGTGGCAATCGATAACTCGCTCATATAATTTCCCACAAAAAATTAAAAAATCTTCCAATCATCTTCTGACAGTGAGTTGATGTGTCCCTAATCAAGAATAGCCATTGTCCTGTGGTTCTGATCACTGGTTTGGAATATTTATCCTCAGAATGAGAAATATCCCTGTTCCCACATACACACCAATGCAATTTCTAACTCTTGTTTCCCCCAAAAGGGGGCGTGGCTAAGGAGACGTTCCCGGATGTTAGTATGAAGCTTTAGGCGGATTTTTGGCAATAGACACTGGTCATTTTACCAATTATTTCACTTTCTCTTCTTTCAGTCTTGTGATTTGTATCAGCTCAGTGAAATCTTGTTGTTGGTTGGTTGTGCAAAGTGGGAAATGCAGTTATTCGCACGGCATATGTTTACATTCTCAATAGCATTAGCGTTGCACCATCTGCTCATTATCATAGTGTTATTGTTTCTATTCTTTGCAGTAGTATAGGTGGCAGTGTGACATCTCTCCTTTTCCCTTTACCCTTACATCTGGCAAGTTTATTTGACGACAAGTTTAAAGCTGAATCTCTGCCTGACAGTGTGCTATACACAAATTGGACTTGGGTGAAGTTTCATTCCCTGCAGAGAAGAGATTGATAGTGCTTTGCGTGCACTGTGAAATCATAGTTGATTGAGCAGACCGTAGCCTTGTTATAAGCTGCCTGTGTATGCCTTTAGCTTTACCTTGAAGCAAGAATTTCATGTTGACTGAATAACAAAACACCAGCACCGGCTTAACAGGGAAATTATTGAATTACAATCGACCTGCCAAAGACACTATTACTGTGTTCTTATCACCATTTTCCCTTTTGTTTAGGCACAACCCATTCATTTTCTATATCAGGGGTTCCCAAACTTTTTTGGCCAGGACCCCAAAATTGACACGTAAACATCTCGGGACCCCCATTGTATAAAGTTATTGTCTCTTATGCTACTTTAGGAAAGAAAAACATTTTATAATCAAGTTAATATGTATCTAAACAGTTTATTTTGATAAACTGAATGAATTTACAGTAAAACATGTACTAAGAAGAGTAGCATTTTTCTTTTTGTTTCATCTTGAAATCATCTGGGGACCCCACCCAAGGCCTCGCGACCTTGTGGGTGGGAACCACTGTTCTATATCATTGTCAAATTCTTGAATATATGCTCTTTTAAGTGTTGCTTTAGTGCACAATTTTCAGACATAGTAAGTAAATGTTTGCTCCACTGTGGTTTTAATGGTCTATTTAAATGTGATTGCTCTTTTCTGTTAGTTTGTTTGCACACCTGCAAGCCCAAAACCATGCAATATTTACAACAGCTGCCATATTTAGTGATCCTTTATGCATCAACATCAATGCAGCCTGTCTGCGGGCCTTGCAGTTTTAATAAGAAAGTTTATGGAGATTACAAATGAGCCAATAGAGCTTCTGTGCTTGGTACAGTCTTGAAGCTTACTAGAACAGGCAGGTAAGGACGTATCTGGGCCAGTAGCTGCTGTGGTGGACACATATACATGAGCATCGCTGTCTATGAGCTCTCCCTTTTCAGCGGCGACCGGAGGCTTGAGCTGACAGACACAACTGAACCAGCACAACCTCCTCCTCGTCTCATAAACAATATAATATAATCTCACGTGCATCCTTGTCAAAAATCATCCTGTTTATGTACCTTGTTTAAAGTTATACCACCAAGGCTAATGTCAAAAGGAGTTGTGTAAAGCATAATATCGGTCGAACATTCAAGTTTGTGTAAAGCATTAGCCTGGTTAACGCCAGACTGCTGTGTGCGCTCGAATCTTTTCGAACTTCACAACAGCCTGGGGACCATGGCCGACATTTTTCCATGGATTTGGGCACCAATCACAGAACGAGGAGGGACGGTAAGACGATGACGCGCTATTTGACATACGGAAGCTTGTAGTTTGTTTAGGGATAAAAAAATAATAATAATATTTACGGATCCAACATGACAGCAGCAGACGCGATGCCATCTTTCGATCAAGCTTTAGAACGTGTTCTAAATAGTTTAGCTCAAAAGTTTACAGCAGGTACGTCATACGTCATTTGATGATACAATTGGCTATGGCTACGTGCAGACGCATGAGAGACATTCGTAGCGCCCAATAAACGGCTATGAACAATCGTAAACCACACCTCTCCTACGAGAAAATGAATTGGTGGTCCCCAGACTAAATATCACTTGTGATTTTAGTCTGGCGTTAGCCAGGCTAGTAAAGCATAATATCGATCGAACATTCAAGCATTTATGCACGTTTTAAAGTCCTAAATCAATGAGTTGTCATATTACTCATGCATTTCAGTTAATTTCTCAAAGTTTTTACTTAGTCCCTGTACCACTGTCAAAATGCAATGTTTGTATTAGTCAGAGGTATTCAAGGCATGTACATTATTCATATAAAGTCGCACTCCAATAAAGTCTTTTAAAAAGCCTGAATAAAGCATAATATGAGGCCTTTAAACTGCACTTTACAAGCTCCCACAATCACAATTCATCACGGGTCGCCTCCTGTCAGATACACTATGCATACAGTACGTGCGCGGGACTATTAGGCACAAAGCCAGCGTGACCCAACTTTGGCTTTTCAGCGTTTTCAGCTTTAGAGCCGGGGCCGCAGACAGCTGTGGCACAAGCGCGACACCGGGGATCACCGCGAGGGCCTTTTATTTAGGTCACATATTGGAGCTGGAGCAGCCAACACAAGGGATCTCTGTCCGAGCCCATGAATACCTTTAGTCTGATGCTGTCTGCTTTTGAGAGCCCGAGCGAGGGAGAGGAGCGATGCGGGGCTTTTATTCGCACAGTGGCAGTGTGTTTTCTGGAGCTGAATACCTAAAGTACTGTAAAAGAGTCGAGAGAGTTACAGATTTCGGATATAAGGGAAACTAAAGTGAGTACAGTAAAACCTAGATTTCCAATGGAATTATAACAAAACTCTACAACAGTATAGCACTGACTTTACTTATGTATATCACAATGAAATGTTTGTTTTTCATAAACAGTATCTTCTCAGAAACCTCTTACCACCCTCCTAAAGGAATAGGCCACTGTTTTTAAATACTGAGATATGTTCTTACCTTAGCTTAGACGAGTTGATGCGTAGCTGTCTGGTCTTTACGCGTGCGCTCAGTCACGTAGACAGAGCACACGGTGTTAACATAATAGCCTCTCCTCCTCTCCTCTATGGATCCAAACGGGAGTGAAGTTAGAAGCAACCAAGCTCTTCCACGTTTTCCCTATTTAAATATGGTTACGTGAGCCTTTACACGCCTTGCAATATAGTAGTATAGCCGTAGTAATATTACTACGCCTTAGAAAATCGACATTTAATTTTGTGTTACTATACTTGGATCGTGTAAAGGCTCATGTAACCGTATTTAAACAGGGAAAACGTGGTCGCTTCTAACTTCACTCCCGTTTGGCCCCATAGAGGGAAGGAGGAGAGGCTATATGCTAACATCGTCTGTGCTCTGTTTACGTGACTAAGCGCACACGTAAAGACCAGACAGGAACGCATCAACTTGTCTAAGCTAAGGTAAGAACATATCTCAGTATTTAACCAAGCCGCATTTTCTCCAATTCGGCTTTACCCAAATCTGAAAGCTTCTCGGCTGGAGCGTACAGACTATAGGCCAGTATACTCTAAGACCTGCAAAACTGATTGTAACTTTTTTGTGGCGTTGTCGCCCCTTTGTTGTCACATTTTTTTGCGTGTTTTTTTGTGTGTTGTCATTTATTTTTTTGGCGCTTTTATGTTGCCTTTTCGAAGGTTTTTTATGTGTTTTGTTGCCTTTTGGATGCTTTTTTATTGTGTTATTGTTGCTTTTCGGGCACATTTTTTTGTGCTCTTTTGTGGCTTTTTCATCACTTTTTAGTCGTGTTTTTGTCACTTTATTATTGTGTTATTGTTGCTTTTCCAGCACGTTTTTTGTCGCTCTTTTGTTTGGTTTTGATCCTTGTTTTTGTCGTTATTTTTGTTCTCAGAAAGCTTTTAGATTTGGGTAATGCCAAACTCTGTTCAGAGGTTCATATTTTCTATGTTTCTATCAGACTTCCACACAATGAAATGGATTAAATTATATTTTCAAAAATGAAACATTTCTGAAGTTTTACTGTGAGATACTCTTTTGTCATTTAGTTGAGTGGAATCCCTCAATGCCATGTGACAGACCTCTAAAACTGGCTCATTGTTCCGTCTCATTTAGCATTTTTATTTCCTGGAATGGTTTGGTGTTTTTCTGCGAAGTTAAACGCATGAATTATCTCCCCAGGTTTTCAACTATAGCCACCCACGCTCCCCTCATATGCCCCCTTCAAAGAATTACTTACTCTCGCGTGTAAATAAATGCATTGTGTACATTGGGTGCTATATAAGCAATGTAGTGACAAGACGTTTCATTGCACCGTGCAGTCTCCCTCATTTCAGGCTGTTATGTCTGTCCCTTCTTTTATTTACCGCCCTGGCCTTTGCTTGGGTATTGTAAATCGCAGTAATGAATTCCTCAGCAACAGCACTGCTCCAGCGCGCATGGTCTCCTATTATCATCCTATTAGCTGCACCTCCAGTCAGTAGGTTTAGCGGCGAGCCCATCACTGCTCAAGGGGTGTTCTGGACCTTGGGGAAACATTGCTCGCCCATCGACGCTCCACCGCATCTTGCCATATTTGAATGCTTTTTATAATGCGCGTTTGAGCTCAAAAATGGATCCAAGCGTCTTCCTCTTCCATCCTTTGTTTCTCTCCTCCTTCCCCCGATCCTGTGTCACCTTTTCACTGAAATCCACTCACGCAAATGGAGAAGGGATAGAGATACCGTAGCTGGAGGACAGATTTGGATGTCAGAGAGCACATGCTGAGTCACTATATTTAGATGCGGCCTTTTTGAAGTTTTGAAGGACAAAAATACTGGCAGAGAAGAAAGCTCGTCTGCATCAGCAAGTTTTCTCATGTGTGAAAGGAGTGCCAAAAAGGATAGTCTTCAAATTAAGGCAGACAAGCCCGTCACACTTTGAATCCGAGCAAATAATAGGAGATATTTATAATTCTGTCAGTGCCTTTGTTGGTTGTTGACTAATATATTCCATAGTTTTCAGTAAGGTTTTGCTGACTCAAACTAAAACACAGAAGAAATCTAAACAAAAATGAAATGAACGATCCAAGGGTAAGTGAATAAATGAGTAGATTTCCGCTATCAGGTGAGGAAGTCTGAGTTCTGAGGACTTTTTCTTAGACGTGCGAGCGTTCATGTTCACCTTTCAATTCAGAGAAAAGATTTTCCCCAGTTCCCATGGACGCACCATAGTTCCTTCCTACAAACAAGAAGCCTGTGAATATCCCTAAATACAACTTGTAACACATTTCGGATGACCTCTGTACTATTTATGGATTCAGTTAACGAAAAATTGCATTCAATTTCTGTAGACTTTTAAACTAAACATAATGCCAAAATCCTGACTAAAACTGAAGGGAAAAAAGTCAGAGGTTTTTATGTAGACTATAAACATGGTTAGCACCCATAAATAAAGTATCAGGTCCATGTGGAAGTTTTGACACACAAATTGTCCAGTAGAAGCGAGAAGCACTTGAAGCTAGCGTTAGTATGTAGCATGAAGCTTATGTTAGAATTCCCTGTTATACAAACATATTCAGCATTTGTTAAAGGGGGGTATTATGTAAAATCGACTTTTTTAAGCTTTATATCATGTTATTATGTCAATCCCTCATTAAACACATGCCTGGAGTGTTGCCTTGGCTTATTCACATATTTTTGAGTAATCAGTAAAAACTTAGACGGCAGCCATTTTAGGTGTAGCTATGCCTCAGTCCTCCTAGGAACGCCCCCACCTCCTGGAGACGCCTCTGGACCTTTCGTCACCAGCCAAGCCACCAACCACTGCTCCTCAGCTCAGCAGAGCCCCCTCCCCGCACAGTGTTGTTGTTTAAATGCCACAGCAGTGTGCTGAAGGGGGCGTGTCGGAAAGCTTCTTAAAGAGACAGAGGCCTATTTCAAGATGTTTAGTACAGCCATTTTGAGAGAGCAATTTTATTCAAGGCAGTTATTTTAATTTACTGCATATACAGACCAACAGAAGGTTACGTCATCATTGTAGTATGCTATAGACTGGTGCTATGTGATTGAAAAAAGCATAATACCCCTCTTTAAAGTAGTGGTAGAGCCATTTGTGAAAGAGTAGTCCTTTTCCCTCCTACAGTACAGATTCTATACTAAAACATCATTAATATTTGTCATTGACTGATGATACTAATGCTTTGGCGTGTGTTTACAGAGCTTGTCGTGGGGCCTGCGCAGTCTTGGATGTGCACTCCAAGCCCTCGGCCATAATGACTATGAAAGGACTGTCCACCAGCCGCAGTCACCCCCACGCCGTGACATGCGACCCCTCCTACGACTCCATGACGCTGGGCCACGGCGACCGGCGCTCCTACTTCCTCACCTCTCCTGAACCCCACCCATCGGATCACTCCTGCTTCTCCCAGAGGAATTCCTTCGGGCCCGACTGCAGCGCCTACCCCGACTTGGCCAGCTGCACCTTCCCGCGCCGCCACTACAGCTCGCACCATGAGCTGAAAAAGGAGTGCAATGCCGTGGTGCCTTACACGGGGCCGCCCGGGGGTAAGGGGAATGTCGGAGGCGCCAATAACAACCGCTCGAACACGCTGGAGCAGTTTGAGAACCAGGGCCCCATGCGGAGAGAAGGCTACCACACGTTGCAGTACAAGAGGACGGCCATAGAGCACCAGCGCAGCGACAGCCCCGGGAGAATCCGTCATCTGGTCCACTCTGTCCAGAAGCTCTTCACCAAGTCGCACTCCCTGGAAGGGCCAGGGTCCGGGGCGGGCGGCAGCGGGAAAATGAACGGCAGCAAATCCAGCCCCGATGACCCCCCGTCTTCTTCCGGAACCCTGAAGCACAGCAAGAGGAGTAAAAGCAAAGACCGCTCAAAGTCGGAGCCGAAAATGCGGACAGCGATATCGGGGTACTGGAGCTCAGACGACACTCTGGATCGCGAGATGTGCCTGTACCACCATCACCACGGGGGCAACGGTGGCATCCCATCCGGGGTCATGACGATGGGACGGCATCCGGACAAGTCCCAGTCCCAGTACTTCATGGAGTCCTACAACACCATAAGCGCCCACTCGCTGAAGACGTCCCGCAGCAACAACGACGTGAAGTGCTCCACGTGCTCCGGGGGCGGCTCCGCTCTGCCCCTGGTCCCCGCGCTGGACGGCCCAGTTCAGGTGAAGAAGAGCTCTTGGTCGTCCACTCTGACGGTGAGCAGAGCCAGGGAGGTCTACCAGAAGGCCTCGGTCAACCTAGATAAAGCTCTAGTGAAAGCTGAGCAGGGGCGCACCTGCCACTTCCTACAGGTAGGCCGTCCCGCAGGGATCCCACCTCTGGCATGTCACGCTTCATGCTTCATCTGCTGCCAGCTGCTCCATTTGCCTCTGCATGTCCATGTGTGCCTGTGTTTGTGCCGAGTCGTCAGGTGGTGCAGAGGCGAGAGGGACCTGTCCACTTGCCCCCTTCCACCTGCCTCTCATTATCATTTGTCACTGGTCGCTGTCATCTGCTCCTCCTGCATGAGGGAGCATGTCACCGCTTGTATCATTACCAGTGAATTTCTTGTTTGACCTTAATTCTTGACCTGCATGTTAATGTACTATAATATGGCTAGTGTCATCTTGTCCTTTATTATGTCAATACTTTTGGACCCCCATGTATACATCACATTCAATATTTCTATAAACCCGAACATTTGCTGTTGAAATAAAGCTGACAACAATACGTACAAGAAAGGCTTTGTAGTGGAGGCAATTTTATCACTGAAATCACAAATGAGTCAGAAAAAGGTGTCTTATAGGGAGCACATTGTAAATTGCCATAAAATTCATAATATGGGGTCTACAGTTACGTAACTATCATATTGTTGCTTGTAAAATATTGTCAGCGTCAGTATTGTCATGTTAACTGAAGCGGTAGAGTTCTGTATTGCTGCTCTGAGATCAGAGAAAGACAAACCATAGAATAGATAGAAAGGAAGAAAAAGAAAGCCCCAGTCTCATCACACAAACCGGCTTTATGCTCCTACCTCCTGTGCTTTTTCTTGTTGTTTTGAGAAGAGAATGTTTTAGATGCAAACCTTTCCCTCACAGCTGCAAACGTAGCCCTCAAGAGAGAAATGAGGAGACAGGTGGAGAGAAAACAGTGGCGGTTGCGTAAAAGCATGTTTACTATCGGAAATGGACCAACAGAGAGAAAACCAGGAGAAGAGCGTGGACCAAGGCAAAGACAGACGCATTAGTCCCCAGAAAGTTCTGTGTGGCCCTGAATTTTTAACATCCTGGAAACGAGGAGAACAGATTTGAGGCGGAGGTTTGTCCAGCCGGATTTCCTCTGACTTGGCTTTGAAAAGTTGGCATTTGTTGCGGGGGAGTCAGGTTAAAATGTTTTCAGCCAAAGCCCAGTGCTGGCAAGAGTACAGGAGAATGATTGGGCATCCGACACACAGGTCAATAGGAGGATGGTTCAGACTAACAAGCAAGACATCAGTCCGTTTTTTTTCTCTTCACTTCTGACAATAAAGTAATTTGACGTAAGACGCGTCTTGATACGGTGTGTGAGGAGTTGTCCCTAACATCAAGGTCACGTTGGTCTCCTAGCTACGCACTCACCCGGTGAATGATCCGTGTGCTCTTTTTTTTTTTTAAAAGCCTGTATCTTATTTCTTTCTGTTCGGAGCTGGTGCCCTAACTGCCTCTCACGATGGGACTACAGCGGTTCACTTCAACAAAAAACCCTTTGTTTTGCCCGGCTCTTCCCGTTTCCATCTCTCTCACGGTCTCTCCCCTTTTAGATTACAGCCAGGAGGTTCAGGCGTTATATTCTTACCTTCATTAGTGAGTGTGTAGAGTTAGGAAAAGGCAGATAGGGGCCAGACTGCCGCAATGTTTTGTCAAAACAATTAAATGCCTTCGATTGATATTCTGCAAGGAGCTCAAGAAATAGCCTTCAGCAGTCAAAAAAAAAAATCCATGGTAGTATCTGTATTACAAAGTGACTCAGAAGTAGTTTTGTTAGTTCATGGTGTTTGTATGATGTGAACAGGTGCCTCAGGACGACTGGGGTGGATTCGCTCCCCTGGGAAAAGACGATGAGATCCCATGTCGGCGGATGCGCAGCGGCAGTTACATTAAGGCCATGGCGGAGGAGGACAGCGGGGACTCGGACTGCAGCCCCAAACCCTCTCCTAAAGTCCAGACGCGACGAGCCAGCTACCTGAAGGCCACGCAGCCATCGCTCACCGAGATGACCACGCTCAAGTGAGTGTTGTGCTCATCTGATGCTGACTTTACTGCATAGAGTGTACAGGCACATGTGAAGAAAACCCTCCCACTGAAGGTTTATCTCCAACATCAACAAGAAAATCTCCAACATTTAAAATTCCACAGTTTAAGAACCTTTGTCAACAAAGTAATGTAAAAACATATTTTTTATTACTCACATAACTTATTACATACCATATATAAATACAAGTTTGGGACTGACACATTTTGTGCATTTAGGATCCCTTCAATACAGCCCATAAAATAATTTGATTAAATATACAAATACCAGGGCTGGGGCAAAATCTTCTTGTTGTGATGTATCGTGATGCATTATTGTTGTGAGAATTGGGCTGTTTCTAAAACCCATGTTGCTGTACTTGAATGACACTGCTGTCCCACTCAGTAATGGGCCAAAAGTGGTCTAGAATTCTTCCAGGACAAGAGAAGGAAGCCTGGGCTTTTTTAATTATTGCAATTACACCATCAAATCATAATACCTAATGGAATTAATATTCTGAAGTAGTACAATACCTATATCCACGACCACAACATTCTAAAATACATCTGCACTATTATCATGGATTCAGTTCATCCGAAACAGTTCAGTGTTAAATACTGTTTAACTACTTAGAGCTTGGCAAATAATGGCAGTGAAAAAGACTGTTGCTGTTTCTGTTAAGTGACTAACATCCTGAACTACATTTTACAAACTTATGAAAACATGTCGACTGAGTCAACTCTGTTTGAGAATACACATCGTGACTTTATTGCCAAGCAGTTGCTTCAAAATAAATGTCATGTTCCCCACTACACTGTGGGCCCAGAATATCAAATATTTCTTTCCCCTTAAGCCATTCTCTTTGAATCGTCTGCGGTTAACAGACAAGCTTTATCGCACATTCTTTTCATGAAGATGTTCCTTGTTGCGTAAGACTGTTTCAGCTCTGAAAAAATGTATTTTCCAGCGAGCTCATAAACTATTAAACAACATTAGTGCTAATGGAAAAAATAATACTGAATTAATAAAACCCTGTGCACACAGAGATGACAATGTTGTCCACAAAATAGATTCAATTTGACACAGCTAACTGCAGCTCAGAACGAAAAACAGCTTTTTATAAACATGAGAGGAAGCGAGGCTGCTGTGTGTACTGTACCGTTCATTACCGTTGGTCATTCATTCATTATCAATGGTTTATGGTCATGAAGAGTTATAGGAGCTCATCAGCGACACTTGGAATGTGTAGTGGGGCACTTATATTGGTATATGTGGCAGACGCTCTTAACTCACTTAAAGCCTCAGTGTGGAACATTCCTGGAACTCAGGACCTACTTAGTGCTAGCGCTGTGTCCTTGTGACACTCAAGCATGGTGTAAATTCTTTACAAAGACATGTTGGTACTCTGCGTTTTTTCCACAAGCTCTGGAGGGCGTTATTGACTGGCAGATTAACCTATCAGGGAAATGCACGGTTTGTCCAAAATGGCGAGTACGAAAACATTAAATATAACAACAAATATCGCACTGAAAATTGACATCTTCTGCCAAGTCAACAGGTCAACTACCAAACTATTTTAATTACTAGTGATGAAAGTCATAAAGTTATTAATGATTTGAGTGATGAGTTAGACATTTGCATCTGTGATTGGAGCAATAAAAAGCTTAGCGGTTTTGACATTGCCTGTGGGCAAAGTCTCAAAGTTTTGCAGTGTGTCTTTAACTTAATTAAGTTTATCAAAAAGACAAATCCGCTAGTAGATTATGAATCTGCAGGCCAAAGGTTGGAACATGCCGTGTCTGGATGGTTTTGCTAGTCTAAACAAGTGAACAGTGATTGTAGATGTCTTTAAATATCTACATTTTACAACTAAACGACTGGCACGTTTTACACCTTGTAGTTGACTTTGAAGCCGAGCCCAGCTTTGTTTTGCAGAGCGGTGTGAGTGACTGATGGCTTTGCAATAAGCAGAGATGAGACGACAGCAGTGGTGCTCTGTCACTGTTGCTGCTCACACACACGCGCGCTCAGTCTTATGTAAGAGCATGTGGCGCAGCTTGGGGCCCACTAATGACTTAAATTTGGCCCGAGGAACACTATCATGGTCTGATGGAACCCAATGGAACACACTGCGGCGCTGCGTAGTGAAGATAGAGGAGGAGGCAGCAGCTGACGGCTTGTTTTCTCAACATTGCTTTGGAGCTGGAACAAGTTTTTGTTCTCCGGTCTGTGATGATTCAGTAATCTTCTTTGGGTTTCATATGCTTCTCTGAGTGTTGACCAAGAAGGCTTGCGAGGCTTTTCAATTTGGGGATTTATATTCAGTGCCTAAACGAAAATCTTGTCAAATAAAAGTTTTGTTCAATAATAAATTACAGATTCTTACAAGTTAATTCTATAACGATTACTAGTTTTTGATTTGCAATATTATGAAAAATACAATGTACACTAAAAATCTAATTGCATTAAAATACAAACAAATCACCATAGTGTAATATATATTCTCCTGCACAGGAAAAATAAGGAAAAGTGAAAAGTTTTGCCTAAAGCAGAGACGCTTTCACTTAAATCGGGTTGTGTCTGCAATTGGAAAAAGAAATGTTGAAGCAGCTGCGGCGGTTCGGATAAAAGTCCTGAGAAAGCAGAGGCACAGTGAAGCAACGGAGCTCAGCCGCGGAGAGCCTGATTTGTGAGCGGCAGAGGAAGACACGTTCATTAATGCCACTTGTTCCATAGGGGGTGTGGGGGGTGGGTTACCCGGGGACACGGTGACCTCCCCCTAAGGTGCTACTGATTACAGACCAGTCTACCAGTCAGGTTAAGCCAACGCGGTGCTGCGGCCGCGCTATAATCAGCCCCACAGGGAAATCAGCAGAGATATGGAGGGAGATAATGGCGCAGGTAGACTTCTTTTGACGTGATTTTTCTTTTGTAGCTTCCACTCCAGGCAGATTCTAGGTGGGTTTATGCTGATGATGGCTCTCAGGCCCGGGGTAAGCATGCCATTCAGTGATTTAGCTTCATGCTACTACTACCGAGTCACTAGGAGGGTGATCCAGGAGTCTGCAGTTAAGGTGAAAGGTTTGTCTGCTATAAAACACAAGGCAACAGTAAAGGATTGAATAGCAAACACATCCGTGATTCACTATTTTCCACATTACATTATGATTATTTTACATATGAAAATGACTGTGAATGGAAAATGGGCTCAATTTATTTATGCAAATATTAATGTGCCGCTCAAAAAGATAATTTGTGCTGGTCCAACTTGTGTAAATCATGTGGTTTGCAACAGAAAGGGCATCTTGAAACTAAACATGCCTCTAACTCTGACAACAATCCATTTCACTAATTCATCTAAGCTGAAAAGGGGGAGAAGAAAATACTGAATTTGACACAAATAAAACATTTTTTGCTTTTAAACAGACACTTCTTTGGCTAATTTTTCTTTCTGCCTTGTTCCACTGTCCTCTTTGGTTTCCATTTGAATTGAGAACACGGTCCTTTGCTGCAGTAATGACGGCCTATTTTAAGACAGAAATGCATAATTAAAACAGACCTGGCAGAGACCGGGGCCAGTGCATGTGTGCATCAATAAAAATGGCCCGGTACTCTTCACATTCTGTTAAAAATGTCCTTTCTATTTCTGCATTCATTCCTCCCAGCTCTTTCTAAGTCTGTATAATAGGCCATGGCGTTTATCAAAAGCAACGCGAGTCAGCTCTTTGCGTTTACCTTCCTGATGAATGAATTGTTTTGCCGACTTCCAGCTGCTGTGTAACCTGCGCTCACTCAGCGTTGCACAAACATGCGCATAGGCCAGCGTCATGCTGAGCTGCGACAGGAGGCAGGTAAGCGCTAATGAGACGCCTTTGAGAGTGTTAGCGCGCTCACATCTGAATGTATATGCCCCTGTTTGTGGCTTTTAAAAGCACAAGTCATCTGAAGAATGTAGGTTGTTAAGAAAGTGGTTGGGAGATGCTATAAGACCAGAATACCAAAGCTGCTGCCATAGTGCTTAAATTGCGCTGCACTTGATTAGAGAAAGGTGCCTTCGGAAGCTGTTGTGCATTGATCCATATCTTAAGAATTATATCCAAGACGCCTGAGCTTTTATACTCTTGGAGTTAGACAAACTTTGATCCATGAGGGAAATTGCATGGTCACTGTAGCTCAATAGAGTTCGAAACTGACGACGTTACAGGCAAAGTCAGCCATGTTTGTTATGAGCAAATAACGTCCATAGAGGTACATCAACCGAAAATGATATCAGGTCAATATCATTAAAAAGTTAATTTATTTCTGTAATTCAACTTAAAATGTGAAACTAATATATGATATAGACTCATGACATGCAAAGTGACATATGTCAAGCCTTTAGTTGTTATTATTTTGATGATTATGGCTTACAGTCCATTTCCAAAATATTCTAATTTTATAAGATTTTTACAGGCTGAGCCATAATCATCCAAATTAAAACAAATAAAGGCTATACATATCTCACTTTGCTTTGTAATGAGTCTATCATATATTAGTTTCACAGTTTAAGTTGAATAACAGAAGTGAATGCTCTTTTTCATGATATTCTAATTATATGACGAGCACCTGTATTCTATCTAACATACTATGTCCAAATACTTGAATGTGAATGATAACTCTGGTATTTTACTTTTGAAGAACCTTCGGCTTAAGCACAGCTGATGTCTAGTGGTTTAAGTTGCTGCACATATGATTAAAACACTGTTTTTTCTTGAGCGCTGTGGGTCTTCACTCCTCACTCCCTCTCACCCTGAACTGTCCACTCAAATAAAGCCAACGGGCCCAAAAAGCAGATAATTAAGAAGACACCAAATAATGCTTTTCTACCTCAAACTGTTGTTCCTGTCTCATGCTCTCCCTGCAGGATCTCCACAGAGCATTCGCCAAAGCTGCAGATCCGGAGCCACAGCTACCTGCGGGCGGTGAGTGAGGTTTCCATCAATAGGAGTCTGGACAGCTTGGACCCGGCAGGGCTGCTGGCCTCGCCTAAATTCCGCTCGCGAAACGAGAGCTACATGCGAGCCATGAGCACCATCAGCCAGGTCAGTGGCAGTGCGGGCATGTGCCTTTGTGCCACATATGTACCAGATCTATCATGCCCCACAAGGAGATGCAGAGGGGAGGAGACGCCCGGTTTTCTGTGTGAATGAGCAATCAGGTCGCCTTGCATCAAATGTAAAGCAAAAGAGCACATTTGCAATATTGCACTCTAAAACTTAACGGGCACAGGGAGCGAAAAGCCAATCTTCTATTTGCAATGAAAATTTAGCGAACAAAGAGCATGCAAATAAATAAGTGGATGTGTTACTTGACCCAAAGTATGCTTCTAACATTTGACTATACTTTTGCAAGACTCTGTAAAATATGTGTGAGTAAGACAGCTTTACTTACATCCTTGCTTGGGGAAATAGGAGTTTTGCTTCCTCCTTAAAAAAAAAAAAGCCCAGGGGTCTTACCTTACTCTGCCAGCCGAGTGACAGCCTCCTGAGACCTGCCTTCAAGTCGTGATTTGGTGTAAGCCCAGAGGACACTGACAAAGTGGACCAGAGTGTGTGAAGAAGCTCTCTGTAGGAGGCGCCGTCGGCCCGGCTGTTGCAGAGACCAACCAAGAATAGGACTGAGGGCCAGAGCTTTGCGATCCCGAGCTCTACAGGGAATATGCACACTTCGCACTCTGTATCACATTTCTAAAAACCACCTCTACCTGTCTCTGAAGTTGCATTCCACCAACCAAGAATACACCAAGAATATTTTGCTGATAATCTAATTTTAAATATAATAATGATTCAAGTGGGATGGAACTTCGGCAGATACACAAGCACTACTGTATTTCGTGCTTAGAGTAGCATACAAACTCACTCTCACTGCTTCAAATGATCCACTCGTAGCTTTAGACTTAAGCTAGTGTCGTGTGGTGATCCCTCCCCCCTGCACTCTGAATGTTCATGTTATTTTTCACACTCATTGATAGAGATGTTTTAGATTGAGTACCAGTACAATATGAATACAGTGGAAAATTCAGCTGATGGAAATCAATGCCTTAACACACACAGTATAAATTGATAAATATGCCATTTTCCCTGAACACAAACTTGTTCTTCTTGACAATTCTATATTATTTCCACAGTATTCTGATTGTGTTGGTTTGTGGCTGTGTTCTTACAACTTGCTTCCTGCAGCACAGTAGATAATGAGCAAACATTTAGAGCGCTCAGCATCAAAAGGGCATAAGTCACATTCTGGGTACAATAGTTAAACCTCAAATAAAAGCTTATTATGAACTCTATCCACTGTGAATAGAGTGAATTGTTTTGTTCCTGCTTTGTAAAATCGCTATGTTTCTTGCCCTTTTGATGTTGACTGCTTACCTTTCACTGATATTTATGAAATCCTCCTTCACTCTGGCCTTGTCCTGCGGCAGGTGAGTGAGGTGGAGATGAACGGGCAGATCGAGGCGGTGTGCGAGTCCGTCTTCAGCGAGATGGAGTCCCAGGCCGTGGACGCGCTGGACCTGCCCGTGCCCAGCTGCTTCCGCATGCGCAGCCACAGTTACGTCCGGGCCATCGAGAAGGGCTGCTCCCAGGAGGAGGCCGAAGAGGCGGGCGTCCTGGTGGTGGCCACCAGGGGCCCCGGCTCCCCTCCCCGCACCACCACCACCACTGTGAGGACCATCCAGAGCAGCACCGGTGAGTGGAGACGGCAGCTTCGGGGGCAGTTCATTTCAAAGAGCTTGTTTTCGTAGCGATTTTTTTAAAAGCACCTCTTAATTCCCACCTGAACCAAGCACATTTTCTCCAGTTCAGCTTTACCCAAATCTAAAAGCTGAAAAAGCCTAAAAAAAATGACACACAAAAAAAGCGACAACACAACAACAACGAGAGGAAATATCTTAGATCAGTTTTCTAGGTCTTAGCTTTCAAATGAGGCATTACTCTGGCCTATAGGCTGTAAACTCCAATCGAGAAGCTTTTAGATTTGGGTAAAGCTGAACTGCAGAAACTGCGCTCAGTTAAGGCTGGGGTTAAGAGGGTAATATATTGAAGTCCACACTATGGAAGATAAATAATTTAATCTGAAGCCACAGCAAATTCTCCATGAGCACTAATCACGGAGAGGCACGCGTTTGTTTTGAAAATCATCCTTTCAGTGGGAATGCTTGTTCCACTTCAAAATTCTAAATATGTGAAGAAATCTCTGCACCACAAACAAACAAAAAACAACAGGCTACACCTTTATGGCAAATAATTTATAATGCAAAGATATGAACCTGTGTTGCCTGTTATGTCATGCTTTTCTTCAGTGTCCGTCAGTGTAAAATTTCTTAAAACAGAATGTAATGGATCTTATTCACAAATGAGATCCGTTCATGTTGAAGTGCTGTTCTAAAGACGCATTTCGGTCATGATCGTCACATTGCCAGCGCACACTTAACTCGCAGTCACTTGCGCACTTGTGAACATGTGTGTGTATACATAATCCATAGATTATGTATTATGTTATATCATTATAGATTCATGCGCGTGGGCAGAAGTGATGCATTATGGATTCTGTGTGTTACGTTTGTCGACTCCTGCGCTTGGTCAGTGGAAGAAATGCTTACTAAGTGATTCATGTTAATTAGTAGCCTGGCTAACGCCAGACTGCTGTGTGCGCTCAAATTCTTTCGAACTTCAGAGCAGCCCGGGGACCATGGCCGAAATCTTCGCATGGATTTGGGGACCAATCACAGAACGAGGAGGGACGGCAAGACGATGACGTGCTATTCGACTTGTAGTTTGTTTACGGATGAAAAAAAAAAGGTTTATTTACGGATCCAACATGACAGCAGCAGATGCGACGCCATCTTTCGATCAAGCTTTAGACCGTGTTCTAAATAGTTTAGCTCGAAAGTTTACAGTGGGTACGTCATCTGATACGATAATACTATTGGCTCTGGCTACGTACAGACGCATATGATAGACATTCGTAGCGCACAATAAACAGCTATGGACAATCGTGAACCACACTTCTCCTACGAGAAAATTAATTGGTGGTCCCCAGACCAAAAATCACTTGTGATTTGAGTCTGGCGTTAGCCAGGCTAGTTAATTAGTACATGCTTAGAGAAAACAAAGTGAAAGTACAGCCTTCTAACTGTTTTGGCCCCGATGAGCTGCATGCAGCTGTATTCTCTACATTATGACTCTCACACTGTGCCTGCAGTTGATGTAGTAATTGAGGTAATCAGTAGTAGTAGTAATAGTGGTAGTAGCAGTCTCACATTTGGACGTAGCACAGGCTGCTGTTGTTGTGATCGTACTTATAAGCAGTGGTTAAAGTAGTGGAACTCTGGTCTTGACGACTCAGTAAGTTAAATCAGATCAATATAGCGGATATAGATTATTACCTATGTAACAGAAGGTTACATAGGTCCCTGGGGCGACGGTGGCACAGTTGGTAGAGTGGGTCGTCTCGTGATCGGAAGGTCAGGGGTTCGAAGTACATTTGTGTCTGCGTACATTGGTGTATGAATGAGAGAGTGAATGGGTGACTGGTTCCTTTCCTGTAAAGCGCTTTGGGCCTGATGAAGGTAGTAAAGTGCTATACAAGTTGAGTCCATGTACCAAAGTTGTGTGTAGAGGGTAAAGTAACATTGGTGGGGAGTCTGGGGTGTCCTCCCTCGGAAATTTTGAACTAAACAGATGTAATTTAGTGCAATTTGGTATATTTCTGGTGACCCTATTTTGTTTTATTCAGTCTTATTACACAATGTTAAGAATAAACAACACAGTCTACATTATTGTTGCTTTTTTAAAACTAAAATAAATATATAATACAACAAGATAGGACAGAGGCTCCAGAACATACTTGGTGGCCATACTGCCTTTGCTATGCCCAATCCCGTCAGACCTTGGAAGCTAAGCAGGGAAGGGCCTGGTCGGTACTTGGATGTGAGACCGTTTGGTAACACCAGGAAGCCTGGCGAATGTAGTGAGTGGCTGGTGGTGGTTGTAGAGGCTGATGGCGCAGACTGGTTGCCTTGCTTCGTCAGTCCACCCCAGGGCAGTTATGTCTACAATAGTAGCTTACCATCACCGAGTATGCAATGAACGAATAATGCAATAAGCGTTGTTAGAGCCAGATTTGGGTCTCAATTTATTTTGCCTGCTGCTTTCTACCACCAAAGGGGGTGAGGGCATCATTACCTGTAGGAGGGTTAAATAGGCCTTTGTACTTCCTTTCGGGACCCTACCGGAAGGAAGCATACGTCTTTGACCATTGTGCGGGAAGGTGTGTTTGTATTTTAATGACGTTTAACATTGGATTCTCTGTATTTTATCAATTAAATTAATTGTCAAGCTTCAAGTACATTTTCGCACGGAAATATGGCTGGTAGACCCCTTTTTTAATGTATTGACATATGCCAACAAACAAACAATGCGTCAGAGAATTCTTCTTGTAGCAAGTAGCTGTTCATGTTGACGCTGAACAACATGACACTACAAGCGCCTTTGAGTGAAAAGCGCTATATAAAACCGATGCATTATTGTTAAATCCAAAATTTTTGCCAGAACCTGACCTTCTGTTTTTGTTGCGTTTATAATGAACTGATACTGAGGACATATTATGCAAAAAAGGCCGACACAATGACTTATCGCCGTGCAATGTGTGATCGCGGAGTTCCATTTCATTTAAGCTAATAAATGCAGCCTTAATCAAATAAAAAGTGGCTTAACGCTTGGTTGGTAAACCACGTTTATGGAACAGTTTCTATTTGTAGAGTTGTTGATTTCGTGATGAATGCTATTACTGAGGAAGCGCATTCAACCTGCAGTTTCTTTCCTCACTGGAAGGTAAGGGGTGTTAATATAAGTAAGTGCCCAAAAAGGACTCCAAGTTGTTGTCTACAGGAATATTTCCGTTCACTACTTATGTTTGTCCTCGAGTTTTAATGTTTTGGCTCACTTTTTTACTTGAGTGCACATTTGTAGTACTCCTCCTTGCTCCCACGTATTGTTAGCTGTGGATTGCAAATCGACTCATGTAAGACTCTTACAGATCTGGAAATCTATCTGACATCTGGCCAAAAACATTTTATGCCAAATCTCTCCTCTCGTTATCAGGAAGGCCTTGGTTCGCTGACCGCTGCGTAGTTTCACTTTTCCACCCTAAACCCTCTTCGTGATTATCCATCTGACCCAGTTTCCTCAAATGCGCACGGCGAATGCAGAACAGAGCTTATTCAGCCAGCAAAGCTCTTATTTTAGCCCTCTTGTTTGCCTCTTGGTGCAGGGCATTTTGGCTTCCCAGCGTCACTACATGCAGTCATGACGCTGAGCTGTCCTGGCATCCCGCCCCGGCTACGTCTACCGCAAACGTGTCCCTCATTCCCTTACATTGTGCTTTCCTGAGTCACCATCGGCATGACGCGCTCTGGCTTGCTCCTACATTCTTTGTAATTATGCCAATTAAACAACAGCGATTTCCCCCCAATCATCAGCGGAGATGCTACAGTCAGCTAATTAAGCCCATTTTTACTGCAAATTGGAGCGACTTCGATTCAAAGTTCTTCGCAGTGACTCGGCAAAGGCATTCGTCGCGCTGCTTGGGGAAGGGATTTTAATTGACTACCTCCTTCTACACGTTTTAAAATGAGATGATAATAATAGGAAGCGGCAGTGCAGTATTTACTCATTACAGGGCTATTGACTGTCGGGCTAACAACACAATTAAAGGGAGCAGAGGATCCGGCTGATCGTTTCCATTGTGTGGGGCGACTTATTGATCCATAAAAGAGACAGATACGATCAAGGCGCTGACAATCGTAGCGGTCTCCCCTGAGGAAGAGCAGGTAATGAAGCCCATCTATCAGCGCAGCCGCGCGGGAGTCTAAACTGTACTATCCGGGCTACAGTCGCCCCGTCCTGCTGCGTATACTCTAGAGAAGTCTGCAGAATACAAAGTGGATTTGCATAAGAAAATTAAAGCAATTTGTACCAACTAAAGGTCTGCAGTGCTGCTGTCTGACATGGCACCGAGTCAAGTTATATTTTTCAAAGGCAATACAAAGGAACTGTCAAAACTTGCGTAATGCTTTGTGGTCGTTCATTTTGAGAGTAGTGCTGCCTGCTTGGGCTGCATGGAGAATCACATTTGAGTGGTTGCAATTATTTAAGTAACACATTGTCCTCAATTAAAGCCTCTCTGTGGGACATGACGACAAAAAGGTGCAAGTCAGGTCTGAGGAGAGGCGCGCCCGCTTACAGTAAAGACACAGTTTTTTTTAGCTATTGTTCAAGATTTGAAACATCTGCAATTAATTGAATGCTTGTATTCTATTCGATTTGCTGGGCAAAATGTTACGCTGTGTGGCTTTAAAGGAATAGGCCACCGTTTTTACATACTGAGATATGTTCTTACCTTAGCTTTGACGAGTTCATTTGTACCTGTCTGATCTCCACATGTGCCTTCAGTAACGTAAACACAGCACAGACTGCGTTAGCATTTAGCCTCTCTCTTCTCCTCTATAGCTCCAAAGGAGATGAAGATAGAAGCTACCAAACTCGTCCACGTTTTCCCTATTTAAATATGGTTATGTGAAGTGTTAGACTATAAAGTATAATTACACAAAATTAAACAATGTGGATGTTCTAAGCGGATAAAAAGGGGAACTATATTGTAAGGCGTAATAATACCAGGAATACTTCGGCATCCGCACAGTAAAGAGTAAATCAAAAAACAACATTGCACACTCATAAGCCGATGTCCACATTTTAATGATTACGTTTCGGCATTAGCCTTCATCAGATCTTTCTTTTTCTTCTTTGAACCAAAGTAACACGTAACACTTCACATAACCATATTAAAATAGGGAAAATGTGGAAGAGTTTGGTAGCTTCTATCTTCACCTCGTTTGGAGCTATAGGGGAGAAGAGAGAGGCTAAATGCTAATGCCGTCTGTGCTGTGTTTACGTTTCTGAAGGCACACGTGAAGACCAGACAGGTACAAAAGGTAAGAACATATCTCAGTAAAAACGGTGGCCTATCCCTTTAAAACAAATATGCTGCCTCCATGGCTTCTTGTTTATAAAGCCTAACCCTTTATTTTAAACCGAGTCAAAAACTCCAAAAACTATCTTTAATTGGTCTTGATCCATTTTCCATTATTCTCTATAATAGCCATTTAGATGTTCTCAGCAGCAGCAGCAGCCTCTCAGCGGTAGCCAGTTCATGCCCGTTTATATGCAGCCTCGGCTGGTCACATGATGAATGGAATGAGTGGAATCACTAAGCTCACTGTACAATTTCCAGCCACTCTATCCCAAATGAGGCCATCCCTTTCTCTATTGCTTTTCACCTTTTCCTCTCCCTGCGTTATTGCCTTTTGCAGCTCTACTGTACTGTATTAGGAGAGAGTGTGCAGAGCAGTGTACAGCGGTTAGCAGCGATGTATGGATTACTGTCATAGAAGGGCCATCGTGTAATTTGTCACCTCCTTAGATCTTCAACAGAGTCGTCAGTCAGAGTAATTAATTAGCTGCCTCTGTACCTGTGAGGAGGGTGTGATAGAGGCTGGAAGAGTGTGGGGGTACAGCATAGGGATTTAACACTGCACTGCTCACTGCGGGGAGTGTCTCTAATTAACACTTGTGGACTTTTCCTTATCCATCCCTCGGTGTTGGAGAGACAAAGATCCCAGGTGGTCACTGCCTTCTCAAAGTCTGCTCCTCAGGCAGATCACGGAACAGGCTGTTTTTAATACAGTACATGGGAAATGTAAGTCTTTTAACCACAAAGGTGTCAAATAGTGCCTACTTTTGAGGACTGTGCGATCTCTGCTATGTTTCTTGTATTTTCAGAATATTATAATGTCGTGTTTTTTATGTTATTCAGCATTGACCCGTTTCTTACAAAATTGAAAAAAAGTATATGAAGAAATGTACAGTTTATTTGTAAGACCTTCCACAATTATAAGATAAGTCTGTAAACCATTTTAAAATCACTGGTGAAGTCTGTTTCTGTTCTCATTTTTGCGTTGTATATTCACCACATAGAGACATTTTTTAATCTTCATTTGACTTATTTTTAACCTCTGGGTAATCAGTCAGAATCAGTGTGTGACTCAACAGAACATCTTGAGCCTGGACTTTGGTTGATGGGAGAAATCTGTTCGTGGTATGATAATCTTCTCCACTAATATGCAAATAGGATATGGGTGGTTATATTTACACCTCGCACACAGCTTATTCCCAGAATAATGAAAAGAGTTTATAAAGAATCCTTAATTTACATAAAAGCGTGTTAATTTCAGTCTCCATTTTGTGTTCATTTATCTTGGTCCTTCATTCTCTCTGTTTGGACAAATGTGAGTGCGGCTCGTAGCTGAGCCAATAGCCTGAAATGAAAGTAAACAGAGTAAATGAAGGCTTTCAAGGCTCACACATTAAACCTTCAGTGCATTAAAAGAATCTGGGCTATTATGTCCACATCATGGACGGCTGGTACCATACCGCCTTTGCTATGCCCAATCCCGTCAGACCTTGGAAGCTAAGCAGGGAAGGGCCTGGTCGGTACTTGGATGGGAGACCGTTTGGTAACACCAGGAAGCCTGGCGAATGTAGAGAGTGAGTGAGTGGTTGAGGGGCCGATGGCGCAGACTGGTTTCCTCGCTTCCATCAGTCTACCCCAGGGCAGCTGTGGCTACAATACACCAAGTATGGAGTGAATGAATAGTGCAATGTAAAGCGTCTTTGAGTGTCCAAAAAAGTGCTATATAAAACCAATGTATTATTATTATTATTATTATTATTATTATCAATGGGCTAGGTGGGCTAAGCCCCTACTGTCATGCTTTTGACGAGAGAAAGAAGAAAGAATAAGTTGTATTTTTCATTTATTATAGTTAATTTATATCCTAACTAATCGCCTAATGTCATTACTGTGTATACTCATTGTAGTTTTATACATCTGATAATAAACGACTCCTTTATCCTCTCATATCATTTGGGTGAATGCACTGTTAGGTAATTTGCTGTTTTGTAGTCTGCTGTTTAAATTATGCTTTGGAGCTGTTTGACTGCCGTCTAGTACACTTTTGCCTTAATGATGGTCTGATGCTCTGGGAATAAGCGTTGTTTGTAATGCTTGTTCCGTGGGTATTTGCTGATATGTGGTTACATGCTTCTTTTTAGACAAGTGGTAGCAAATGCGTTTAGTAGATCTGCTCCACATAATGAAGATTTGTACTTCTACGCGTGGTCTCTGACACAACTGTGCTGTTGGGACATGAAGTACATTAAGCCACATCATACACAGAGCATGTTACATAACCTTTCTGGTAATGCTTTAGAATACAGCCCGCGAGTTCCAGGTGTAAGTACGGGTAACAAGAAAGTAATTACACATGTAAGTACAGGTAATCTTGCAACGTGTAACAAGGTAGTACAAAGTGTCACAAGGGGGAACAATGTGTAACAAGGTAGTAAAACGTGTAACTACGTGTCAAGGTGTAGTAAAGGTATTCATTTTCATTTTTATTTATTTAATTCAAAAGTGACATCATACAATCACAACAAAACCGCCAAGCCAATACAATATGAATGAAACGGAGCAATTAATGGTGCTGAGCTATCACATAGTTGTGGCAAAAGGGAATATGGTATTGTGCATACATTTTAATGTAGCAGGACAACAGTATTACTGTTGTGAAAGTGAAGACATGAGTCCAAGCATTTTTATTGATTGTGGTTTATTTATTTTTTTATAGTGAGACACAGTTGCCTGTAACAAGCAGAAACAAGAGTGAACAGACATAAAATACAGTAAAACAAGGAAAATTACCACGATATCAATGTGCATGTATACTGTAACTAATGTGTAGGTACAGGAGAGCATGGGCTGTAAATTTAAGTGAGATACCGTTGCGTGTAACAAGCATAAACAAGAGTGAACAGAAAAAAATAAAGCAAAACAAGGAAAAGTACCACGTTATCAATGTGCATGTATACTGTAACTAATATGTAGGTAGAGGAGACCACGCGCTGTAAATTGAAGTGAGACACCGTTGCATGTAACAAGCAGAAACAAGAGTGAGAAAAATAAGAACAAGTGTCCAAAAATTATAGGAGAAACGGGAGGAAACCTATGTCAGCACAGGAAAAACATGCACATCTGCACAGAAAGGCTCCATCTGACTTAGGAATTGAACCCGGGACCTTCTAGCTGTGAAGCAAAAGCGTTAACCACTGTGTCATCATATCACATGTACTTATGGTGTGCATGCACTTTGATAGTGTGATAATTTTTGGAGACTTGTTCTGCTTATTTTTTCTCTGTTCACTCTTGTTTCTGCTTGTTATATGCAATAGTGTCTCACTTCAATTTACAGTCCGTGCTCTCCTGTACCTGCACATTAGTTACAGTATACATGCACATTGATAACGTGGTACTTTTCCTTGTTTTACTGTATTTTTTGTCTGTTCACTCTTGTTTCTGCTTGTTACAGGCAACTGTGTCTCACTATAAAAAAATAAATAAACCACAATCAATAAAACAGTAATACTGTTGTCTTGCAATGTTAAAATGAATGCACAATTTATAGTACCACATTCCCTTTTGCCACAACTATGTGATAGCTCAGCACCATTAATTGCTCTTCGAATACCTTCACTACACCTTGACACTGTCTGCGTTTTCTTTCTTATATGGAACAGAAGACGGAGGCTCGATCGATTAAAATCAATCATGGTTTTATTCCCTTATATTACAATCTAAAACACAAGTTATGTGAGCTGTCCTACAAAACATGTTGGTCGGCCAGCGGCCTCTGGCCAGAGAGCCCTGGATATCCTCCTCCCGAGCAATATATAGGAACAGGAAGTAGTAGGCGTGTCCTTGTCATTGAACCAATCAGCGCTCTTGGAATGTTCTTGTCGTCACTTCCTCTGCACAATCCACCTATTCTTCAGACGTCTTCTCAAAACTTCCCTTCTAACACACTGCCCCCCAGTGGCCCCAACAGTAAAGACAATAACAATGGGGCATAACAATGGAAAATGTCCGCTCAGTTGTAAAGTCAGGCCTCAAACCCCAGTTTCAAATGAACCTTAAAGCACAGGTTATATTAACACAGTTTCATATATAAATCACTAAAGCCTAGTATGAGAAATACTATCACATTGTATAATAATATTTCCATAACACGTAGTTACACGTTGTATTACCTTGTTACACATTGTTCCCCCTTGTGACACTTTGTAAGAGTACCTGTACTTACATGTGTAATTCCTTTCTTGTTACCCATACTTACACCTGGAACTCGCAGGCTGTATTCTAAAGCGTTACCAAGTACGGTACTTGTTTTTGGCTGTTTTGGCCTTAGGTGACATGATTGCACTGCAAACACCTTTTAGAGATAGTGCGATGGGGATAATCCACCATGTTTGGTGAATGCAGGTAGCATAATCTGTACAGTCACATTAACCAAAGCAGTAAGAAAAAAAGCCACGGAAAAACCTGCTGGAATAAGCTGCCCACTGGCCCCCTGATATGCACACTATCACTGATCTTGGCCTTTTTAAATCCAGACTCAAGACGCATTTATTCAGACTGGCTTTTAACGTTCAGTAGCACGGCGACACTTTTATCTGTTCTATCTCACTGTTTTATTTTATTTTAGTTTGTATGAATGTTTTTAATGTATTTTATGTGATTTTATTGTAAAGCACTTTGGTCGCCTTAAGTGTTGTAAAGGGCTCTATAAATAAAATTTGATTGATTGGATCACAACTGGTGAACATAGCTAACACACTATTGTATATGATAACTAAACTGAGTAAATGATTCATTCCTCTCAGGGCAGAACCTTGCGTTTCATCACACTTTGTGCAGTTGAGAACGACTACAGTGCCAAGTTTTGATGTCGTTGGAGTGAATATTGCATGATGCTTTTGAAGAACTGTCCGGGCAGTTCTCTTGCCACTTCTCCTTCCAATTCCTAAATCTCACACCAGGCACACTTCCAGTATGACCTATGAGCTTCTGTTTGCCCGCTGACTGAGCTGCCTGGTTCATTATTATTGATGATCTTTTGAGTCCTCGGAAACAGCTGTCCTTTGATGGTTTCTCTTTGAATGCCAAGTGGTGGTCGCCTCCCCTCCTTCGCCTTGATTTGACTACATGTATAGTAAAGGGCTTTTTAAATGGATTTAACACAGCTTAGGGTCAGTTTCTGAAGTATTGAGGAAGTATTTGATACTATTACGGCAAAACTACTCATCCCTACAGATCTGTGTCTCAAAGACCATTCATTCCTCAAATCTTGTCTTGTGTTGAAATGGTTTAGTTACAAAAACCTCAATGTTGCAGCCCTTCTAAAAGTGCATGTTTTTGTGGACTTGTTTTACATACATTTTTCTGAGGAGCTGCACATTATTCATTCATATATTCATTTGCCATATAAATTGAATATGCTCCCTCCCTACGCATGTTTGACATAACTTACTTTACCTATGATGTAATAGAAGAACTTTTTGTTTGGGCCAATTACCAGAGTAAGCTACCAGAGAGATTGAATCTTATGTCTGGGAAGTATGCCATCGTTTTTCCTCTCTTGGCCAGTTGTCGTTTTTCAGTTCCAAATTCTCATATCTTCTTACTGAGGTGTTGAGAGATTGGCTAAAACGGCTTTCCTCAACTCTCTCATGTAATAGTTGTTGGCGCAATGTTTAATTTAGTGCCTGGGGTTTTCCTGTAGCTCGGAAACACTGTGCTTTGCTTAGTAAGGCACTTCATAATCAAGTGTTTGAAAAATGCTTGTACCTCATTTCCCTGCTGGCCTGGTCGACACCCAATGCAATTCACCTACAGATGGTTCTCTGAAAGTCACAGGTTGATGTATTCGTGGTCAATTTTAAGCATTGGAAGAATGGTTGATTATACTAGGACTATTACTGGACCTGTTTGTAAAATCACTCTGTTAAGCAGGGATTTCTTTTAAAAAATAACTAACTTACATATTGGCAACTATATATTTATTCAAACCTGTATTAATCAGGACTGCATCTTTGATGTTTTTCATGTGGAGCAAATGCAGGCTGCTGAAAGATTCAACCCCTGTACAACACTGCCCCCGGGGCTCACAGCCGCACAACACTCCGCTTTGCTCTTTACTCCTCAACGTGTGAGTGGGTGGATTGAAGAACCACTACTTGACCCAATTACACCAATCTTTTATTATTTCACTGGCAGGTTTTCATAAGGTATTTTACCACAGTGATTGAAATTAATCTGATTGTGTTTCTATGGCCTCTTAATTTAACAGTCTGCCATGTGGCCTAAAGGTTTTATCTGCTAAGGTCTTAAACAGGGAAATATCTTGATTAGGGATTTTAAAGCAATGATGGGGAAAATAACATGCTGTATTGCTGTGTTATATGTCAGCTTTTTATTTTTAGTTGCGTTACTCTCTCCTATGAGGAAAACAACTGCATGACGAGTTCTAACACATTCATTTGGTTGTTTAAGCCTTAATGCAAAATGAAATCAAAATTCTCTTCTAGATTTCTGCTGGCTACTTTTTACTATGAGATGATCAGGTCATTGAGCTACTTTACCAAGCACTAAAGACTTTGCAAGTGGCAAGAAATAGACAATTATTGTAAGTTTGACGCCACGTAGGCTACGCAGCGCATTACAAATTAGCCCAGCCTATATTTTTATAACGGGACTGTCCCATCCAGAGTCCAGCGAAATTTTCAGTGCACACTGTGGGGCGGGGGGTTATGATCGAGGCGCGTCCACATCCTGACCTAAGATCTCATATCGTCAGCGTGAACTGCGAAAAGCCTCGGAGAGTCTGCGCGCCATCGGCCCTCCGAACACGTTATTATTATGGCGATACTAGAGCGTGTGTCCAGCGCGCTGCTCTCCATGTGGGACTACTTGGTTCGCCTCCGTGAGTACCGCCACGGTTGTTCTTGTTTACAGACAGAGCATGTCAAACGCAATAGCGATCTCTGATGGGCACGCACCGGAAATTTGCCTGTTAGGTCGTCAAAATAAACTACAGACTTGAATGGCGTGTTTAAATCCGAACAAACAATTATGCGCATAAGGTTTGGGCCTAAAACGTCACCCCCAGGGAGTAGTGTAAGCAGGATCGTTGTCGTATTTGATCGTGCAATAAAAAAAAAAAAAATTTCACTTTATCATAGTTTTACATTGAAGTGTGTACCGGGGTTAGATTTATATTATGACGCACTTTACATTTATATAGAGCCTATTTTGCTTATTCATCACGCACCACAATCAAAGGGATAGTTTGGAGAAAACAACCCGATCATGAAAAATAAAGTTTACAAGGATTATTCTTTAAACTCAACTGCAATGAAGTGTTAATTGCCCCCTGTATACACTTATGCTACTTGGTGTTGAGTTAATGGCACACTTCTCACCGGACTGTTTAGACAGCCGCCCAGCTCTATTTCTAGATGATATGTCTGAGGGGGCAGTCCCGGCAGTGACAGGTGTGGCCCGCATCCCACAGCAGAAATCTGGCTCAGCATCCCAGATCTAACCCCTTGCATGTAGGTCAGATATACTCGGGGACCCATTAAAAAGAGCAACCACAGGGCAGAGGGGCAACTTGCTGCGCCTTTCTGGGAGCAAGGATCACACTGGCGTTATTTACAACTCGAGTATGTGCTGAGAGAGAGAAAGGGGAGGGGGCCTCCATTACACCCCACAGTGTGACAGACAGAGCAATGACACATCTCTGAGCAGCCATCTGTGTTTGAGTCATGCACACTTGAGTTGTTGCATGCCAGCGATGCCTGTGTACCTACCAGATGCTATTTTTAGGCCCTAGAACGGTCCAGATTCATAATGCTCTGGCATGTACAGTACACGCAGAGCTTGGGTGATCCAGCCTGGACATCTGCGTCACTCTACCCCCATTCGTGTGCTGAAATCAAACATTTATATTATCTATCATAATGTTTTAACTATGTGCTAGGGCTGAAACAACTAATCGATGAATCGACAACTACTCCTAACTATATTAGGAATCGATTCATCGTTTTCTAGTAAGCACTGCCTCAAATAGAGCAATAATGACATACAAATTTAGCATTTTTTTTAATGAAAAACTACTCAGGGTATGTGGCGTTTTGTACATTGTAAATTTCATAAATACCTGTCTGTGCTAATTCTGCGTCTGATTGGATGAGACACAAAGAGCCTCCTACAAACATGTCCTCAAGCTGCACCACTTTAACTTTATGTGGGAAAAGGTTTGACAAAATAAAACTTTCATTCACCTTTCACAGCGATTCATCGTAAAGAATGTTAGTTGCAGCCCTATATGTATTATCTTACTAGTATAAATGAGAAATCATTTACTAGTCTACTAACCAATATTGTGTATTAGTCTTATTATTATTATTATTATTATTATTATTATTATTATGATCTCCTTGTCTCCTTCTTTCTAGAGAAATAAAGGAGTAGTCTTAAGTTACTTGTGCACATTTTATAAATTGTTCACCTTTGTAATAAGAAGCTATCGTCTTCTTATTACATTATTAATTTATTGAGGAATGGGGCTGCCACATTATCCTGTTGCTGCTATAGCTTTAAACCTGCAGTTAAACTCTTCCACCTTACTGGTTAGATCCACATGTGAAGGCTGTTCAAAACTCAAATTACACAGGACATTTCTTTTTTGTTATTTGTTGCCATGGACTTTGATTTGGCCTTTTTAATATTCTGCATATGTCCTCATCCTGTAATAGCTTTCGCAGCTTAAAGTCATTGCTGTTTTTACCTTGCCCACCTCTGGGCTCCATTAGTTTCCCAGGGGTGCCTTCTCAAATTGTTCCAGGCCATTAGAGTCTGCTCAAAATGCACGCTTTAAATGTGCTTTCTCCGGGGAGCGGTTACACAAGCAGATGTGGCAGCTGTTTCAATGTATTGGCATTTAAGCCGATAGAGCGATAAAAGGTTTTCGCAAAATGGCAGTTCCCAAAAGGCAAGGTCAGCAAAAGGAGAACAAAGTAATACGTAAAGAACAAGGTGCTTTCTGGTTGGTTAGTATTATTTGCTGCCCAAATTTATTTCTAGCTCCTACACTTCGCCACACTTTAATTTTATGCAGGAATTCAATTATTATTTTTGATGTTTACGCCGTGTGTCCAGCTTTGCAAAATGTCGAAAATACTGTCTTCTGTTTTTTTTGTATGTGTTCTTTTTACATATTGCTGCATTTTAGACAATAACAGCAAGACCACAATCTCTAGCATTGCTTTATGTCTTGCCGTTGCTAACGTGTGCTGAGCTGCCTCCTCGATCCCCTCAGAATCAATTATCATATTTAGTCTTAGCTGATGACACACTCACAGATACTTAAGAAGTGACAACGTGTCCCTTGTATACTTAAGGTGCTATAACGATACACTCAAACAGTCTCCATGAGCCCAGAGCTGTTGAAATATAATATTCGAAGCAGCAAGGGAAGAAATCTGCAAGTGCCCAAAGCTTGATGTTGACATGGGCTATACAAACACAATAGTTAAATTAATTTGCTTGTATCTCATCATAAGAAATACTTCCTTTGTCTTCATTCTTGGTGTATATTTGTATGTATCATAATATTCATGTTGCTCTATGACACATCAACTCCACTTTTAATCAGACTTTTACTGTCAAGGAGTAACTCGGTACTCAAGTATCTTTTTTTGTAACTTCTACTAGAATAAAGTTACTTTACCCACTCGAGAAAATATTACTATTCTGCTCCTTCCGTGAACTTCTTTTCAAACGCACAACTTCCCACCAACTTGACACCAGTGGAGTAGCTGCGATTCTCGCTTTGCGCCAGTAGATGGAGCCCTACGCTCACGTCTTGCAGCCCTAATTGTTTTCAGATGTCTCACCCTCAGCAGCAGTAGGTCTAGGATTTGGGGCAACATTCTAAAATTATCCCGCTGAATCACCGCCAGGCATTTCTTTCCCTTTTCCTTTTTTAAGAGTCAGTACTAGTGTTGAGAACATAGTGAACGGAAACCACAGGATGTAGCTTTGTCAGAAGTGCGAGAGATATTGTAGCCTCGAGTGCTGACTTGACATTCGCGCTTGATGTATACGAGCGGATCAGACGACGTCCTTTGAAGGCGCAGTGCCCGCGGAATGCGTCTCTGGGCTTTGTCGATCGCGCGCGCACGCGCACGCACAGTCCTCTCCTCGGTCTCCCCACCCTCGCTCTAATTACAGGGGCCGAGATAAAGCTCCATCTCGGCCCCGTGCATGCGAACCGCACCTGTGTGTCATCTGATCAAAGCTACCACGGGGATACAGCTGGAATTATTATTCAAAGGGGAGGATGTTTAAATGAAACGGCGCCCGCGATCGTGTCTTATGTATGAGTCGATTTCTCGCTCGTCCATTTTTTTCTTTTTCTTTTCTTTTCTTGTTTTTTTTTGCGCACACCTGCCCTGCGTAATGTTGTCACCCCGCGACTTTGATGGGGATAGTGTGCAGCAGGAGGAGGAGTGTGTGTGTGTGTGTGTGTGTGTGTGTGTGTGTGTGTGTGTGTGTGTGTGTGTGTGTGTGTGTGTGTGTGTGTGTGTGTGTGTGTGTGTGTGTGTGTGTGTGGTGTGTGTGTGTGTGTGTGTGTGTGTGTGTGTGTGTGTGTGTGTGTGTGTGTGTGTGTTTGACAGGAAGCGAAGGGCTGGGTCTAGGCATGCGGTGACACACGAGAAGCGTATAGAAATAAAAGCGGAGCCTGTATCTATCCGGCGCTCCGAAGCGTTTGTGTGCGCGCATGAAGTGTCACTGAAGGCTACGTGTGTGGCGTTGGATCAAGCCCGAACTGGGAACAGCATGTGGGAAAACTATGATTTGGCGATCGCCTCTCTTCCTGAAAGAGATAAATCCAAGGCACATTTAGTGTGTGTGTGTGTGTGTGTGTGTGTGCGTGCGTGCGTGCGTGTGCGTCAGGCCGTAATTACTTCATCCTGTCACAACTGTCTGAGAATGCAAGCCAGTGGGAACTTGTACTGTCGCTATCCACACTTGCGCTAAGAACGAAGAATCAGCATTTTTGATGAAAGTTGCTCTTAATAAGATGCGTATTACGAGTTTTATTACGAGTTTTTTTGTGTGTGTTGTTGTTGTTGTTTGCGTTCAAGTATTTCATCCCAGTTCGCGCATTAACTTTTGGTTGCACGAACTGGCAAGAAGATGAGTCATTTTTTTTGAGAGGAAGATGCAAGCTATGAAATGTAGGCAGAAAAAAAACAAAAACAAATCAAAGCCTTGCAGTCTCAAAACTTTCACTAGGTGTCGTCATAACCCTGTAGCGTCGGAAAACGCGCTGATGCACAAACGCCTTCTGTCTCCCGACTAATTATATAAGGCGCCAATCCCACGTCCAACGCGATACCCGCTCTCGCATCTCACCTGCAGGCACATGCTTGATATTTCGACTGTAATTGTCACGGAATGGTATCAATCAGCCTGTATTTACCGTGCGCTCGAATTGGGGGGTTTGAATTCGCAGCGATTTCCTGCCCGTGCACGCTCTAATCCACAATGGCAGTCAATAGGATCTCTGCGTAGGATTTAGGGCTCAAGTCGGCGGTTGCTCTGTGTTTACTGTATGTTTACTCGTGACTAAATTGGTCCCAGCTTGATCTCGGGGGCCGCTTTGATTATGGCCCCTTTTATGGAGGAAGGAGGCAACATTTGGAAATCTTTTGACACAGGAAGCCGAGGCATCAGAATGTCATTGAGAAGACAAGGGAGAGAGAGAGAGAGAGGGGGGAATTTTAGAAGGGCTTTTAGGGAGGAGCTGACAGGAGCGCAGCACAGCACACAAAGAATGGCTGCGGCAGTGCACCCCTGCTGTCCTGAACTGCTGCTACCTCTTCTGCTTTCCTCCCTTGGTGATACCTTCTGAGGAAATGTCAGAATTGATGCCTCTTCTCAGTGTGGGTTAGGGTTGCACGACAAATTGCTCTCAAAATCGCAGTTATAATGGTCGCAATTGGGAAATCGCAAAGGCAGCAGTTATTATGCAGGCAATATAAATGTCAACAAACAATATTATTTTTTTCTATTTGGATTCGTAAATAACGGAAATTGCTAACCCTGTCGTTTAGACCTATACGAGTGTGTTCTCTATGAAATACATGTGATTCTATACTATTTGAGCATATTCATACTTCAGTCTTCTCTCATATTGCAGTTAGATTGTTTCCCAAAGTGTGCCCAATAAACTACTATGGCAGCTCTGTCAGGTAGAGGCGGTCTCCCTTGTCTGCTTCCTGATCGTGTTTTGGCTCTAGGGAGAGCAAAAAGGGGAACAGAAGAAAATGCCCTAAAGGATTTCCTCACTGTTGACTGTAGATGATCCTTGCGGCTCCTGCATGCTGAAATTGGGCAGGGCTGGGCCCGTAGAGCAAAGCCTTGGGGGAATGAAAAACATGAAAGGAGTTTGACTTTTGTAGGAAATAATCAGCCTGGAAATGTAAGTTTATGATGTGCATTTTTTGGGGGGTGGAAATGTAAAATTTGGACAGGTTGCTTTCACTGCACGCGAGGGAGTAACTTTACACCCCCCCACCCCTGACTTTGGAATGGTGCCTACTGGATAGCTATAAGTGGGTGGTTTGGGCTGTACAGTGTGGGAGGCCGGGCCCCGTTGCAAATTAAAGACTTGTTTCTCTGTGAAAGTCCCTGCTGCACTAATGCGTGTCTATGCGCACAAGTCACTCCAGACAAGTGTGTGTGTGTGTGCATGTTCCCAAAAGCCATCTAGCCTCTCCCCTCCCACTTTTTCAAGAACCAGTCATTAAAAATAAGCCACAATTCACCCCCTAGTCCACACCGAGAGACACCAAGCACCAGAGAAAGAATGCATCTCCACATTCTAACCTCTTTCTTTGAGCTTTGCTGCTTCACTAACCAAGTAAAACGAAAGGAAAGGGGAGGAGGGGGTTGCTGAGGATTGTGTTCGGGAGGAATCATTCCACTCGGAGGGTTTTGCGGACCCCTCCCCCGGTTAAAAAGTAGCAGGAGCTTCTTTTTTCCCCCCTCTGTCTCTCTCTCCCTCTGTCCAGGAGGGGTGTGAGAGAAAGAGATGAATGGGGAAAGGAATGCAGGACACAAACGGGAGCTCAGCAGGAGAGTGGGAATGTGGCAGGCCCCATTGTTCCTCCCCCCCTGTAAGAATCTGCGCCAAGTGGATGTAAACACACGGGAAGACGGAGCAGAGAGCGGCGTGAAAAGTCGCACCTGAGGGAGACACATTGTAGGGGACAATTATAGGGATGAGTCTGTCCAAACAGGCTGCCCGCAGAACTTTCACAGAAGTTTTACTGAAAGAGCACAACCATTTACAACCACTGAATGAACTCAAAACACTATTTAGAAATGTATTCATGATCATACAAGAAGCAAAAAGAAACTCCTTCAACTTTTGTCATCTTGACCAAGCCTGGACAAATGTAGATAGAGCATTTAAATCACTGCACATTCGGAGATACAACTTTGACTGTGGCCACCCTGTCAAAGCGAGGTTTAGTGTAATGTACAAGTCAGCTTCCAAATTATAGTCTTTAGATTCCTTCTTGCAGTTTTGCGCCCTGTTACATAGTGTCCTGCACTGAGCTGGCCTTTCACAGATGCTTATACACTAGTGCCTATAGCTGCCATCTCATCTTTCGGCCCGCCCCCCCCCCCCCTCCGCCGACAGGATGTATAGGGTCACAGGGTCAGGACTTGAAACCACAAAACACAGTGCGTCAGTGTAGCCTGGTTCTCGTTCCAAATACCCCCCCTTCTCAATCCAAAAGCCCACTCCAGTCCTGCACCTCCTACCTTTATGTCTCTCTTTTCTCATTTGCCTCTGTCCTGAGATACTCACACCCACTCTGCTCTTGTGTAGCGGTATAGAGTTTTAGAATAGGCCTGACGTTTGGGTTTCATAGAGCCACAGATGTCTTTAGCGTGCTTCCAGCTCAGGATTAAGGCCCTGCCAGTGTCTCCTTTCCCCTCCATGTGCAAGTGGTCAGAACAAAGAACGTCAAACAGGCAAAATGGGGAAGGAATGCGAGGAGCGGGGAAGGAGGGAGGAGGGGGGGGAAATAACGTCTGACTGTGAAGCACTTGAGCTGTGTGTTTTAAGGCATTCCCGGAAGGGCTTGTAAAAAGTGCAAGCTAATTTTCCGGGCTAATTTTTGTGAGTTATTTCAATTTTTGCAGCCTATAACCAGAGTTCAGTACTGCCTCTGGATACATTTCTAATGGCAATTTTTCATACAAGTATTATGGGAAATTATATTACTTGGAAAGTGCCATTCTGATTGCAATTAATTGTGCAAATCCTCCTTAGACAATTCCTGTTTGCAAAGTGGTGGAGCGGTGAACTCTTGACCACATGTTGCATTTATATGGAAAAAGCAGTGTGCAGTGATCCTTCAAGGCATTGTGTGTTTATTCATTTATCTTGGTTTGTGTGTTGCCGTGTTCCCCTCCAGTTTTGACCTCAGTCACATGAAATTCTTTTGTGTCTTGTTTTATCAGTAAGCAACTGTGGTGGAACAGCTTCGAGATAGTGCGGTGGCAACATTGCTGTTCTGTATTGTGGGTTTTTTTTGCCTGTGAAGCAATTTTGAAGTGGTCATTTTGCAAAATAAAAAAAATGCCAAGACACTTCTTACCCAGGTCAGTGGTTCCTCACAACTTTTGGAGCGTGGGCTGTTTCCGGTGATGGTCAATTTGATTCACATTTCTGTCATCTCCGGGGTTTGTCATTGTTTAGGAACTACTGTTGTTATGTTTAGTCCTATTTCAGACCTGATTTAGTTATAGTTTAAGCTGAGTAGGGTTCTTTAATGGACCTTTGTGAGATCTGTTGGCATTCGGAGGTCCTTAGTGAGTAAAGTTTACAAACCACTGACCAAGGAAACCGATTAAAGATTCATTGGCCAAGTGGGAGCTGAATCACACTGACAGTTACATATTTTGTCAGAGAGTGTGCCGTAAATTATGCGCTCCAGTTTGCTAGGACCTGTTCCCCGGCCCATGCTGTCAGTGTCGACAAATGCGATGTGTCACTCGCACACAGTGAGCTGGTCTGCTCCTACACCAGCAGTCAGTCACTCAGTCAGTCACTGAGCAAAGTTGTGGGAAATGAGTGCAGTGAAAGCATGCGTGAGATGTGTGGGCGTGTTAGCTTTAGCCTTAGTGCTAATGCTGGAGTTTATGCCCCGCAAAGCAGCTGGAATGCACAGGAACTGAAGGAAAGAGCCCAGGCTAACGGCTCTTCACTCGTCTCTCCTTTTACCCCTTCCGTCGTCTGCCTCTCTCTCCCTCTCCCCTCCCTCATCTGTCCTCATGTTGGGTGACTCTGCTCCAATTTAACCCCCGCAGGCAACTACTTGGGCTGAGACAAAGGAGTGATGAGTCTCCTCTGGTGGTGGTGGACCTGTCAGACTAAAGCCTTGGCAAGAAGCACCGGAGAACAATAGAAACAGCCTGCAGCCCACAAAGGCAGCTCTAATGAACAAGACTCATATAAAAGTCTTGAAGATTAGTGTGTTGGATTGTGTGTTTTGGATCTGCGTTGTGTGCTTTAGATGCAATACTTGGCCCACAGTACTGAAATTAAAACTGATAAACAATGTTTGTGATATTTATAGTTGGATCTGTGTTGTGTGCTTTAGATGCAATACTTGGCCCACAGTACTGAAATTAAAACTGCTAAACAATGTTTGTGGGATTTATAATAAGAACCACAAGGTATTCTGTTATTTGCCGAAGATATTGTTTATTCAAATAACCGCAGACTTTGCAGTTTGAGATTTCATTGTCATTTCAGTTAGATTGTGATAAGTTGTGCAGCTCTGTTCAGTCATTTGCAGGACATGTTTTTCTTTTAAGAATTATGGACAAACCCAATAATAAATAACATCCTCTTGTTTTCCCCAGCATAAGCAAAAGCAAAATCGTCGAGCCTGTGCAACCGACAGTCCCTAAATGTTTACGCCAGCAGAGAACCTGATCATTTTCCAACAAAGGAAAGTGTCCCAGCCTGCCTCTCCCACGTCTGTCACTGATTGACAGGGCGAGTTGAGCGTCATGCCATAACAGTGGAATGCAGGTAACCAGGGTGTCTATTTGAACTTGGAACACAGGAAAGTGGGTTAAGTGAAGTGAATGCATTGCCTAACAGGGAGCAGCTGCCTGCCATATTAAGCTGCGGCTGACAGCTGTAAACAGTCTCTTATCTGGTGATTCAGGAGACACTAGTCCATGAGAGCACTCACCCTCTGTTGACATGCTTTCTGTCAAAGAGGCCGCGCTCAGCTCTCTGCTTTGTTGATAATGTGTTGGTCTAAGGATACCGTTAACAGTTTTCTGCTCACATCCTGGAGACTACTTGTTTTTACTGCAGGTTGTTTATAATATATCAAGGCAACACATCGAAGCTACACTCTCACACAGGCTATATATGTACCCCCTTTAAAGGCAACTAACTAGCTGCACTCACACAGGAGCTATTGTGTCTGAGCAGTGGAGGCATCTGGAGAGCAGAAACCCTCTGGGCTGACCCCTGACCACTGCAGGCTCAGGATTGCAGACAGACATGAGGCTCTGTTGGAGACTTCAGGTGATTCAGAGTGCTCACAACATTCAAAGCTCTATTGTATGTGATGTGAACATGGCCTGTTTTGGCTGAAACGAGTGACTGTGTCAGTATCAGGCTTTTATTATGACCAGTGGAGCTAGTGTTATTTCCCCCCAAGTCAATAGTTGGTCCACTCATGCTTGTTGTTTACCGACTGTCACGTTGAGCCGTTTGGGATGTGCCTTGTATTTGCATATTGTTTTCTCAACAGCAGTGAAACGTCACACGGTGTGAACGTTTCACTTTATTGTTATCTCGTGCCGGTGACCCAGAAAAAGGTGACAAGCCTGTACATTAGTCCCTGGCAAACTGGTTTGTAGAGTTTAGTGTTCATCCACACAATGGCACTGCTTTAGGCTAAGAAGACTCCGATATTTATTTACTGTGTGAGCCACCTAATTGTTTTCCACACACTCATATCCGGATATTCGAGAGCTTATTATGGCTCTGTTCTGACTTATTGTGCACTGGTGTGCAGCTGCACTATACGCTTTTCAAGGTAAACAAATGTCCAACAGAAGCTTTCTGCTGGTCAAGCGCCAAGCCTCCACAAACTTGATGTTTCTGTGTGTATCCATGGTGACGCTATCACAAAGGACTCCAACTGTGTGTGTTAGCGAGCGGGCAGACGGGGCCAGGCGGCAACTCTGCTCTGCTCCCTCTCCCTTTGGCAAAGGCTCATCCAAACATGGTGCAGCTGGGCTCAGCTGTCAGTGCTCCCCGCCCCGCCCCTCTCTGCTCAGTATTTGTTTGGACGCTGCTGGACATGCCCTTGGCCCCCGCGCGGGGGAGCCCGTTCCTGTTGGCTCTCCTCTAAGTCAAAGCGTCTGCTCTTTGAAGTGGCCTATCGCACAGACACACAGATTTGAGATTAGAAGGCAGCTGCCTGCCTTCAGTCTGTCTGCTGCATGAACATGGTGATTAAATAAAGGAAACAGAGTACACCTATGCAGGCTCACACACAAACAGGACACGCATATGAGCAGGGCTTTAGGGAGGCAGAGCTCTGTTTTTGTTTGAAAGGCTGAAGAAATGAATGAGATTGTCTTGGGGGAGGGCAGAGAGCTCTCTTTGATTTAATCTGGCCCAGAGGTCGGGGGAGTTCTCAGTCAGAGGAACTGGTATTCACACCAACCTGTCAGCATGGGACTTTTAAGGATTTGTCGGAAGAAGGCTTTGGCACCCGCAGTTTTTGTTATTCACAATGACAGTGTCAACATATAGTCTACTTTTAAACTAGTGCTCCTTTAGACAGAGTTTAACTGTGTTATGTGTTTGGTAATTGAGATTGTATCAGTGCAGTAAAGTGCGCCTGCTCAACACCTCTCATTCCTCCTGAGGAGGCTGGTGAATGTGCGTCACATTCTTGCTTCTGTCAAACGCGGCGTCCTTGACTGTCTGTGTGGGAGGTCTAAGGCTGCTGAGGTGTCTCACGCTGCCATGTGAGCTTCATGTTTTATTACTTCTCTATGGATACTAAAAACAGACATACCAGCTTTCTGCACCAATCACTTTAAAATGAGATTAAATTCGATACTTATCCTTGTTATAATGTTAGATCTTTTGTGTATGAGCTGGGCTGGGTCACTGTCGACTGCAGCCAGATTGATGCGGCACATATCAGTGGCAGGAAGTGTGTGGTGTGCATTGATGTGGAGAGGTGGGATCATTGCGCTGGCTTGTGTCAATGTTATTTGTGTGACCTCGGTGCCTGCGTGTGCATGTCTGCGTTGTGATGTGTGTGCACTTAGGCATGTTCGGACTCTTGATGTGTTTACTTAACCTGTCTCACCATTCAAAACCCCAGTACTCTGAGCTCTCTCAGTGACAGCTAGGTGGGACCCGGCATGGCGTCTCCCATTTCATATGTAGCTTCATTGAGCGGATGAAAACCCTCTGTACTTGGAGCCTGCTCTGGGACTTGGGGGATATGCACACACAGACATATGCAGTCTCCATTTCTCATGCACGAACACACTTTGTGACTTTTAGATGACTTCGGGGGATAGAAGCCTTGAAAGGGCTGACATTCGAGCCTTTGAACCTCCACGACTGATAGGCCGGGACCTCACCCTCACTCCCTGTCTTTTATACATGTGTGTTCCTTTGGCTCTTTACTCTGTAACCTTTTAGGGTTCTACTTCTTTCATTGCGGCTTTTTCCTTTAGAGGTCACCACAGCAAATCACCTTCTCCCTAGTGTGCAGTGATTTGTAAATAAAAGTATTTTTTCTGAAGTTTGCCCCCACCCCTCCCCAAGCCCAAGCAGGTCTGTGGATCCATCTTTACATCTATGAAAAGTTGGCTTACTGACCACTGCGATATTGTATATAAAAAACATCAAAACAAAACTGTATAATTTGTGTACAATACACAAAGGACTCATCATCAGTGCATCCTTTTTTAATGTAAAACCCTGAAATGTTGATACGAATTGTATTTTTGGCACGCTAAGATTTTTTGGCTCAGATCCCTGCATTTACAGTATACTTTAATGACTACTGCATTTGCAGGAAGCACTATGCCTTTTTCTCACTTGTCTTTCATGTGGCTCCTCTTACCACCGCTAAACACTGTGATCTCATCTCCCTAACATAAAAGTCATCCTGTCTCCGAACTTTCCATCTCTTGTCAAAACCTGACAGAAGAATCTCTCCTATGATCATCCAGGAGTGCCTCAGAGGGGGCGTGGGGCGGAGCGTGGGTGGGATGGAGGGGCGGAGATATCCGCCGAGGATGACTCTGCCGCGGATGAAGTCACGGCTCACTCTGCCTTGAGTGTGTGAAGACCTGTCACTGAGATGGCGAGGCACAAAGCAAACAAAGTCCCGCTATAATAGTTTTAGACATGGCTGCCCCAACTGGGTGTGGCAACCTTAGCCTGCCAGTGCCACACACAGAGCAGCCATCCCGTCGGTAGGATGTTTGTCTTTTGGTGGGATTAAAAGGATCCAGGAAACCCTCTGTCCTACTTTTTTTTTTCCACAGTGCTCTCATAGCGACCTAGTTTTGCATTAGCACCGGGCCAGGAAGAAAATTCCAAGGCATAATGTAGTTAGGAGCTGTACTTGTTTTTGTTTCTATCTTTAGGCTGACCAATGGCCTGTTGAGTTTTTCCATGAGCAACCACTTCTTGTGAATGCAAGCTTATAACTGCACTGGTCTGAAGTAACGTTGTCTAATTAAACACGTAGGAAGTCAGAGAGCTATTTTTAAAGTAAAGGAATGGTTCAGCATGTGTACAGTAGAAGCGTAGACAGGCTTATCCATCTAGATCAGTGGGTCAACTGGCTGACATACTAATCCTATTACTAGACAAGGCTTTGATTCGTTAAAGTTGGCCCTAATCTATTGGCCATTTTGTACTCCAGTGATTAAGTGTAAAAGCAAGACATCAACTGTCAGGAACAAATTATACAGTCGCTTCAGATGATGCTAAATTGATTACTTTTTGATTTCTTATTTTGATTGTACTTATTCTGTTACATATTCATCAATGCTATCACAACTGCTCGAGCCATTAGAGGTCCCAAGCATTTGTACTTTTCTTGTTATTGGATGTTACTGCTCCAATTTCAAGCTTGGATATATACCTGGAGGCATTACATTTTATATGTAATTGTCATTTATTGAATATACTGTGACCTCAGCCCCTTCAAGAACACTCTAGCCCTGTGTACATACCTGTATTTTAGATATTGCTCTCTCTATAGTGTTAACTGATTGCACCAACATGTGAGTAACGCAATTTAAGTTATTTGTATGTACTTGTAGAATTGACAACAAACTAAATACACTTTTCACCCTCACTTCTCTACTTTGTTATGCAATATTCACATTTGCTCACGTGTGCACCGTAAACATATGCAAATATACTTTTGGCATTACATTCTCCTGCCCCTCTTCTTTCAGTGTCATCATGCATCACCACGTACAAGAAGACGCCTCCGCCCGTCCCGCCGCGGACTACCCCTTCCAAACCCTTCATCTCCATCACTGCCCAGAGCAGCACCGAGTCGGCCCAGGACGCCTACATGGAGGGAGGCACGGGGGGCGCCAGGACGGGCATCAGCTCCCAGCCGGGCCTGTCCAACTCCACCGAGAGCATAGACAGCATGAAGGCCCTAACGGCAGCCATAGAGGCAGCTAACGCCCAGGTGCACGGCCCCGCTAGCCAACACGTGACCAACAGCATCACCATCACTGCCACCGCCACCACCTCCGTCACCGCGGATACCAAGGCACAACGGGACGCCCTCCGGAAGTGCCTCTCCATAGGGATACAGGTTAGTGGAGCTGTGAAACTTGAAGGGAAAATGGCACAATAGCAAAACTTGGCACATAGTATAGCAGGAGCGCTCAAGCCTTTTGCCAAAATGGAAAACATAATAAAGGGTTAAAGGCCACAGATTTTGGCAGCCCAGTGCATATTATGTAATAGATTTATAATGAAAATATGTTTTTGAAGGAGGGCTATAGGCTGGTCTAGATAGTCTGTTCAGTGCACAAATCAAAAATCAGTAGACACTTCTTACGAGGGCCAAATCAAACCCCTTGAAGGACCATGTTTGGCCCGCAGACCACACTTTGGATACCTCTGCTCTATAGGTCCATCCATCCATCCATCCATCCATTTTCTTCCACTTGTCCGTTGCCGGGTCGTGGGGGCAGCTGTCGGAGCTGCCCAAATCACATTGCACCAGCCCCTATGGCTCCTCCTGCAGGTGGTGGGTCCACAGAAGGACGGCCTCATGGTTCTAACCGGGCCTGTTGGTCTCTCATAAGGACCGCTGAACCGCTGTTTGTCTGACCCGTCACCTAGGACCCGTTTGCCATAGGAGACCCTACCGGAGGCACGAAGCCCCCGACAACATAGATCCCAGGATCATTCGGGCGCTCAAACCCCTCCACCACGTTAAGGTGGCGGTTCCAGGAGGGGCGCTCTATAGGTTTCTTTTTTTATTCAGATGAAAGGACTGTCCCTCGTTAGAGAATGATGTATTTAAAGGAGATCACAACAAAGTCAATTTATACTGTATTTTTCCCCCCCTTTTTTTTCTTCTTTCAAGGTGGATCCTGAGGAAGAAGGACCGACGGAGGAGCAGTCCAAATTCCAGTCCATCGGAATTCAAGTGGAGGATGAGAGATGGTAAAATCATGTAGTTGCAGTAATTTGTATTACTCTGTTCCTTGCTACACCTGTGACCCATTTAGATAGATTAGGCAGGCGTTACAAAGGACTCGCTCATGGTTTGTGATAAATTCTTTGGCAAGAAAAGCAGTTTTGTGCAGTTTTGTAGAAATCAAAAGGCAGCACCAGCCCAGAAGTACCAAAGCTCAAATGATAAGTGTTTCATTGGCATCGAAACAAAGACATCTAAGTTTTAAAGACTAAATAGGAGATGTAGTTATTTCATTGAGTTATCTGGCGGAAGTGTTTGTTGTTCAGATGGTCTTTAAAGGAGGAAAAGTGAAAGAGAAGGAAACTATTGTTACTTCAGTGTAATATCAATATACTGTAAGAAATATAAACACACACATTTACGGTATTCTCACCATCTCGCCAATTTTTTCTCAGTAATTGCCCATGCCTCAGTCACAATTCTGCTACTATTCCTCTTTGTGAAGATGATTCAGCACCACACACCCTTCTGCTGTCGAGGTGATAGACAGAAATATTCCATAATAGGAAGAAGGGTGACAGGTCCTAAAAGTGAAACCGGATAAGTGCGGCCAGATGATTCAGAGGCGATTGAAAGGGCTGGTGTGCAAACAGAGCGAGGGTTTGTGTGGAGTAAGTATCGCCCATTCTTTGTGCTCGAACTTGCCTACTGGCGACTGCAGCTGCCCCTACTGCTCTGGACAGGGGTGGCGTCAGAGCCCCCCTTTAGCCACGGGGGCCCCAAGTGACAGCTGGGGCCAGAGGATGCGGTGCTTCGGGGCTGGAATGGCGGAGGGGTGAGTTGACAGCCATCTGTTGCCCCAGTCATTGTGATTCAGCCTCTGTGTAGGAGGGTAATAAACAGGAGCAGGAGGAGTCCTGATTGAGTTGTAGGTTTGAAAGACTGGGCCATAATTTAGGCCTGTATCTCTACAAACATGTGAACTTGCAGTGTTTTTCTATCATTCTGGTGTAATTGAATAGACTTGTTTGTTGCTTGTTGCATTTAGCGCAGTGCATTAGGCCAGTCTTATCGCAACCGCTGTCTGTACAAGAAGGCATTTATGGCCCCTTTGTCTGCTTTCTCTCGGTCTGAAAACACCGGCCTTCTGTTGGGTGAGGGAAGTGGATGAATTCAGCGCGGTCGGTGTGTTCTCGCTGTAACCAAAGGCGCGCTTCAGGAATCCACAGAAACATTATTTTGGATCAAAGCACTTGAGACACTTTTTTTTTTTACACAGAGTTAGGTCAGGGAGTATGAGGGACTTTCTGAGGAGGAGGAGGTTTCAGCTGATTGACCAAGCTCCGCATTCCGCGAGTCGCCAAGCCAAATATTAACTCTCGGCCGGAGACACCTTTTCATAAACTGTGGATGGATATAGAAAACACTGTAGTTTCCTTCATACACTGGTTAATATTTGAAGATATAAATGAGTTTCTGTTGCCGCCCAATCTGATTGTTTACAGACCAGCGCATCAAGCGTGTGTCCGCGTACACAGGAGGTCGCAGCGTCAGATTCCCAGACAGTAAGAGTGCCAGATTCAAATGACTTTAGTCCCCCCCCCACACACACACACAGACACACACACTCTGCTCAACCCCAGTGACTTTATGAGTGGAGGGAAAAAGTCTGTTTATACAGTGTACATAGCAGTGACTGGACATAACCTCACTGTGCTATTAAACATAAGAAGCCCAGCTGTAATGGATGTATGCTGAGATTGTAACACTAGTAGCGCATAGTTTCCATGTGCGATAGCTTTTTGGAAAACCATGGAGTGTGTGGTTACCATATGGCTTTGTAGTCACAGGCAAACTTGGGCATCTAGTGACTTAACCATATGCACTGCCAGCTTTAAAAAAAAAGGACAATGTGTTCTTGTTCTTCTGTAGTAAAGTTACACAACTAAAAAACATCATAGAAATGAACTATTTGGGTTTCATTTATTGTACCAAGATGAGATCAATTGCTTTTTTTGTAGTTTCATTTGAAGCTTGTCAGCAGATTGTCAGTTGTTAGCTTATGTATAAGGCTGCTGTGATTTATTACCTCTCACATACAGTATGTTACATGGATCTAATATGTACAAGATACCTGTCTTTGAACATGTGCTCTACACGCCGTCCTCACTCAAATGCTTTCTTATGGTAATGCCTCTTCTTCTTCTGGGGCCTTTGATATATGTCTGCCTGTCTGTCTGGGGCTGTTTGGCCTTGCCCGCCTCTGCCCCTGCAGGAAGCAGTCGGCCCGCTGCTCCAAAGCACGCTGAGGTCATTAGATGTGAACACCTGCGCGGAGGAGTTACTTTTTAACTGCTCTTTACACACACTCAAACACTTACCGGCTGCTCGTATGTACACACAAAGCCCTCAGTATGTTTGATCTGTCCGGGCCAATCCCTTGTTCTCACTCTCTTCATGCAGCGGGAGAGATGGACAGGAGAGGAGGGAGGAGGAGGGGAATTCACAACATTCAGCATCTGGAAGTAAAGTCATGTAGGAGTGAAGCTCAGCCTAGTGTGCTGCTGTTGTGTTTGTCATTCTGCTGGCAGGTCTCGTTCACTTTTTTTTTTTTTTTTCCTTACATTTCCTCTCCCTTAGTGGTACATGTTAGTTTGATGGGATAATGTCGATGGTAAGTTGATTCACTTTTATTAAATCATGTTCCTGTAGTATTTAGATCTCTCATCGGGCAGGGTTTTTTATTCCAGTCTCCGCTTCTTTCTCTGGTTGTATCTGTAACACACACTCTCCAGCGCCCATTCATCACTTGGGTGCTTGGAAGCTCCTCAGTACAGGGCCAAATGTCTGGGTCTGCTGCTACAAATGTGTGGAGAGACTTGGCACGAACTGTTGGGCAGCAGGACAATCCCTTTGGGCCAAATAGGACACGCCCCGCTGTAGCCAGGTGTGTGTGTGTGCGTGTGTACAGGGCAATAATAAGTGTGCACGGCAGATGAGGGCACACTCCACTGCTCCTGAATGAAGCAGGTGACAATACGCACAACAACAAGTTCCTCGCTGAAAACCATCCGTCTTTATCTGCGATCACTGAATTGTTTTATTTCAGAAGCATGTAGAAAGCCTGGGTGTAAACACTTCACACAGGGCTAATGCATGACACTCATGACTTAACTACACAAAATGAAACGTCAATCACAATGGGTGATATTCTAATGCGCACTGCTTTTTGGGGGTTAGTGTACATTACATTACCCAAACAGATGTCTTTCTGGGTGGGATCTGTTTCTATGATTTCTGCCATTTTTACCATCTTATCATCATTAATTGTGGTTTGAAAGGTGGCAAAAAATCTGTTTTGAGCCAGCTCCTATATTTAGTATAGAGTGAATATAACAATAGAACAAGACGTTGTTGTGCGAACACGTAGAGGTAAGAATGACAAGTCGTTGTTCAATAACGACTCAAAAAGAGGCAAGGAACTTCCGGAGCCCATTTCTTTAGGCTTCCGAAGCTAATAGCGATACTACGTCCATGTTTTTCACAGTCCTCTCACAGTGTGCACTGTGAACTGATTTTTTTTTTAATGAATCACAAATGTAATTGCAATACTTTGACATCCGCTTTATTTATACAGCACATTTTATATGTATGTACACACACTGACAATACATTACTCTTTTTTTTATCATTATGCATTATAACCAAAAGAATAATATTGAAATATTGATAGATCCAACTGATTACGACTGGTACGCACAAGTTATGGAGACGATATCAGTAGAAAAACACAGCTTTTAGGTTAGATAATAATGAATCAGATTATCTTGAAACATGGGATCCATTATATGAATTTATTTTGAGTGTTAAATGAATATACGTACAGTTTTCTTTTTTCGTTTGTGTGAATCGAATTGTCCTCGTCAATATTGATATTATTATTTGTTAATATTGTTACATGAAAGTCATTATAGCATTGATAGTGAAAAGTTGCTGTCATTTCTACTACATTTAATTGTATGTATTTATGAGTGTGCTTACGTGTATTTGTATATGTGTATGTATGTTTGTATGTGTGGATACGTGTGAATATATATATATATATATATATGTGTGTGTGTGTGTGTGTGTGTGTATGTGTATGTGTATATACATGTGTACATATTGTTATTGTTTTTTTTGTTTTTTTTTACATTGATTTATTTTTTGTCATTATTTATGTTTTGCTTTAACCTTTTTGTATATATGTATTCTCTATAGCTTTGTAAATGTTTTTTGTTTTTTTGTTTTCCCTTTTCTTCTCTCTGTTGATTTTTCCTTAATTGTTCATTATCCTTTTTAAATGTATTAAATGAATAAAAATACAAAATTAAAATACAAAATACATTACATTACCCAAACAGATGCATTTGTTAACTACACTTGGAACTAACGTGCCCTTTCCAGGGTGAATCCGCTTATGGTCCTGCTGCTGCTCCTATCCTAGCCCTAATGAAAGAGAATTAAATATTATCTGTTTGTATTTTCCTACTAGTTACCGCCGGCTGACGCGGTCCAACAGTGTGACCACTGCGGTGCAAGCAGACCTGGATGACCCCGCGGACGGCCCGGACGTGCTCCTGCCGCACTACTGTGCCACCATGCCGCGCCAGCACTCCCGCGACTCCGCCACCTCCACCGTCAGCATCCAGGGCTCGGGCAACCACTACCACGCCTGTGCGGCTGACGACTACGGCGAGGCGGGCTTCGACCCCTCCATCCTGCCCCCGCCCGACCCCTGGATGGACAGTGTGGCCGAGCCGGACACGCAGGACCTGGAGGCCGTCAGCCGCTCGGTTTACCCACGTGACGGACGCTGGTTCCTGAAGCTGCTGCAGGCCGAGACGGAGCGCATGGAGGGCTGGTGCCGGCAGATGGAGCAGGATGAGACCGAGATTGAGCTTCCTGAGGAGAGTGAGTGGAAAAATGCCCACGTGTGATGTTTGGTTTTCTTATTTAAGTATCTATATGATGCAAAGCTGACTTTTTTTTGGCTCTAAACCTTATACGTCGTTTTTACCTCATAAAACCATAGCTAGAGTTGCTCTTTAAATTCTTATAATTGCATTGATCATTTGCTTCCTCTAAAAAACATATTACTTACAGCTAGCACTTATTCTTTCAAAACTGTTTCACTCATCCTGTGTGCCTATAACATGTCTTGGCATTTCGTGTGCTCAGAAGTCAGCGCCGAGTTTGGTATGTTCTCCCTTCACTATTTACAGTTTGCATGTGACATACCATTCGAAGGTGCCCTAAAGTATTTACGAAGCTTCAATAATGCGTAATACAGGATCATATAAATGAAGTCTTTTTCGGGTGGTATCTTGGGCACAGAACTACAATAGCTGCCTGTTCCTGCGCCGGACCGTCTGGCCTCCACAGACATACCGAGCATACTTATCAATAAGGCAGTGCCGGGCGCAGCCACACATCTGTCCTCTAGACACATGCTGTAATGAGCTCGCACAAACACGCCTTCAAGGCAGCTATTTGATCTTCACCCAGTTTATACAGCCCGCAGTGAATACCCTACACATGTCAAAATACCGTCACTCACAAGAAGAAGAAGAAGATCTTTATTTATATAGCGCCTTTCACAGACATGGTCTCAAAGCGCTTTACATGAGAGCAGAGTTTGAGAGGGACTACAGTAACATGTACAAGTATTTGGTCACACATGGCACAGTATTCTGTATGTGGCATGAAGTAAGTGGTATGTTTTCAGGTCAATTTCTCCTCATAGTATGTCAATAGAGAAGACAGTTTTATTATTATTATCAAATTGACAGGGAATCTGTTATGGGTTCAGACAATAGTTGCTTTCACATACTGTTCAGAGCAGGGGCACCGTCTCAAGGTCAGGTTTTCCCTGATCCCACGCTACTGTGCAGAGCATGCACACATCCTGAAGGGCTGCGGGACTTTGTGTCTGTAGAGCAGATTCATCAGCCCTCCACCACCACCCGCCCCTCCACTTTCTCATCCCATTTTCTTCACATAGAGAAATGTATGTGCTGACAGGTGCGCTCTGTTGGGACCCATGAGCCAATAGCGTTCTGCTGAGGAATTATGTTATGCAGCAAATGTTTGATCGCACTCTTCTGGCAATAATTAGCATTGAAACTCTACGCCTGACCTTGTTTTATATTACTGTTGGATGCGAATTCTAACTACTCACACAGCTTTCATGAGACGATGTTGATAATGAAGTACAATAGTAATAAACACTCCTAGCGCGCTGTTGCACTTGCGGCTGTTCCCTCCCTCAGCTGCTCTCTGATTGGATCAACACGTCTGCTCGATGCGGCGCTCTGACTAACCTTGTTGTGAACACTGTGTGGGGGTGTGCCTGTGTGTGTATCATGCATGTGTCTGTCTGCAGTCCTAGGGAAGATCCGCAGTGCAGTGGGGAGTGCCCAGCTGCTTATGTCCCAGAAGTTCCAGCAGTTCCGGGATCTGTGTGAAGAGAATCTGGTATGTGTCACCTCATCCTCTGCATGTCCCCCCCCCCCCCCAATCCACGCCCCCCTCCGCTCACACACTGACATCATCCTGCACAAATCATCCTGACAGAGGCCCGCCGCTCATTTACTATGCACCAGAGCAGGCTGTATCTGCACTGCTGACTGGAGTAGAAGTAGGAGAAGCTCTATTGTTAACTATGCAATTCACGGTACACATAGAGTTACACGTTACTAGTCATGTGTCATGGATATTAAAAGATAGTATTACAGACTCAGAGTATATTTTACTACACAGATTAAATTAGAGGAGATACCAGAATAATGTTTCATAATAATCTTGATGGTTTATTAAGGTAGTGACCGGGATTGAAACTTTAATTGGTATAAACGTGTATATAATGAAGTTTTAGGTGTGCATGGCTGATTAACACTTACAAATATTTGTTACATAATGTTATTATTTCATATGGTGCTTACATTCTATATGTGTCACATCGACTAGTTCATTAATTCTCCATTGCTTCTTTGGTTTTCTGCTCAGTGGATGTAATAACAGAGTTTTGATACATTTTTATTTTGTATTTCATGCAACAGGAACATAGTTCTTATCATGGTGTGCTTGTGTGTGTCCATGTACATGTGTGTATAATAGAACCCCAATGCAAACCCGCGGCCCATCTCCCAGGACCTGGCAGGTTTCTGGGACATGCTCCAACTCTCTATTGAGAACATTAGCCTGAAGTTTGACGAGCTCCACCAACTAAAGCCAACAACTGGAAACCTCTGAGTCCCCCGGAAGTCCAGGTGCAGACACACATGGCAAATGCATATGACAAAGTTTCATCTGGTGTTGTTTTGGAATGCTTTACTAATCTGCATGCTATCAGCTCTCATAGTTGTATATAAAAGATGTCGTAAATCTTTTAGGTTCATGGCTTTGGCATGCTTTAGCTGTTTTCATGTTGCCTGCTGACGCCACCACTGTATCTGTGTGTTTGTCTGTCTGACAGTGAGCTGCTTGTGAGAAGCTTCTGTACCTGCCATGCATCGTTGAGGTCTGTCCATCTGATGTGGTCACTTGCCCTCAACAAGGCCTCCACGCGCTCGCTAACCCCACACAAATGGCTGCCACCATAACGCCATTCAGAATTGCATGCTCTGATGTAATACCAGCGACGGCTAAAAGCACTTATCGTCTGTACACAGCGGCTGCCACTGTGTCCTTACTGTGTGTATGCAGCTTGCCATTATGGACTCTGTGGTGTGTCATTAAGACTATTTATGATTCCATCCAGGAGAGAAGGATGCCCCCTCCTGTGCCAAAGAAGCCCCCAAAGGGCCACCCTGCCCTTGCTAGGGACCGCTCTCTGGAAAGCTCTGAGCGCCAGCGCCTGGAGGCTCGCAAACGCCTGCTAGCTGCCAAACGAGCTGCTTCAGTCCGGCAGAGTTCTGCCACGGAAAGTGCAGACAGTATTGAGATCTATATCCCTGAGGCTCAAACCAGACTATGAGACTATATCCATGTATCCTCATGACACACTGTCCACACATGCTCAGTGTAGCTCTGACAAGGGGAGGGTGCTAGCACTGTCATCATTTTACAGATTACAGACACTGTGGATTCTTAAACCATGAAAGTCATTTGAACAATTATGTACATTTGCAGTATGTACCATATTCTTTTATATAATTATACAGCACCTAAGTATTTATTTCCCAGCATTGATGTAGCACTCCCTCCTTTCTTTGGATGCCCCACACCCAAAGATATACTCTGTTATAAAGGCCCTTTTAAGTGACTTCATATTCCCAAGCAACTTGTAGCACAGTGTGACACATGTTGTTTCGATGTTCATGAGGGAAGTGTTGGGAGCAACTTGCATGTGTTTACACAGTACATGCAACATGCACAGACTGCTTATGGCCAGAACACATCCACAGAGGCAGTCCTTTGGATTTACTATTTATTCTATGTAATATTTATGAAAGTTTCAGAAATGTTACAGACCTCTAAAGTTGGTAGAAAACAGCTTGTCATACTCTTAGTGGAAATAATGGAAGCAGACAAGGAAATTATTGTGTCAATTACAGGAACAAATGGGTTTCTGTTTAAAAATAGGCCTATGAAAGACATGCTTGTAGGAAAGGTCAGGGGTGAGACTCCGCTCCTTCAGGTGAGTGACTCATAAGCCTGCATTGGCATTTGGAGTGCAGTTTGCTTAAAGAATCAGTGTTTGAAACTCTCCCAAACCTAATCTCTGTGAGTGCCGGCCAGAGAAGAGTGCATGTGATTGAAGTGTTCATCTCCAGAGTGCTTCCCATTCTCCCTAGGTCTGAACAGTCCTAGACGTCTCAATGCGGTAGCTCTATCAACACACTGTAAACAAAACGCCATTTTCTAAACTGAGCAACTTGTACAGGACACTCTGACATCATGGAATGCCAACACTAATGTTTTGTCCATTATTGGCGTAACCAGACGCCCCTCATGTTATTTTAATTGTTACTGGCAAACATACTTACTACAGTATGAGAAGTGTATCATATTCTGTTTCCATGTTGACTAGCAAGGTGGTATGAGTATGAAGGGACTATATTCTCCTCACTGTGTGTGCACTATCTCTGCCTCCAAATGAAGCAATTCACTGGTCATAATAATATATACACTTTTGTATTTAAGGCCACACTGCGTAACATTTCACACAATAGATAGACTCTAGTAAGCATTTTATTTTATTCTATGTGTTTTTGTTCATAAAAAGTACCAGATAAAACATACGTCTATACTGTAAGCGGGCACGCCTCACCTCAGACCTGACTCGTAACTTTGCTGGGTGCGGGACATCCCCAGCTCATCTTTATGGAAATGCTGCTGCTTTGCATTGTTTACAGGTAGCCAAACATAAGGTTTAGGTCCTTTGTTTTATTTTGAAAACCCGTCGAAGAAGTGTTATTGCCGGTGTCCGGCTGGTCTGAGTTTGGTGTGAGTTTTACAGCAGTTCAGCTTCTCTAGTAGCGACATTTGACCTGAAATGTTCCGCAGTGCGGCTTTAATTTAATGGATAGGAACACAATGACATGTTCATTGACATTGTGATTAGGATTATTAATATGCACTGACAACATGGCCCTTATACTGTGCTTCTGTTGGACTTATTTATGTTTGCACTTCTTTGTCCTTTCTGTTCCAGTGATCCGCCTTAATTTCTAATACGATAGTCGAGCACAACAGCAGTCTCAGGGGACGAAGCGTGTTTGTTTGTGTACGTGTGAGTGCGAGAAGTCATGTGACCGTGTGTGACCTATATGGCGTTGCCTCTACCTGTACATAACCCCACCCCCCCGCGCCGTCGCCAAGACTGGCCATAACCGCAATGGACGTTCAATACAGTAGTGTCCACGAGTACACCATCACAATGTATCAAGGTATTTCTGCCCGCTGCTTGAATGTGGAGACAATCTAGAGCCAGTCGAAGCTTTGTGCCATCAGATATCTCAATAATATACTGTACTCCCAATGTTGGTCCCTTTTGAACGCTGTTTTTATTCTCTGTGGAGGAACATGACAAAGTAATCTCAATGTCCTTTGTTGGTATTGACTCAACTAAAGTTCAACCTGAAATGCCATTTATCTAGATTGATATTTTAGTATTTTACACTTTACATAAATTGTACTGAAATATTGTCTGTCAAATAAGATAATTTATTATTTATGTTTATTATATCGACATATCAGTATGATGCTCCCAATATAGCAGGGAGTTGGATACCAGAGTTACAGGGTTGTGCAAAACCCGAATGACCCTCCTGGCTATTCTAAAGCTTGTGATGTAGAATTACAAACAGATGAATATTTGTATATAAATGAATGTTTCCCTATTTAAATGTAAACTAAAAAGCCCAATGAATTTACATGTTAAGCAGATAATACTTTTTTTTGTAAGTACTGTTACTACACCGTTGATGTTATGGCACGTGTACGAGCTCTTATCAGCATTAAAACAATATACCATTGCCATACATGCGTTGTGTTTGTTTCCCCGGCATGTGTTTCCAATTGGAATATAATTAAGCAGATTACAAGGCCGGCGCGGTGTGTGCTTTTGGGGCATGTTCCTTCCGCAGGGCTGGGTCCCCATAATTAGACAGCACTTCTAGGCCTTGGCTCAGCCTCTTCTCTCTCTATCGCTCTCTCCTGTTGGCCTACACAAAGATCTGCTGGATGATTCGTCATTCGATCATCAGTCATATTGTGACTAGAGGCATGCTGACCTCACAGAGCAGGGTTCACTAAAAAGAGGGGGGGGAGAGCCTTTCTATAAGGCCCACATTGCTCTAGCATGGTGGGCTGCCGAACCCCAGTCAGTGCCTGGAGGGGGAGCCTCGGTCAAATCCTTATTGGTCATTACGCGCTGCTGAGGAGGGAACGACTTTTTGACAAGCGACCAAAAGGTGGGCATGCCAGGAAGCAGACCGAGGAATGTGGTGGCTTCAGTTCTCAGCGGCCACATTATTAAGTACACCAGTAAATACTGTGGGTTCAGGGAGTATTCACATTCTATTTAATGTAAGGGTTTGTTTTCTTTTACCAAAACAAAGGGTAAAAATGATTTTTGTGCTCACATTTTAGAGGACCTCCTTTTCAATTAGAGCAACTATGTTTTTGTTTGTTTCTCCTCAAAGGAAGCAGGGGGAAATGCAGCTGTTGTTCCTTCCTCAAATGAGCTATGAGGATACTGGGTTGTTGTTAGCTGCCCGCATTACGCGCACTGAGACAGACGTGCATGCATAAAAGGTGCAAGAGAGAAAACTGTTGACGTCTGCCATTTGCCTGTCTTAATTTATGCAGGATTATGCTAATGGGGAGTAGCCGTTGTAAACCGCCTGCACACAGGAATGTCTCTGTGCCTGTGGAAAGACTTGGATGCCATACTATTTCTGGGATTCAGTACTGCCTCACATAATTTGAAGCAAACATTTTCTGATTCATAATGACATAGTTTTAAAACAATTACAATATAATTTAAGTTTAAGCATTTCAATTTAAAAAGTATGTGTAAAAAATATACTGGAACCTTTAAAAATTAAATGTCCTTTACACTTAGCTTCTAGTAATTCATACATGCATATATACATACTTTAAATCAGTACATTTTATGGTGGTATAGACACATTTACGGTGAAATAATGAAAGTTCCAGTTTTAGAAAAAACAAAACTTTATTTGAATCCCATGTGACCCCAACTTGCCACAAACATTGCACAGTATGAAATGAAATCACATCATTGGGCATTGTGTCACATTGACTATACACATGGTCCTATAATACAGGTAATTGCTTTTTGGTGATTTCAAAATGCTGTCTCCATCAGGAGAGACATCTGTAGTGTTAATGTTTTATTCACTGGCCATTTAGTTCGCTGAGTTGATGGCATGAAGGCTCACACTAAGAACCTGCTACATTGGTCATCTGAAATTTACCCCACTGGGGAGAAGCAAAAAAAAAAAAAATGTAAAAAAAAGTATAGAGTTTTCTTTCTTTTTAAAACAGCTAAAAGTAAAGTACAAAATCAAAACTATACTTATACTCATGAAACACATAACATCTTCTACAGTAGTGAATAACTTTGTCATTGATGCCAAGAGCAAAGTATGTTTTAAGACACTGAGATGACCTTTTTCTGCCTTAGTGTGCAAAGGCACCAGGCAGACCAATCATGAACCAGTCTCTGAAATGTAACGGTAAACATGTGGAACAAACAATCCCTGTTGGTCTTTCAGTGGGTAAGGGCTGAGTCTAGCTCTTGCTTTGCTCTGTAAAATAACATACAGATTCATGGAAAGACTCCAGACAGGCAGCATTTTCTGATAACATTTTTGGTCCCTGTGCAAAGATACACATGTCAATACATACAAATGTCTATGAAATGAACAAACAAACATCTTACAGCCAAGGCACCTTGATACAGTTTTTCGTTTTTCAATAAAAAAACATCCTCAATTTGATTGGTATACCAAAAATAGAAATGATCAGGCTTTCATGTGGTTTTGTTCTGTTACGTGCAGAAGAGTCAGCGAACAGCGAGTTCGACAATGGAGACACAGTCAGTCCTGTCCTTCTCTCCCTGTGTCCCTTTAAGAAACCAGCTGTTTGGCTTGCAGCTCCATCTCTGCAGCCCTTTTGAGAGCCACATCCACAAGGAGCTGGAAGCCGCTGAAGTCCTGTGTGAGGTCTGGGGGTGTGGGGGGAGGGGTGTTGAAGAGCCCACTGCGTGGGCTCATATTGCCCTCCATGCTGGTGCTGCTGAGGATGGTGGTGGCTGCTGGGACAGGCCCTTCGTCACGGCACCGGAGCAGTGCCTGGGCCTGTACAGACTGCAGCAGCTCTGCAGCACGCTCACAGTTCACTGCTGCCATAGTGGGGCTGCCAGTGACAGTGGTGTGACAGATGACAGATGGACGTGTGGGCAGGAGCACCGGGGAAGGGGGCGTTGAGGTGGGAGGGGGTGTGGCTGGAGACATGGCCTTCCTCAGGACACTGGGCACAGCCAGTTCGAAGCTGGAGGGGTGCAGTGATCTCTTGTCGTAGCTCTCATCTATAGAGGATGCAGGACTGCTGTGTTTGGGAGACTGCGAACTATCAGAAAAGCCATCTCCTCCTTTGCTTCCTTTTCGGGATATTGTGAATTGGTTGGGATCTTTTCCGTCTTTCCGCAGCATCTCCGGAAGAAGTCGCCGCCGTGCATTAATGAACCAGTTACACACCTGCAAAACACAAACACATGCTCACTACTGTTCTGCTTTTGCACTGCGGTTTACACAGTCTGCTGGTACACTTATCTCCAGGTGCAGCCTGCACCTGGCTTTTCAATAGAGAAATCAAAAATAAAAGCCACCTATCCAACAAAGAGGTTAGGCCAGAGGCTGCATAACTTTATCATTAACTGTTTACAACAAGTGAGTCTAACATCAAAGCTTATTAGGTGCATATTAACTTTGATTAAAAAGGGCTTAATAGTGTGGTTAAATATTTAAAACAAAAGTAATGTCCTTTGTCAGCAAAGTAATCAGGCCCCGTCTTCTCTCGCTCCCTCCTGCAGGCTAGTTGTAACTGGCTCAGCCTCTATGTAAATGACTCTGCATTGTTCCCAGACAGCTGGGACGGAGAGGGGCTGGAGGGAGGGAAATTCCTGCGCCTGTGCTGTGCGCCGAGCCCTGAGCAGCACAAACTTTACTCATGGTGTCTCATACACTTATATGTTGCAACACAGCACCGCTTTGGATGACCTTCAACTGTGTGTGTCATATTGTGTTTATAATGAAGACCGGAAATGAGTCAAGCCTTCCTGAGTTTTCCTCTGATAACACTGCGTTTTGCTCTGGCTCTCACCTGCAGAGTGGACAGTTGGGTCTGCTTGGACAGGAGGGCTTTCTCCTGCTCAGAGGGGTAGGCGTTGTAGCGGTGCTCGTACAGCCAGTCCCGGAGGATCTGCACGGACTCCTTGGGCAGATTGCCCCTGCGTTTCCTCTTAGCGCTGCTGCCGCTGGATGACAGATCCAGAGGAGCATCCACGCTGTCTTCATCGTCTGTCTCACTCCCTGACAACATCATCAGGCCTGTACAAGGGGGGAACACAGTGCATGAGACAATGAAAAGGAAAAATAAAGAGCCTTTTATGACACATGCCCTGTTGTCAAAGCCGCTCGCCAAACACAATCCGTCTAGGAGGCAGCTGATGTGTCAGAAGCAAGCTGTCAAGTCCAGCCATGTGATTCATAAAAGGAGAACAAGGAGGGAGTTGGAGAGGAAGGGACGTGGACGGGAGGGGAGGCATTACAAAGGCTAGTCTGATGCTGTGTCAGTTATAAAACCTGCCTGGACAAAAACAGGCCAAGTCTTGAGCACAGCACACCTTGCATGCTTGAATAACTTAAGCACACCAGGATAACCACAAAAGAAGTAGAGCTGAAAAGGGGGGGATTTTGTTATGAAGAAGCAACAAGCGTGTTGATGACAGACTACCTTTTTAAGTTAGGCATGTCTAATCAAAGTTATCAAGATCACAGCAGATTAGCCTATTGATGTTACCAGAGGTTTAAACACTGACATGCAATTGGAAAACTACACATTCATTACAACTACTTCTATTACTACTACTAGAACTGTTACTACTACTGAAACTTAAAATAAACCGACTTGCATATGAGTAATTCTTTTTGCTGTACACGTCACCAATTTACAGTAAGAAGCACACAGGATGCAAAGTATACGTGATAGTAGAAATGTGATTCACTGTATTTAAAACCGATCAGATGAACAGTGGTGGGAAACGAGTCCGAAAGTTCCTACAGCCCACAGGATGAGGTAATTACGTAGGCTGAAGAGGGGAAAGGGGGAGGGGAGACCTGTTGCAAATCAGCGTCTCCAGACTAAACAAAAGAATCCAGGGCTGCGTGCTTCTTTGTGCGCGATTCAAAAGTTTCTCTCCGTAAATTCAACCTTTGCTTTTGAGTAAAGTCATCCCGAAACGTCAGCCGTCCACGGTGCGGCGTAGGAAAGGGGCACCGCGAGTGACATACGCGATGTTTCCCCCCCCCCACGGTTTTGAACAACTTGTAAGGAGCGTTCTATTGTGTGCGCCCGAGCACCACGAGGTCCGCGAATGTAACAAGGCGAACAGGCAACTTCCCACAATGAGGTCAGGGCGATGAACATTAGCCTATATTTGGATCTCGACGCTTTAAACGACGCGGGGAAGTGTTTTTTAAACCATGAAACAAAGCCACGAAACACACAGACTCGACATGCAACCGAAACTATGTAACATTTACAACTATGCGACTCATCAAAGCCAACAGCCAACATCAGACACAACTTCCATCAACTCGACCCAAATCTCTTCCTTTGCGCAAAATATCAGTTTTTGTGAACTACCATAAGCTTTTTGAATGAAGTTTGACTCTACGTTGCAGATCAAGCTGGTACAATTCAGTCTCGATAACAAAGCCGGTTGATTGACAATAGTCCAAATGTGTCAAATCTGGATTTATTTTTTTTACATGTCTGAAGTTTTGCGAAATATATTTTTAAACTAGTTTTCTCGACGGTTGACCCCGCTCCAGCACATGGCAGCAGAAAGCCCCCTGTCATGTCTGGAAAGGAAACAATAGACTGCATGGCTTGCATATGTGTGGGGAAATCGCTTTCTTGGGTCGTTTTTTCCATCACGTACACCTCGATTTGAAAATGACCCAGTTAGAAGTTGTAATCACGAGCTTACCTTTTTTCGACTTCATATCCGTAAAAAAAAAAAAAAAAAAAAGAGCGAGAAATCCCCCACTTTTGACCGTCAAAGGTTTGTGTTGTATTGCAGTGTTTTCTTTCTTTCCCCCTCAGATATCCCCCAAAGTGTATCCGAATATACGAAAAATCTGTATTCATCCAAAGTGTCCTTTTTCTGTTTCCCCGGGACGTTTCTCCTCTTCTCGCTGGACACAGGAGGGGGGTTACCTGAGCCGTGTGCGTCTCCTCGGCTCACAGCCCTTTTCTCATTGACTGTGTGTTTGATCCTGAAACTGGGTGACAGCTATCTTTGACAGCTGCGTGACTCAACGCATAGAGATCCTCCCACCAGCGCGGCGGAGGGCACGGGAGGGGGGGGGGTGAAGAAAAAAAAATCTGACATCAGCATGGCCGCAGCACTGACATGGATACAGTAGCCTATAGGTACGAGATTTAACCGTAGCACGCCTCCAGAATAAAGACCTAAGGCACCCAGATTTGGTTTAGTAGAGGCTCGGGCGCATACTTAGCTAACCGTTTTGGCGCGCTGTCGGAATGAAAACAAACAACAGGCTGCCCGATGGCTGCAGACAAAAACAACATTGTAACCAATCGCTACAGGCGCTACATTTAAAGGCTCTCAAGTTGATCCTTTCCATTACGCACAGTCGCTAATCCAATTTAAAGCACTAATTTAACTTTTTTAAGGCGACACCAATGCTGCTGCTTCTTTTATTGCAATTGGGTTACTTTTATAGCCAACAACTGGGTATTTATACCCTGGAACAACCGACTACTATTTAGGCTATGGACTTATTTGCCACGCACCGTCTTTTTTCTTTATTAACACAACGCGCTCTTTCTTGGTGACTTAATGTTACTGCCTGTTTTAACAGACGTCGAAAGTGCCCAATTATCCAAAAGCAATCGGAACCATGCGTAAAGACTGTTTTACGCATCATGATTGCACCAGTGCAGGTTACTCAAGACAAAAAGTACGGCAAAGAGAAACGATCAATGTCTTCATTAGTATGCCGTGCACAGCCTTGCGACAGCTGCTGTAGCGCCGTCTCTTTGCATACATTTGTTCCAGACGGCACCCATGCCTCCGCCGATGACTAAATGTCGCCCCCCTGTGTCTGACTACGGTACTTTGCCTGAATTCAGCACTCTATCTTGACCACACAAAACGCTTGGTGTCCCTCTGCTGGTTTCTAACGTAAATTGCAACAACAAACAATACTCGGTATTAATATAGATCCAAGTGTGCCCATTGTAATGATATAGAGAAATAACCCTTAACTCACACTTAAGAACCAAAAAATTATAATTTAGTCAACCTTCAAATACAATATTGTTAACATTATTCTTAAAACAATTTAGGCCTAAAATGGCCAGTATGCTATAGGCTATGTCTGATCCCTTCACATACATAACTATGAACAGACTGTTTATATATTATTAGGGATTTATGCCACAGCTGTCTACAGTGAGCTCATATCTATAAATGTGTCACTGACTCTGGCCTCGGAATCCTCTGTGCGTAACCATACATAATCTCACACACTGGACATCACTTCCAAACCGTTAATAAACTAGAAGCTATTAAAAAAAAGCATGTCATTTTGCATATAGTCATCAAGACATATCAGAATGTAAGTAGAATTAATCAATTTGACAATCATAATTATTTTGGTTTGATAAATAAGACCTGTAGTGAAATGGCCTAATCTACTGACGGCCTAAGAGGCAGTCAGGTTTAATTACTTTGTTAATTACGTCGTTGATAAACAGCCGTACATGCACTGTTACAAAGTTGTCTCTAAGCGCAACATGTACACATCTTATTTTGAAAGAAGACTTCCTCATCGGAAGCTGTTTTAATTTGTTTATGTTTCTTGACAGTTGTGAAGCGTCCTGTTACCATAAGTCTAAAATTAGGGAGGCACCCCGACTGCAAATGACGCACGAAGGCTAAAGCGGACCGTGCGCTCGTGTAGGTCATCGGTAAGGGACACTGGACCATGGCGACGCTTCCACAACTTTACTGTTGTCTGTGACATACCGTGTATTTTTAGATGGTGTTGTCATCGTTCTGTAACAGCCCAGCGGAGGCGTTCACTATAAAGGAGTGCTACAAAATGCAGTTGTACAACAGTGTGTTGACACACTACCCAAAGTCGACTCGCAAAGTTACAATAACTTTAAGGACAGCGCCTGGTCGTCAGATTGGGAATACTTCTACTTCCTCTGAAGTTGACTCGAGTGGATATCCAGAACCAGCCTCAAGTTCAACGACCAACGGAGAACTGCTCCAGGAGGGCGCGTCTTCCGCCAAAATGCCTGCTTTCTCGTCTTTTGAAGCTTCATCCATGAGGCCTTTTTACTTCACGTCCACTGCGGAGATCTTAATACGGAGACCTGATGGAGTCGAGAGGTCTGTGCCTGTCCATATTGTGAGGGAATCTAAAGGCAAGTCCCCTCTCCCAGTGCTGTCCAGCACAATGACAGCACTGACTACGGAGACTGTGACGTACTGGAACTCATAGATCATATGAGAATCAGAGCAGACCAGCTCTCAGCGGAGTGCTCAGAGCTGGATATGAATAACCTTTTAAATTCCAATGTGTGTCAATCCCGAATGGAAGAAGTTCATGTCTGTAGAGCAGCTGACAGTGAGACTGATGCACCATGTAGGAGCAATGGATGGGTGTCTTCTGAAGAGGAGCCAGTGACCTCAGGGTTTGATAGATCTGAGAAAGCCCAAAAGCAGGTGATCAGTGACCAGGACCAAACTGGGGAAGACCAAGGGGAGTTTGAGCTGAGTGTGCTACAGAATGCTTCCTCACAGAAAGGGGACATTAACAGTAAAGTGCAGCGGTACCTTGCAGAGGTAGACTGCCAGAACAAGTATCTGGCAGAGCACAATAAGTTCAGGTACCACATCATACCAGATGGAAACTGTCTGTACAGAGCAGTGTGTAAGTCTGTGTACAAGGAACAGGCCAAGCACAGTGAACTGAGAGAGCAGACAGTGCACCACATCGCGGACCACCTTGATGAGTTTAACCCAATCATAGAGGGTGATGTGGGTGAGTTTCTCATCAATGCAGCACAGGACGGAGCCTGGGCTGGATACCCAGAGCTCCTGGCCATGAGCCAGATGTTGAACGTAAACATCCAGCTGACCACAGGGGGAAGCCTGGAGAGCCCCACAGTCTCCACCATGCTGCATTATCTGGGAGAGGAGGATGCTTCCAAACCGGAGATCTGGCTAAGTTGGCTCAGCAATGGTCATTATGATGCTCTTCTGGACAAGTGTGCTCCCAACCCAGAGTATGAAGAGTGGTGCAAGCACTCACAGATGCAGAGGAAACAAGACGAGGAGCTGGCTAAGTCTATGGCTGTTTCACTGTCCAAAATGTACATTGAACAGAATGGGGACAGTGCCAAATAAAGTTACAATGAGAGTTTACTGTAGAGAGCAGAACCACTGATTTAGATTCTAAAAGTTTTTTTAATAAGATTTCTATGAATACAAAAAGAATGTGCAGTGCACTTACTTTGTTTTTTTACTAAACACCATGGCCAGAATAGTGGCTATTGTCTGACGGGGTGATTGCATTCTTATAGTCTGTTACGTTGTTGGCTGTTCATTATTTATTTCTCTTGTTGGCAGACCAAATATTTATGTTGTCTACACTGTAGGCCTTTGCAAAAGTTATATGCAACTTAGATGTTTGTGCCACATGCCTATCTCATTTCTTTCGCACAAATGTATTTTGTTCATTTAGTTGATTGCTTTGAGTGAATGCTTCAAAATTAAACTTTTAAGGAAACTGATCATGTTTAATGTCTGATTCGTACATCTGGTTGTCTTTGTACTTTCTCAATGGCTCCTCCAGTAAAAAGGAATGACTGTTCATCAGGCAGTCACACACACCCTTAACTGACTAGTCCCATGTTCTGTGTCAGGAATATTGAAGAAACAGAAACTGGCGCCTACAGCTTAGTTAATTTTACTTAGTTTAATTTATAGAGAGCCCTATTAGCTCCTGACTAAGCTCAAACTAAAGTATTCTGCCTGGAGTTTCCCACATGGTCATTACATACATTTTCAGATTGGATTTTACACTTTTGATTTAAATGACTATAGTAGCCCGCAGTTTAATTTGTGTGGCTGGGACTTGTAATAACCTAATTATTGTATACACTTTAGGGCCTGTAAACTGTCTACCCTCAACAATAGTGCTGTTCCTATCCTAAAAGTAATCACTAGCAGCCGGGTGATTTGCAAACATTCAAGTTGTTTTGAGAAAGAGTCTGAAAACTGTGAATGTGACGTAAAGAAAGCCAAGGAGAAATGTATTCAAGGATATGACAACCGAGAGACATGTTGAGATAAATGTTTGAATCAACTGGACAAGGTTTTTTTTTTTTAATGTGCTCAAGCAGTTGGAAAACTAATACCCTACACATGCACTGTTGTGTGTGATTATCCAGGTGTCCAGTGTAAATAAAGCGTAATGCAGAGATGGGCAAACATACCCTGGGGGCCAACAATAATAATCATTTTCCTATTACTGACAAAAATATAAGGTGAAAACAAAACTATTGCATGTTTTCAACGAAACATCCAATTTCGCCGCTACATTTTGACCCTTACATTTTGTTATTTCCCATAAAAACCTAAAGAGGCACATTCAATCAGTGAAATATATACACACACCTTATTGTAAAATGCATTGTTTTTCCTGGTGAAAGTTTGTTAGTCTTTGTTAAGGAAGCAAACTGACCCTAAATAATGAAATAACTAAATGAACAGTTCAGTTTTGACTGCAGTCTCCCCCTAAATTGAGTCCAACAGGGGGCGCCACAGAATGCTTCAAAAGTTCAAGCGCGTCTGGCTGCCTTCTTTGAAACAGAAATATTACTTGAAAGGTTATAGAACTGATTCAATGATAGCCTGTGCCATATAGACTTTAGTGCATTATGGTGTACGCACACGTTTCCCCCCATGGCTGTCTTTCTGAAAACTGAATTCAAGCTAATTTAACAGTAGAGCGTATTTGTCCCAATAGAATTATGGAGATGACGTCACTCTGCAGTCATGAGGACATGGGCAAAACTTTTCCCTCTCTCTTTCGTATGCTGTCATAGAAAAAAACGTGGCCACACTGGATGCACGAGCTTTCATTTTGACGCTATACAATGAGACGTGAGGGTCAGAGGGCATGTGATGCGAAGGGGCAGCGCTTCACCACCGCAGTACTGGCACGCAGTCAGCAGCTGGAGGAGCACTAGGAAAGTCAATGACATACGGAGGGTCAGTGAAGGCAGCGCACACGTGCCGAACGCTCGAGATCCGCCGCCCGTAGTAGTTGGCTCAATTACGCGCGTCGATTAGTGTGAAGTTGGGAGAGAGTTTGGAACATCCGTCTACTGTTCTCCGATCCAGCCGGCTCCGTGTGCCTCTGACCCACCGCAGGACCGGGACATGTCGGGACACCGGGTACAGTTCGTGGACCTACCTGCGAATGGCCACAAAGGGAGCCCCAAATGTCACAGTAAGAAAACAGTCTGTAACTTTTTGCCAGATGTCGCTCGAGATAGCCTTTGCCTATATTATTATTTAAGCCAAAACTTTTGAAGCACTTTGACTCACTATTTTGTAACAACTGCGATTCAAATTCTACAGATTTTGAACTAAATTGCAATTTAGATAACATTTCCATGCAAGATAAATTCCCTCACACTCAATATTATGGACAGCCTACTTGATTGGCCGGGCAGCTTATTGCGCTTAACACAGAGATGCTGAGATGCCATTGGATATCATTATCACAGTTATTTGTGGTGCGCTCCATGTGGCTTTTTATACATGATACCCTCAAAATGAAGTGGCAGTTGCCCTTTAGGTGCTTTTCCCCCCTCCTCTGCTGTGATGCATTTTATGTCCAAACCAGTAACAATCATGCAGACCAATTAGCATCGTGAACTGACGAGGTAAAGGTTGTGTTGGCATGTGTCTTTTGCCTTCGCTTTGCTGCTGCAGTGTGTGTGTGTGTGTGTGTTTGTGTGTGAGTGTGTGTAACCACAGCAGACCCAGAGATGCTGAGCTCATCGCCATGGCGACAGTTTGAGTGACAAGCCACGTGGTGGGGAAAAGACGCAATGGAAAAGTGCCAGTTTGCTGCACACACTGCCACAGACCCCCGGAGCATTCACAGTCTGGTAGGAGACCCCGTTTGCCAGTGGTTCTCAAACTGTGGTGCGCAGCGGCTTCATGCCTGTCATTTTTAGTTTCCACATCCTGATTTGGTTCTGGTTTAATCCTGGTCTAGCCCCCTGTTTGGCCACTGATTTTTCGCAGTGTTATTGAACCATACTCAAGTTAAGAAGAAGTTCATTAAAGTAAGGATACTTACATTTGACCCATCCATGTGGCTCACAACAAATATTTTTCAATCAGGCACAAGTTGCATTTTTAACTTTATGGACTTTATGTCTTTTTCTTTTCATTTCAAAGCTTGCAATCCCTCTAATATTTGTGCCATGTATCCCATTCCGCCATCCTGTCGAGACGTGGTGACGCGCATGTTTTTGTGGATCGGTAACGTATGTTGTCATTGAGCGAAAAAAGTGCTGATGTCGCGTGCACGTTAAGCCCTTGCGGACAGAATGGTGCTCACACAGCAAACCACAATGTGCCTCTTCCAATCGGCTTTTGCCGCTGTCCGGAGGCAGCCAGGTGACATGGGGTCAGGTTACTGCCAACTCTGTTTCAGCGATGATCCCCCCCCCCCCATTCAATGACAGTACGCAGAGAGCTGAGCTGCATGATAAAACAAGTTTAGTGTCTTTGAGGGACCTCATGTTTGTGAATGCAGGTGGAGGCAGAGAGGGAGGAAGGGCGAGCACACTGAAGAGATGTGCTTTGCAGGTGAGACGGGTGGAGTAAATGTCCTGAATGGTGGGCAGAGGGGCACAGATGATCTTCTTAAAGAGGGGGTATTATGCTTTTTTCAATCACATAGCACCAGTCTATAGCATACTACAATGATGACGTAACCTTCTGTTGGTCTGTATATGCAGTAAATTAAAATAACTGCCTTGAATAAAATTGCTCTCTCAAAATGGCTGTACTGAACGTCTTGAAATAGGCCTCTGTCTCTTTAAGAAGCTTTCCGACACGCCCCCTTCAGCACACTGCTGTGGCATCTAAACAACACTACTGTGCGGGGAGGGGGCTCTGCTGAGCTGAGGAGCAGTGGTTGGTGGCTTGGCTGGTGACGAAAGGTCCAGAGGCGTCTCCAGGAGGTGGGGGCGTTCCTAGGAGGACTGAGGCATAGCTACACCTAAAATGGCTGCCGTCTTAAGTTTTTATGATTACTCAAACATATGTGAATGAGCCAAGGCAACACTCCAGGCGTGTGTTTAATGAGGGAATGACATAATAACATGATATAAAGCTTGAAAAAGTCGATTTTACATAATACCCCCCTTTAACTGCGCTTACCATAATGCTGGACGGTCCTATGGCAGGATGCAGTGCTGGCACCGTACCACACAGTGATGCAGCTGGTCAACCTGCTCTTTTGTCATTGACTAAAGCTAATTATTTTATTGATCGCATTTTCTTGAGTTATACAATGTTCGATTACAAAGGCGTAACACTAGCATATCATGTCCTGGAATAGACCATCCCAAACAGCCACACGCTTAAACACGGACCATAAATATCCATATCATGTGCAGTGTTGTTGATGTTTAGCCGTGTCAGCTGCTCCTGTTAACAACTCTTAATCCTCCATTTTGTCGTCGCAGACAGTGGCAACAGCTGCAGTCTCAGTCATGATGCTCCCCTACCTCTCAGGTTTCCACAGACTCTTGAATATTATGTCAGCTTTTTTTTTTTTTTTTTTTTACCAGGCTCTAGTCAAAGAGCCACTCGACGAGAGGGCTGATTGGAGATTTGCATTCAAACTATTCTGATGAAGAATCGAATTTGCCCTCTCATGTCATAATCAAGAGACTGTCTCTCATGAGATGTGGGCTTGTTGTTTTTTCTTTTCCTCGCCTTGTTACCTAGTCCGGTTTAGTTTTGCCCAGTCTGCATATCCTTTTATCTTTCTCTCAAAATGTCTCTAACGTTTTAGCAGAGTTTTACTTTCTAATTGGAAAGTAAAATGATAAAGACATTACGATAAAAAGTAAATGTCTCTGCCTCCCCTTTTGTGTTTTTATTTTCACTGCTGAAAATTGTCTGCCATCTGCTGTTAGTGAGATAAGGTAAGTTACACATTATTTGTCCTCTGCATTTGACCCATCTCTCTGTGCCACTTGGGAATCCTGTTTGAGCGACGGCAGTGCAACCCCAGGGAACCCATCGCCAGACATTGAGCTAGAGTTGCTCGCATACCGTACAAAGCCTCCCCAAGGCCCAGGAATCTAACATGGGACCTTCTGGCAGTGAGGAGTGTTTTGAATGTGAGTTAAATGGCCTTATTGATGTGTAATGCCCTGAATAAATCCCCTTTTTACTTCACTTGGATGAAAAAAATACCGTGCCAGCCAGTTTGCCCGGTAAAATGCATGTATAGAACTAATCTGTGTTTTATTTTGTAAATCTGGATCTAGGTAAAATGTTAGTCTGCAGTGACTTGAAATAATTGGATATAAAGGTCAGCCATGCCCCCTCTCCAGACAAAACATCAGAGCTCTTGTGTATTGTGTCATGTAATGGATCTATTAGGTCGTGTTTTATTGTCAACAGATGATGGTGGTGGTATTTTTCCACTTCTGCAGATGTTGGTGACCTTGTGAGTTGGAAAATCAGCAGGATAAAAACGAGATGTACTAGTGCTAGTGGCATACTATTTTTATATAGCTAATGCATTACCTTTTTTATTAAGATAGCCCAAACAGCAGCATTAACTAAGGTCTTCTTTGGGATGAAGTCACTAAGCACTGGTATGAACAGCTGCTTTCACACTGGACAAAAAGTCTGTCCCGTTACTCCCTTAGGGCCCAAAGTCTCAACACTGTAATTGCAATGTCCTTCACTGTCCAAGTGCCCCTGGTGTTGTTTTTGAACTTCAGATAAAAGGAGAAGCCTTGAGTTCATATTATCTACTGTGCCTGATACAAAGCGTACTCTTGCTTTAAGAGCTCCAGAAGGTTGGAGTTTTCTGATGTCCCTAACAGAGGCTGACATTTACTGCATACTGATATATTTTTCTTTTCTGCAATTATGTTCATAATTTTGTGCAGCTCTTTTTTGCAACTTGCGTATGTTTTTTAAGTCTCTGTTATGCCTTCAAAAATCTAAATATTGATTTAGGTTTAAGCTTAAAAATACAGTAATACAAGTAAAGGCTAAAGGTTATACTGGACTTTATCATTTGCTTGGTGTTTGACCAGCAACATTCCCACGACGGTTTTGTGAATGACCTCACATAATACTTCCCCTTTTCTAATGAATTATCCACTCCACTGTATTTCTTACCCTCTTGAACCTGTGGGAAAGAGCCAGATGCTTTTAATTATTTTTGAATGTATACATTAGCTTGATTCCCTAGCTTCATTCATTCAAGTTGAGTCATTCTTGCTGATTTGTGCTGTAACTTAAAAAAAAACACACACAAAAACTGTGTATTGTATCTAAGTATAGAGTACCCGCCAGTACTGCTTACCACTGCAACTGCTGCTACTACTGAATTAACCGTGGTAGAAAATCACTGGCATGCAAACAAATGGATAGCCTCGTAATGAACGCAATTTGAGTTCAGAACTTGTCAGAAAGGACCAGTAAAAGTAAATGCAGAAAAGACAAATTGGAGCAAGTTCACAGTAGTGGAAGAAACAGCCAAAGTAAAGTAAAGGATTGCACACAACAACATGGTGTAACGCTCAAAAATAAGAAATCGAAGAAATTAATAACTCAAGCTACCAACGTTTCCTGCGATATTTTACAGTCCTAGCTCATATTATGTGCCATCACTGCCCATCCATCCATCCATCCATTGTTACTATTTTCTGGATGGTAAACGCATACACACACAAGGAGACAGTCTCTGATGAATGAGAAGCCAAACAACCTTTCCTTTGAAGCTACATGGGGATCATCAAAAGGAGGGTTTGAGATTCTTCAGATCTGACATTTATGTGTGTATGTGTGTGTGTACTTGGCAATTAGAGTTATCTTTGGTTAATCTGCCATCTCGAGCTGACGACATGCGGTCTTTGCACTCTCTCATTGTGATTTTAATGACCCTGCTAATCAATCAGAGGATGTGGGTCAGAGCTGCAGGTCAGGACTCATAATGGAGTTCTCTGTCTGTATTGTGTGTTGTTGTCGAGGTAATAGGCCCCTCTAATGTCTGCTTGTAAAGTTAAGTATTGAGTGTCAGCTTGTAAGTCAGGTTTGTTTTGTTACAGAATCAAACACAAAATTAAATTGATGAAATCGGCCACAAATGCCTGGTCTAATAATATACTTGCTACCTGTTATCAATGCCAGCAAACACAGTAACACAGAGATTTGCTGGAATTAATTGTACAAATTGATCGGTTGGATATTTGTGCTTTGTAGACTCAGCATTTGGCCGTGAGGTATCAGCATAGGCCGGTGTTTTGTTCACGTCTGACTACATGAGCCTTTGTTTTAGTCCAGGGTTGCCCCCCTTTTTCTCACATGTCCAGAACAGTTTGTTAAAGTGGTGCTGATTTCAATAATGTTTTGCATGTAAAAAGATAACATGCGAATAGAATACTTTATTAATTATAAAAGAACAGTGTGTTCTCCTTATCAACTACTGACATGTTATTCTCAATGCCTAAAATTATATTTATACAGTAATTCAGTGGTTCCCAAAGTGGGGTCCGGGGCCCCTTGGGTGGCCTCAGAGGCACCACAAGGGGCCCCCAAAGCTTGTCTGCAGAACAAGTACAATGAAAAAGTTCATTTTGAAAGGAAAAATACATTTATCTGGACACATTTATTTATTTATTTATTTATTTGACAGGGACAGTGTACATTAATCAACATTTCTGTAAATGCACCAGAATTAGCCAAAAGGCTATTTTTCATCCGTAGTCCCTGATGCACCCGTTTAAACCAGTATTTAGCCTACTGTCAATGCTAGATGTTACTTTTAATGTCATTATAGCTGTAAAATTATAACAAATTCTTTTGAATGGTGTAAATTATTATGATTTGGGGGGCCCGAGAGATTTTCTGATCAATAAGGGGGCCGCGATGTCCTGGACTTTGGGAATGGCTGCAGTAATTCATATAATTTTCCTTCTAATAACAAAGACTGGGATACAATAATTTTATGTTATAACATTGATTTGGTTGTAATAATTAAAAATGACCTTTTATTTAACCCCAAATGTCGGCTATTGGCTACACTTGATTTAAAAGCCGTTATAAAGTGATCATCCCTGAAAAAGTCTAGTGTTATGTTAGACAACAAATCTAGATTTGATCATATCATGTGCCTATGATACAGATATAAAAAGAGCATCACACCACTACATTAATCATAGAGCACATATCACACTGCCCCAGTCAGTGTTTACACTGATCTGCCACATTACTTGTTGTTTATTACAGATAGTGGGTGTGACTGCATTACTTTGACATGTTGTGGCCTTGCATTGACCATACATTGTGACTTAAGGCCAATATGGTTGATTTGTGGACCGATTCCCACCAGTACTAAAGATAATGTTGCGTGTGTGTCTAGCAATCTTCAAAAGTAAAATTATCATCAGAACACTTGTCACACCAGCCAAGCCTCTCATGGTAAACATTTAGCTTCTGTGTCTTATTCCTGGAGCCTGTTGTTGGGAAAGGGCTCAGCTGAAGTCAATAACCGCAGGCCGCGGCTGTCACGGTGATAAACGGATGAGGTCAAAACCAGCAAGTAGCGAGTGGAGACGTTTGGACGTGAAAGAGACGCCACTGATTGGGCGCGGTCGCAGCAAAGGATTGTGGGAGGAAAGTGTGCTATTTTCCCAAATGATGACAAAACCCCTACACATCACTCAGAAAGCATCTTCCTAACATGTCCACAGACGCCTCTGTCAGGAAAATTCTCACCGCAAAGAAATGAGGAAATGAATGTCACGTTTTTTAGTGTGGTGTAAAATTCACTGTTTGTACTTCCTGTGGATTTGTAGGTTAACTTAGGCTAATCCTCGCCTCCCTGGAGAGTCTGAAATGCCAATGTGCCAATGAGAGCTGGAGCAGAACGCTGGCATCAGCAAATGTCTTGATCCAAACTATAAGCTGAGGACAAAGGAGGTTTTAATTAAGAGTTATTTTCTTTTATAGTGCACCTCCTACCATTCAACTCCATTGTTTTGTATCCATGGCTCTATATACATGCAGAAAGTTGTTGGGTTTGTTGCCAAGATGCATTTCACTCAGGACAAACTTCATCAAACTCAGACAAATGGTTAAGACGAGAAAAACAGTTGGTTTAATTAAGGAATCAGCTAATTTTGTTCATCTGGTACAGAGGTCAGCATTGTGATACCCTGCTGAGCTCGCCCCTGTATCTTTCGTTTCCAAAACAGAAGAATCCGGTGCTCTCCTCACAGCCAAAAAGTCTCCCTCGACATTTCTGCTCAAATATCCTTGCATTTTTCATAACAACTTTATTACTTCAATCACCCCTGAAGAGCAGTGTTGTTTAGTGCTTCGCGTGTTGATACAGCAGAGGTTCATGCTGTTTCTCAATCCTCTCTCCGCGTGATTTTTATTCCAAACTATTCAAACATTGGCCTGCATAAGCCGCCATTTTTGTTTTGGCATGAACAGACCATGTAACTGTCAATCATGACCATGTCCTCGGGGAAATAGGTGTTTGGTGTGCAATGAAAACGCAACTTTGTGCCCCCAGTATAAGCTTTTTGATAGATCTATGAGTCTTCCTGTAGGTAACCCATAAGACAACCCCCCATAAGTCCAACAATAAAAACAAAACAAAAAAAAAACATAATGATGCAAGGCCCATTTTGTGGTGGTCAGTTTGCCGCCCCACTGCCCACTTCGGTTCACTCGCTCTTAGCCGGCCTCTCGTTGTTGTGTTCTGAGTCTTTCTGAATCACTTTGAACAATCTAAGGACCCGTCTGAAGGGATGACATAATGTGTCTGCTACACTCTATTTGAACTGCTATTTACTGGCCCTATTTTCACACAGAGGAGAGAGCTTTTTAGAAGTCGAGTTGACACAGCCGTACAGTAGATGACAAAGGAATGTACTTAAACACTTGTTCCTCAAATGTATTATACGGTTCCACAAATAAAGACTCCCTGTACACTCCTAATAGGATTTTGTAGCCGTGAATTGTGGAAGATCGGACTGGATTTAGTAACCGCAAAAGACATTAAAAGGAGTTTTCGAGCCACATTGTTGATTTCTTTTGTGGAAATAAAAGGAAGACTATAAAACAGGCGCGAGTTACTGTTAGATACTACTTCTTATTCCTGACTCATTCACCCAGATCAAACCCAGTGCAAAAACACCACCGGGGGTACTTTGGTGTCTAACCAGTACACTAAAAGGTGCATATTTAATCCATAGCCTTCAGATTAGCCTCGGAGTGTTCAGCTAACATGATCTGAAAGTGTCTGACCGGAGCAGCTGCAGGATTATGTGGCAGAGGAAGAGCTGACCCTGATACTACTGTACTTCAAAGTAGGAGACTGGAGACAAGGTGAATGTAAAGAAGTGAGTAGAGTGAGAAAGGGCAGCAGCATCATGTTTTGGGCTCACAGACTTTATGCTGTGGAGGTCTTACGGTTGTTTTGGTCAAGGGTCTGAAGAATCTTTTTTTTTTTTTTGCTATTACAAAGTGTTTCAGTGTATTGAATACTTTGGAATAGGCGTGGGTGACTGAATATTGAGAGAGCCGAGGGCAGCATTACGTTTATGGAAAGCTGTGTATGTAGACCTATACACCACTTTTACAAAACTAAAATCTGTGCTTTTAACCTCTTAACCCCAGCCTTAACCATGTACATGTTCTCCAGTTCAGCTTTACCCAAATCTAAAAGCTCACAGCCTATAGGGTAACGCCTCATTTGAAAGCTAAGACCTTCAAAACTGATCTAGAAGGATGTTTTTCCTCGCACTGTTGCCACGTTTTTGTCACATTTTGTTTGCCACGTGTGTTGCATTTTCGTCACACACACTTTTTCCTCACATCTTTGTCACTTTTTTCCCTCTGATGGTTTTTGTAACTTTTTCATTCTCGTCTGCATCTGGCTTTTGTCGCTATTTTGACACTTTTTTCAAAACGTTTTTAGATTTGGTTAAAGGAATAGGCCACCGTTTTTACATACTGAGATATGTTCTTACCTTAGCTTTGACAAGTTCATTTGTACCTGTCTGGTCTTCACGTGTGCCTTCTGTAACGTAAACACAGCACAGACGGCGTTAGCATTTAGCCTCTCTCTTCTCCTCTATAGCTCCAAACGAGGTGAAGATAGAAGCTACCAAACTCTTCCACGTTTCCCCTATTTAAATATGGTTATGTGAAGTGTTGCACCATAAAGTATAATTAAACAAAATTAAACAATGTGGATTTTCTAAGCGGATAAAAAGGGGAACTATATTGTAAAGCGTAATAATACCAGGAGTAATTCGGCATCCGCGCAGTGATATCTTCACTTTACTGTGCGGATGCCGACTTACTCATGGTATTATTACACCTTACAATATAGTTCCCCTTTTTATCCGCTTAGAAAATCCACATTGTTTCATTTTGTGTAATTATACTTTATAGTGTAACACTTCACATAACCATATTTAAATAGGGAAAACGTGGAAGAGTTTGGTAGCTTCTATCTTCACCTCGTTTGGAGCTATAGAGGAGAGGGGGAGAGGCTAAATGCTAACGCCGTCTGTGCTGTGTTTACGTTACGGAAGGCACACGTGAAGACAAGACAGGTACAAATAAACTCGTCTAAGCTCAGGTAAGAACATATCTCAGTATGGAAAAACGGTGGCCTATTCCTTTAAAGTCGAACTGGAAAAAAATGTGCTCGGTTCAGGTGTTTTTTGTTTTGTTTGTTTTTTACATGAAATGACTCTTACATTTGAGTGAGAAGAAGCTTCTGAATACAGTAACTCGATTTTTGAACACCTCTATTACAATGCATGTACTGTATACTGACATACACTCATCTGTTAGCTGTCCACGTGGTTAAAGCTTGACCTTTAATTGAAATTTCTGACCGAAAGCTGATAGTCTATAAAGTTTCCTAGCTTGAACTCCAGCCTAATACCGTCACCATTTCGTTTCCCTGGACCGCAGCGGTGTCCAATCAGAGAGGGTGACGAGCACTTGGTTTCACTCTGTCCTGACCTCAGCTTCCCCGGCCCCCTCATCTGCCACCTCTCTCCCTCAGAGCTGCTCTCTGAATAGGGCCTTATAGACTTGAATATGCCCGGACTGAGTGGGTGCTCATGACTGATACAGGTCCGAGCTGCACTTTGAAGTTCTTTGTGCGTCCTAATGAGGATAAGACTCCAGGGTTTTTTGGGACCAAAGAGCTCACTGTCCTCTCCCCATCAGCACCATTACTCCCTCCCTCCGTATCCACTCGCCCCACAGAGGAGCGCTGGACCTGCATATAATTGAAAGACTTCTTTTAATTCAATAGTTTTCATGTGTTTGTTTTCATTTTCAGAAAAATAGCGTTCCATTTTCTAATTATTCTCAGTGGATTGTGGTTCTCATAAACAGACCCTTTTATGTCCCTTTCGCTTGGGCTGCTCAATTTTAGGAAAATACCCAATCGCCATCTGTCTGACAAGTATTGCGATTTCAGAGAAGACTTGCATTTCAAACTGCTAAACTAATACAATACCTGAATCACATAGATTTTAGAACATCGTTGTAGTGTACTCATCCAGGAACAGTTTCTATACATTCTATGCAGGGAGACAATACTTTGTTGTCTACAGTTTGTTGTACTAACTTAAATTACTGCAGTCTTTGTGATTTTCTAAGTGTAACCACTCCGTTTACTCCGTTTGATTGTGATTAATTGTACACCCCTAGTATTTGCATAGCACTTTCTTTTTTTTTAACCCATAACAGGTTTTAACGATTTCATTTCCGCAACCATTAGGGAGTTATAATGAGAATATGTATCTTAAAACTATACAGCTTGGCAAGTCATTATTTTCTGATTAGTATATTATGGTCATTCTCAATTCTTCAACTGCAGGTCCAATCCCGTGACAGCATCAGGTAATTTTTTTAAGTTTAGAAAATGAAATAGTTTTGGAACTGTAGTGTTTAAAGCAGAACTAAGTAACTTGCTTACCTTAATAAATCCTTTTCGTAGTCTCTCCATTAACACTCTACAAGTGTTAATGGGATGATGGGGGGGTCTTTCATCTCCCCCGGTGTCTCTGGCAAGAAAACCACTTTCTTTGCTCTGACTCGGAGGCGCAATACACACTAATGGAATCACGAAGAAGAAGCTGACAAGCTAACTGCGGACTAGCACCACTTTAGCTGCTTTAACAGCTAAGTTTGAGTGACAAAACATGTCTCCATTGTGTAATTGGGTTGTGGCACAATGTACAATATCCCTCTCTCCCTTTGTCTTTTCTATCAGCGTAGTATTTACTCTCACAGACAATTAATGATTTAAAAAACGCAACATGCTACGACACCTGTGGCGCTTATGGCCTCTAGGGGCATGAGTTACTTAGTTCTGCTTTAAGTCAGTCTTATGACCTAATAATAGTATATAGCCTCCTTTATTTGATTTTAATACATACAATATATATTAATTGGGATTAATAGGGGTTTTCTTTTGTTTTTGCCATGTCACGCCCTAACTTACTGTATACCATTAAGCGCCTGTGTAAAAATGCTTGTGACTTTGTGAGCTAGTGTATAGTACAAAATGGCTAAATGACACTTGCTTATGTTTTCCTATACAGGTCTAGAAGCATGCCAACCCACTGTCATCTGAGCCATCCATAGGTTTGCAACATTTGAGTTGAAAGGTCTTTTCAACATCAACACCTCGGGCAGATGCGAGTCCACACAAATGTGTTTTTTATTCACAGAGATCAGCGCAGAGAGAGTCAGATGTGGGGTGGGTCTGGACGAACGTGCGGGTAACTAGAGCTCTGTAAAGACACGCTTGATGGATAGCTCTCGGAAACAGCCTCTTTGGGGGCTGTGCATTTTTGATGGACAGTTATAAAGTGTGATCTTTCAGTCATGTCAGTCCGTGGCTATGGGACATTTAACTCCGATTGACATTTACAGAAACTTGAGTCTGGTTCACATAAGAAGTTAAAATAGATACAGTTGCCATATTGTGGGAATGTGTCGAAGAGGAGGAAGTATTTAGACTGTAGTAAGGGAAGTATTTAGACTGAATTATCCACCAAAGATACTCAATTAAAGGCAAAGTAAGAATCAGAATCAGTATTTAAACTATAAGGCTTTAGGGGGCATGCATAAAGAATATTAAATAAATAAGATACAAAATAAAAAGTAAAATATGGTAAGACGACAACAATTGACATTGAACAACAGTGGGATTATATTTACAGATGTGTATGTGTATAAAGTAAGTGATAAAGTGATATAAAGTGGTCATTTATAACTTGTCAGATTTTGCTAAGAAAATATGGAGATAGTATTGAAATTCTGCGAGGGCCGGCGCTGTGTCTCTTTATGTCGTTAATCACAATTACCCTTCTCTCTTTCTATTCCTGTCTGAAGAACTGGACTGTTGACTCGTATTATAGCTGTGAGTGGCACCATAAAGGCCGCAGCTCATTATTCTTGAGGACCATTCGAGCCAAGCTGTATGAAGTAAAGTGGAGCAAAAAATAGTCCTCTTGTCTCCGGACCAGCCACTTGTGGGATACAATGATGTCACCAACTTTCAATTGTTTGGTCTCGCATGGGGAAATTGGATTCATTATTGTACATCAAGGGCTTTGTCTGAGCCAACAAGACCTCGTATTTTTGCACTCTTTTAATGATCTGGCAAGAGCCGAATTGATATTTGCTCAAACCAAGTCTCAACTCTCAAATATGGCTGAACAACAAAGCGCAATGATAGTCAAGCAATTAAATATCGAATCATGAAGGGTTTTTTGTATTTGTAAGTACTGTATTTGTAGCAGCATTCCTAAAGGTTTCAATTATCTATAAAGGTTTCTGCATTTTTTTGTCATGTTTAATTCAAATATCCCACTATATACTTTTAAATAAACAGAATGTCTTGAGTGATTATAATGTGCTTTAATAACTGCTTGCAAGCTGTAACTTTTTGAGCGTGCCCCAACTCCTTATGCAAATCCCTGTGTAATTTCCCATCTGAGTGCTTGCCCCAGTCATTTGTAAATGCATAGAGGCAGAGACAAGATGCTCATCTAGGGGTGAAAATTCCTCTTTAATGAAGATCAGTGGAGATATGTGCACGCCTGGCTTAGCTAATCTATCTTGCCTTTGCAGACACAGGTTATAAGGATGAAGCGATGAACGTTTATCTTAGGAATTAATTATTGGTTTTAATAGAGTCTGTTGAGCAGCGATGAAGTCATGCTCTGAGAACTTGTACAGCGGTGTCTGGCCTGGTGGGACTTTCCAGGCCACTGTCCATTCTGATGTCAAGTGTTTCTGACTGTATGCTCTATAATCAGGAATGGCATTTATCTTGGAACTGGAAGGTTGCCGGTGTTGATCATTTGTTTACTTGTTATATAGACAATTGTTACGTAAATGTATGATTATATGGATGTTTTTAATCTCAAAAGCATCCAGGCAGTTGTAGTTTTATTGACAAACATTACCCCAGACCAACGGATATCTGAGTTAGAGATATATATTTTTTCCAACTAAAAGCTCGAGACTGAATGAAAAATTGGGTTTGGGATGAGAGCACATGTCGCTCAAGAGGACAGGAAAATACCTGATTAACTGTTGATAACGGCATAGAGCCAGTGGACTGAAAGTAACAAGTATTATGTCATGTTTTGGAGAAAAGTGGCAAGTGAATGAAATTGATATTAATAGAAATGCTTCAGGGACCATACACTGCTTCTGACCTTTAATTTGCATCAAACAACGTTTGGCTTGGTACGCATATTGTGTGTTATGTTATGTAAGTTATGTTTTATGAAGTTTCTTGGTTAGTTTATTGATTTCTTTATTTGCAAGGCTTTCAGATGAAATTTGCTTTAATTCCAGCTCGAATTACTACCTAAATACCAACTATGCATTAGATAATAGATAATAGTTACTGAAACCATTTTAGGTTAAATCTGCAACGTCTCCTTTTCCTTTGCTTCAGCATAGTATGAGCATTTTCTTCGAGGTATATTTTTAAGTGCTACATATACGATAATTACGATAATTACTATATCGACTTATCTTTCAATAAATGACAAACATTACATATTTGGGCTCAGTATTTATAGTCTGTACATGTATGTATTTTTTTCTTCATCTTTCTAATGTAGTACTTTATTTTTACCCGAAGTAAGTTGTGTTTCATTGTATTTCATGTTAGTTGTAGGATATTTTAAGATAAAAATCAGGGTGTTTAAGCTTTAGAGTTAATTTCTGAGGCATAAAAAGATCTTCAGTAATATCGTTTATCACAATATTTTCCTGCCTTGATGTATTGAACTTCTGATTTTGTTATCGTGACAGGCTGAGCTACATACAATGTGCTCTATCGTACATTTACACAGACTTATTTATTGAAAGTTGCTGCTTGCGAGCGATACAGTGTATTCCTCTGCCTTCTCCTCTGTCTCTGTCTACAGCCAGCCATTGAACTGAAAATCAATAAGCCCCATAAAGAGTACGAGAAACCTCTTATTTACATCACTTTCAATGGGCGGTGTGGTTTGTCTATGGCCCATTTAAGTCTCTCAAATGCCGCAGGACAAGATAAAGCCTGTAAGCTCAATGCAGAGTTATTTGGGAGAGCTATCAGAATGGTTGTTTTGAATGCGCTCACTGATTTCTAAGGCCACAGGGGGGCCCCAGAGACAGGACAGAGGAGCAGCACAATGGCAAAGACAACAGGCACCGCTCTCTGTTGACCGGCACTCTGTTTATTTTACTGACATAAATGTGTGTTACATCATGATTGGCTGACATTTTACTGACAAAATAGCGTGAGTGAGCAAGTTCTTCTCAAATTATGAGTAACTTACTATTATTACCCATCATGTAATATGCTGCACAATTAATAACAATCTGAGTTAAACTGCAATTTGAATGGTTGCAATGGGCAAATCCCAAAGACTGCAATTATTAAGGCAGTTTAATATCCTCTGCAAGTAACGACATATCCTGTCTCTATGGGGTCTTTTCAGCATCTTTTTACAAGCAATTTTTGCCAGACAAATTACAATTCGTTTTCCAACCTCGTGCAGGCCTAAATATGGGCATACATGAGCAAACAAACTATTGCAGCGCTGTTTGAGCTTTACCATGCTTTTATGTGCTTCAATGATTTTTCATGATCGGTAACTTCCAGATCTAGTCACTCACGTTTCAAATACTTAAATCCGTGTGTGTTTCTATTTGTAGTAGTGATTGCGAGGGAACAGTCAGACCCACTATGCAACACATCCTGACATGCTTCCCTTTGTAATGACAGTGGCGGTGTTTGTTTTGGAGATGTGTAACGGTAATGACAGAGACACGGCGCTCCCGACTACACTGCTGCCCTCCGTGACCCGCTGAAAGACTGGCAGACTGGAGCCCCTGCATAACACTGTGAGATTCAGGCTTGCTACCATTCACTCTGCCTCAATATTGCTTCAACTGGGCCCATATTATGATGAATCAATGATATTCTTTCATAAAATGCATAGCTGGAGTTGCATTTTATTTCATTGATGCCTGTTAGAGGAATCCTGCATATTTAGCCTGGCAGCGTTGTCTAGAGCTGAGTGTGTCTTGGTGCTTCACTTTGATCATTTCAGTACTCAAATTGTCCTCTTTTGCAAATAGTTGGCATATTAAAACGGCTTTACTGGCCTTCACATTTATTATTTTGACGTATAAAACATAAAATAGCTAAGCTCAGTTGTCCAAAAGTGTATAATAATAATGATTGAAGAAAGATTGTGAAGGACATCATATAACAGAGTGGTTAGCAAGACTTTTTCTTCAATCTGATGTGATATTGAAGTGTGACAAAGTAGGTTTTAGGTTACTTTGTCCCATTAATTTATTTTGACACTTTACTTATAAGTTTATGTATTCATTGTTTCATAGTCATACTTTTTGCAATTTTGTTTTGTTTGTTTGACATTTCAGTTAAAGCATCACACACACAGTAGTTACTTTAAATGCTTCATTTTGTTCAAAATGTTTAGTTAATTGCGTTCAATGGCCGCTGGCTGCTCTGCTTTGCGACGACGACACTGGAGGTCGCCATTGCTCCGCCATTGCTGTAGTACCGCCATATAGCCGCAAGGCCCCCATTGGAATCCATTGCACTTTAGACACGTTAAAAACAACTTTAATGCCCGGTGCCTAATTGTTTGGAACTGTCTACAGTTAGATATTCCTCCTGTGATTACGCTGGGTTAGACACAATCAGAGGCACCGGGCTGGTTATCGTAGGATACATTTTAGAAATTTCGTACTTAATGAGGGTCGGACTGTTAGCATTGGAGCTGCGCGAGCTACACGTCACGCAAGGGCCGAGTCTACAGTGAAGATCCCGCCCTTATACCCTTATTAGGAACATGCTTCGTCAGAGCTGGGGAGGAGGAGTCTGTAAATCCGCCATGATTTCCCCCTCGAACGTGGTCATTGTGGTCAACGGGGAGGAGTGAGTAATGACGGTCTATTATGTCTATGATTGTGTTGCAATCAAACTACTAATACTTGCCACCTGGTCCAGAAAGAGGTGTGTCCTCGCGGGCAGCCATATTTTAAAACTTGGCTCTGCCCATGGACCAGACCATGTGCAAGGGGAAACTGGTTTCAAGTTTCTTCTTGAGTATTTTTGTGTTTATTTATTATTAAGTTTAAACACACTTTGAGGGTTGAAGTAACCTTGGGGGGAAAGTGTTTGGTGTTAAAAAAAAAAACTACTTGTGAGTTTTACCTGGTACTTACCTCTCGGAGATGGACTTATCTGGGGAGGGTCTTCCTGCTGGGGAGTGTTTAAAAAGTGTCTTACAATCAGTCTGGGGGGAAAAAAACATGTAGCTGGGTACATGTGATATGTTTCCTGAGTTCAGTTAAGTTCTGTTTGTTTGATTCTGTTAAGCATTTTCTTTTTTGACAGTTATTTTGTACATATGTAAAGTTAGATTTTTTTTGTTGTTGCCACATTTACCACGGTGAAATAATTTTTGGCTACAATGGGAATTTTTGAGTCTGCTTTTTACTTAACCACATTGGCCAGCTCTCCCACATGAAGTAACCATTATCCTTTTTTTCTGCAAAGTCAGGGTACACCTCACCCCCTCCAGTAAAATAAAGCAATGTAGAAAGAGGAAGCTTAGTTTGTTGATACTGTTTTGAATTGAGCTTCATAAAAAGAGTCAGATGTTCTTTTCATGAGGCTGCAGACTCCGAAAAGCTCTCAGATGAAATATTGATTGTTTGCCTGGCTGGGAAATTGTTATGCTGCGTTTTACTGTAGCCTGGTTCACTAATTCACTTCCCAAGGTTGTTTTTGAAGAGAGTAAGCCGACCTGCCATCATAGCGCCTTAGTACTCTACTACACACTCTGACAAAAGAGGTTTATCTTGAGTATGTCACCAATATGATTGCAAATGAAGGGGTATCCTGCTTTAAAAGAATGCTTAAAAGTCAGTTTGGAAACCCCTGAGAAGAAAAAGGGTCCTGCCACATTTAGAATGCAATACTTCAGTAATATACATAAAACACTTAAGTAATGTGTATAACTAATCTAAATTAGTAGTTGTAGTTGTAGTAGTAGTAGTCATATCAGAATAATTTATTCTGGAGTAGCCTAGTGGTAAATAATCATATTGGTAGCAGCTGTAATGGTTGTCGGTTTGGCTATAGCAGTATCCATTACATTATATACTGTACATTCAATACTAGTAGTATTGTTGAGGTGTGTCTCTATTTGTCATTTCTGACCAATCTTTTCATGCACCTGATTCAGTGTCTGATAATGAGTAAGAGCAACATTCAGTGTGAGTCATGGTATGGCCAGAGGGCATGCTGTCTTCAGAGAAATGTAGCAATGAAACATCTAACCCCTGGGGGACAGAAAAACAAACTCTTGTTAATCCTGAGCAGAGAGGTATACAGTGTACCCCTCCCCCAAATCCCCCTCCAGCTTGGTTAACTTGGTCTTTGTGAAGACTATGAGGCGCTCACTGGTAGAGTAGTAACTTCGTTTGCTCCGGGGTCACTACTGGTAAATACGTCTAACACTGCAGTGTCCACAAGCTTATCATATTGGGTTTAACGACACAATCCTCAGCGCTATAGTCCCAAAAGTTCTCCTTTGTATTTTCTCCCTACTTCAATGCTGTCATAGGCAATCTCTCAGTAGCAGTGCGTAATCACAGTGCAGTGCCCATATTCGAGCATTTCCATTTCCAGATTTTGAGCGAGGTTTTTGAGTGCTTCTTCAAGCTTCAGGGAAAGAAAAAAAAAAAAGTCAAAGTTTCCTTCTTGAAAACTGCCTGCACCCGACATAACAAAATGAATTCACATGGCATTGCATTCTTTCCCATTTCAAAACAACTTCTCTTAACCGCACTACACTCTTCATCACCCACGGCTTCGGGCTTAATGAATTCTAAGTGAGTTGTTTATAACCTGTGCCCCTAGTGTAAGAATAACCCTGGGAACAAAATGTCACTTAATTAGTGAAATACCACAGAGGCACTCAGACAACCCTGACTGCCTACCTTCTTTAATTCCCTATGCTAGCCCCCCTCCACTTCACCATGTATATACACTACTACACTATTTATCATCATACAAGGGCCATGTTGCCATTACCCATCTAATTTCTCACGCCAAAGTGCCCACACCTTTTGAAGTAAAAACCCTATCTGATACTCCATTGATCTCTGTTATGCTTGGCAAACTCTCTTCCTTGACATGTTGTGGTATATTGTTTCGTCCTGGTGGTTTTGAAGTGCAAATGAATGCCATGCCTCGCTCTTCCGTCGACAAGGGGCTCGTTATTCGATATATCTCTTTCTCATGATGCATCACATAAGCTTAATTAGGACACTGAAATTATATCCGTCCCCTAAATGCTATGTTGTTTGACTGCTTTGAAGCCCAGTCTCCGCTGTTTGTCCTGTACATTCGGGCTTGTGGCGGGCTGGGAGGCATCTATTCCACAAGGCTTTCATTTGCTTCCAATACACACATGCACACATAGACTAAAACCATAGACAGAATTACACCAAAGCATAGGCCTCCAAGGATTTTCTCTCTCGCTCTCTCGTGGTCATCCCCTATTTAGACTTGACGTAATCTGCCACTTGTAAACACGGCGAAAGGCGATCAAAGCCATGACGCAAAACCATAATCTCTCAATATTTAATCTGATGCTAATATCGAATGGCCTATGAGGAAATAAAAAGATATTCAGCATCCTGTGGTTCCTTTTTCAGATTTCGTCAGTGAACATTTCATCGCAAAAATATTTAGGTCAATCTGATTAACCTAAACTCGGTCATGTCGAGATATGATTACATTTTTATATACAGCCGGTGTTATGTTAAAACGGCTTAGTGGTCTAAAAGGCACTCTTGTTTTAAGTCCGGAGAATGTCTTCACAATAGTTCATACCAATCCATACATTTGGGTTCCTGGAGTTGTCAAACGTTATATCTGGGTACGCTCCACATACATATTAATGGTGAACACAGTCCATATACAGTATTTAATTGTGGCATGTTGATTTCACGTCATTTTTATGTTTTTTCAACCATCATAAGGACGTCTAGTGGCTGCTAGAGGCATATCAGATCCCACAAAATTAGAAAACGTAACCATATACTGTATGTTTAGGGTTTAGTTAAGCTTTAACTCTTTATTATATAAAATAAAATCTCATACATACATGTACATTCAGTATCGGTAATGATTTTAGTAAGGCTTTAAAGGCCCTATGCATGATTTTTGTTAAATGTTTTAGTTTTGGTCCTAACATATTCCCAACATCCCTAACATCTCAATTTTTCACAGGGATGAGTTTGTACTATAAGCATGTTTCACATCTTTTCGGGGTCACTGTCAGAATAATACTAACAAATACTACCCTGCATGCTCACAATTGATAAAAAATGGTTTATAATTACAGGGACAGACTTTTTCACAAAACACTGCATAAAGCAAACTTCATTCATAGTTTGCGATGTTGATGCTAGCGACCTATAGGGCTAGTGCAGAAGAACTAACCAACTCGCTAATTGGACGTGTAGACAAATTCAGTTTTTTTTTTTCAAATTTATTTCTGTAGTTGGAGAGTTTATTAAATCCCGAGGATGGTGGTGAATAACGTCCTTTTATTTGGACTCCTGAGGTTTATATCTTATATGTGCAGAATTTGCCCATGCCATTGGTCTTACCCTAGTGGCTTGTTGCGCTTTGCCCGGACACTGTTGATTCTTTGCCCGCTGTAATCCATTTTCTGGTTTGTAGTCAGCATGCACGCAATGGCATTCCCTTTGGTCACATGTCCGTTTGCCCATCACATCGTGCACGTGAGGCGGCTGACTGGAAATGGGCCAGCATGTCAAATAACCCGTCTGCAAAGTTAATCAATCAAAGCCAGTTTATCAGATTGGTCTGTAGTAGTGGATTGCAGTGTCCCCAGAAAACCCACATTTAATTTTAATATCCGGTGTTGAAATATTTTGGGAAATATGATTAGGAAAATATACCACAAAAGGAAGGAGTAACTCTAAAAGTTTCACTCTGCCACACACCACAGTTCTCCACACAAGGAACCCCACACAAAAACAAAAAAAACAAAGAAAAACACATGACAAATGCATCATTGGTCCTTGTGCTTTAAAGCAGTGTTGTACTACAGTCAGTGTCTTATCTTTTCGACCACATCAGAGCATCTTTCTGTGTCAGTCAGTCTTTCAAAGAACAACAGCAGATTTGTCTGGGGGGCAAAGTATCGAAACCGAACTCTAACGATCACTGTCTCTTCAAATCCACAGTTGACGGCTTTGGCACATGCGGCTGATCACAGCAGCCTCACTTGTACCGGCTCGAACGCTTCCCTGCACCCTGCTCTGTAATTCTCTGTAAATTCCACCACTCTCTCCGGCTTTGCTGTGTTGCCGCGAGTGTGTTTATGTGTGTGTGTGTGTGTGTGTGTGTGTGTGTCCATGCTGCTTTCCCTGCGTGTAGCCGCCTGAACATCTCCACATGTGAGCAACGGCAAGCAAGAAGTGAACAGAGAGAAAAGCAAGGGGAGGAAAATATATAGGACAAGGAGTTGAAGCCAGCGATTGCACTAAAGGTTTTACTCATGACGTGAGGGAGAGGAGCGCGCACATCTGGAACGGTTTGCACATCTGCACCTGAAGAAGACCGGCTTTCTCTTGCTAAAGCCTCCCCCCCGGCACTTTCATTTTTTTTTTCCTCCTTCCCCTTTTTCTCATTTTGCCTTTGCAGTCCGTAAATCTTTTCCTTTCTGCTCTGCTCTTTCCGGACTTGTTACCCGCTGAGCATCAGGCACGGAAGAGCGAGTCAATAAAAAAGAGCAGAGCCTACGCGTGGCTGGCGACAAGATGGAATTATTTGATGAGAGAAGTTGAGAAGACGAATTTGACAAGAGTACATCGCGGTGGTCAGGAGGATTGGAGTTACGATGTCGGATTCAGAGTCAGGAATGCGCTGAGTGGGGAAGTTTGGAAGTCTTGTCACTCTACAGGTCTATCCCTGTCCGCCACTTGCAAGACGTAGCTTCTGTTTGCTTTGGAGGATGATCCTGAGAGGCCACGCCAAGAGAGAAGAACACGTTTGAAGCGGCTATTAACCCCCTTGACTTCCCAAAAGAGCCCTCCCTCCCAGCCACCCACCCACCCACCCTCCCTTCCCAACCTTCCAGGCTACCTGCGCCAGTCACAACACGCTGTTCGCTGACGCGCCCACAACACAGCAGCCCTGGAGCACCCCTGGGACACCCACGCCGGCTGACAGTGGAGCTTTAGTGCGCGTTTACCGGGATGTCTAAAGCTTCCAGGCTAACCCGACCCCACTCCAAGCTGCCCTCGACGAGAAGGGAATGCCCAGGCACGGCAAGTCGATCGAGGGTGGGGGAGAAGCTGATGAGGGCAGGTAGCGATGGGATCCTGACCAGGCAAAAGTCACTGACCGTGGCTGCTCCGCCGGAAAGAGGACAGAGTGAGCGCGAGATCCAAGCATCCCGTCAAGGAGAGAAAGCAGAGGACATGACGCTTCCAAAGAGCAGGCTCAGTCCTCCGAAAGTCTCCAGTCAGCATGTAGGCACATCAAACAGTAAGTACTGTAACATTTCCATCCAGTCTGTTTCCCCCAGAATGATTTAAACATTGTTGTTACATCAAAGGCTGAAAAATCAACATAGTCTGAGCTATAACAGTAAGCAACATCTTTTAAGAATAGAGAGACTGAAAAAGTGAACATCACAAGTAACTTTTCATGGTCCTTATTTAACCCATTGTGTTGAGTCTGGAATCAGTCAGTATCTAATGAGTTCAGTTTCTTATCAATATGAAATATTGGTTTGAGTATTTGTAAGAGAGATTAAAGTTGCTTAAAAGCTAGAAAAGTTTAGCGCAAAATTCCTTCTCCTCTTTTGTTGCAGTTCAGCATTGTCATCACTTGTCAAGCTCTAGCATCTTGTATATTTTTTTGAAACCTGTCAGCATCCGTCAACATAAATCTTTGCCAGTTGCATCATGTTGGCCTTTGGTTCAGTATTGTGCAACCCGCTGTATACTCAGGCTCTCGCAATGCTTCTCTTGCCTCGTAAAAAAAGCTTAACTTTGTTTGCCAAGCATCCCCTTGACAAGTCATTGCAACACAGGTATTACCTTGAATAATTCATCAAAGAAGATTGACATTTCTATAACTAGGTTGTCCCGAAAACTTTGGGGCATCCCACAGTTTCCATTGTGGTCGGGCGCTCATTATTAATAAATGAGGGAAAAGAGGTGGAGCAAAGTATCTTATCAACCCCCCCCGTACTGTCACCGAATTCCAAACTCCGCGGGACGCCAACTTTCCTGGTTCATTTGCTTGATGACGCTTCTGCTGTGAAATATCTGAGGCTAGTAGCAGGACTATGATAGATTGGCGAGACTCCATGTAATAAGAAATTCTAGACATTTGACTTGCGTTCAAAGGGAGTGTGCGTTTGCTGTTGTTGGGGGGTGAGTTAAGTGAAAGAGTGACAGAAGGAGGTCAGGAATGCGAGCGCTGCATGCTGGGAAATCAACAGGTCTGGGGTAGAGTCCGTGTGTGTAGCCCCATCCCTGCAGTAAAGACAGGTTAGGGGGTCATGGGAGGGCGGCTTCCTACTGCAAACCAGATGTTCTTGTCTGTGTAGCTTCCAGTGTCCTTTCTGTGTATCAGAATAAATGCTTTGGATCCGCTTCCTACTTTTACGGGACACTTCAGATACATTAGAGCTGTTTAATATATTTCAATAATTGTTCCCAGGAGCCTCTTTTACAAACAGGAAGTCCCTTTTTGAGGCCGTAGCAAGTGACTCAGTGATATTTTGTCTTCATTTCATGTGTCCTCCTTCGCGTTCCTTTGTTTTTGCGTACGCCCAAGCACACCCCCGTCCCTTCTATCACTTGTCTCTGTGTCTTTCTGCTGTTCTTTTCTTGCCTTGCCATGTTTTGACAGCGCTTGGCTCCGTTGTTGGGAGATGCCCCAGCGTGCTTAAACACAAACTCACAGGCCTATCAAAAGGAATAATTCAACTGTGTCTTGTCTCTACACTTTGGGTAGGTCCTCGGTGGCCCCTGTCAGTCGGACTTTTGTCTTTAGGGACAGGCTGAAGTTTGCAAATGTCTTGTTCTGGGTTATGTCACCGAGCAGACAGCACCCACAGTATATAGCATCGAAGCTCAGTGCATCCACCTCTGTGGCTTGCTTGTAGGAGACTTAATTGAAAATGAAAGTGCCGGTCAAAGAGCAAGGGTGAAATCCCATGTTACTTTCTATATTGTCGAAACCACTTTTTTGATCCACAACTACTTAAATATCTCAGCTAAGTTGTTGAGTGAAATTAGGCGATATCTTATGTTACGTGTAATACAAATCAGAAATATGAATTTGGCTTCCCATTTGTCTGCCCTCTGGTATACTGGGAGTGGCCAGAGACACAACGATACTGCTCTTTCCGTGGATAAAATAATGTGTATCTTATGGACCTTTCCTCCATAGGTTTATCTAAAGTATTTGAGATTGGCTTTTTACATACTCACTGTTTTAACGAGAGCAAACCGGCGGGGTGTTCCAATCTGGCTGGGTCCCTGAGTCCGGGGCTAAAGTACCATTTGCGAGGCATGACAGTATCCAAAGCAAGGTCAAGGCAGAGCAGAGGAGCAGACAATAAGTGCTTATGACAAGTGACATTTCCAGTGCGTGAAGCCTTCAGAGCCCAGTGATACACGCCAGAGGGTCCAATTTCAGTCGTCAAGTGGAAGCTTCCAGGGCGAGGGGAATCCATTTGACATTTTCTGTCCAGGGAAGATGCATGACAGGTTCAACTGCGGCTTTGACACGAGGCTGTACCAAAAAGTGAGCTGCAACCTTCCACCTTGGGTCAAATTGGAGAAGAAATTTAGAACCGACAACCTGACGTCAGAGTTGCAATAGCCCAGACACATTCACTTTTCAAAAATCCACACTAGGTCTCTCATCCATGTAAATGAATTAGATTTAAGTTGCTTTATGAAACGTCTTCGTTCCGACAAATCATTACTGGAGCGAGTTTTGTGCAATTCATTTGTCACAGTAAACTTAAAGTTGAGACACTTGTTTGTACAATTGCTTTTAGGGGTTGTTGTTTTGAATGCCAAAAGCTCCATCTGTGAAATCACACTTATTTAACTGTAATAGTCTCCTTATTTAGTTGATTGTTAAAAAGTCGTTAAAAAAGTCATCTTTTAACACAAACAAAGCAGTGCTACAATGGAGAATATGTCAGGGGACGCATGATTTTGGATGCATATTTCTGGCATGTACTGAATTCATTAAAATTCAAGATTTAGTTCTCAGTGTACATTTTAAAACTTTCCCAAGAGCATTCATATTACACTGATTTATAGTGTGAGCAGATTGTCTATATACAGGACCCAACCTACAGTATAACAATGAATTCTATTGCATCCATAATAAGTAACACACACATGTTTGTATCATACCAGCACATGAAAGAGTTGTTCTGGATAGGTTTACTTATGAGTCATGACATGATCATGTTTTTCATCCATCAGTACTTGCTATCTGACCAATCCTTTTTGTCTTTGTGTATAGCCCAGCACACATATCCTCTCAACGCCTTTGATCCAGACTCAGAGTCCCATCCTGCGTTTTTGTTCTTCCACCAAATACTCCTCAAATAAACTCTGCTCTGGTTTTTGGAAGGCCTTACCATTTTGATGAATGTGGGGTGGGGGTCTACGTCAGAACAATTGGGCTCCTTAGAAGTGTCTTCTACATGTCTCCAGGCCATGGCACCGATCTGTAGCTTCTTGTCTCTGCAGTAATTTGAACACTATTGCTTCAGCTTGTTTGTTAGTCTGCAAAAAAGACATTCCTGTGCTGTTGGGGTAATTCTGATTTACTATGATAGCATCTAAACAACAAGATGCTAACCACACAGTGCTATCATTTCTTGCTGATAAAGTGTCTGTATGTCTCACGTCGCTCCTCTGTGTCCACACTTTCACCAGACCTTTTTCTGCGTTACGACCCAGCTCTGCTAGGTTGAAAGGGAAGTAACAAAACCAAGATGTAAAATGGTAAAACTAAAGTTATAATTTATTTTAACTGGGATGCAAAGGTAAATTGAACAAAGGTTGCTAAAAGGTTCAAAACAAAGCTCAAACAGAATAAAACACAAAACCCAACTAATAACTAAACAAAGTACAAAAAGCAAAACTAGTCTCTAACTAAGTCACAAGGACTACGAGTGTCTCTACACAAAGCAAAGTGGCATGCTGTTCACATCAAATCCCAGCAGCCTCGAATGGCAGGGTGGCAGGTCCGTTAAAGGTGTGGCAACTCAGGTGGAATCCCAGGGTTGGCCAGACTCTGGGGCGGTGCACCAATCACAGGCGAGGGAAGCAGGATGACCATTAGCCAAGCAGGAGCCAGGCTCAGAGACAGTCCAGCAATGGCTGAAGATAACTTCCACAGCCACATTTAAATACAAAACAAACATGGGTTCAGCACACAAGATGACACCACACAGGGATATGGCCAAAATGGAGGAGCTGGAGGCCTGGGGCTGTAACGTTCTGATTATGGCGGTGCTCATGATGTCTGTGCTACACAAGACAACCATTTGTAAGTTAACAGCCTTTATTTTTTCGCATGGCCTCAAACTCGGTCCTAGACGAAAAATACTTTGGATAAAGATGTCCAAAGTATTTTAACAAGCCTAAAAAAACATAATATATAGCCTTCAGTGGTATATGAATCACAGCCAGACAGTGACAAGTCCCTACACGCTCATGATACACTTGTTATATTGTCTCCAGAACATTCTTTGCAACAGAAGTTGTCTATCTTCCTTTTGTGAGCTAAGTGTAATGGAGAAGACTTTGGGGATGGAGATGTAATTTCTTTGACACTGACGCCCAAAGTAAGGATTACGCTAATTGCAGTCCCTAGTGATGGTTTAAACTGCTTGTCTATTTTCTTTTTCTTTGACAGCTAAATCAGAGACTCTTCCAGTTAGAGGGATCCAAACCGGCTCTTTCAACCAACTCTGATCGATCAGGCATAACGTTATGACGACTTGTTTATTTGTTACTTTTCATTTCACAAGCTACTAGGGTAATATATTCTGTATCCTCTTACTCTTTCAACAAAGAGTCAGTGAAGTTTAAATGTCTTGATTTTCAATTACTTTAGCTTACTGTATGAGATTCTTTGGGTGCTGTGGTGCTTTTGTATAATGTTTGTCTTCCAACCAGAAGTTTGCAAGATTACATTTTAATAATCTACATATCCTCCATTGGCCTATCAAGTGTCACTAATGTGGCTGGTTGGGTCTTGGGTCAGCCTCTCCATGCTCGGTATTCAGAGAGATTTTTCGCTCATGCCTTCTGGACGTCGTTTTTATGTACCGTCTCGGAAAACGAATCGGTTCTCCAACTCTGCCTCTGAACCGTTGAATTCTGAAGGGAGTGTGTTTATTAAGTAACATAGACACTTTGAAATGTGCTCAATTTTCATTATTGTTACAAGGCTATTGTTTATCTTGAGCCTTTACTCTTGTTTGAATTGTTGGGAGTGACACATAGTGACTGTGATGTGTTTGTGGAACGTTCTGAGGTTTGCAACAAATGCATTGCCCTTTGGGATCAATAACATTTTCTGATTCTGAATCTGTGAGAGGAGGGGCATCTGACGTGACAAAATCTCCACTCTCGACTGTTTTCTGTGGAGAGTGGCAATGTATGGCATAAAAGGGAGATTTTGAAAGATTGAATGCTCATGAGCTGACTTTGTTAGACAGGACAAAGCCCTTGTAAAAGAGCTGCAAAACCATTTCACCTGCAAACAACACAAATATCCTGTCTTCATGAAGTTATATTATGTATAAAACTTGCTAACCCTGTAGTTTAGACATCTACAAACTGGGTAATGTGATTCTCATTTTAGCTTAGCAGCCAATTATATAATACGTCTTCTCTCAAATGTTTATGCTCCTGAATATTTAAAATGTGCACTGAGATCGGAATCTTGATTTTAAAGCATTAACTTGCAAATGTTATATAATCATCCACCTCTTCCATATATCGGCATCATTGGATTTTTTTTTTTCCCCATAATGCTTTGAAACATGGAAAAGCAACCGTCACTTAGTTGTTACTGAATGTACCTGGCATTTTACTTTGTCATAAAATTCAGGAAGATAAATGTGTTACCTCAGGCTGTATCTGCTCTTGCTTTGCCTCATATGATGTTCTTACACAATTGTAATAAAACGTTGCTTAATTATCGCACCCAGACAAAAGAATGCAACAACAAGGATTGAGTGCAAAACAAAGAGTCACAAAGTATTACAGTTTTGTATTGTCAAGGTTTTAATTCTGTTTCTATATCCTTTGTGTCTTTTGAATGCTACACAAAAGTTAATCATAGCCTTGAGGCCTGTGCGTCAACTCACCTTTGCGCTTCGCCATCTCAATAAGCACCGTGCACAGACTCCACTGACTCAATAAGAAGTGCAGGTGAACTAATGATGCATTCATGGACTGGGGACCGGGGGTTTAACAAGTGACTCATGCCTTAAATATCAACAGACAGGGATTGGGCCACTGAGCAAGAAGAAAGAGCTTTGATTATTGGGACTGTGTATGACAAATCCTCCTTTTTTCTTTTTTTTAGCTCTGGTGTTTTTGTTACACGGTGCAGCTCGAGGCACTTTTTCCCCATTGCTGATTTTGAATGGAACTATCTTTGGGGACTCTCTTTCATGTCAGATAAAGATGAAGAGACAAAAGTTAATCTTCCTCACACAACCAATGTTAAGAACATGATAGGACGTGTGAGTTTGGCAGGATTGTAAGAAACCTGCCAAATCAAAGAGTGGATAGAGCATTTACCCTTGAACTAGATACAATGCACTAGCCTATTAACTGCAGGGTTATCAAGATTTGTACATAGGAAGACGGGGCATGATATTTGTTGTTTGCTGAGGACAATATATTGCAGAAAATTATTTTGCAACCATAACAGACGAGATAGAGACGGCTCCTCAATCTCCCTGAAATTCCGTCACATCAGACATCTCACTAGTAGATCAGCCCGATTCAGTGATTAGTGTTTTGTCCATTCCAGAACCTAAATGCAATTAATTTAGCAGACAGGGTGGTTGGTGGGTGGTTTGTGTGTGTGTGTTGGGGGTAAGCGGATGTATAAGGCCTCCCTCAGGGTTTCCTCTCCATAGAGCCGACGCACTAATCAATATGTCTCCACATCTCTCTATCTCTCTATCTCTCACACCCCCTCTGGCCCTCGGGCAGATGTGGTCCACAGTGTTTGAATGTCTGTCTGTCGGTCTCTCATTGTCTCTCTACACCACAACATTCAACTCCATTCACAACAATAGGGGCTGGCTATATTTCAACAACAATAAAACATATCAGTGTTAGCTGCGGGAATAATCATAAATGTTGCAATGTGTTCACATTTAGCAAATGGAGATTACAATTGTTTGGAGATTGTTTGATGTCTGCTAATAAAAATGTCTTGTATTCAAAACCATCTATCCCACAAGTTTTATTGTTATTTAATCTAGTAGAAAAAACTGTAGTAATACTGTAGTAAAAGATAATGTATTATATTTATCTCACATAAGATTTCCTGACAGTAAACTACTTCATCTTGTGTTTTACTGAAAACCGGCTGTAAATAAGTTCTCTCTGACAATATATCATTAGGAAATGCTCGTAAAAAGAGGTTTAATGTTACCCCTGGGTCATTCTGCTGCATTATCTCTGAAGCACATTGTATATGTACCACATGAGCTGCATCAGGGCCGTTGTGTGCGATCTATCTGTGACGTTGCTGCTGATATCACAAAGCTCCAGGTTTGCTCTATTGTAATAATATTATCATCACTACAGGCTGGAGACGTACTGTTCCTTCAAGGTTTAGTCCATATCAGTACGTCTCAGTTGACACTTTCTTGACTGGTTTCATTGTCTTATGGCGTCTGTAGCCGTGTAAATCCTGAGCTAGAGTTTATGACCCGGTGACCTCAATCTGGCACTGTTGTCTGCATACTGATGTAAACATCATGGCCATCTGTCTAATACTGGTGTTCAAATGTATAGCAGCCACATACACGACAGACTGTTGTGCAGATAAAGGGCGACGTTCATACTGCACTTTTCTTCCTCTATGGCACACTTTACATGAAGCCTGTCTGACAGACTCTGGAGACCTCGCTGGCGAAGTGTCTGCCCAGGGACACAAGCAGTGCCTGAACTTAGAACGAAACCTTCAGATTAGTGGGCTTCTACAAACTTTGAAAGCAATTTGAGTGTGTTAGATAAAACCTGTCTGCATTCTTGGGTGTAGAACTAGTTGTTTAAATGCTTTGTTTAAATGTTTAAATGGGTTTACCCTAACAAGTGGGAGCCTTGATCTTCTTTTATTCATTTTTATCTCCACAACGTGCCCCAAATGAGGAAGCAAAAGCAAAACGGCCCCCTGATTTGATATTCTCAAAGGCCTACTTTTAACCTGCTCTACATCTGAGCGCATAAACAAGCGGAGCATTTCCAAAGTGTCTTTAAATCCACACTTCCAGCAGGTCTCATCCCCCTGTGTTTTAGCCCAGACAGCTCCGCATAAAGATTATTGACGATGTACAGCGTGTGATACAGGCCCAAGCAGGGCGAGGCGGCCCCTAAATCTCACTGATGCATTGCCCTCTTTCTGCTGCTCCCGGGACAGAAGAGAGACTCACACAAGACTTCTAAATGTTATGGATGGACTAAGGCCAGGCGGGGCCGGGTATTGGCTGGTTGCTTTTGGCAATGTTATGGGTATGGGCACACCAGCTCCGTGTGTTTTTAAGACATTTCATGCATCGACCTGTGTGTAGGAATGTGAGAGACACCTGTGTGGTTGGGGAGGTTGTAAGATGGATGTGTTGCCCAAACAAAACACTGTTCAGTTTGTCTCCACAATATGCACAGTATCATGAGCTCTGGGTATTTAGTGCTACAGAATGTCTGCGTTCACCTCCACTGCATTTAATATGGCTGGCAAATTCATAAGGTGAATCTGTACTTCATTGTCCCTGTATAAGGAAATTTGTCTTCTGCATTTGATACATCCTTAAATAATTTGTCAGCAGCGCCGCCTCCGGAAAACCACCTTCAGATCTTGAGATTATTGTAGGTCATTTCATATTCCGTAGTTTCCACAAGGGGGAAGCCTTACTGTATGAGATGACAGTTGAAGCACTCTCCATTGTAACTAGCAAGAGTAAAGATTTAACCTCTTAAGCCCCGCCTTAACTTGATGTTCTCCAGTTCAGCTTTACCCAAATCTAAAAGCTTCTCAACTGGAGTGCAATTTGAAAGCTAAGACCTTCAAAAGTGATTGTACCCTTTTTGTCACAGTGTCGCCACGTTTTTAGTCACATTTTTTAAGCGTTTTCGTCTCTTTATTGTCTCTTTTTTGTCATGTTTATGTTGCTTTTTCTTTACTTTTGTTGCTTTTGTCAAGTTTTCATCACATTTCTGTCACTTTTTGTGGCTTTGTTGTTGCTTTTTTTGTTGTGCTTTCGTCACGTTTTCGTCACTTTTTTTGTTGCTTTCCGGCACATTTTTATTGCTCTTATGTCACTTTTTTTTGTCACGTTTTGTGTTTTCATCCTTGTTTTCGTCGCTATTATTGATGCTTATTTGTTGTTGAAGCTATTAGATTTGGGTAAAGCCAAACAGGAGAAAATATGCTCGGTTCAGGTGGGGGTTAAGAGTGGTTTGTACTAGTTATACCTTGTTTGTATTGTTATGATTTTATTTATAATGAAAATGTGACAGTAATCCCTATATAATCTGGCATACAATACTGTACAAGTTTATGGTACTTTCTCTTCCAAACTTTTCCAGATTGCCTTTTTTTTCTTTTTTTAATGCATCTCGCGTGTACATTTTTAACAAAAGTTTGTTTTTTATAATACTTTTGATGATTAATTCATCGTAAATGAACTTGGCAGACTGTCATATTTCGCCAAGCCCTGCATTTGCGAAGATGCAAAGACTACATTGCTTTAAAAAAAAAAAGCCATATGAGAAGTCACAGTGTCCATCAGTACATGTTGTCCAAGTGCCGGGTTAACCAAAAGTAATGGAGTCACTTAAACGCAGCAGTGGCAGAATAGGGCTGGCATTGTGCTGTAATTACCATGTGCTCGACAGGACCCGAGCCCATCACATTTAACATAATGTCTGTCAGATCGGCCTGCTCCCCTGCCATTAAGACTACTGTGACCTGCCTGCTCTGAATTATAACACTCAGGGCTAATGTGGCTGTCAATTTGAGCAAATGGAAAAGGACAAATTCACATGGCAGGCTAATATTCCCAGTTTACTGTGAAGTACTTCTCTGATACTGCAGTTTTGTTACTTGGAGCTTTATTTGTTCAGGTGTTACATAAGTGAAGAGATGAAACCCATACATTAGTTGTGTAAATCTTATTGTATGTATGAACTGTATTGAACGTGATGATAAATACAGTAGAAAGAACGTTGAAATCAAGAAAGCAATCAACCTACGTTTCCACTTCAGAGTAATTATATTGTCATGAAGGATAACAATGAATGGTGTTACAATAGTTACACTAAATAATTGTAATTGCATATAGCATATATATATAGTGGAATTCAAAGTTTCCTTGTTTAAAAAGTACACATTACAGTTGCACATAAGCCTACGCCTTTGCTCCAATTACAAATGAAGAGTTATTATGTAAAAACAGACGTGTGCATGCAAATGTCTCTTTACACAGCAGTGTTTTTCATTACCGGGTTTGTTTCAGTGCCATGAAAATATAAAGTCACTAGTTCATAGTCAAATATACACAACTTTAGTTCCACAAGTGTAGTAGTGTAGTGTACAGTAACAAATGATTCTGCAAAAAAACTTTTTCAAATGAACTCTTGAAATATGTATTCTGAATATGAATGCTACCTACAGTCCATCCATCCATCCATAATAATTTGATCAATAAATGAATGAAACTACTGGTAATGCTGATAAACCTACTACTTTTTCCACTTGAGTTAAAAACTGTTCATGGCAGATTGCTTCTCTTTTGTGGAAATGTCTGCGCAGCGATCTCTCATGTGCCCTGTTTGATCCTGTGCAGGTTCTGCCGCACTTGACATAATTACAATGCAGAACACTTAGGCCTTTGACATCAGTGAAAGTGCGCTGAGCCTCCTCCACTTTATATTTTTGAAGAGCTCTTTGCACACAGCGCCCCCAGCTGTACACTTTATAGGATTAGATCCACTTTCACACACAAGTAGAAAGTCACCTCCTTGGAAGTGCATGAAACTGGACATGTATCCTTCCCTCCCCGCTGGTAAAAGTTTGTTAAACCACTTTTTAGTTCCTCCACTCCTTTTTTCTACCTAAAATTCCCCTCTTGTTGTCTTTTTGCAGATCTTTTGAAATAATATCTGAATGCCCCTCCCTTTCCTCGCTTTCAAATGTAGTTTTTTTCCCTCCAAAAGTGAGTAATACGTTAGGCCAGATGAAGTCATTGCACGCTTTTCACTTGGGGCTGCAGCTAAAGCTTTGCCGAGACTGACGCAGCGTTTTGGTGTGGCGCTGCTGAGAGAGGCGGCAGGGTGGCAGGATTTAGGATGTATTCATGTTCACAGCGGGAGATGTGATGCGCGGCAGAAAGATGGGATGCGCGCGCACAAATCTGACGGATGATTTAACCTACTATTTATCTGCAGAATCATCTTGGAAATCGAATTAATACACATGACGGGCATTTTGAGCGACTGAAAAGATTCAAAGACTGATATGTAAGAGGCAATTCCTGTTAAGAGTTTGACAAGGCAGAACTACTTATAGTGTTATTAGCATTTTTGTGTATATATATATATATACACACATAAAGATTAGGTCAGGTAAAATTGTGTTTATGTTGGTTATTTCTTACCAGTACTTACTGTATATTGGAGAGTGTGGTGGTTAATACTTTTAAATGATTTGTTTTATGACTAAATCGTTTACCCCTGAGCTAAAAGACATTCAATCTAAGCTCTACATCTTTATAATTGTTAACAAATTAGCTGGCAAGTTAATCTTGACCCTCTGTTATCAAAAAGCCTCCAACATTTACAGCATTGTAAATGAACAGTGAATGGTGTCCAAAACCATGAACACATCTGCTCATGTAATATATCATTATTTTGTGAGTTTAGAGACTGGAGAGGGATGAAGCAGGCTGACAGAAGAGCCATTATGTTACACAAGAGGGAGCCAAACAAGGACGAAAGGCAACAGAGAGCTGTACTTTGGTGACACCATCCTAAAGCAGAGATATTTTCATGTGCCAGATGACCTTGCATTCTGAAATATGAGACCAATTCTGTGTTTTGTCATCTTTAAAGTAAGATTTATTTAAAAAGACACTTTGCAACGGTATATAGATGCATAAGATGTTTCACAGAAGACAATACAAAAAGCAGTCATTCAAAGCGAACTTACACTACAGCTTTATAATACAGTAGATACATTAGGTAAAAGTGAGATTCTGTGGTTGGGACCTAAAACTGAAAATGGTCACCAAACGTAGGACAAATAATATGGCAAAAAAAATTAAATCATGATTTATTTTTTTCTCATAATAATCAATCGCAATTTTCGATTCGGTATAATTTCTTCATATTCAAAATTCAAAAACATGAAGCTGATTCATGAACTTAGACATATCTATCTCTTGTTTCATTTAATGCACTACAATCTTCCATTGTCTCGTCCAAACTAGGAGCTGTTTCTGCCAAAGACATGGCAGTAAACCTGTCCATTATAAAGTCCCAAAACGATTATTGAGACTGACCAAAGTAGAGATTATGATTTCTATTAAATTTTGATTTATTGCCCAGCCCTAACCAAACTTCTTGTATCTGGCCAGGAGGATGTGTTCAGAGGACCGTAGTGTCCTGATCGGAAGGTGGGCTTCGGGAAAGCAGGGGAAAGAATTGATAAATAAATTTGATTTTCAAGGTCAGCTCAGCAGTAGAATGGTTTGACCTTGACCATTTTTAAAGGTCATGGGCTGGAAAAAGCTTGTCTTTACAATAATCTGCCTGTCACACTTTTAGGCAGGTGCCGAAAATGAGGCCCAAGATCTTCATGACGAGACATCTATTGTGGCCATATGGAGCTGGTATAATGAGAAAACAATCGAAACTTTTCTTGTTATGAAACGTCTGAACAAATTATATATATTTTTCCATTTGTTTGTTCTGAATCTGTTGAAATCTTGTGACAAGCCGTGGAAAGCTACTGTTGTTTTTGAAGGCTATACACTTGACAATGTGGCAACAACTAGTCATCAATTATGCATCACTCATTTCTTTTCAACTGCCTTAATAAAACACAATGTGCCCTTAGGACTTAATATGTAGCGTCTTTATAACTTAATTCCTCATTGTGATATAATGCATTGTGTTGCAGCAATGGATTTTCATAAAAGCCCTATTTGTTTGCAATTCTCCTTTGACATCACATAAAGATCTGATGAATATTTAATTTAGTAATTTTCCTCTGGCATTTCGAAAGATCATTATTAATGTGAATAATTCTCATAATGTGGCAGATGGAACAGAGGTCACTAAAGCAAGAACCGCTGACAGTCAAATGCAATTCTAACCCCATAGTATCGGTATTACCCATGCTTTCTCTTTCATTCCTCTCTTTACAACGGGTTACTACAGGACACACAGATAAAGGCGTGTGTATCGGTTTTGTTTTTGTCTGACGAATTGGACCTCTGATTTATACAAAGTCAAAATGTGGGGGGAGACTGACATCTGCGCCCTGACATGTCAGGAGGGCGGAGAAACACTTTGCCGTGTTATGAGGAACTGTGGGATCCTTTCTCTCTCCGGAGTCTTGCCTCTCCAGTACAATAACCTCTTCGTTCTTAATTGAATTCATACGCTTTTTCTTGACTGATGACTTTTTAGTCTGTAGTTTTCGGTGGTTTCTGTCCTCGGCCTTTGGCAACTCTGTCCGGTTGATGACTTCAAACTTTTTCTCCCTGTAATAAGAGCTGGTGTTGACCATGTAGAGCAGAATCATGTCACAGACAAAAGCCCCAGCACCCAGGAGAGCAAACCCTGAGCCTAGAGCAATAACTGTGGGGATGATAGAAAACTTTCCAGCCCAGCCATTGACCATTATATCAAAGCGAATCCCATACACTTTGTACAGCGTGCGATAGGTTTTTCCATTTTGATCCTTATAATACTTTGCATATCTGAAGTTGTATCCGGATGGGACTGATTTGTCATTATTTACGCCCAAGCTTGTGAAGCTATACTGCGGCTTGCATCGGGAATAGTCTTTGTCCAGGTCACACTTCCACTCAATGAGAATCCCCATAGAGCCACCCGTGGAGGCCAAGTCCTGGAAGTGACTGCCTGCCCTACTGACCACATGTCCCAGACGGAAAATGGGACAATAGGGATGCTTTACATGGTCATAGGTGCAGTTTTTCAGGTAATTGACAGTATCAGTTTCCAACACATTTGACTTGGTGAAATTAAACTTTGGAAACCGGATAACATTCTTGATATAGATAGTAAAGTTTTCAGCTCCACTCAGTAATGGCTTTTGGGGCAAGGGGCTGTGTTCAACAGGGCACCAGGCATGGATCTCACACGTCCCATTGCTTTTTACACATATGCCAGTCTTGATTCCATGACCAGCTATAACAGACTCCCCTTTCTCACAGTCTCGGTCAGTCTTGCACCTCCCATCTAGCACCTTATAGCTCTCAGGACAGAAACCCATTCTCTGATTTGGAGTTTCTATGTAATTTGTCACGACAAAGAACACTTGCTCACCATTCGGAGGTATTGTGTAATCTTCTTCTCCCCATAAGTGAGGTCCCATTTCTGGGCTGTTGGTCAACGCCACACCCTTTAGTTTAGTGAAGACAGAGGTCTGGATGGCGTCTTCTGTCTCTTGGTATCCTTTCTTGGCCACAAACACCCAGCCAATGATGTATCCCAGTACAGCCAACTGATAAAGTCTGTATAAAATTCCAATTTTCTTGTTTTTGGCGACAACATATTTCTCGGTTTGGTAGTTGAAGAGAGGAAGGATGACGTCTGTAAGAAATGCCATTCTTTCTGCACAGTCCAGCCTGGTGCGACAGCAGCAACGAGTGACAGTGGTTGTTTCACCTGCAATGCACCTGGTGGACCAGTGCTATGTAAGGAGGACTAACCTTTGGTCTGTAAGGTGAGGCAGGCATAAAACTTGAACGCACTATGTCACACTTTCATTTTCACCTATACAATTATGTAAGTATTATGTACTTATATAGTTGTATAACATTTGGCATCAAATGGCAAACTTGATATGTGTCAGAAATGTACAATTAGGTATTCTTCCAAGTGCAGCCCTATAGCATATTTCATCATATTTCGTATTTCATTTTCATCTATAATTATGGCAAGTTGTTTTTGTACCTATCTTACATTTACAAATGACAATTTCACACAACTAAAGGTTTTGACATCAACATATAGTCTTTTAAAAGAGATGTTTGGCAGTTTATTTAGGTTTGTACTTTCTAAATATCATACACGTCTGAAGTTTCTTCACTATGCTGGCACTTGCACTTTGGTCATGGCCATGGGATGTGATACAAATCAAAAGGGTTAGACAGATGCGCACATCCCAGGTCAGTTGAGTGGCGTGCAAGAGTTCAATAGCACGTGAGATAAAAGGATAAAAACTCTGCACCGCTGTTGCGCTCCCAAGGAATTTATTAAGGCACCACAAGGTAACGTTTCGGGCGTCACTTAGCCCTTCGTCAGACAGTGATAATGTTGGCTACACACCGGTATATATAGTCCATAATGGGTTGATCACATGACATACAACATCACATGGGTGAACACATGACATACATCACATGACCTTTTGAATGAGAGTTTAGATAAATAATATGTGTGCGCACACATTTAGGACCAAACGAATAGGGGAAGCCATGGGCAGGTCAATAAAAGGATCTGCAATGGATGGCCACTGAAAAGTGATGACAGAAACAACAATTAAAATAGAATGGAAACCACAGCATAGAGAAAAATGTAGATCTATGTACATAAAAAGAAAAAACACTATGTACAGTATATTACAAGAATCAGTATTGGTACAACATTTACAAAGGCCAATATTGATACCACAAGATAAGACACTGAACATTTTTTTGGGGATACTGAACATTTTTTTCACAAAATGAGACACTGAACATTTTTTTGCCTGAGCACTCTAGAGGATGAGAAAACCATACATTCCTTGGAGCACAACAGCGGTGCAGAGTTTTTATCCTTTTATCTCATGTGATACTAATCACTCAGCACAAAAGACCAGAACATGAGGCAAGCTTAGTTTGACTTAAACCTTTATCAAAACCTTTTTTCAGTCTCAACTGGCGCTGCCCTCCGAGTTACTCCACACTCGCAAAATGTTGTACCATCAAAACAAGTGTGTGTTTAGGCTGCAGTTTAAAGATGCGCTGAAGGTCATGCACCACCTGACATTTGAAAACATCGAGACTGTTCCAGAAATATACCACTGTTTAGGGTTAAGTGATGGACTCGGAAGGCCTCTGCTAATGACTGTGTGCTTGTTTGGGGTTAGTGACAGTTCAAAGTACTCAAGACCCCATCCCAAGCTCCGACAGTGGGCAGAGCAGAGATCACTGAGGACAGGCCTGTTTATTACCAGTTCATAACTCTTACAGCATCCTTTAATCTGGCCATCTGTCAGTGGGAGTCTATTTACTGCCATATACAGTATTTACTGCATAAAGTTCTTTGATTCAGTTTGAATAATAAAATACGTTTTTTTTTTAAATATTTAAGCTTGCATCAGGCTGCTGCAGGGGTTTATTCAGATGTTGTTTTTTAGTCTTTTATACGTACAGTATTTCTACGACTGTGTGCATATGTAATTACCCACTGTTCGCGATTCCACAAGGTTATGAGTTTGGTTATGAGGGCGTCAAGTTATAGAAGAATTGTTTAAGCATTGGTGGTTCTTGAGTGGGACTGGTCTTACAATTAACCTCACCACAGCATCGGGAAATATTCAAAAGACCAGATTTTAAAAATTCATATTGTACGTCAACACAAAATGCCACATTCTGTTGGTATCATACATTTATTCTGCTCGCTAAAAAGAAAGTGATTGAAAATGAAACTGAAAAGCGTCATTAGATCAGTAATGTGGCGTATGGGGACCAAAGGTCATAGTGTTTATTGCATTACCAACTGTGTCAAAGCTCTGGGCTGGTTTTGTCCTGCTAATCCAGGTTTAGTAGTTTAGTCCCAATTTAGTTCCATTTTGGTAATTGGCTTGTCCTTGTTATTTCAAATTGGGCCCCTTTTAGTCTTGGTTTACCCCTTGCTGAGTTGTTATTTTAGTCAGGTGGAACATGATGTTGATCCAAACGTTACTTTTAGCTACTGTCACAGTTATAACCTCTACATTAAGCCCCAAATCATGTGTATTTCTGTCTTTTGATTTGGAGGGCATCTTTTTTACCACACTAATACGACATAAAAGAGGGAAGAGCTAAGTCCTTGGCTGGTGTCCATCCTGGTCTCGCTGTAGCCCGCAGACCCATGCTCCCTTTTACATAAATGCAGCCTGCAATCATCCAAAGCCCTTGTGAGCCTCTGCCATTTCAAAACCACTTTCATAATCTTCACTGTGAGAGACCAGAGTTTAGCCAGAGGCATCCCTGACCGGACATGCTCTGAGTAAGCAAGACTCCCTCAAATATATATAAAAAAAAAACTAATACCACATACACTGTGCAGATAGACTTTATAGGAGAAGGATGCGACAATAATGAAAAATGTGTAAATACGTTTTTTGTATGATAGCCCAGAGAGGAACATATTCTTAGTTTAATTTAGCTGCATCTCCCTCCTGGAATCATTGCATTGATTATTGTGAAGGTTTACACAAGCTATCATCTGGCTTAGGTTTTTGACAGGTTTTTATGGGTTGATGGGTGATTGCCTCATGAAGCGTGGCGCCATGACACACAGGGACAATAGAACGTAGCTCCGCCCACCGGTCGGCCGGGGTCACCCGAGGTCACGTGTGTTTTGGTTTGAACTCCTGTCTGCGCCATTGTTGCTCTCTGGATGAACACACTTGCTCACATCAGAACATGGGGTTATAAACTCCGAAGAATGTGGCGAAGGAAGCGGAATGAAAAATAGGCTCGCAACCGACCACCAAGACCGGGTCGATAAGAATCTGAGGACAGAATAACGGAGCCAGAACAGAAAGATGCATATTCTGTAGGATTTAAACCCCCCAAAGAACTATGAAATGATAATGTTGTGAGTTCTGAATGTCCCCCGTGAGTTACTATAGGCTCTAGCTTTCTCCCACCACCCACATAAGTGTCGTGATTGAACTGAATCTTAACGTTATTTGTTTTGGCTCACAGGCTTCCAGAAAGGACAGTACAGCATGATAATGGGTGAAAAGTGGGGAGAGACAATGAGCAATTTGTTGGAGCCGGAAGTCAAACTCTTGATGCTGAGGCGGAATGCACTTACTGTATAACCTCTAAGCTAATCCATGTAGATCTGAAAGTAAAGATGTTGATCTGTAAATTTATATCAACAATTGTTTGGGCTGGGTACTGTTCATTTCTTTCCTGACACGACTACTTTAACGATACCTGCTTTTCGATACCGGTACCCTGTTTCCATGTTATTTTAATTTTATTAAAATTACATTGGTTAAAAAAAAAAAGTAGCGTTCAGGATGTCCTAAAACGGCTACCACAGAAAGCAACACAGGCTACATGCAGCGTCACATGCAAATTCCTGTCAGAGATCTAATCCTGTCACTAATCATTTATGTTTGGTGCAAATATCCTTCAAAGTAAATTAACTTGTTTAAATAATAGCTGTCTACGTTTCGAATGATCGTTTTTACCATAAATGTCTCAAAAACACTGAGCGCTCACTTTTCCACACACAATGTTTGTAGCTCTAACTATTGTTGGTCTGTGCTTTACAATCAATACTTGAAATGTGGGTGTCTCTCAAAAAATGCTAGTCCAGTTGTTTTGTTTTGATTTCACGAGATTGAAGATAAGCATAGTGGTAAACTGTTCGTACGAGATTTTATTGCATAAAACAAAGCTTGTTGAATTTGTTGACCCAAGTGCTGCTATGAATAACATCATTGATTTGGCTCGCATTTGCATTTTGTCAATATTTTTCATAATATTTTTAGTGTCCTTTACTTAAACTATCATTTATATAACTTGTACTTTCTGCTCCCTGCTTTTGCAGATAAACATTCTCAACAGCACATCTGGATGATTAAGATGAAAGTTCATGTGACACACCGCCATATCGTCTTTGCTCCTGATTTACAAGTTTATACTGCACCCGCCAGTTATAAAACGCTTAGCTCTGATTCCAAAATCCCATTCAGAAAACTGCCTGTCATTCACTTCTCCACTGCTCGAGTAATATCACCCGCTGCATTTGAAATCAGCTTTTCCAAAGGCACAGGTGGCTCATTGACTGCATCTTTATTTGCTCAGTTCCTGTACAGCGAATGCCAGGCTGTGATATGAATAGCTTGTGGCCTAATCCTCACCTGCTCTTACTGTGTTTTGTCTGCCCTGTTTCATTTTTCAGCAACAAACGGATTTTCCTTTGAGGGATTAGTCACAAATGTTTCTACAGTGTGCATCAAAGTCCATAGTGATATCAAGGCAGCACAGCCACATAAATATTAGGCTATAAATAGATTCTTGCACCTTAGTCTTGTGAGCAGCAACTCCTACTTTCTCTACAAAAGCAGGAGCTTATGGGACCCTCCTCATAGCAAATTATTTTAAGTTTCAGGACGTTTATCTCTTAAGGCGAGAAAATTTAGATATTTAAATACTTGAGCCAGGTTTTATTTTGTTGTTAGATTTTTTTTCAGAGGGGATTGTGAATCTGCAAAAATTCAAATTCGAAAATTCAAATTTCCATCACTCACGCACACTCTAAACACACTCTCATTCATGTTGGCCTAGTGTACATGTTTTTAGTGGTAGGGGAAACCGGAGTAACAGGAGGAAACCTACGCAGACACGGGGAGTAGGCCTGTCACGATAACTGTCCTCCACATTTTTAAAGCCCACAACCCTCCTGTTTGGCGCTCATGTGTGTTCATCATAGCGCCATGGATTTATAGCATGCAATTGAAAATGAAACCTTGATTTCATTCCCACTATTATTCCTTCCCACTGATATTGTGTCCACTTTAAGGCATCACCTGTTGATTTTGCAGAAGCCTGAGCTGTCTTCCCTGTCTTTGTTTGATTTTTTATTTGTCTTCTTTCAACCATTGGTAACTATAAATGTAAAAAAGAAAAAGTTTGATGAGGTCATATTGGGAGGTTCTTCTGCAGCAAAGGGAGTGAGAAAGCGAGCTCGTGCAACAACACATGGCGCCCAGACTAAACAACAAGACATTTTCTCAATTCAGCCTGGCATTTAAGAACCGCAGCCTGCCCACATCTACTTTATGGCGGAGTGGTGATTTTGGGGACAGAGTTGTCATTATTTGGGTTGTTGTTTCCTTGGACTGTCGGACAACTTTTAAAGGAAAGAGACAATTACCAAAACATAAAATTACTGCCCTCGTTTGAGTATGTTCACTTCAATCAGACTTGTTTCTTAAGTTGCTTCGAAGCAAAAAGAAGTCTTGTAGAAGTTCTCGAGGAAAAAAGTCAAAACGTTTCTCCTTCCTGTAAAAATCCAGTTTATTTATTAGACACATTGCCCAGTCTGGATTCTCCACAGTTCAGCTCTAGTGCCCAGACATTCTTTGTTTTATTCCTGTAATCCAGGGGCAGGTGTTGCTTCTCTAAACTTTTCTCTGGCTCATTTCCAATCTTAACAACTCTAAATGAGGCGCCCCAGCTGCTGACAGTAGCTCACACAACCTTTTAATCGTTTGGCCAATTCTTTCTCTGCTGTTCCTTGAAAGTCCAACAAGTGACCTGACTGATATAATAGACCTGTTTGGAGCGCCTCAACAAAGGAACAGTGTGCTCCTGTCACCCAGCCCCCTCAACCCCTCACCTTTTGAGCCTCCAACTCTCACTTAGCCATCACGTCTTCTGCACCACACCTTCTCAATTCAGACCCGGAGACATGGGGAAAATAGTGTGTTTGTATGGCTTACTCAAATAGGGAATTGGATCTATCGTAGTGAATGAGTTCCTGGCAGGCGGCTGGAATGGCGCCTTGTTTTGCAGACAGTGGTCCGGGTTCAGGGGGCCTAGTCTCGCTGTGGTTTGTAACGGCAAGATGTTGGATTTGGAGAGAAAGTTCCAGACACCCCCCCCCCCCAGCCATCTCTCAACTCTCTTACCCTCTTTTTACAAAATAACCTGAATGGGTGACACAAAGCCCCCAAAAAAGCATGTCTCACCCCAAACTGATAAAATTGGATAATGACAGTGTTTAAGTTAAGTTACTGTATATTTTTACTATATATTTGGAGAGTCGGCAAATTAGAAGTTCAAATGTCACAGAGAAAAAAAAAGAAAAAAAAAAAAGCCCCGAATCCCTTTTAACACACATCATTAAGACTATTCTTGTTATCATGAGCATCAATCAGTCTGCGATTACTGTACCTTTCATGAATAAATGTGGAGTATGTTATGTATCATTCAAACACTTTGATACAGAGTAATGCTATATGGGTTGTAATGGTGATGATGAATAACGGTAATGCCAACATGCTAATGAATTCGGTATGGAAGACAGAAATAATACACCGGTGGTAGCGTGTGAGATACTGTGAATGTTGACCTGGTATAATGCAGTGTTGCATTTGTTAATATGTAACCAACTCGGTTGATAGTTGTTTTGTAAGATGGTAAGAAATGTTCAGTGTTGTTATTTATTTATTGTTATTTAAGTTTATGAACAGGGGTGGGAGTCAATAAGCTTGTCTTCTTCCCACTCCTTTTCGAGCTAAAATGTAAATTATTTTTCTTTCTTTTTTTTAATATTATGTATATATATATTTCTGTTTTTCTTTTCTTGGCTTTTGTGCCTTGTTGTAGCTCGAAATAAAAACTCAAACAATAAAAAAAATGCATCAATAATATTAGTACTAGTATTAGTTTGCAGCACAATATGTCACCAAATCGTTGTTATCACAATGTTGGGTGACACAATACCCACAATATCGCCTTCAGAGATTTACACTTCTTTTTTTTTAAATTACTGCACATATCTTAAATATCATGGTAACTTCAGTGCAAAATTCCAGTTTTATTCACAATTTTAATGTTGGAGATGTAATACTAAATGATAATTAATACATTTTAATTTTAGATATGTTTTGGTCCTGATTTAGCATTGTTTTAAAGACTGAAAAAGATCAAATATAATAATAAAAATCTAATTGAATGTTTAATTGTAATGATGTCAAATTTTGCAATTGTGTCGGATAACATAATCTTGCAAGATAGTAATAGTTGTCCAAGTTGTAGTAGATCCGGTGTTGGTAGTAGTGACGGTATAAAGTATATGGAGGGCGTTCTTCAGCTGAGAACAAGTGTAAAGTATGTACAGTAGGTATACGCTGGAGCAGTTAGCCATCATTCAATCATTTTTAATATCCAAAGCAAACTTCCCCATTTCCCTTCCCCCGTTGTGTCCTCCTAGCTGCCAAGTGTGCCAAGAGGTTAGCAAATATCAGCTGAGGGCAAACACTCACGTACACACGTACATGTGACAAGCCCCCGGCCTCACAATGCTCTCTGTCTGACGAAGCGGAGTGGGTGGTAGGAGGGTAGGGGGAGGTCGAGGGGGGGGGGCTGGATCTTGGCTGGCCTGATTGGAGCATAAACAGCAGCCCAGGGAGTACTGAGGAAAGAGAGAGAGGGTGGGTGATCGAGAGGAGGAGGAGGAGGAGAGAGAAATGTGCAGTTACGCCGGGACGCAGCAAAAGTGAGCTGGAACTTTAGGGAGTGGGATTTTGGGATTTCTGTATGGGCTGACACAAACTGACGGGGAAAGTTAAGGTAAGTCGCGGCGCTTTGTAACACACAGACCAGTCGTTGAGTCCTCATATGACTTGGGGGAAGGGGGGGGATTAAAATCGCATGCCACCCTATTTTCCATTCTCTTAATGTGCATTTTGTTTGTTGTTGGCTCCAGCAGCGCTTGTTTTGCTCCGCCGTTTCTTCGGGTTTTTGTGGTCGCTTGAACTGTGGCCAGCCATTCAGCGGCAAAGAGAAGTATTTAATGTGTGTGTGGCTGTGTCCAATTAAGCCAAGTGAAGAGAGGCAGAGAGGGCCAGGAGAGGCTGGACTTGGAAAACACTGCAATCACTTTCACCCACAACGGCCCATAGACAAACAGTCTCTCGTGGATCTATTTTTTTTTTTTTTTTCCCCATCTCATTTATTTCCTTTTTCTTGTTCAGTGCATGTAAGCTGGCATACGTCTTAAGTTTTCAAAGTTGTGGCCATGTATGGGGCTCTAACGTTTTCCCACTTGGGAGATGCCACATTCCTCTCTCTCCCTCTATAGTGGCTGTCAGTGTCCCTGAGCTGTAATTCAAAGATGCCATTAGTAGCCAAGCACTAAAATGTTTTATCACCTTAAGTTGTATAACATGGACTTCAAGTCGCTGTAATGAAATCCAGCTTTTGTACTTATACCCTGAGAGTTTCCTGCTCATTTATTTGGGTGTGGGACTGGCCTATAAAGTGTTTTAGCTTGTGACTCTTCATGACTCAGTTGACTTTTATTGATAAATGGTTATAAATTACCCTTTAAAATATTTGTTATGCAGAAATTATATTATTTTTTACCCCGGACAGGGAAGGGCAAAGAGAATATGGTCAAATATTACACAGACTTTTCATCACCCATTTCTATTGGTCAGCCCCCATCATGCTTCTGAGTTGTTGACTGGTGGATTTTATTGAGTGCCGAATGTAACAAGTGAATTTCTCCATTGTGAGATCAATAAAGGATTATCTTATCTTATTTAACCAATCCCCATAAAGCAAACTCTGTAAAGAAGCAGATAGTTACTTCTTAATAGTATAAACCTGCAAGTTTTCATGGAGCTTTATAGAGTCAAAAATATTATTTAAATCTTTTATCCATATCACCCACACCTAACTCAAGGAAAAGTATTCAGGAATTCTTTCCCCCACCAGTGTTATCATTCTTGGATTACCATTAACATGTAATTGTGGCTGCACAATTGAATTATGATCTGGAGAACAGCACTCCGTATTGTTTATTTAGCCTCATGGATAATCGTCAGGATGTTTGTTTTCAATGAGAGTGATTTGTTGTGGCTCTTGCAACCCCGTCAGTTTATAAGGCTGACTTCCCGACGCCGGGAAGGAAGGCAAAAAGTGCACATCGTGGGAAAGACAAATGAGCCTGCATCTCCCAGACTCCGTCGTCTCAGCATCAGCCCTCATTGCTTAGAGCACATCCATTGTCTCTGTCAAACCTCTTTTGTTCTGATAACATGCAAGCTTAAAGTGGAACATATGCAAAATCAGGTTTCAACACCATAACTGCCGTAATATTTTGCTTCATTCACATCAAGGTTTAATAATAGCTTTGTTAATTACTTTGATTGTTTTGATCTCTGTGTTGTTCAAATCTGCTGCTGTACCCATTCTGCGATTATCATGGTGCAATTGATTTGTTAGCAGGAGTTTGGCTAAAAATGGTGGCTTGTATTTTAAATTGTAAGGCTTTTTTGAATGTGCACCCTGTCCATTTCGCTCCTTTTTGAAAACATTTGCCATGAAGTATGCAGTTTTTCTTTCTCTAAAAAACATTTAACATATACAACAATAGAATACAATTATTATACAAAACAATGAACTGTCACTAGACCAATGCAATAATAAAAATAAAAAAAACTCACAATGCACTGGTATTCGGAGGCAGCAAAGACCTGCAATTTTCTGGAAAATGTCTGCAAATTCCAGGTGTGAGCTGAACCATTGTATCCAGAAAGCAGACAAACTGAAACTCCGGCTCTGAAGGGGGGTCTTTGTTGCCACTCTAAATCTGGGGAGTCATTTGTCTAAGTGCTCTCATATGAGGTGCTGCGATATTGTTTTTGCACATAGCAGCCCGGCATGTGTCTCTATGTGTCTCTTGATGTGGGTAGTACAACTTTTGACCATGTTGTCTATAGCTTCACGAGACCTCGCAGACATGATGACGTGTTGACCCAGTGTCTGCAGAGGACTCACTTGGGGCTGTCGGGGGAAACTGGGCTGGTGCCGTGTGCCCGGGTCCCTGTATGAAACTGCAGAGGCAGATGGAAGAGAGATGGGGGAGAGATTCTGCTTGTGTATGTATGTTATAGTTATTAATTCAGAATGAGAGTGGATGCGTTCCAATCCTGTGCTTAAAGTGGCCTTTCATTATGGATCATTGTATGCCACAAACAATTAAGGCATCTTGAGGGAATACGGCAAGTTATAAAATATTGCTCACTGAATTCTGTATTATCGGATAAGGATAAAAGCTATACTGTAAAATCCTATTATTTCAAAACCCCAGTTTAAAAGCTGATTTATGAGTACAGCTGCAGCAGCTTAATGCAGAGGAGGTGATGATGGCCTAGCTGCATAATCAGCCGCATCTCTCCCTCATTAATTGGCTCCTACCAGCCGGTAAATGACCCCGGTTTAGATCAAACCATTCCCCAACCAACAGAGGAAGGCGCTGTTTGAATGTGATGCTAAGGACCATTTGTAACATACTGGATATTATACTTTTGCTTGGTTTACAAAATAAATTACAATATTATCTTGTGCAGACTATACTTTTTGCCAACCTCTATCCTGAGTGCTGTTGTTCTTAATCTCCCTCTAGTTGATGTAATTACAGAGTCTCCAATTGAAAATAAAGTAAACACAGTCAATCTGATAACACCTTGGCTAAACTTCCCAAACTGTGCAGGAACTTCTACGGCTGCAGGCGTGTTTTGAAGTGCATAATGAGTTCAAAAACATTCTGACAGGGAATATTGCTTATCCACAGTCTGGGGGCTACAGCGAGGACTAGCTCCTCGGTCTACTGTTTATTTATAACCCAGAATAACATTTACTAAGCCTCCACTGCCTTGGTAGGTTACTTTTACATGGATGCTACTTGTCAAAGCAACATTATATTGTTTCTTTGTTCCTTAGCATTGACATGTGGTGGTATTGAAACTATTTATTATTTACTTTAGGAATATAAGCAGAGTCATTTGGTGTTTCTAGCATAACATTTTACTTCCACTTGAGAGAATATATTTTGAAGTAATAGCGATCTTGAGTAATTCTCTGACTTTTTCAGGGCTCACTTCACCAGGCAGCCCAACATGACAAACAAAAGCATACCCAGTGTCTCCATATAAACAATCATTGTGTGCTTTTGCCTGTCAGCTTTCCCCATAGTAATTCATTCAAGTGATGACCTATACCAGTGTTCAGTCAGGCCGGTAATAGTCTATTTGCTTATGTCACATTCCCCTGTAGACGTCGCATTTTTAGTTCATTAAGAGAAGAAAATCTGGAGCTGACTAATCACTTAAATATGGATGAGTCCTGTTGTTTCTTGGTCTGTTTTTATTTATTTATTTTTTGCAAATGCTCTGACAATCAAAGTGACCGGGTGCTAATGGCTCATTATAAACACATTACCTTATAATTACATTTCAATGTAGCATCCAAAACTCTCACTCAGCCTCAATCAGGTACTTGTCAGAATGGGATGTGTCTATGATATATCGATGTGTAATATGTAACAATGTGTAAAGTTTAAATGACACTGATAATACATTTGTGGGTAATCTGGAACTTATGGGTAAAACGTATAGTGAAAGGCATGGTAACAATTAGCAAGTCGCAAAGGCTGCAGTTACACTACATTGATCAGATCACACTTAGCCCAGGAGGAATTGCTAAGGTTTTTGCTGATGCAAATGGGGATCTTAATAAACATACACATACATACAATACATACAAAATAAACTTTATTGGGCTGTATCATTTATAAAATTTACCTTTATAAACAAGTTCTGTAATGCACTTTTAACCTCACATTTCAGTCTTCACTCCAGTAAAGTGGAATCGAAATACTAGTCAGAAAAATTTCCCAAATCAAGCAGCTGAAGTCACGGCACCCTATTATTTTAACTTTGCCTTCAAAATCATCTGCAATTTTGGGTCAAAAGCCTAAATCAAATTACAATACAACATGTACTTTTTTATCTAAAAGTAGGTGAGACACTATAAGCAAATCTTGTATTACAATGGGTTAAAAGCTGTTATTGATCTATTAACTCTTTTTTATTTATTTGTTTTTAAACAAAACAATATCAAATATTTATGTGTGCAATATGCTGGAAAATAAAAGTGTACAACATCTGAAAATGTGCAAAATGTAATAATATCAATTAATTGCACTACAAAATCTGTTCACATCGCAGCTAAAAGCTAAATTGCCAGTACTATTTATTATTTTTGATACAGGCCCTTGTTTTCCAAAGTTTCTGATACTTTCTGCACTTCACGCAGGATGTTATTCTTAGAGAGAGACTATTCTAGGAGCGGCAGCCACCTGAGTCGGGGAGTTTGGAGGAAATCTGTCTTGTGTCTTGACATGGTGTGTTTACAGAGGAGCCCCTTCCTGCGCTGACTGATAAACAGACTCCCAACACCCCAAAGAGGCTGAGAGAGCTGTGTAACGAGCCATAGCGTCTGAATATAGCGGCGGATTCAAGTTTAGTCCTCACTGCTAATTCAAGCGGGATTATGGGCACTTTTAACATTAAGAACTTTAAGCGTTGCGATGAGGACAGATTTGAGCAAACGTCACAAATGGAGCCTGAGGTGGGACTGTGGTGGTGGAGGCAGTTGTATTTTTAGAGTTTTGCAGTTAAAGCAGTAATATGTAACTTTCATGATATTACAAACTAGGCCAGTGACCAAAAGAAGCAAGAGCTGGTCGCTGTGTTGCTGTTAAAAATAAGCAATAATATTTATTTTAGCTGTTATCTTCTTTCCTAGTCCGTTTTGTGACCATGAATTTTCACAGGCGCTTAAACAGATTGTGCATGAGATGTCGAATTGGTTTTCAGATTTTTCATTATCGTTAAGTGTGAACCCCTGGTGGGTGTTTGGTGCCTGGCTGGGCGTGTGGGCCCAGGTTCCCGGGTCAGGCGGCTGCTATACACTACCACTTGGCATCTTGGTCTGACCGGCTGCTCTTTTTGGGTTTGTAATTCAAATTTGGGTATAGTTTTTGTGTAGCTCTGTTTGCTAGGTATTGCATTTAGTTTTGCGCCCTCCTACAACGGCGGCGCTGTGTGAATTTCCACTTCACATAAAAGTGTTTTTTTGGTAAACGTTACCTTTCTATGTCCCGACTTGTCAACCCAAATGTCGTTGTAATTGTGCCTTTTAACACTTAAGTTAGTTTGCTCATTTGGCCTCTCAGTGGACCCAGGTTTAAGCTGAGGCGTAAATATTCCGACTCAGTTATTTTCGTCTTGTGTACGATCGAGTGTGTGAAATGAGTCTATATTCTGTTTTCATTTGCCTGGGTGGTATACTTCTCTGTTATAATGAACACGGACAGCATGGTTTATTTTAGTACAACTTGCACACACTTGCGCGCTGCTATAAAAACATTACTGACACTCACACTTTGCGTTGACTGGCTAACACATGCATGGCTAATCTGTGCCAGGAGATTTTGTGTGTGTTTTTGGCCCAGACTGTTCCTATACCTTGTTATTCCCTCCCAAGACTCTTATATGAGGCGTCTTGTAAAACCCGACATTTACTTCTTATCCTTCTTTCCACCTCATTTTCTCAAAGCATTCCATTATAGTTATTTGAGTAAATCTAAATGTACTCCTAGTCATTTGGGAACGTATTATGGCTTTACGTCATAGGTGCTTTCCATTGTGCTTGCTTTCACATTATACTGACGTGCTATTTGGCTGCTAGCTGTCCTGGCTCAAAATCTGAAGAATGGTTCTCGCTGTTATCTATTGAATTATGGATTTGAAAGAATATACTATTCCTAACAATGCTGTCCACGGATACATGTTAATAACAAATACATCTTAATGCCTGTTGCCTGTAAGTTTTACCGTATCCGGACAGCACTGCGTATCCATGACTGGAAGAGGAGTTCAGATGCATCGTCAACACTGAGCGGTCAGCTAATTAACACATACCAGTTATAAAGAGGACCAGGATTCAGAAGATTAACTCACGAAGATTTATTTCCCTGCACAATTGGAATCTAAGCACAACAAACTGCTTCCCCATTTCCCTGTCTGCCCGCCTCCGTTCCCCCCGGGGAGAGACTGACTGCTTCCCGGGGCAGCCGAGCAAACGTCACATTTTTCCCATCATGCCTTAGACTACGTGTCGTTGTTTCCATTGGTCCCCAAGCCGTCATGTGACGTTTGGCTCCGCCCTTGGCGGCCATTTTATGAGTTCGTGTGTTAGAGACGGTTTTCCTGTCATTTTTAACACATTTGTACAGACTTTTGATTAACATTTCTAAATAGCTAAAAAGGCATAACTTCACATAAAAATATTATAACTCTTCAACCCCCTTCTGATCTCCTAGGAGATCATTTAAACCATAATATTTTTTAGTTCACAAAAGTACAGCTCAACCAGCCGCTCGGTGGTTTCAAAATCTTCTCTTCCCAGGTATAACTTCCGCTTATTAGTCTTTCCAGGCGGAACTTGGGTGGTTTGTAGTCCATGTCGATGATACATTTTAACTTTTCCTTCCCCCTGGTCCAGGTCGTTCCATTCATAGTTCAAGGCTCGCTGTACTCCTTTCAAGTACAGGCTGGGACCGCCCCCTTCTGGCGTTTCACTCGTCCCGAACTCAGTGTCCCCCTGGGTCGCCCCACTCCTTGCATAGATGCCCCCAGTGGAACCAGCAGTAAGGACAACCATCCAGCAGATTACAATCAACACAGTGTCATATTACCCTTAAAGCCTATAACAAAACATATATAAAAATAGCCAACAATCATCCTTCCAACGTCTCTTAATATATCGCAATCAAACTGAATATTTATCATGAAATTACAGTTACAGATGAAATGTTCTTGAGCTAGTCATTGGTTGTTGTTGCCTCTGTCGTGCAGCTTCAGCGTCTGGGCTATAGAATTATACTCATCACTGGGGTGTTTTTTATTTGGTATGTTTTGTTTTGCACCTTTAATCATTTTTAATCATTTGGGTCAACTATTCTCATAATTACAACCACTTACTTGCACCCACAGAGGCAAGGAACCAAAACCGAGTTCTGTAACAGAAACATAAAGAACAGACATTAAAAAGGTTACACAAAAAAATTCTCATCCAGATCGCTCACCGTGAGCCGGAGAACGACCATGCCAGCTAATTATAAAATATGGCTGTACTCAAATTTAACTATTTAACTTGATTTATCTGTTGGAATGTTGTTGTCAATTGTATCTGAAAAATTCAGGGATATAAGCACACAGGTTTCATTAATCCTAAATTTGTAGAGAATAAACTCCTTTTTAGCTTCTGGTTTTCCACATTTGCACAATTCAGTGTCGACCCAGAACTGCAACAAATGCCGAAAACAGAGCATTATAAAATGTATCTATATCTGAAACGTATGTCTTATATCGTAGTTTGCCATAAAATGTATCAATTTTTGTTTGTATTTTAGATATATTTGCATCTGTTCTTTCCCGTGCCCAAAATAAGCCAAATTATAATCGTCCCATAATTAACACCTCCTTTTTGGACTGAGAAAAACTCAGTCCAACAAATTGTCATGGTAAACGTGTAAAAACAACCTTCCATAGACGACACCTCTTATCCTTGAACAGGAAACACAGCAAACCAGCTCAAAAGTTCACTGGAGATTAATACTTGCGGCATCTGCAAAAACTAACACAATACATATATCAACACAAAAGAAAAATTAATAAAAACTAATAAATGTTAGGGCAAGTCCATGGAGATTCTATTTGGCTTTACTGAGTCACTGTGTTTCAACAGGGCGAGTGATAGGTTTGGGACCACTCGTCTGGTTTCTTTGGGACCATGGCAACATCGTATTAGGTCCAGTCCATAACTCCAGAAACGATCAGACCCACTCTATTCAGTCCAATTCCGGCCCAGATTCAGGCAAGGTTGGCAAGGAGCATTTTCCGCAGCTCCCGGGAATGACAGCAGAGACGTCATTTTCTGGGTGAATAAACTTCCAGCATCATCAGGTCTTAAGGACCACTATACATTTTGTGCATTTTAAAGATATTTTTCAGCTAGTGTAAATGATTCTCCACCACCATTGTGTCGTGGAATGAATTGGAATGTTGAAACAATTGATACAAGTCTAGCATTAACATCTAAAAAAAAAATAGGAAGACACAGATTAAGAGCACAGGACTTTTGGAAAAGTCAAAAAATGTTACAAAACTTTTGTTTCACTCAGCACTTTGACCATGGGGCCTAATTTTAGCCTGTTTGCCCAGGAGAGAGAGCAAATGAGAATCAAAACAAGACATTTCATTATTATTGTCAATACAGGTGTAAACAATTTGCAGTCACACCGTGTTTACCTTTGCAATTTTGTTGGTTTAAGGTAACATTTACGTCCCTTCAAGTTAGCCTTAAAAGCTTCTCTATATACCTAATCTTAATTTGTCATAATAAAATTTTGTGTAGCAGTTTACGGGTGATTAGGCGGTATGCAGAGATGATTTGTGGTGGGTCCAGTTCAAGCGTCAGCAACCACGGTCTTACGGATGTCTCAAGACATCCATGTCCCTCATTTCCAAGGACAGAAACAGTAATCTTTAAGGCTCTAATTGCATATGTATGCTAGAGTCCGTCCTGCGAGATTATAGGCACTGGTTAGGTGGCAGCTCACAGACCCTGTGGTTCTTCCAAGAAGCCCACTAATATGGTGTCTGGTAACATTCTTATAGTTCAGATGTGTTTCACCTGTCTGCACCAACATGCCAAGAGAGATGTCTGTTCACTGGCAACAGTTTCTGCCATGGCTGTACACCTACAGCCAGCATTGTTGCAACCGCCTCGTTCTCGAACGTTGCTGGTCCAATTTTGGTTCTGGATCGCCGTCTGAAAACACCTTAACCACAATTATCATCAAAACCACCACAACCATAAATCGCTCCACATTTAGGTAAACTTTTTAGATTTTTTCTTTATTAAATTTTGTTGCTTACTTCTTTAAGCTGCATCTTTAAAAGTTGCACTTAATTTTCTTTATATTTTAAATTCAGCTTGCTCTCACTTCTGGTCAATGGCGTACACCATATTATGTACCATAAATGTATTCATTAATTTATTAAATCTGTTTATTTGGTCTCCTAAAAATAACAATTCAAAATTTTGCATATTGCTTCTTCATAACTTTTAGTAATGCATCCAAGATGGTGCATAAACAAAAAAACTTTAAATGGATATCGGTCTGTACTCCAAATCAATGCCTCCAAATTATAACCTATAAACACTTTTGTTCTCATTCCATGTCACCACAGTGGAGAGAGAGATTCTAATTTTTCAGTAACCTCTCTTTCAGGGGCCTAAAATGTTCTATTCACCACAGACACACAAAAAATAGCATCTATCACACATTAGTTAATTTTTGATATTTCAAAATAGCAATTTTATGCTATTGAGACATAGCACTGCCTTCGTTTTTTGTTTGTTTTTTAATAGGGGGAGCTATTCCCTCCACACCTCCTTTACATAGGTGCCCGGATACAGAGACGATTGGCCACTCCTCAATGTATCAAGACTTCCCGTTTAATCATTTCTCAGTTTTCTTTCTTTGCTCCATCCACACTAATGCAGATAGAGCAAATACAACCTCTTTTTTTTCTTTTTTTTTTTTTTTTTTACCCGTGTAACATCTCTAAACTTTCACATGCACAGATTTCTTCTGAGCAAGGAACTCCCTTATTTTATAACTTTCCGTCACTTGCAACCACCTTCATTTCCACCTTCATTTTTCCACTTACACACACCTTATTAAATAGCCAACCACATTCAATGCCATTTCAGCATCCACCAAACACTTTTCAATACTTTCCAAATCTCTCTCTCTTGCCTCCACGCCACTCACAAACTGCTTTTCCGTTACATACAAATTTTCATTTCCTCGTTTGTTCACACAAACTCCACACTCGTCACACACTCGTCACTCCACAATAAACACATAACGACAACAAGACAAGACACCAGAATTTTACAATAATCCCAAATATCTAACCTGACCATACAAGAGCTCATTTGCATTTGACCAGTAGAATATTCGCAGATATCATAACATAATTCTTTATCATTTCAAAAAACCGAACATTAATTCACCAAATTAGTAGAATTTAAAGATCTTAGATTTTAGATCTTAGGGACTCCAACCACTCTTATATTTCACCAATTAGTAGAATTTTAAGATCTTATTCGATCCTATGGCCTCCAACCAGAGTTTTAGACAGCCCCCAAGTCCTGTCAACGACTATTTCAACGCTTATTTTCAGTCCGCGCGTCCGCGTCCTTTGGGAAGTCCTACCTACGTACTTTTCAGCTTTTAAAGGGAAACACCCAACGCGTAGTCCTGTACTTAATTTGGGGCCTTAAACCCAGTGTCAATTATTAGAATTTAAGGACCTTATTTCGATCCTTGGGCCTCTAACCCTTTTGGAGACTCTAACTCCAGCGCACTTTATCTTTAAGGATTCCCAATCCTAGGCCTTTAACCACGACACACTTAACTGTAGAATTTAACTTTACTTTATTTTCCCGTTCGGTATCTTTTTATATTCACCAACAATCTAGGGCTGAGCAATGTGACATCAGACCGTCGTACGATCTCCAAAGCCATCTGCTCCGATTAACCTTTTACACAATAAAAGACACAGTATGTTATATTCTATTTTGTCACCCCTACAACAACACACCACAAGGCAAAAACAAGACACAATAAAACACAAAAGACAAAACAAAAACAAGACAAAAACAACACAAAAACAAGACACAATAAAACACAAAGACAAAACAAAAACAAGACAAAAACAACACAAAAACAAGACAAAAACAAGACACTTCTCACCCTCCCTGCTGGCCTCCAAGAGATTGAAAATCAAGCCGTGATTAAAATAAAAACGCAGAGCTGCTTTTTCCCAGAGCGCGCGGGGCTCTCTCTCCCTCTAAACGCAGCTTCACTGATTCACTTGTATCAGTGCCTAGCTAGCTACAGTAACGTCCTAGTCACTAACAACCACACGGGAAAGAAAACCACGATCCAAACACGGTTAAATATCCTTCTCATCTTAAGCCGCTCTTTAACTTTAACCGTAACTCTCAGGACGAGGACGAGCCCGTCCACCTCTCCTCTCTCCCCCCGCGCGTGTGTCCCCGTGCGCGGCGCGAACCGGCAAACACCGTCCGCGGTTTATTATTCTTAACGTTAAAAGAGAGGGCAACCAATAAGCTCCACTAACCCCCCGCAGCACACACAACATGCAGCTCACACACAGCCCATGTCCCCAAAAATTGCCTACAATGTGAGATTAATTCATTAAGGACAAAAACAACCCATGACGGATCCATTAAACCTGCCCGTCAAAATTAAGGAGAGAAATTATCCCAAGCGAAACCACTGCTCACAACAAAAGCCAAAATCAAAAAACGGACTGGATCCGTAAAAAACACGGACTCGGACTGGATTACACAGACTCTCTATTGTGGCAACTCAAACCCCGAAATGGATTTACGGAATGGATTTGGTTTAGTGGCCGTATGTAATTACTACAAAAAATGGCCGCGGTGTGTTTGGACTACAAAGATGGCCACCTCCGGTATTACTGTATAAACCGCAACAGAGAAAAACAAACGATGCTTCTTTAATTCTCCACACCCAATATCCAAAGCGATGACAAAACAATGTACACAGGCTAATTCTCCGCTCAGAATGAATTCTAATGTCCAGCTACCTATTAACACTAAGAGCTTACAGCGAAAGCTAATGCTAATGTTAGCCTATTGTTCTCAAGCTAGCTTAGCAGCCTAGCACCCTAACCAAACATGCTTTGACCAGATAAGCACCTCGAACAATCATCAATAAAGCCTTTAACCCCACAAAGCAGCCATCACAATGATCACACACGAAGCTACGCCCAACACATATGCTTAACACCCGGTTTTAAATGCTTTTTATCAACTATGAGATGCTAGCGATCGCCGAGCTAACGCGGCTAACAGCTAACCACAAGGCCTGACTAGCCTGCACAACATTTGAACAGAAATAGACTTAAGTACTAAGAAATATTCTACTCAGACCATCAATTCACAGATTTCCACCATTCAACAGTCAACTTCGTTAAAGATTAATCTAAATTTTGGAAAAACATGCCCATAGACGCCCTTTGAGAGTCGTCTTACCTTCATCTGGACTTCCATCTCTGGTATGCCTCAAAAGTTTTCCGCAAAGTTTTCAAAAAGACGGCTCCAAACTGCCCCCTTCATCACGTCGGGGTCACCACTGAAAGAATATACTATTCCTAACAATGCTGTCCACGGATACATGTTAATAACAAATACATCTTAATGCCTGTTGCCTGTAAGTTTTTACCGTATCCGGACAGCACTGCGTATCCATGACTGGAAGAGGAGTTCAGATGCATCGTCAACACTGAGCGGTCAGCTAATTAACACATACCAGTTATAAAGAGGACCAGGATTCAGAAGATTAACTCACGAAGATTTATTTCCCTGCACAATTGGAATCTAAGCACAACAAACTGCTTCCCCATTTCCCTGTCTGCCCGCCTCCGTTCCCCCCGGGGAGAGACTGACTGCTTCCCGGGGCAGCCGAGCAAACGTCACATTTTTCCCATCATGCCTTAGACTACGTGTCGTTGTTTCCATTGGTCCCCAAGCCGTCATGTGACGTTTGGCTCCGCCCTTGGCGGCCATTTTATGAGTTCGTGTGTTAGAGACGGTTTTCCTGTCATTTTTAACACATTTGTACAGACTTTTGATTAACATTTCTAAATAGCTAAAAAGGCATAACTTCACATAAAAATATTATAACTCTTCAGATTCAAGGCAAATGACAAATGTCCTTGTGTTAGAGCAAAACAATATGCAATTTAACATTAACCGCAAAGGAAAGATACAATTACAGGTCAGAGCAAAGCTGCATGGTGTGAGTGCAATTGTATGTCCTTACGAAAAGAGCATTTACCCCCGAATCAGAATTTGGTTATTAGCATAGACTTCTTTATTTGCCATTGTACAGCCGTACTACAAAATAGTGTTCAGATGTTAGTCCTGAGCTGCGACTGAGCTATGCTTGCATTGTGGGCCAACCTGACCGGCATGTTTTTGGAGGTCGGGGAAACCGTAGCACCCGTAGGAAACCTGGCTGGCTGCCTTCAGTGCTCCTCTTATCCACTGAAACGGTGCAGCACCTCCTGGGTTTGTCCTTGTGTCAGAGCGTGGTTCCTCCTGTGCAGCTCCCTCCGCCCCACAACAGTCTTTCACCATCTTCTGGGAAGAGCTTAGCAGTGAATCAGTTTTATTCTCCAGTGAACATCCATTATCCAGAACAATAGTAGGGACAGAAAGCATGTATGGCTTAGCTGTGAATCTTGCCCGGATACCTCCTCGTTTGTCCCTTTTTTGTTTCCTGTAGCTCCTCTTGTGATGCCGCCACTGTGCTGCAGGTGTGGGGGGCTCTTGGTACCTCTTCAGTGTTTCAGAAGAAGAAATCTGTACCTGTATTATGTAGTAAAAAAAAGAAATCAGCCGAATCCCACAAAAATACTCCAAAAAGTACAAAAGTATCCAGTAAAACAATGTGGAACACAGAAACCACAAATGCAGTTCACAGAAAAAGGCAAAAAAACGCAGCTGTACCAAGAGACAGGGAGGTTGCTACTTGTTTACACGTCAAAAACCAGACATTTGTGAACTACAGTAGCAGCTGGTTGTTTTTGTCCTTGTCTACATTACTCTGGCAGTATTGCTCCCTGAAAGTCGTAAAACATGCTTTAAAACGCCTTAACGTTTAAACAAATGCTGAGACATATTGCCTTTTATTGTGTCTTTCTTTATTCGATATTAAAACTTCTTTGCACAGCAGTATATTGTAGGGTTGTTATGAGAACCTATCATTACATAATTCGTCAAATTAAGGGATACTGTGACTGGTAATTGATTCGAGCAGACTTTCCATCCCCACTCCCACATTAATGCGCAACCACGGAATGTTCCACCGTACTTCCGCGCTGTTCCATTGGCTTTTCAGAATGTCAGGACACAGCCCCTAACTCCTCAAAATCGCCCCGGACCTCGACAGTTCCTTCCCCCGGCGACCCTTAGCACCCTTCCTTAGCACTTTGTTTCCAAGTTTCCTTCCGTTCACAAAAGTGTTTACCCTTTCCAACTGCGCTACAACAATGGTCCCACTTCATTCGGGCTTTCCAGTGATCGGAGCGAGACCACTGGAGCCACTGGGCTGGGAGGCACATGCTAAAGCCATTAGCAGGAGGAGGACGGCGGTTAGCCACACAAAAAAATCTATCTGCCTGTGTACGTAGTGAAGCTGGGGATGAAGAATGGCGAGTTGTGTTGATAGATATGGCTTTGTGGATATCATCTTGAGTGGTAAAGGCTCAACTGTACAAGCATCATTCATGACAGCATAAGGCCAGGTGTCACTTTTTCATCGCTTTTTAGCAACTTCTCTGTTGCTCTTCTGTGGCTTTTTGTTGTTGCGTTTTTGTCACTTTTCTGTTACTCTTCTGTGGCTTTTTGTTGTTGCGTTTTCATCACTTTTTGTAATTTTGTCACTTTTCTGTTACTCTTCTGTGGCTTTTTTGCTGCATTTTCGTCACTTTTTGTCACTTTTTCATTGCTTTTTAGTTTCGTCTATCTATCTATCTATCTATCTATCTATCTATCTATCTATCTATAAGTTTATTTATATACTTTACAACAACACCAGGAGGACCAAAGTGCTTCACAGAAAGATAAAAACAATTTAAAAACACAAAATGTTTACAACCTAGACACAATTCAGAGTAATTAAGTAATAATAATAATATTAATAATGCATTTTATTTCTCATGCGCCTTTCAAGACACTCAAGGTCGCCTCACATCTACAAGTAAATTAAAATTAAAAGCAAGTTTGAAAAGATTAGTCTTTATGAGTATCTATCTATCTATCTTAGTCTTTATGAGTATCTATCTATCTACAGTATCTATCTATCTATCTATCTATGTCTATCTGTCTGTCTGTCTGTCGGTCTGTCTATGCTATTACTAGTACGATTTCAAATCTGTGGTTGACAAGCCTGACAGACATTGAACAGTAGAGAGAGACGTTCAGCAAATTGCCATCGTCAGAAATTGATCCCTCAACGCCGAGGCCCATTACTCTGCATGGCTTATGTGCTACAGCCTGAAGCCCCCTTGGCTAGCAGGCGGAAAGACCATTTCTTAAATACGTTATTACGTACATGTTTCCATCAGTTACAGAGTTACATCGCTGCCCTCAATACGAACCCAATTCCATGACTGCCAATCCTACAATAGGGGATGTCTATGAAGCATGAAGATAAAGAGTCAGCGAGTGTGCGAGAGTGAATGTAGTGTCAAATGGTTGTCAAGTTAAAGAGGTCGTGTGTTCCCTGGCACAGACTCATCCATTTGGTGTGGTCAGTTGATGGAGAGCACTCTCTGCGGAGCTCCTGAAATCACTTCATTACGCTGACTGATCTGCGCTGAATTTACTGCCACTGCTCCGTAAAAAAAAACATGCCTCCAGAGCAAGCAGAAGGGGCTAATAGAGATCACCAGTGGTCTTGGTGGTCTAGTGCTGCAGATAAAGCTCTGTGAAAATGTGGAAGCAGTGCTTGATCTGAAGATTGTACAGTGGAGTCAATATTTTCCCATTTGTTGCTTTGATGTTTTTATTCACTCACAGTGCAAATATGATTGTAACACATGGAGGCAAATATATATAAGCTGTGAGCACTCAACTCTATAGGTTCAGTCAGAAAGCTTTTTCATGTTATGGACAGACGCTTAGGAGGAGTTTTACCTTTTAAAAGATAAAGCTGTTTTGAACTGTTAGCCTCTTACTCCCCGCCTTAACTGAGCACATTTTCTCCAGTTCGGTTTAACCCAAATCTAAAAGCTTCACGACTAGAGCGCAGCAGGGTAACGCCTCATTTGAAAGCTAAGACCTACAAAACGGATCTAAACGGATCTTTTTCCTTACATTGTTGCCGGCTTTTTTTGTCACTTTTTTTGGTCATCTTTTCATTGCTTTTTTTATTGCATTTTTGTCGATTTTTTGTGTGACATTTTTTAGTCACTTTTTTGTCACCTTTTCATTGCTTTTTGTTTTGTTTTTGTCACATTTTTGTCTTATTTTTGTTGCTGTTTTGACGCTTTTTTTCAAGAAGCTTTTAGATTTGCATGAAGTCAAACTAGAGAAAATGTGCTTGGTTCAGAGGTTAATGCGTAAGGTCTATCCTAGTATTAAATAACTTGAAAGCCAAGGATAGGATCTACCAGGTAAAGTTTGCCAAGTCCAAGTTCAGTACAATTACAATTTTTTGGTAGCCAATTCGGAAAGCTGACATTTGATAGGCAATGTATGTCATATTCTGTTAAAATGTGCAAGTATTATTAATATATTTTTGTTTATAAAGTCAACATTGTTGGCTCACTGCTCGTCGCTGTCGCTCTGTATGGAGCAGCTGCTCTCTCCTCATTCAACCCTTTGAGGCCTGAGCTCCCTCACTTCCAACAGCGGAGCAGGCATTTCATGAGTCAGGGGTTCATTGAATATTCACGACCAAATATACTTTTTCAACTTTATATGCCTGAAGTTCGCAGTATCATTCCCGTCGCTGTGATGTGCTCCGCTGCAGTAACTGTTGTTAAAGCTGGTTTGAGAAGTTCTTTGATGGAGCCCGCGCTAATCTGCCTGAGCTCGGGATGCTAGCCAAGGACACGTATGCGCGGAGCAGCTTTGTCACAAAGGGTGATTAAAAAAAACAGATGTTGATGTTGGGCCAAATGAGGTGAAATGCTTCAAATCAAAAGGGAAATGGAGGAAATGCTGACTGAGATTTTATAACTAACTAACAAATTATTGTGCAATATTTACATTTTTGCAAGTTTTGCAAGCTTTATTAAAAAAGTCTATAATGTTAAAACTTTGAGCACAAACTTTACTTATTGAATACTTCTGTATAGACTTATATGGCACTCTCAAACTATGACATCATGGTTACCTGGCTTGCTCTCCATCACACCTTGTGGGGAATTAAATCAGTGTAATCCTCGATCCATATTTTAATTGCAGCCGTAGGACTGGCGCGGATTAGGAATCATAAAAGCCATTCTTTTTCACCTCTCTCTGTTTTTGCTCAAATCGCTTAATGCAGTGAATAACTCTGGGCTTAGCCCCTATTCTCTGGCCTGTCTCTCAGGCTTGACTAAACAGGTGGCTTTTTATGGAGAGTGTGCAGCGGATTTAGGAGGGGAAATGGAAGGTGCAGACAGAGAAAGGGCTGCTACTTGAGGATTTGTCCAGGCCCTTGCTGCATTACATCACTGAGATGCTTTAGCACTGATGATATGGGAGGAGGCGCGCCCCTGGGAATGATGTCATTAATGACCAATCAGAGGGCTCAGGGCCCGGTCAGGTCCGCTGAGCTCCTGAGGCTGAGGACGCTGGTTTTGGCCAAATGTCTTTTCCTGACCAAATCCTGTCTATGCACTGGTGACTAGTTTGTCACATTACAATGCATCTGATCTGACCTCTAAGTAAGTAAGTAAGTAAGTAAGTAAGTGCTTTATTGTCATTGTACAACTGTACAACATAATAGTGTTCAGGTGTTAGTCCTGAGCTGCTGCGGCTGAGCCGCGCTGCCACTGTGTCGACCTGACCCGCATGACCTTGGAGGTCGGGGAAACTGTAGCACTCTGAAGAAACCTGGCTGGCTGCCCTCTGTCTCCTGAAATGGTGCAGCGCCTCCTGGGTTTGTCCCTGTTTCAGAGCGTGGTGTCCTGCACTGGTCAGCTCCACCTCCTCCTTCCTCTTCCTCCCTCCGCTCCCTCCACTTCACAACAGTCTTTCACCATCTCTCGTTTGTCCATCTCTCATCTGACCCTGTTTAGATAAAATGACCACATGTGCAATTGTGCATGTCCAAAGAGATACAAGTAGCTCTCAAACCGTACCTCTACACTTATACACGCACAAAATAGAAAGCTTTGTATTGGAAATATTGGTATTTAACAGAGGACTAAACCAGAAGAAAGCCAGGTGAACAATTACTACAAGAACTATGAAACAGCAATAAAAGAATATGTCTTGAATTGAGACTGAGAAGTGCTTATCTACATTTTTTTAAGTGCATTAAAATACCATTAATTACTAATGCATGACCAAACAATGTGTGATATGGCGCAGCCCTAACAGCAACACGCTGCTTGGTGCTACTGATCAACATGGGGAGTCTATGAAAATATTTTTAATAGCAGTTAAATACTGTGCAACCCAAAGTGTCTGCAGGATGTAGCTATTATTCATCTCTGCGGCCCGTGCTTTAACACTAGGAGGCAATAGCATTCCAGTTATTATAGCCCGCGCCGCCTTCTCTCCCATTGACACTGTAAAAGAGGCCACAGGCTGCCTCCGCTGTGGGCCAGCCCGCTGTGGTTACACTATTAAAGTGAGCAGCCACTCACTCTTTCGTCCACACTGTCTCGTGGGAATGAGGCAACATTTCTGAACTGTGGCACAACCTTGAAGCTTACCTGACTTACCTTTGGGCACCTGTATTCTTGTGAGTTTGCTTGAATCGCTGCTCTTTCTGGCTTAACTACTCACAACATGTTTACTGTGGAGGTCAGGCCGTGCTTAATAGCCTTAAAGCACTTCCTGTCTTTTCTTGTGTCAGACTCTTTGATCCATGACCTGCTGTGCACATATTGCTTGATATTTTTGTTCCCGTTTTGGTGTATATCACTGTATTCCTGACTATAGAGAGAGTCTCAAAGGATTAATCAAAACAGCGTGACAATCGCTGATGCCGTGTTTTACAACTTCTGTTTCATTGCATTCCGTTAAGTCGCCGTTTGGCTGCGAGTCTTAACTTTCGCTAAATGTGCCTGCCTTGTGCCGCCTTGCTTGCATGCAGAGAGAATGGAAGCGTGAGGAAGCAGATCTACTTTATGCAAAGGGCGAGGAGTGATGATGGACTGGCTGTGAAGACCGGAGCGTAAGCTGCTTATCACTGTGGAGAGAGAGAGAGAGAGTGTGAGTGTGGTGCAGCGCAATCACTTTTTAATAAAGTTGTGAGAGAACGGGGCGCATGCAAAGTCGTGTTGAGCTGCGGCTGATGAAGACACAGAACAGAGGAAATCGCTTGTCTCATTTACTTTCACAGAGATACATTTAGTGTTTTGACCAGATTTATAGTTTTATTATCTGCTAATTCAAAGGGCAGTGCGCTTTGATGTGATGACAGCTTGACTTTACAACTTCCTTTAGGGCCGAAAACAGTAAATGCACATTACATTATGACAGAATTTGAGAATTGTACAGTTTGACATCAGCTTTTCTTTCACCAAATGTCCCGCACTCGACACATGGGCGACTCTATCACAGCATCTGCCATGCCTCAGCTGTTGAGCCGAAAACTCCCTCCTGACTCTGGGGAGCGGGTGTGATCAAATTAACTGCGTTGGACTTTTCCCCCTGGTGCACTTCTCCTCATTAATCCAAACAGATCCTGCTCACTGGCTCCCATGAGGTCAGAGTTCTCCTGTGGAGGCAAATTCTTCCCTTACATCTCCCCAGCGGGCCCTCCCAGCCGCAGTTGCACTACCCCGAACCCTCACGGTTGTCCCAGAGACGGTTGTCAGGGGCGACCGTAGCAGACGCGCCCACAGGTCGACTTACACCTACTCCGGCCGCGAGTTAATGAAGTGTACACGGAGCGAGAGACGGGCCTGCTGGCAAACACATGCGCCTGTGTGCTGACACCACGCGCTCGTAATTGCGCGGAGACGCTAACGAAAGACAGGGGCCATTAGGCAGCACTTAGCGTCCGAGTTAATAAATGACACAACAAGGGAACGTTTATGGCGCAACATCTTTAGTCACTTCTGCAGTTTGTTGTAGTTTGTTTTTGTAGTTGTTGAAACATAAAGGCGAGGAATTATTCTGTCTGACCCCCTTAAAAGCTGTAATATTGTGTTCGCTTATCTGACCAGCACACATTCACTGTGGAAATGTTTCATTGAGCATCTACATTAAGGTCAAAAGATTTTTTACCAAGATCTTGTATTGATGACGTGTCGAAAAAGCAAACAAAACAGGCAACAAAACATGCAACAACAAAGCAACAAAAACGTGACAAAAAAAGAACAAAAAATACGACGAAAAAGTGACTACAACACCAGGAAAAAAATCTTAGATCCGTTTTGCAGGTCTTAGCTTTCAAATGAGGCGTTTCACTGGTGAGAAGCTTTTAGATTTGGGTAAAGCTAAACAGGAGAAAAGGTGCTCGATTTAAAGCGGGGGTTAATGGGTTAAATCAGGGGTTCCCAAACTTTTTTGGCTGGGACCCCAAAAATTGGCCTCTTATGCTACTTTAGGGAAGAAAACACATTGTAAAATCAAGTTAACATGTATTTAAACTGTTTATTTTGATTATATGAATGGATTTCACAAATGATATGCTGTTTTACACTCGAAAATATATCAAAAAACAGTTGCCTTTTCTTTTTTTTTTAATCCTAAAATCATCTGGGGACCCCCACCCAATGCCTCGCGACCCCCCGAGGGGTCCCGACCCCCACTTTGGGAACGAGTGGGTTAAATCATACGTATTAAACTATGACATTTTTTGTGATTTACACATTTACAAAAGGTTCTTTGCAGAGGTATCTTTCTAAAAAATAATAGCTTTTTTACGTCCATATTTGTTGTTTTAAACTGTAGCACAGAAGAATTGTCATAATCAAAACAGTATTTCAAAAATTTTCCCTTTTCTACCATATTTATTGTGTCCAACAGCGCCTCCTGCTGCGATTGACGAGTACAACACCGCTCTAACAGTTTTTAGATCAATGCAGACGTTTGTGGCCATGAGTGGAACTGGCCAATAAACACTGCCTTTGTTTAACTTGTTCTCGGGTCTTAAAACGACGCCCCTCTCTCTCCTCCGCCTGATTGTTTGGTTAGCTGCATAATGGCGGGGGTGACTGTAATGGAGATAAGGGGAGATTCAGTGAGGATATTTACTTTTTACGGGACCAGCCTCCGCGTTCCCTCTCCCCCAAAGAGCGAGTTAAACTTTATTGAAGCTGTAGTGTCCTCAATGGAGAGCGCATTAACTCTGCATTTAAGTTAAAGATCTGCACAGCTCGCCCACTCACGATAAGCAGTCCCACCAGCGAAAGCAGTGAAGTCAATCTGCGGTGTTTCAAAGAGTACGCTCCATCCTCTAACAAAGATACATTATAGGAAATGAAGGTTTGCAAATGTGAAAACTTCAGTAATCACAAGTAGCCTAATTTATTCTATTACGCAAACGCTTTAGAAAGACCTTCACCATGGCATTGGGCCTATTGTACAATGGGTAGATAAAAGACTAATCTGCTTATAATTTGATCACAAAATGGTGCTGTATATTAAAGATTAAAAATAGCTTTATTGACCACAGTTTGTGAATGCGGGTGGAGGCAGAGAGAGAGAGAGAGAGAGTACTGACTTCCTGACTATAGGGCTGGGTACCATTACATTTTTTCTGATACCGGTACTTTAACGCTACCGATATCGATACCGATACCTGAATGATTCGATACCTATACTGACATATTTGTCGTCTAGAACCAGAAAAACAGAACAATAATGTTTGGAAGATCTGCAAATTTACAATATCGGGTTCAAATTGTAGTAAAAATGAGTACAAAATGCGTAAAAGGGCCAAAATAGGGAAGAAGTGGAATAAATTGGGTAAAAAAATAAATAGGTAAAATATTAGTAATAAAACATATAAAATGATAAAAAAATTAGGGGAAACATTGGGAGAAAAAAAACATTGGGGCAAAAATAAGACAAATTATGTACTTTTTTTTTTTTAATGGGGCAAACATTGGGCAAAAAAAATGAAAACATGGGAAAAAATAGGAAACAAATGGGGGGGAAATAATTTATTGGAGCTGAAATGACCAAGTCACTTCCTTTAATGCTGTCCCTGGACCAACTGCATCAAAAAAAAAAAAATGCTGGTACCTACTTTCGATACTTATACTTATTTTTTCGATACTGGTTGTACCTAAACTTTTTTCCTGATACCATACAGTAGTGACCTTCCGAAGGCAGTGCACTGTAGACTAGAGCAGGGAGGAGCTACTGTATTAGTTACTCTCCAGTCCTTTCCTCTTCTTTTTTTCCCCTTTTAAAAAAAAATATAAGTATATCCACATATGTTGTATCATATATTTTATTTAATAAGAGTCCAATTAGTTAATGTATGTACCTTACAGGTCCTATATAATGCTTTATTCTTTTATAACCCCTCCTTGGCCTTGATATTTCTTGTCGTAAAACTTAAAATAATGTATGTGTCTAGAAAATGTCCTTATGTTTAAATATTATACAATGCAGATATACCAAAGGTCAGCAGAGGATTTGTGTGGACAGACTCTCCAGTCCTTTCCAAGGAGCTCTACACTTCCTACATTTATACATACGCCTGATGAGTGACATTTGTATGCATTTTCTTGTTGTTCTGAACATGTTGAACACAAATCAAGGTAGACATTTTCTCTAATTGTGTTGAAATAACGAAAGTGCTCTATTGTAAAAGCAACTTTAGTTAGCACCTTTATTGACCTTTTAATAAAAGTAAATAAATAGATAGACATGTTTTTGTTTAGGTTTTATCATTTAAAGTGTTTATTTCGGGTGCAGTTATTTACTACGATTGAAATAGGATGGGAAGAGAAACCAGACTCCGAGCTAGTCATATGTTTTTTATGTCTTCCACATTTCACATTCAGAAAGGTTGTGGGAAAACCGCTCCCATGACTTTCAGCATGCGAGATTACTCGGTGTATCAGTACAGCATGTAACGCAGTAATTTCACGTACACACTGTGTTCTCTGGCTGTTTCGATATCAGCTATCCTCACAACATTTACCACTTCTATTCCCAGCCGAGCCTCTGGACCACATGTCTGCAAATGTCATATCGAGTTGGCAGCCTTGTCTGGAGTGGACCTATTCCCACGTACTGTATATATGCACTAATTGGAGGCTAAATTGTGGGCATTACAGACACCAAAGATTTCTGGGTGCCTGTAGGTCTGAAGCAAAGACAGACGGCCGTGGAGCTGTGGTCATTAGCGGATGCGAGGGGGCCTTATTAGCTGTAGATTTTGGAAAATACATGGCAACCTGGAAGATGAGAACAAGAACAGTAAAGTTTTTTAAATCTGACACTTTGGATTTAAGGTTTGCCTTATGTGTAATTCATGTGTGGTGTTTACTTGGCCCTAAGGCTTGGACAGTTGTTTTAATGAGCAGACGGCTGGGGGCCGCAGTGCTGAGTGGGACAGTGCCAGTGTGGGCTTGGCATGGACTTGGGATATGTTTGCGTGAGAATTTTGATTTGACAAAGCGAAGCCCGAGGAAAGGGGTCGACAGATGAGAGTAGAGTTAATTTAGCAGCGTGGGTAAATGAATTGTATCGATGGTATCTGCTGTGTGATATATGAGGTCACGCAACAGCAGTAAGGGGCAAAACATGACAGTAACAAAGCACGTCCACTTATATTCAACCAATAAAGCCTTTAAAAAAAGTAATTATTCCATCACATATATTAAATTAGCATTGTATCTTTTGGTGTGTGTTCTTTTTTTCTTCTTTAGACATTTTAGATATTTTTCCTGAATCAATAATGATCTAAATTAATAATGAATCTGTCGGCTCTGGCAAACATTGACATACAGTATATTGTGGCAACAACAAACTATACTCCATTTTTTCCTGACATTTATGATAAAAGTTGCTAGTTGTTGTTTACATTACGGTGACAGATGTGCAAACTCATCTCTGTGAAGAACTGGGATAATGTGTTACAAAGGTTAGGAATGATTTTGGACCACAGCAAAAAAAGCATGGTAGTACAGCGGTTAGTGCCTGTGCTTCACAGCTAGAAGGTCCCAGGTTCAATTCCCACCTGGACGGGGCCTTTCTGTGTGGAGTTTGCATGTTCTCCCCGTGTCTGCGTAGGTTTCCTCCAGGTACTCCAGTTTCCCCTACCAAAAACATGTACAATAGGCCAGGATGAATGAGAGTGTGTTTGAGAATGCGCATGGAGGACAATGGATGGAAATTAGCCCAAGGCTACAATCCGGTGTGGCTTGTTTTCATGCATGAGACCCATGTATGTTCATTAACATGCACTGTCCCGACCAAATAAATTACAATTACAATTGTGATGTAATTACAATTACATCAACAACAGAGTAAAACATGAAACCTCCCTATTCAAAGGGAAATTACTTTACACAGTAACTTGTTGCTGTGTGCGGCACATGAATACCGCACACATTTCTAAACAGAATTTCTCATGACACTCAAACCCTATTCCATTCATTTCTCACAAGTGTCAAAAAGGCACTTCCAATGGCGCTCTACCTGCTGCCGGCGCTATTGTGTGTTTGTGCTGAGAATGCGTCCGGACTGCATTGTGTTTGCATTCCCCTTTTCGCGGCCTATCAGTTTTCACGTCGGAAATGGCTTATCTTCTTTCCGATCAGTGAGTTGTCTGTGCTCCTCTAGGTCACCTCGCGCGTCGGAGCACAGATTGGTTGGCAGGGTCAGGGCGCTGCAGTCAGTGTGCCAGCTCTGGGCAAGGGATACAGCATCTCCAGCAAAAATTGGCAAAGGACGGGATTAGGCTGGTCTTCGAAAATAGATCACGACACAATGAGAAATTGAACGTGAGTGTGGACATTTTCAGGATAATGCAAATATTTTAGCAGATTTTGTGGAAATCTGCCTACATTCCTCTTTGTACTTGATCGTGAGAATGTGTGAATATTACAGCATCTCTTCAAAATATACGCGTCATCACTAAACTGGTGATGTATTTTCTAACATTGTGCAGCCTTACAGCAGCCCTAGCAGTAAAGCATTAATCTCTTAGGGGGCAACAGTTTTCAACAAGTTTCTGCTTCAAACAAAAGAGATCCATGGCCATAATCAGTGATTGTACCATTAAGCTCACTTTGTACCTCTTATCAGTTAACAGATGTGCTTTTAATGATGAGATGCTCTTCAATCACAACTTTCCACATAGACATCTCCCATGCCCACGATAAGATCATCTCCAATCTGCAACTCCTATAAGTTTTACTGCCGCACTCTCCACTGCGCTTCATTATTCATGTCTTGAGAGTATCTCTGTGTGAGCCGTGCTTTTACTGCACACAGCCGCGCTTTGTGTGAGCCCGCGTACTGACAGGACAGTAATAGTGTCGGACAGTGGGAGTGTGCATTCGGGAGACATTCCTACATATAAATAAGTCCGAGTTACTGCAAACAGCAGGGGGACAGGGCGAGTTGTCTTTCAGCCCCGGAGCAAACATCACTGGCGACATTCTCGGGGCATCGGAGCGCGACGCAGTTCACTCTGGCGCTCCCCGTTGACACGCGGGGCGTTCAAGGGTCACCTTCGGTACGTGCAGTGCTGACAGAAAGTGGAGAGAGGCAGGTTGTTTGGGAGCCAGGCATGTAATTGTCGGTTTGGGGGTAATTGTAGGTTTGGGGGCGGCAGAAGGTGACCCGGTGGTTAGATGTGATGATGTATGCGATGCTCTCAGAAGAGAAGAAGATTTTTGACCGTTTCATTTCTTCATCTCTGAATGTTAGAACACACAAATAAACACACAAACGATTAACATTTGAGAGCTGGTGTTGTTTTGTATCAATGACAGACATGCCATTGAACACGGACGTTCAGTTCATTATTCTGAAGTTTTGGAATTGCTTTGCTTTTCGTTAAATGAAGCAGGTGAAGTACTGTCAAATTACTGCCAACCATCTGCTCATCGACTTCAGCGGAACAACTCAAGCTTTTCAGATGTAAAATGACAGTTATTTGCTTGAAACACTTCCCTTAAGTCTTCCAAGTACATATAAGTACCAAGTCATATATTCATCTTTTGGTGTGTGTACTGTTGCAGAGACACTGTAATATTTTCTCTATTTTGTTGTTGTTGCTGTTATTAAGAATTTTTAGATAATTTATATTGTACCACATAATGAGACATATGCAAGTATATCTAAGGCCGCCTGAGCGTGTTTAGTCCTGACTCGGGGCACCTGAACACTCTCTAAGGTTCTGATGATTCCTCTGGTTCTAACATGTCGGAGATGTACTTTGGCCTGCAGACCACAAACAAGTTATGCTTTCTTAATAAAGTATGGCTGTGAAACCAAGTTGTGACTGTCACTGTTTCCAAAGAAATAATTCAATAATAGATTGAATACATTTTTTTTTTTTTTTACTTATTAAAGCTGAAAACAATAGATTTTCCCAGTGACAGATTTCCTCTGTGATGTGCAGCAGTAAAAGTTTGTTGACAACACGCTCTCCCTGTCTGTTGCACGTCTGTTGTGGTGGAACATGCTCGCCGCCCTGCCCTGACACAAAGTGGGTGGGAGCGGTCTCGCCTCCATGTGTTGGACATTATCTGTCAGCTGCTGTATTGTGTGTGTCCATGCGCTCACGCCACCCCTTTCAATTACATGGCCCACAAACCCGCACATTGATTGCCTCACGTTTGTTTTCCATCCGAGGTGCGTCCACTCTGCTTTTTTCGGTTACTTTTACCCTCTGCAGCTGCGAAACCTCAGTGCCTCAGCAGACGGCCGACATGTTTGCTAGGTTTATGAAGCTGGAGTTGTTTGCGCCTGTTCTTTAAGCTAACAGGACAGTGGCGCTTTTCATTGAGCACAATGGGTGTGGTGTCTGCAGGTCCTAATTGGAAACAACAGTGTGCCTGCAAGACGCATCTTGCCGTGGTCTGCCGCGTTGATCTGATAACGGGACGGCATATCAGCAAAGGTGGAAGAAAATCTGTACACAAGCGATAGCCATCTGATTCAAGAATATGTGAAATAGCTGGCTGTTAACTTTACGTAGGAGTTGAAAATAGTGCGATGATTCTTGTTTTTTCTATTGTATTTACTTATGTTGCTAAATAAGTATTTCAATTAATGATTTCTTACTCCATGACATTAAACATGTTGGGCAGTGCTGCTATTATGACTATAGATGTTATTTCTGCAACAAGAACTGCTTCTACTATTAGGGCTGGCTAGCTGCATTTATTTTCAAAACCGGTATTTGGTTTACAATACCGGTATCTGAGCATTTTTTATTATTTTGATACCTGTACTACACTGTTCAAGATCTTGGACCCATCCATCCATCTTCTTCCACTATGGCTCCTCCTGCAGGTGGTGGGTCCACAGAAGGATGGCCTCACGATTCTAACGGGGGCTGTTGGTCTCTCATAAGAGGCTTCTGAACCGCTCTTTGTCTAGGCGTCTACCCCTTATTCCTCCATTTAGACAGACCTCCAAACCAAAACCCGTCATTCCGACAACCCTCCATTGCGACGTCCCCACAATCTGACACTTTTTTGTTGGTAGGGTTATCTGCTCGTTGTACTCTTGTGATCGTGACGACGTGACACTTCATTTTTGAAATCGTCTGTCTTGTATGAATGGGTGTGAGAGTAAATTCTAGGTCATTCTAGTAGGCCAACATATTTTGAATAATTATCTTGTGTGTCGGAATGGCAGGATGTTGCACAAAAGGTAAAGTGTCACCACTCCGACAAAGGGGGAACAAAAATGTTAGAGTGCCGGGACGTTCGATAAAAAATGAGGTCGAATTGTCGGAGTGGGGTGGTGTCGAAATGGCAACGTACAACCCTTTAACCCGTCAACTAGGACCTGTTTGCCCTGGGAGACCCTACCAGGGCAAACCTTAACTTTTGATCTCTAGCTTTTTCAAGAATTAAGTATTTGATTTTTTTTTTTCTTATGAACTGGGTATAGCTTTTATGTTTTATTCAGATCCATGGTTTGTTTTAGGACCTACACCTGCACACTTTTACTAGACGGATGTGCTTTGGCCTGTATCCTCTCCCTTTGCACACTTGTTCTGAGAGCGCAGTGGTTGCCTATATCCTGTAGCTGGAGGGTGAGGGGCTAGTACTGACTCTTGTCCTGGAATGCAGTTGACTTTCTAAATCCCCACCAGTCTGTCCTGGGGCAGTGGGGCAGGGCCTATCACTAGCCCCCCGCTTTTCTTTTTCCAACGCGAGCTCCGTCTGGAATCCGTACGCGAGCAGCAAGTCGCCAGATGCCCTCAGCTCCTGTCACTGTCGCCTGCCTGACTTTGTTTTTGAAGTGAAATGGAGGAAGAAGTAGCGGAGGAGGAGAAGAGAGGTAAATAAATACGCCTTTTCTGACATGCCACCCGAGACTAATTCCGGAGGTCCTGTTCTGTCAGCTGAGTGTAATTTCGTTAGCTGTGTTTGGGAGTTAAAAATAGACTTGGACATACATGTGAGGCACTGGGATGGTGCACTTGTGCGGGGGGGTGACAGGCCGCTGTAGTGACATAAAACACGGGCCACTCAAAATAGTGCATGCAGATAAACAGTATGAAAGAAAACAACTCCCGACTGACTACTTGAACTGATTATAAAGTTAAAATGTAGATTCTTAGCTTAATGTATGTAAACAAACCTTAGTTCACGAACCATTATGTGCAATTAAAATCAAAGCTTATTAGATACAAAGTTGTAATGTCAGTCTACCAGCGATCAGTATAATATATCCCACTGATAGACTGACATGTATGTGTGATATATGTGCTTATAACATATGCAGAGCCATCAGACATGAGCTGGTAGTTGCACTAAGTTGCATGACTAGCTTTAGTTAACCGGACATGCTCTAAAACTACCAGACCACAAATGTTTATTTATTTTCCAAATAACTGATTAATTCCATATTGCACAACAGCATACCCTGTTCTATGCACTGTCAGACAAAATATACCACGAAAGGCAATACCGCTGGCTGCTGGTGGCATTCCAAACATATTAAAAACAATTGTGAACCGTACGGTCTACAGATTTAGGACAATTTGAAATAATAAAATATTTGAAAAAATTTGAATTTGAAAAAATATATATATGGAAATCTTGACTATAGTTGCATCGTTTTTTTGTTCCCCCCCCCCCCCCCCCCCCCCATGTAGATTGTGCTTAATTTTAGATCACAGGCTATACTGTATGCTGTTTTCTGTAGCAGTGGCAGTGTCTCGTGCTCTCGACTCAATGCAAGACAATTGTGATTTTCAAAGGCGTGCGTGCATTAGGTGAAAAGTGATTCAACATGTACACATACCTCACCCAAAGCCCACAGTAGTTGAATGTGGTTGCTGTGTCTCCTGATAGAAAAAAGGCTGTAACAAATGACTAAAATATAGTGTAGACTGTTCTATGTTCCCTGGACGTCTTGTTATCTGCTTATCACACTCGTTCTTTACTGCGTCTCAGTCCTGTCATACGTTTCAAGACAAAAAAACCTCTGAATTATATGTTTTTGTTTCTGCCTCACAGCGTGCTTTTAAGCTTTCAAAACAGACAAAGAAAAGCCCTATTATATTTTAGCGCACGCAGAACCACTTCAAATCCCCTGTTTACATGGTGAGGGATTGACATGCTTTATTTTGTGCCATTACGCAGTCAAAAGTGCACATCACGGGGTTTGTCTTTTGTCACAAAAAGCTGCAGCCGATCAGTTAAGTTTTATTGCTTCATTCCCACTGCTTTGGATAAGGTCTCCACTCTTTTGCCCTCAGACAAATTTTCAACTTGATTTCCTGCTTTTTCGGAGCAAACGCTTGGCTTGGGAAAGAACAGCTGTTTCACATCACTGTTTGCGCGAGTCTTGTGTCTGTAAAAATAACGCTGACTCTGAGGTATAAAACAGTATTAATATGTCAGTTTGTCGGTGGACAGATTCAAGCCGCTGTTTCCGCCTGTCTCTGGAAAATGTCACTGCAATTGTGTTTGTCATCCACTCATGACAAATACAATTGTGCAAATCATTTTGTTTATATTGAGGATCGACTGAAGCAGAGATATTGCACTTATCTGCTCAGCTTCATTGGCTGCTATGCTCTGTGTGTTTAAATCAAATCAAGTTGTTTTGTTTGGTCCAATATCACAACAGGATTTTCCTCACAAGGCTGCACCAAGCATTTAAACGGTGAAACAAACAACCAATGTGATGTAAAGCAAATGTGAATGTTTTCACAGAGTTGGTCTTTATTAGCTTTTAACCATGTTATAGCGTTCCTTAAATCAAAACAGACCTGCAGCTTCAGTCATGTAGGTTTGAGTAATCCTATTTAGTTTGGTTGTTTCTTCTTCTCCTGCTGAAGAGCTTCAATCTGTATGTCCTGTTTTTAAATGTGTAATGCTGCTAAAAGGTTTTGCAAGACAGGGCATCTGGCATTAAAAAACAACCAAAGCCAAATCAATTTTCAATCACAGCATCCAAGTTGGCAAAAGACCTCTTGAATCTAAAACACAAACACACATGAGTATTGTGTGAAAACATGTGCAGTGCGCAAGAGTCCTGACCTCATGTTCTTGTTTTCCTCCGCAGAACAAAGCAAAAGCAACCTGAAGGTAACATCACCGGACGACAGTGAGCAGGTGAGCCGCAGGCAGACATCCCCAACGGGACAAAACCCTCCACCAGAGGAGATGCCAAGAGCAGCAGGACTGTCCCGCGCAGACACACGCTAGGTGGGGCGCGGGGGTCCAGGGAGATCCTTGCCATGCAGCCGTCGGACCTGGACAAAAAGAGGGAGGCCTTCCTGGAGCACCTGAAGTACAAGTACCCCCACCATGCCTCCGCCATCATGGGACACCAGGAGAGGCTCCGCGAGCAGGTTGGCTCAGACTAAATCTTTTATCATTTAACGTGGCAGTATTTTCACTTGATTACAGATTTTGAGTGCTTCATCCACTCATGCAAGTACGTGGAGTATATGTGTAACAGTAAAACAAAAAAATTTACCAATATGGCTTTCTTGGCCATTGACAATGTTTGAGGCTGCCGTCACGTATGACGTACTACAGTTTCAAACACTCACTCAAACAATACTTGGTGCTTTTCATACTGCAAGATTGTTGGTCTGAACAAAATTTGTTGAACTTTTGCTGGAAGTAGAGGCTGTCAGCTGTTTCTCTAAAATACATTTTGTTTTATTTTAGTACTTATATTATCTAACATCAGACTTTTCTTCAAATTCGTCATATATTTTGTGAATCATTGTTTCACAGAAAAGAGATCCCCTGAATGACTAGTACAGTTGAATATAAGACTCAAATATCTCATGGACTGTGGGAGAGTCTCATTTGGTAAAGTACCTCAAACACAGCACTGAAAAGCTGTAGTGTGCAAGGATTAAATCATTTTAGCAATCAGCTGATGTGCTGCAGACTGCTGACAGACCTTGCAGCTATTCAGGTACAGTTTGTAAGATTAAGTACATACTTCTCTGCGAATCCTTGCGGCCTCCTTTCAGATGAGCAGAAAACTGTAGAAATATGAGTCACCTTTTCAGCTAATTCCTGAGCTTAACTCTATGCATGATCTACTGTACATGCTACGACTTAGTAACACATTAGTTTTAAAATGACACAGGCAGTCATGACTCTGAGATTCAGATCTATCAATCTGAGCAGTGGAAAGAAAGAGACCACATTGACACACATACATATTTTCTTTTGAACAAAACATAATTAATTAAGAAACTTGACCATTGCAATTTGATGAATTGGTTATACTGTATAAACCTTCACCTACAAAGCTCCAAAATTTCACTTTCTGTGTCTGTTTCTGGAATGTGACATGTGATGCGAGTTTCAACCAATCACAATTCGCTCCCAACTCAAAAGTATACAAGCCGTGATTGACAGCCTAAATGAAACCTTTAATGAGGTTCACGTCCGACAAGTTTTCAGTGCCGACAGTGCGCTTTCGAGTCGTGGACATGCTCTAAGTTTATTTCTAGGATTTTGGCGTTGCTTTTCCATGACTGGGCATGATGCCATCCCGTAGTAGCCCTTTGTACGGAGCGTGTTTGGGACAGCGAGAGGAGAGCTGCATAAGTGGGGTGTGTATTTTGCATTTCAATCAACACTTTGAATTTCCTTAGATTGATCGTACTATTCTGCAACTCAGCACAATTCATTTGTCCATTTATTTACTGGCAGGAAAGACCATTTGTCAGCGTTATGTTTTAGTCTTTCTCAATTTCAGACATATTTTCTTGTTCAGGCTAAGGCAAACACAAAACCATTTCCTCCTTTCTTTGCTCCAGGTTAAAATCTTGGCCCATCCTATAAATCTGCCTGTCTTATTCCCTCCCACATTTTGCCTTAAGAGAGGAGGTGCTTCTTTACGCTCCGAAGCAACAGTAAAGTTTGCTCTAAGATTTGTTTTCAGAATAACACACAGTACCGATGTAATGCATTTTGTTTTTCGGCATTTATTGTGGCGAATGAATAATGGACTCAGAGGGGGGCATTGCTGCTCACCTTGCCATTGTTTGCATGCAATAGGTCAGGGAATACAGTGGGGAGGGGACAAGCAGAGCCTTTGTAGCCAAAACAATTGAAGGTAATGGTGAGATGGGCATTTTGCCACAAGGGAGCTTCATGCATCAAAATAGCCTTTGTGAATAACATTTGCTCATCACATGTGCTTACCGACTTGCAAATTCATCCTTTCCCCACATTGGTCAATGAACTTTTGGGCATTTGCATAGCCAGGAAATGCCACACTGAGACAACAACCTTCATTTTTTCCCATCATTATCTCCTATCCTTTGAGCCATGTGCCTGTTTTGTTAACCTACTGCACACTTAAAGAAAATAAGCAAAAAGCAGGTTGTGAAATCAGCCAGACAGGTAAGTTTGGCTGTGGAAGGGGGTTGGGGGTGGAGCCAGGGTTGCTATAGTGACTCGTGATGTCAGCGCCTCAGGGAACGGGGTGGAGGGAGGGAGGGGGGTAGGGCAACGTGTAGGTGCCTGCAGCCTGAGAGAGGACTGTGGGAGAGTTGTGCGTGCGTGCGTCTATGCGTGTGAGACAGGGAAGAAGGAGAGGGAGAGACGGGTAGTGCGGCTGTGCTGAAAGGCAGGCGATGGATCAACATAAACCTCGTCTGGAAACGTGAGGCGCCCTGCGTAAAGTCCGCACGGGAATAAACTTTCTTTCCAAGCCAACAGGAATAAGTTCTTTCCCGCTTTTGCAGTAAAACGAGGTAAGACGCTTTTTTGCTTTTTTTTTGCACGCTTGTTATTACACGTGCACGCTGCATTTTGTTTGGTTCCTTGGCATCGGTGGCACTTTTGAGCACTCCTGTAAAGTTCGATGCGGAGTTCCTTGGCCGCTGCAGTTTACACTTGTCGCGATGTCAGGTGCCTCTTAACTTTCACCGCAGAAATACGAAACGTGGCATCCGGGCGCGTTGAAAGAAATTATCGATGCGATCTCTGGTGCGCGCTTCATTTGTTTGCGTAGGACGGCGCCCGTAAAGGTGGTGTCACGTAAATGATTGTACAGGTACTATCTTCTTCTGCGGGTTTCCTTGGTCAATGAGGCGCGGAGAGCAAACTAAAATGCCCTTTTAATCAGACATACAGACGATGGTCAATATTTTTGTGACAGTTTGACTGATAGAAAGCTAAAACGCATTTGCAATATGCATTGGGTAAAATTTCACCCTGCAATAAATAGAGTAATGCTATCATTAAATTTAGCCTATTGTGATTTTTGTCGCCTCTCTTTAGACCTGAGCACTTTATTGGGAGCAGGACATCACCAGTTTACCTCCACAGAGATGTTGAGGCAACAGGTGGTCAAGCATGAGTTTTGAATTAGATACTCAAATGTGTTATTTTGGTAGTATAGCCTATATCGCAAAAATCGTTTATCATTCGTCACACTTTTAATAGATGATGTTTGGAGTTGATTTTGCTCTTATCTAACGCTGGAATGCTCCTCTGTGTGGCTTTAAGTTGTTGTTGATGCCGTTTACCATATCACTGCATGTGACAACCTGAAGGCAATTCTTTCTCACGGTGTTACTCAGACGTTTGGCATGACACCAGGCTCTCAAGGAGGGCTATGGCGGTTATCATGTCTGAAAGTGTGGCTATTAGAGTGATAGAAGAAATGCATTTTGAGTTATCATTTGGTCGCATATGCGACTTTTCTGACTGCAGGGTGAATTTGCAATATTCCAATATAGAATGCCAAGAAAAATGGAATCTGTCATCTTTGTTGTATTGAGAGAGAGCGAGAGAGAAATAAAAAACTTGCAAACCGACTTCATTTCTCTACCAGTCTGTTGTAAAGGTGTAATTATTCTGCCAGGGCGAAAAAACAGCAGGAGTGCAGATCACTTTTGCTTGCTTTAATGCAGCATTGGGATTGGTGGGAGAATAGAACACACAGAACTAAAAAGTGTGACATGTTGGAAAGACAACATGAGCGGTAACAGAGCATGAAGCCGAGGTGAGAAGGAAATGTCCCCGGAGGTTTGGGTTACAAAGAGGCGATTTATCAAGGTCAGGCGGAGGTTGGGAAGATGATCTGACTTTGTAAAGCGGATGACCTGCTCCGCCCAGCATGACCGAGCAATATGTTGCAGAGTCTTGACACTGGAGAAGGTATAACATAGAAAAATTGTCTTGGAAAACACATAAACACAACACTTGTTTCCTATTGTAATTATTATATATTACATTTAGTTTAAAATGTGCAAAGGAAAAGGTGAGACGTCTTGTGACGGAATTGTCCTAGAAAGTGTTTCTACATTTTGATAAAACTCAGTTTCATTACTTTAATATACAACTCATCTCTCCACATGCTCTAATTTACTCCCTGTTATCCAGTCTGTATTGCAAGCTCTTGTCAGTAAACCTTGCTGTAGATCTAGAAACTCTGCCTTTAAATAAACACAGGAATATCACATGTGGCTCCCAGTAAACACAAGACGTTTGAACTGGTGGAATCTTGACCCTCTGAGGCTACTGTAGTTTGCGAGGGGCCCCTGTTTACAGTACTCCTCGATTCTCCCCATTACCCCTTTTAGAGCCGCAACAAAAGGAGTGAGCAGTTTAATTTCCTCATGTCTTTTTTTGCGGGGGCCTGGATCCCACCCAAGGGAGCTGAGATAACATCCGAGTGTCCTGCCTGCCACCCCTCCGACCCCTCCTCCCGGGGCTTTTGACAGGCTCGCACTGGGACGCTTCAATGATCACGCCGCGCCGCAGTCCCCCTTCTCTCGCTCTCTGTCCGTGTGGGGTGGTGTGTGACTGGCTGGACTACGGTGGCCTTGTTGGGACAGCTGTCTGCTGCGGTGGACAGACAGAGTAGACAGGTCTGGAGCGCCCCAAGCTGTGATAATCCTCCCAGTGATGAGAGGGCAGATTGTAAACAATAAGAGGGGTCAGTAGGTCTGCTGGGGATAACGATGATGTGCTTTTGGTTTGTTGTCATGCGAGTGACGGGTTAATGCTGTAAATCACGAAGATTGAAAAAATAAATAACTACAACTGAACTACTACAGACTGATCTTACCTCAGACTGAACCAGGACTTGATCAGGACGAACATAGCTTCCTCTTACTAATTTAAAAATATATCATGGCCATTCTACACTGAAACATTAGGTCTTGACAGGGTAACAAGTAAAACACATACCGGAAATGTCACAGTTCTTATTGCCTTCGTTGGAAAAATGATGAGGTGACACGCGATGATTCGGAAATGATTTCTCATTTATAATAGTTGCAGCCAATATGTCATCAGTGACAGTAAACTGTTTGCTGTCACTTTGTCATACTAGCTGTCATTGTTATTTTGATTGAGTCTGTCATCTTTAAGTTGATTGTCACCAGATTTTCTCGCTTCTTGGCTTTGTTTAAACTAAAACTATAAATTGATGTCTCTGAATGTTTTTTCCTTAAAACTGTTCCACTCCAAGAAAAAACAATTACAAACAACATTAGTTTATATAAATGCCACCAATTTTAAAGGCAAGGCAAGGCAACATTACCACGCATTTCGTATACAAGGCAACTCAATGCGCCTTGATCTAAAGGTTAGATCTATGTCTTCCCAGGCCGATATTTGATGTTGAAACAGATTCTGCCCCTCTTTTGGCTTTGCTTAAGAGTGTTGTGGTCAGCAATGCAGAGTTTGCCAACAAGCAAAATGAAAGAGATACTTTTGAACTAATGCAATTTTTGATCCTCTCGATGGGGCAGAGATGGCCTTTCTTTCCCATTCTTTAGCACCAAATGTCACCCTTTTTTAAAAATCAAGTTAGACTTTCAAAGTTATTTTTGCAACTTGCTTTGCAAACAATTCATGCACAGAAAAGAAAAACATTGATTACCATTGCTGACTACACAGAGTGATGTGCTTGTCATGATTTTACACTTCTATTTGACAAATGTTCCACGCTTTAAGCAATTATAAGCAATTATAAGCAATTATAAGCAGTTATGGCAATAGATTTGAATTGCCTTGTGCTCTAGATATACACTTGCCTTGCCTTGCCTAGATGTGTCTAACTTGAGTTGTTCAGTTTTGAACTCATAGCAGCTTTTACGCAAGTCCTCCACCTCTAGCAATGTAAAAAAACAACCAATGAAGTCGCTATTGTGTATTGTATCTCTTCAGGAGTATGGCACCACTTGGGCAGTCCCCCACATTCTTAGCTGTGCCATGTAACATTTGTGCGCCACAGATCCAAGGTCAGTGTGATAGTGCTGGCTCCTAGTGTGCATCCACTCCTCCATGAAGTCTGACTGTGATCATTGAGAGGAGAGAGGAGGAGGAGCGGAGTTGGGTTCCTGTTGTGGACGGACATATCATTGGTCTGCTGGGTCAATGACCTCAAGGACATGGAGAAGCAGAAGCTGAAAAAGCATACTTAAGATTTGATTGACCATATAGTAAAGAAGTAAATAAAAAAGTTGCGTTGTGCCACATGAGAACCAGAACATTATGAAGATTAATTGCTTCCAAAGCTTTTTATGGTTATTTTTTCTTGTTGGTTGCTGCTAATCTGCCTCCATCGCCTAATCCACCCCACAGCACCGCACATATGTTACCCATCACTCTTGCCCTCTGACCTACAGGAGCAGATGCCATTTACCGGCAATGTGCCACATCTGCGCCAGCTAACTGCTAACACACAAACATTACCGGGCTAACGACGGCCGTGTGCTAAACTTGGAGGGTTGGAGGGCGGGGGGGGGGGCTTGAAGAAATGGTCAGTGTGAAGTGGCGCCAATGCCGTAGCTAATCCCTGCGCTGATAATGAGTAAAGCCAGACAGAATTTAGCGCAGTGTCTCCAATCGCAGTAGCAGTGTTGTTAATCAGGCGGGCTAATCAGGTCTGAGCTCCCCATAGTCCACTGTTGTGCAGCATCTCGCAGTGGTTGAGCTGGGCTTAGGGAGTATCCAATCTTATCGGCTTGCGTATTGTTCTTCATCTACCGTAACCGCAGACTGCTGTTCTTATGAAAACATTTGACATTCTTGAACGATCTGCAAAAGAATAGAAGCGAGGTGACTTGTAATGGAACTGGCAATGTAGTGTGAAATTCTGACCCTCGGATGCTCTTGCCCAAACTAATCCTGACATCTCAGTGCAAAGACAATGCTTTGTGCTTTATGTTCACGTAGTAAAAGCGAAAGATGTCTAAAATCTGTTGACTTTGCAGGCCTCCACCAATAAAATGACGAGCTAATTGGCCGTTTTGCTCGGTAATTTAAGTGTGGTTGGCATGTGAACGACCCACTTTAACTAAATAGCGCTGTCGAAAATGTGCATTGGCTGCCATCCAAGGGGCACACGCATTAGATTGTTTAGATATCCCGACGGCCCAGACGGCTGACAGCTTCAAGGACTGACGGTGCGTTCGATGACTGACTGATTAGAGGGTGGCTGAGGTTACGAAGCCATGTGAAAGGAGGCGTGTTTGATTTGTGTTATTGTACAAGCCCGACTCCCATTTTACCATTATTAAACATTATAATTATGGAAGCTTGTCATAACTGGCACTGGTTTGCTCTGAACCTCAAATAAACCGATCTGTGGCACTGGTCTGCCACATTCTTTTTGGTTGGGAATGGAAATGTGCATAAATTTACAAAAATAAGCAAAATTGTATCTTTTTATCTTATCTGTGGACTCACCTCCTGATCTTAAGTTAGGCTTGGTCACAGGAGTACCTGTAGCTTGAGATTTGAAGGTCTTCCACTTCATTGTCACGAATACGTTACTTTCACATTTTTACTACTAATTGAATTCCAAAACCTAATCATTTACACTCTCTATTTTGAACTCCCAGTCGCCTCAAAGAGTCCACAGAAAGTGTTTTTCCAAACTTTTTGTGTGTCTTTGTTGTTGCAAGCGGTGGCATGCAGGCAGACATCTGGTTTGCACCTCAGGCCAAAAGGTATGAATCTAACATCAAAAGAGGAGGCTGAGATTGGCCCGGGACGGTTCAGCGCTGAGAGGAATGGCTCCAAGCATCTGGACATGTATAACTTATATTCTCCTCTCTTTGTGGCTCCTTGGACTGAAATATCTATAAACTTGACAAAACCCTCATAAATAGTGGGAAATGAGACAACAGGGAGAAAAAAATGGATCTAAAAAAATCTGTCTACAGTTTTCGGTTTGTTGATGAATATTTTGCAAAACGTTTGGTTTATCACGATCAGAAGAAGCTAACAAGCAAATGTGGGCTAGTGGCACTTTAGCAGTATTTAGAGCCAAGTTTGAGCGGAAAAAAAATATCTCCATTGTATAATTGGATTGTGGCACAATGTACAATATCCCTCTCTCCCTTTGTCTTTTCTGTCAGCATAGTATTTACTTTCACGGACAATTAATGAGTAAAAAAAATAGTTCTCCTTTAAAAGGTTTGAAACAACACACACAAAATGAATGTACACATTTATTGCTTGACATTTAAACAAGACAATTACTTGGTTTAAGATTATCGATATAGTTCATTTTGTATTTGATATTATATGTAGATGCAAAAGCTTTTCCCCAGTACAGCGCTTAATAATAATAATAATGACGCCTTACACTTGTATTACAAGCCTGTATTACCAAGTTTCTTAAAGCGCTACACTGTCGTCATTATTCATTCACTCCAGACTCGCTTATAAATCATCCAATAGGAAACTGTAGGCTACTTGTTGTTACAATGTTTTTTTTATTGGTAAAACAGGTTTAGTTTCTACTTTGTTTAAGAATAAACTGGGATTAGTGACTAACTGTTTACCAGCACTAAGCATGACTTACTGTAATTCTTTGGTATCATTTTGGCTGGGAACAAAAACTCGAAGGCTATCAACTGGCATAGATCCCGACGCCGTCTTTACTGTTTAAAATACATATGCAACCATATTAACAAGATGTCACGTGTGATGAGAGACACCTGGAATGGGGGTATACATAGAGACGTGTACCACAAGCAGCAGCGCTAATGGATGCTGCAATAACTTTCACATTTTGACAGAAGTGGAGCAAGTTTATCACACCACTTCTTATACACAGCGGGTTCACAATGTCTTCGCCACAAGGCATTACACATTTACCCTAAAAATAAAACGTTGAAAATAAAACCCGCTGTAAATCCACTGACGCATAATGCAGTTAAACTGTTGAACATCGCACGCTCTAGCAGGCGACTGACTAAACGTGCAAGAATAACAAGAGATTTAGTCCGTCTAGCTACCTTCAGTGGGTGCAGTCGGTTGTTTGTTGACTGTGGAAAGGGGCTAAGCTATCACATATGTGCCGGGGCCAGTCATTTCGAGCTAGCCTGTGAATATTGAGGACATGTGGGAGAAAAGCTTCCTGTTTTGGTTTTCCGGAAGGTCACACGTGGGTCATATACGTTTCAAGTGGTTTCTATGAGGATACGGCGGGCCACAAAGTCTGAGGAAGAGACTAAACAAAAGGCAGAGCCACATAATTTGAGCTGTAATTTCTTGTGGTTGACAGGATGTTCAAGCTTGTAGAGCAAAACGCATGTGGACAATAGCTTCATCATATCTTTATCATCACCATCTTTTCCTCTATTTTATATCTTAAGACATTTTGAGCAGCTTAATGCACACTTTTTGCTGTGGCCTGCCCTGTCACCTCACGTTAGAACTGCCCCTATATAGTGGCATGTTTTAAAGGGGACATATCATGCAAAATCCACATAAAAATGTTGTTCTCTCGTCAAAAACATACCTGGAGTAGTATTTCACTTCATTGACACATATTTGAGTAAATCTTGTGCACTTTGGTCTCTTCTTCTTGTACTTAAGCGCTTCAATCTGTACCTCTTGGGTAATCCATCACCAGACCCGTCCCTGCTCTCAAAGTGTGTTCATCATGGCATCATCGAAAATGCAAGCTTCTATTCAGCGTGTCATTTCCACTGCTGCCTGCAGAGGGAGCTCCAGGCGAAATCCTGACGAGCCCTGACCCGTGTCTCAGTCTGTATTATCCCATCCTATTATGAGTTATCTGCAAGTGGTCATAATGTTATGCTTGATAGATTGAGCGTTTCCATCGATGTTGCTGCTATGTCTTCATGCTCCGCAGTGCAAGTCTCCTCTGGGAGGTTGGGTATAATAAATCTCAAAGACACGGTGGAGGAGTCTCTTGGTGACTTTTTAATTAGCCTCAGAGAGCAATGCCATTATCAGACTGGTGTATGGCGGCTTAAAAGGAAACTCCACGCTTTGGGAAATTTATAGCCACTGCCAAAACATTTAAATTAGTGGATAATAAGTTTGATGTTGTCACAAATGCTCATTTTAATCACTTCAGACGCCATTTTCTCCGGAGTAAACAAACCTCTTTTGTTCGATGCGCTCACAGGCTTTGACACATTCACAACTTCATCGGCCAAAATTAGACCTAGGCTGTGGAGTATTTTAGACTGGGGTGAGCCTCTGTAGACAGACTTGTTTTAAATGAAGATGTGTGGAATGAGTGGACTGCAGAGACACTGAAGGCTGAACAATATTGGGTATTCATTACACTACGACACGGACTTCATTTGAAACATTTCCATTGATACTTTACAATGTCAATGTAAATGAGCAGATCAACGATATAAAAGCAAAGGAGTGACTCAATTCAGAACAGTCTATTGTGAAGAAGGTGAATTTATATGAATGCAAAGTGGAACCTGTTTTTAAAGCGCCTCTCTTGATTTCCCAGGCCCTGTTGATGGCTGCAGCTGTAAAAAAAAAAAAAAAAAAAAAAAAGAAAGAATAGTGGCTTGTTGTTGATGAAGTGATATAAAAAGAGCAAGCCCGGACACATTGTGGCTCCCCAGCGCTGTCAGCACATAGTTTGCATGGATTTGTTTGGTGAGAGGGAGGGGGGGAGAATAAGTAGGAGAGGAGGACTCAACAGGCGCACAAGCAAAGGTGTGTTCCGATAATGGCATGTGAGACTAGTAAATAATCGGCCTGTCTCGGTGTAAGTCTGGACCTGCTGTTGTTATGTAAGATGACTCCGTATTTAAAACCATAATAACAAGAGGTACAGTCAATAACACATTTGAAACGTGGCGTGTCATTTCTTTAATGATTCTGTCTTTCATTACCTGCCCCAAACCATTGCATTACCCACACTATTAACTCTAAACAAGACTGACAAAAAGTGCGAGAAAGACGACCTCGGTGAATAAAATGTGGCTTCTCTGCGTTGGGCGATATATTGGCGACTACTATACATTTCCCTTCACCGCGCCTCCCTAACAGCTCAGCTCAGGTGTGAATCTAGCCATTGCTGACTGATAGGGTTTTTGAAATCTCCCAAGGGTCCCACAGGTCCCGTCTTAGCCAGCGCCTTGGGCAGGACAGATACTGATTCAAATTGGACATGGGGATTATCCTGTAAGATAAGATGGCATACACCTTTTAGGAGATTAATTCTATTGGGATTGGATTTTTTTTTAAAGTATTTAAACTTTGAGATTTACCCCAGATGTCTGACTCCATCTCACTTTTCCCTTCTGTCAGCCCAATCGTGTTTGAGTGGGTTTTTTTGTGTGGATTGCCGGGAATATATTGTGTTGGTTGGATATTGTTGGTGGTTTTGGTGGAGGGGGGCATCCGCTGGGAGGTAGGGGTAGCCTGCAAAGGAAGCGCGCCGGACACAGCGGCTTCAACTGAGCAAAGTGTGAGGACGACTGTAATAACAGCAGCTGGAAAGACGTCGCTTCCTTTCGACCTTTCGAGTTTCCAGTGTGCACAAAATAAGGGTGAAGGACCACGGCTGCTCCTCCAAAATGGTAACTGTTATTCGTATGTTTTTTTTTATAAAGTAAAACATGCTTAAGTGCTCGCTTTAATTTGTTGACTTGTGCAATGCAAATGGTGTGATGTCTGCCGTTGATAAACTCATGCACATGCATCAGTGGGCAGAATCGTCGGAGCCTGGCGTCGTTGGAAATGTCAAAGTGTAGATTGGAGTCGATTGACGTCTTGCCTCTTCGCTGTGCAGGGTCAACAGTCTTTCTATTGTTTTTCGGGTCGTTGCGATCATCATTTGCGATATGAATAACAAACGTGGCTTCTTTGAACTTACACGTGAAATCTAAACTCGACTCCACAGATGCAGTCTGGTTTGAAGCTAAAAAGAAAAGGCAATATTGGGGGAAATGCAATTAAATGTAATTCCTCAGCTGAAGTGAGAAATGTCGTGTACTTTTTTGTGACCCATAGGGTTTTTCATTAGACAGGACAATGTGGCCTGAAAGGGTGTGAAGAGTGGGAAAGAGACATGCAACAAGTTATTAGAGCCAGGAGGCGATCTCCTGACGCAGAGGGCGGAAAAAACTGCCCAGCATATGCGCTGCAGCCTGAACCCCTACGGCAGCACATGTCTGGTCCTTAACCATGATGTCTTGATCATGAATGCTAAAATGAAAGATATTTGATTTGATTGAATCCTAATTTACACCGATACAGTTTTAAACAAATATTTAAAGTCTTTTAAAGTATTACCATACAGTTTACTGTGGTCTGAAAACTGTATAAACCCAGTGCATCATATTTTGAGTTATTCCCACTTTCTTTCAGCCCTAACCTCTTAACCCCCACCTGAACCGAGCACATATCTCCAGTTTGGCTTTACCCAAATCTAAAAGGTTCTTTAACAAAAATAAAAAATAAAAAATAAAAATAGGAACAAAAACGAGGATGAAAACATTGTGACAAAAATGTTACAAAAAAACTAAAGTAGCAAAAGAGCGACCAAAAGTAAAAACAAAGAAGCAACAGAAATTCAGAAAAGCAACCATAATACAACAGAAAAGGGACCAAAAACATGACAAAAACCAACAAAAATAACAATGAAAAAAGCAACACAAAAAAACACAAAAAGCAACAAAAAAGGAGACCAAAAAGTTACGATCAGTTTTGTAGGCAGTGTTGCTCTCCAGTCGAGAAGCTTTTAGATTTGGGTACGTCCAAACTAGAGAAAATGCGCTCGGTTAAGGTGGGGGCTAAGAGGTTTAATGAATAGCAAAACCACAGTCATATCGACGATATCCAAAACGGCACGCGCTGCAATGCAATCTTCATTTACTGCACGTTTCTCAATATTGTACACCCATAAAGCTGAGCCTGGGTTGTTGTAAAGTCATCTCCCTTTTAACACACCAATTAACACGCCGGCCCATCTCCCCAAAGGTCATCTGGGGATTTGGATGGCAGGATTACAAGAGGAATGCATTGGCGGAGGGGAGGGGAGCGAGGGATGAGAGAGCGATGAATGGGAATGGATGACGAGGGGATTTCGCTGTAATGTCATTACGGCTCGGGAGGACAAAGCCCCGATGGTGTGCGGGACAGACAGCGCGCGGCCATTTGATTGACGCGGCTTTAATATTGTGCTGAAGTGCAGAGTGGGCAGCAACAGGTGTTTCGGATGAACCGGGCGCGGGGGGAATCCATCAAAACACATCTGCTGTGGGGAAAGGTGAAAACATGTGGTTTGACACATAGACAGGGAGAGAGAGAGAGAGAAAGGGCAGAGGGATCTGGTAAACGGGATCGGTGTTTACTGTGAGGCAGGTGATGTCACTGCATGGCAACTATGTGGGAACAGGAGCCAGATGAGTTTCAATTTGTAGCGTTTACTTGTGTTGCAGCTACTGGAAGTTTCTAGTTTATTTCCTTATTTCGGCTTATATACGAGCTTAAACGAATGAAGGGCATCGTGTGTAAATGTTGTGACATGTTTTATAACATCGAAACCAGTACGCCGAAGCTTCCGTTAAGAATGAAAACAAGGTTGCATAATATATGAAAATTTGGGATTTAGTCATCAACATTAGCGGCACATTCCATATTATGAAGCAATGGCAATGTTTCATGTTAACCTCTTAACCCCCGGCTTAACCGAGCAAGTTTTCTCCTCTCATGTTTTCTCTAAAAGCTTCTTGGCAAAAACGTCAGTATAGCGTCAAAAACGAGACATAAATGAGGATGGAAAGAGCGACAAAAACGCAGCAAAACAGGCAACAAAAAGTGATGACAAAGCAACAAAAATACACCAACGTGGCGACAGTGATGAAAGGTCTTTGGTCAGTTTTGCAGGTCTTAGCTTTCAAATGGGGCGTCACACTGATCTATAGGCTGTAAGCTCCAGTCGAGAAGCTTTTGGGTAACTGAACTGAAGAAAATGTGCTTGGTTAAGGCGGGGGTTAAGAGGTTGAATAATGGAGTAATCGTTTGCTTGGACACCACAGTATGATGGATTTATTCACCAGTAAAGTTGCCTACAATGGGGCGATGGTGGCGCAGGTGGTAGAGCGGGTCGTCTCGTGATCGGAAGGTCATGGGTTCGAATTCCAGCTCCTGCAAATGCACACTGTCGTTGTGTCCTTGGGCAAGACACTTGACCCTACTTGCCTCCAGTGTCCGCGTACATTGGTGTATCAATGAGCGAGTGAATGGGTGACTGGTTCCTTACTGTAAAGCGCTTTGGGCCTGATAAAGGTAGAAAAAAAAGCGCTATATAAGTTGAGACCATTTTGCCTACAATGTTTTAATTTATTCCGTGCCAAACTCGATTACATCTCACGTGTCTATCTTTGTTTGTTTCTGAAGATGAATGCTATTTGTGTTTTGTGCACATCTTGTATCCATGTAGTACATAGGGGTGTCACGATTTCAATATTTTGAGTCACGATTATTGTGAAAGAAAATATTGCGATTATACGATTATTCACGATTATCAACCGAAGAACTGATATTTTTAGTTTTTGTTTAAAACGATTTTTAATACTTGAACTTGTAAACATTCACTGTTTCTAAAAATGAAAAATGCTTTAAGATTGTTTTGCATTAAAATAAATAGGCCTACATTAAATAATACAAAACAATGTCAACTTTACTTCCTTATAATGACCATAATTATCATACTTATTTTACTATATATTATTAGGCCACAAGCTAGGCTAGGTTTCCTGTTCTCAAAAGTTATGCTGCTACTTAATTATTTGTCAGATGTTTTGATGAACAGAGAATGAAACGTGTTTACAAAATGACTAAGGAGACTCTTTTGAACAGCTGATTTCCACATGTGCGCGGTTTCACTTTCCTTTCTGTCGCTGAAGCAGAGCGGAGCGCGTTAGCTTCTTGTTTACATCATTACATTTCCGATCATTTGGACAACTTTTTTGGGAATTATGCAGTTCGTTACCTTGACCTGGACATTTACAGCGAAGGATTATCTCCAAGATGTTGTTTATATTCGACGTAGCCCATATCAGCGCCTTTTCCCGCAACTTTCTGACGACAGGGTTTGCATAACGGATGTCCATCGACAACAACGCCTTGGTCATCTTTTGGATACATAAAGAGGTCCCACTCTGCTGACTTCAATCGTTTTTGGGTGGATACAACACTGGAGAAGAGCGTCCTTCTGCCTTGCTCAACTACAGGTGAGTTTACGTGCTGTTTATGGCGTACAGCACACAGTAGCAAACAAGAAATGCCCACTGGTGCATGAAGAAGGAAGGGTCAGCAGTCGAGCAGTTTAGGATTTGAAAATATGGCATCATGCTGCATGAAAGGTGGCAGAACGAACATGTCCGCTGTTTCTCCTCAAGTACAGGCCATTAAGATTTCCTTTTTTTTTTTTGGCTTTTCACAATCCAATTTAGATTCTTACTTGCAACACCCTACTTTTGTTCTTACCATTTTTGAGGACCTGCTTATTACCTCACACGGACGACTTCCCATGCGTGGATTCTGATGGTGCTTTAAAAACTCCCCATAATCTTTTCCAGCCTTATTTGAAACATTTATCAGCCTTGGCAGCGACTCAAAGGGTTAACAAGCCCCTTAGCCTTCTCCTAGTATGTACAGTGAGGAAAATAAGTATTTGAACACCCTGCTATTTTGCAAGTTCTCCCACTTAGAAATCATGGAGGGGTCTGAAATTGTCATCGTAGGTGCATGTCCACTGTGAGAGACATAATCTAAAAAAAAAAATCCAGAAATCACAATGTATGATTTTTTAACTATTTATTTGTATGATACAGCTGCAAATAAGTATTTGAACACCTGAGAAAATCAATGTTAATATTTGGTACAGTAGCCTTTGTTTGCAATTACAGAGGTCAAACGTTTCCTGTAGTTTTTCACCAGGTTTGCACACACTGCAGGAGGGATTTTGGCCCACTCCTCCACACAGATCTTCTCTAGATCAGTCAGGTTTCTGGGCTGTCGCTGAGAAACACGGAGTTTGAGCTCCCTCCAAAGATTCTCTATTGGGTTTAGGTCTGGAGACTGGCTAGGCCACGCCAGAACCTTGATATGCTTCTTACAGAGCCACTTCTTGGTTATCCTGGCTGTGTGCTTCGGGTCATTGTCATGTTGGAAGACCCAGCCTCGACCCATCTTCAATGCTCTAACTGAGGGAAGGAGGTTGTTCCCCAAAATCTCGCAATACATGGCCCCGGTCATCCTCTCCTTAATACAGTGCAGTCGCCCTGTCCCATGTGCAGATAAACACCCCCAAAGCATGATGCTACCACCCCCATGCTTCACAGTAGGGATGGTGTTCTTGGGATGGTACTCATCATTCTTCTTCCTCCAAACACGTTTAGTGGAATTATGACCAAAACGTTCCATTTTGGTCTCATCTGACCACATGACTTTCTCCCATGACTCCTCTGGATCATCCAAATGGTCATTGGCAAACTTGAGACGGGCCTTGACATGTGCTGGTTTAAGCAGGGGAACCTTCCGTGCCATGCATGCATGCATGCAGCTCTTTTCAGGTCATTGACCAGCTCCCCCCGTGTAGTTCTGGGCTGATTTCTCACCTTTCTTAGGATCATTGAGACCCCACGAGGTGAGATCTTGCATGGAGCCCCAGTCCGAGGGAGATTGACAGTCATGTTTAGCTTCTTCCATTTTCTAATGATTGCTCCAACAGTGGACCTTTTTTCACCAAGCTGCTTGGCAATTTCCCCGTAGCCCTTTCCAACCTTGTGGAGGTGTACAATTTTGTCTCTAGTGTCTTTGGACAGCTCTTTGGTCTTGGCCATGTTAGTAGTTGGATTCTTACTGATTGTATGGGGTGGACAGGTGTCTTTATGCAGCTAAAGACCTCAAACAGGTGCATCTAAATGTAGGATAATAAATGGAGTGGAGGTGGACATTTTAAAGGCAGACTAACAGGTCTTTGAGGGTCAGAATTCTAGCTGATAGACAGGTGTTCAAATACTTATTTGCAGCTGTATCATACAAATAAATAGTTAAAAAATCATACATTGTGATTTCTGGATTTTTTTTTTTAGATTATGTCTCTCACAGTGGACATGCACCTACGATGACAATTTCAGACCCCTCCATGATTTCTAAGTGGGAGAACTTGCAAAATAGCAGGGTGTTCAAATACTTATTTTCCTCACTGTATGTGTTTGCCATCCAGATACAGGCAGGTAATTACTGTGAGCTGTATACTTTCTCTCCCCAGGGCCTGGCCGACAAAATGAGCATCTTTAGTGGAAAGCTGTGCTCACATAAGTTTGTGTTTCAAACCACACGGACCGAATGTTTTCATTCTTAGACGTCTGGGTTTGACAATATAGACATTGCGGACAGGGGAACGGGATTTTCTGGTTTGCTCAGTCTGACTAAAAATGTTTGTTAGGGAGAAGGTGTTACAAATACATTGAAAGAATGGTGCAGAGAACTTGGTTTGGTTGAGTTGCTGTTTTTAAAGTTGTTGTATAGTGAAACTTTAACTTGAGTTGCTTTTCTCCCTATGCACACTAGGTAGGCAGATTTTCACACATTTTGCAGCATGTAAGCCGTCTTGATTACAGAGCTATCAGGGCCGTTTTAGGATAATAAAAAAAAAAACATTATGCTGATTACATGAAAGGTACAGTATACGTAGGCTTCAATCAGCGGTCTTTGTGTGGGCGGGCAGCAGGTGTGGTAGCCGCTTTTCAAAGGGTCTTACGTCTCTGCTTTGCGTCTCCCTGAGTGACACGGCAGGCCCGTGATGGGAGCGTCATTATTCTTAACAATGGTAATTTCGTTTAGTCGGCCCATCTAGGCGCAGCGTGTCAGCCTGTCTGTCAGGAGCTAAGACACCGCTCCGCAAAAGGCCCACCTGATGTAACAGCAATTTATGCACCGTCAAATCAGGCAGTGGTCTCATTTTGGATGGAAATATCTCTTTTATATTCAGAGTTATGTAAGCTAGATGTAATGCAGTTGCTTCCACACTATTCCAAGTGTTACGTACTGCAACTGTACGCAAGAAGATCTAACAAAGACATGCACAAAGTAGAAGTTCAAAATCAAAATTCTGATATAAGTGGTTGCAGTTAGCGCAAAGGGTGCTCGCTGCAGAGAAATACATTTGCTGTGTCTATGGGGTCTTATTATGTATAAAGCCTATTTTTTGTATTAGTTTAGCTGTCCACATTTCAATCCTCTCCTAAATGCTAAAGTTTGTAGAGGTGTTAAAACACTACACTGACTGAATCCCTAAATTAAAGCATAAATCACATATCTAGTCACAATTGCAGCACTGAATTGCTAATTGTGCTGATGGCCTTGCATTTTATTACTCTTCTTGCGAGATATTTAGACGAGCAAAAGACCAGATACCACTATAGTATTTAACATATTCTGCATTACATTTATACTCGTGCTGACGTGCCCAAACACCGAATTGAGTTTCCACCTAAAGACCTTTGCCATGTTATTGGAGCTCTGTTGCCTCGATGTCTTCAGGATGTCCTGAGTTCGAGCTGAGATTTGCTGGAACAATGGTGTGACTCACCCGTGCACGCAACCAGTCTTTCTCTGTGTTTCTTTCAAAACAAACCTGACCAGCACAAAGCATTTCAAACACCACACCCTTAATAATTTACTTTTAAGGTTATTTTTGTCCAGCATGCTGTCACAATTTATTTTTCTGATGCATCTGAAATAGCCGTTTTGGTGCATAACTTGGCATAATTTTGCATATTAGCTCGCGCCGGTCTCTGGGTAGCACATCTATCATAGCTGACAGAGTAAACGGTGTAAAAAGGCAGACGCTGAGTGGCAGGTTGTCTGCTTTGACTGAAGTGGGATAAAGGGCTGGGGAGGAATGCGATAAAGGTGTTGAAGCAGGTAGGACTCTGCAGCCAGTCCGTGCAGTACGGCCTGCGGTTTCATATCTGTGTCGGCCGGAGAGGAATGCGGCTTTTGGTGCAAATCAAGACAAAAACCAGAGTCAGAGTTTAACCACAAATGGAGGAATGAATTAGGGGGTGTAGTAAAGAGCTGACCTAATTCCACTGCTGTGACCTTTTGGACGGCACCTCGTGTGGTCACAAATGAAATAGGGAAAGTGCTTAAAGTTAATGATGCTTTTTACAACAAGTGCTTGAAGGGCCTATTGGTATTTTATCGCCTCCATTATATCATTCAACAGACACACATTTATTGCGGCAATCCCAAGATGGCATATTTTACACAATAAGACTGTACCAATAAGTAATGATACTTTATTATTCTAACTTCAAGCTTATGAATGGCTTCAGCCAACAAACATAACCTCTTTTGACACTCTTTACAGTCACTGATAGAAGCTGATGTGGAGTATTCTAGAGGTGGACCAACATTTTGACCCATAGTGATTAGTCTGAAAGCTTTATGTCCATAGTGGATGGATGCCTGAAGATCCTTTGCACCAATATTATTTGCCCTTAATGTACTTTTATGATATTAGGAGTGCACTGTATTGACAATCATTTAATTAATGGGTCCTGCATACTGACGCCAAAATATTGGCAAAGCTTATCTGCCACCCGGAGTTAAAGAAAAACAAAAGTTGCATTTTATCTTCCAATAAGTAACATAGCACTGTTTGATATAGTTACATGAATCAAAGAACAAAACAAAAACATTTAAAAATTAACACTGCTGCACTGCTGGTGACTTGAGAAGACCATATCACACAATTTGGCAGTTTGTAAACCTGTTAATTACAAGCTGTTAAACAATAACTTATCCCCACAGCCTTTTTTTTAATTCCGCCTTCTTAGTTCACACTTATCTTGTTTGAGCGTGTCCACAAAGCATGAGGCCTGTTCGCTCTCTCTCGCTCTGTTTTTACTTACTCTGTTATTGTCACCGTATTGTCTTACTCCTGCCGCCTCTTGACACGATTAGCTTTAGCCGGTGATTGAAGAAGTCCATTTGATTTACCCGCTGCTGCACCGTCCCGCGCACAAACTCATGCATCATTCAGAGTGTATAGGCTCGGGTTCCCAGTGCGCCTATGGTTTCGGGTGACACGCCAACTCCAGGTGACCTAACAAGGGCGGCCATTATCAGGTGTAATTTTATTCATGCATTTTTAAACCCGTGTGACTGCAACCTAAGTGTATTTTAATGTCGAGTTACGCTTACCTCAGCGATTTGGGCTGCCGCGTCAGGCTTCGAGGAGCTGCTCATCTTCCCCTCAGTCCACAGATATCACATGACTAAGATGGGATAAAAATAGAGCCGCATTTCATTAGTGGTTCTTTTTGATTAAATGGCGTCACAGTGGGGCATGACTTTGTGTAGTTTGCATTAGGGTTGGGCGATATGACGATATTAGACCGTCTTACGATCTCCAGAGCTGACGATCTGTCATTTTTGTGGGATCATTTTATCACGGTTCTAAGCACTTCTGCACAGTTGACTCTTTTCACCGTCAGTGACGTACTGTAAACCCAAGCCGCGCACTTACTGCTAGGCAACGTTGGACGCTAATGCGAGCGTTTGGCAGCGAGCCGCTCCTCTACAGTGCGCATACACGACCAGGCTCCTCAATCTGGAGCTTTTAAACCCAGCGTTCTATCTCTGTTTCAGCGGTGTTTATTTCAGTGTCTTTCCCCCGTAACGCCGCTGCTCTGCGTAGATCGCAGCGTGTGTTTATTTATTTACCTAGGGACACATGTGCGAAGAAGCGAGTGTGTCCTTGGTCCTTACAGTTCTGTCAGGCGCCGCATTCTTCTCATTTGTTTAATTTAAATCCTGGGCCATGTTCACAAATGTGCTGTTTATCCATGTCTTTGAAAATATAAGACTTGTCCAACTTTGGGGAATTACTTGGTCAAGTAATAACTTATGGTAACTATCTGCTTCCCGTTAGCCTTTTACACAATGAAAGACACAGTATGTTATCGCTTTAGTAAGACTCTTATTGTGAAAGGGTCAGACAGCAACAGGGCACTGTATCACAGCAACTTGACGTCATGAGAGAGAGACGTCTCAGAATAGATGCCAAACATCAACAGACACCAACAACAAGCCTTTACCAAACTTAGTGTTACTATTTTACTTTTATTGTCTAGAGTTTTATTGTGTTTTTTAATGTATAGAGTTAGTTTGCTGTAGTTCTAAGTCTATTTTTGCTGCGTTGATTATATCACAAAGTTGAATAAATTAGTATATTAATTCAATCTTTTCTTCTTCAGTGTGTAATTTAAGTTATTTTAGTTACTTTAAAAAAAATTGTGATAAAACCGAAATCGGGAGTTTATAATTCAAAAATCATGATATTCTAGTAATGATATTCTATTAATGAAATCTCATTAGGGCTCCCCCCCCCCCCCCCCCCATGAAAAAACTATGAAAACTACAATTAATTTGACTCATGTTGCTGGTAAACACATGTCCCAAACGCATTAATACTCACAGGTCTATCCCCAGTCTCCTAACAATAAAACACAAGTAAACTGAACATACTTACTTACTTACATTTCACTGTGATGGAGATGAAGTTGCAAATATTGTAGCAATATTATTTTATCTTATCTTCTGTGTTCTTCCAGATGAAGGTAGAGATTTAGATGAATACATAGAATAAAGTAGCTTTAAATGAATTTCCCTATTGTCTAAAGGCTTTGATTTTGAAGTATTTTTTCAGGTGTAAATTATATCGCCAAATACATCGTTTTTGTGATATTTCTTTTTCATACTGTGACATAAATTTGTGTTCATATCGCGCTGACCTAATGTTTCAATCAATAATGTCTCATATCTTTATGTACTAGTAATTCTATACGATAATAGGTCAGATACAGCAAGTCAAAAGACCAACCAATCAAGAATTCAGTCAGAACAGTAGAGAGCAGCACTGTAATTTTAAGCACTTTGACCAAACACTGTCACACAAATCTATTGCTTTTAAGTATAGTTTTTTATAATTATAATGTGTTATTATTTGGGGTTGATTTATTCCTTTTGAAATAGAACTGTGGTTTCTTGTTTATTTGAATGTGAATTAAGTCACTGATCTAGATTGTATTTTCAGTGAGTCAGGGATAATTTATTCACTTATTTATTTAAGAAAAAGGGGTACAAAGCAATGGAAACAAATATAAATGATGAATAATGTGGTATGTAAAAAAAAACGTGATATATCATAGGTTATTTTGTGTATAATATATCGAGTATCGGCGTATCGTGATATTATTGTTATCGTGAGCCATGTTTCGTATCGAATCGTGAGGCTCCCACCCCTAATTACCACAATACTGTAACAAAGCAGCTTCGGTATGCCTCACCAAAAGCCCCATCCTGCCCCACCTGCTCTCCTCTCCGATCCTCCACACATGTTTACCAGGCACCCTCGGCCCCCTCTCCTGCCTCCATATGCCTCTTCTGTTGTTGACCTGTTGCCGTGGTTACTCTGTTTAGTTTGACGTCCGTTTCTTTTTCCACGCTGCCCCCCTGCTGGCTGTCCGCACTCATTCCTCTTCTCTTTTTTTCCTCCTCTGTTCTTCCCCTCCTCAGTGTTGGCAGGACATGCTCTCCTCTCTCCACTCTGAACTTGACATTCAGTGCTACCTGATGAGAATCCAGGTTCCCCGCAAAGTTAGTCGAGGTTTTACGTGCAATTTTGTTTGCAACTCACTGACTGTGATTGATTTGTTTAACCAACATTGTTGACATTTTGTGTGATCGATTTGTGTGTTTGCCTGACAACAGAACATTAACATTCAACATTTTGTCCAAATAAATAATTAAGCAAAGGAACAACCTGGTCAATATTCCACTGGTTATTATTTACAGATATCCATATTGTGGTGCCGAAGAGGTGACATTTTAAAACGTAAAATGGCATTTATTCAAAATTTCAAACTGTATTGTTGTAGCGTATCAAGTAGGTAGCGTTCATTTTCTGCTAGCCACATTAGCCTGTATTTATAACTTTTAGACAACAATATGTTCACCACAACCCTCCTGGTCTTGTGAATCAGTCTCCATTTAAGGCGCTGCACTTGTTCACAGAAGCAGTTTCATAATAGGCTCAGTGTTGGATGACCCTGACTGGCTGTTCCCACTTTGTCCCCCTGGTTCGGATCACCTTACCGTGCCACATAGAACTCCACTGGGCTGCAGCCATTGTTTGTCCGTGCAGTGGCAGTGAGAACAGTCCGTGGAGTTAGATCTGATTACCGGACATGAGCTGATCCCCAAACCCAAGATGATACAGTTCGCGGTCTCTAATCAGCAGCAGCAGCAGCAGCAGGTTATGCTGTTTTGGTTGTACCTGCTTTGCAAGTTTGGTCTTTTGTAGTTCGTTTGTCTTAAGGTTGGGGGCGAGCACTCTCACTTCACTTCAGAGCATGGTCAAAATAGCAACAGGGGTTTAGAATGCATTTTGGTGAGCGCATGAAGTAAGCCTGAATCACGAGGTACGACTAATGTGTGAGGTTTGTTTTGTTGCTACGTTGTTGGTAATTGTTGGAAGATACTTACATAATTATGCATAATATTACACATTTTATTACACATTGAACAACACGCTTGATGATCCATACTAATAATCTTGTCATGCTACAAAATGTTTGGTCTTGGGTAATTTTTGATTCAGCTATTAGATAATTCAGATTATACATAATCTAAATGGGAGTATGGACCAAACTTTTAGAAATTGAGATTGAGAGAGTAACTTTAAATACTTGAGAACTTTTGGGAAAGTAAGCCCAGGCCAGTCAATAGGCACAGAAAAGGAAGGAAATACATTTACTTTATTGACTTAAATCATTTAGATTATGTTGGCATATGAGTTGTTTCACCAAGACCGTAATTTGACTCAACTAGCCTCTGTAGACATGTGAAAATCCCCAGGGAGCTACTTGGAGAAGGACTGAAGAGGGACTGGGAATGAAATATCACAGTTTTGCTCCTTTTGTTCATAACGTAACTGACTTTGACTGCACTTACCTGTTTGGTCCTGAAATGAAGTTTCATTAAGCATGGATATATCAAACAGTATAGTATATTTGCATAACCAGCATGAGAAGTTGTGGTAATTTTGGATCTGACTTTTTTCATTTCCCTTGTCCCCCTTTCCAGAGCAGAAGCCCGAAGCACGGTCCCAGCCCGCAGCCTGGCGCAGGGGACCAGGTGGACCACATCTCCCTGGCCTCGCTCGACTCACTGGATGCCATGTCCGAGGGGGACTCGCCCACCGCCTTCACCCGGGGAAGTCGGGTTCGGGCCAGCCTGCCCGTGGTGCGGTCCACCAATCAGACCAAGGACCGCTCATTAGGTAAGTTCACGTGCAAACTAGGGCTGAACGATTAATTGCATTTGCAATTTTATCGCGATATGACACAACGCGATTTCGTAATCGCAGGGCACGCGATTTGGGAAGTGAATGAAGCAGCGAGATATAGCAGCAAAGTCCGCTCCGCCGCGTGCTTTTGTTTACGTCCCAGTCTAGTTCAGGTGCGCGATTGTGGATGTACAGTGAAAATATCAGCGTTTATCATGTAGCCACCGCGAAGGACTATTGCTTTCTTCTCCGTTAGCTGCAGCGCTCATCACGCCATTCTCTCGCTGCTACTACACGCTCTGATGATCACAGAAACTCCCTCACCTCCGGATTCTTACGTCTCTGCCTCCGTAAGTGAGCCTGTGCTGCTTGTAAAGAGTAAAGAGTCGTTTGTGGCTGAGTTTAGGAGGCTTATGTTTGGGAATGTTGTGGATAAAGAACGTATCTCAAAAGCATAATGACGGTTCATGACCATAACGTATCCGCGGAGGCAATGTGCCATGTGCCTCTATTTACCTTTGCATCTACGCATATGTGCTCCCGTAGGTAGTACAGACGCAAGATATAAACACTAAACTGCTGTATGAAAAGGGTTGGAAACTACAATCCGAGGCAGGAGTCCGTGTCATGTCTTATTTTGCTGAGGAAATGCGCTGTTTACGCTGAAATGTCACTAAATGGCTGCAAGTCAAAGAAAGTAAAACGTGTCTGTGTTTGGCACCTCATGTCTCCTTGCGTCACTGTTTCTTCATATTGTCCAAAGTTTCATCCCAAAACCAAAATGCTGCTCCCAGTTCCAGTGTGTTTTGGCGTGTGCTCCATCTGGCCTCTCCGTGTCCATCAATAACGCGCATCTGAAGCAACTACGAGTCGCAGCTCAGACCGGTATTTGATTGGCCGAAATAATAAATAATTTATTTTGTATTAATTGGGAGTTTGATTTCCTAAAACTTTTCCAACTAGTTAAAGCAGACGTTTGTTCTTACTGCTCCTGCACTTTAGTATGGGTGATGTTACTGACTGGATCAGTGAGTTTGATCTTGTTTTTTTTTTTTATATCTATATATATAATGTATCATTTATTTATAGGCTGTACTGTTAAGTTTTTAAGAAGTGCAGTCCACATGTTCACAAATTTTGGATACGTCAGGCAACAATTTTGTTTGCTTTATTGTTGCAATTTTCACTTCAAATTAATCTAATATTGTTTGTTATGAAACAGACTGATTTATTGCTTGTGTTAGGTGAAAAATACATGAGAAGAGGACCTTGCAACAATAATCGCATATTTAATCGCAATCGCAATATTTAAGGAAAAAAATCGCAATTAGATTATTTTCCAAAATCGTTCAGCCCTAGTGCAAACTACAACTACAATGCTAGGATTCGATCAATTTGAATATGTATGATTAACTTGACATGTGTTAAGTATAAATTTACGCCAAAGTAACATGCAAATTGTGCGCACTAGTAGACAGACTGACTCATGAATCTTTAACTATTCGGATAAAAACATTTCATAAGCTGCAATTTCAAGCAGATTTACCTTGACAAATATTTTCCTCTTTTATTCCTTCATCCTCCCGTTTTCCACTCCAACTCACAGCCAAGAGTTTTAATGAGAGTTCTCGGCCCCTGTAGCTGGAGATTAAAGAATGCATCCCTAATATGCCATCACGTTATAGACGGTATTAGGAACGGGTCGGCCTTATCGACGCATGTGCAGATAATCCATAAGCTCGGGACAAGAGTTTGGCTCCTGCAATTTTTGCGAGTCAAACTCAAAGTCAAAAGACCCATCGTTTAATAGCAGGGAAGCTTTTCATATTCGTGGCATGTGTCTCCCAATAATAACCAAGGCTTTCTGAGTGTCATGCCGTTTGACCAGAATGAGATGAATGAAACTCCAGGGGAGCCGTTTTCAACACTTCTATACACAACGACGGAAAATGAAAAACCTCCAAATGAGCACGGTCAAAGAAATGATCAGGTCATTTGGATATTTTCAGAGTGCGTTGCTAGCTTCAGGGCCGGTTTATTTTACTCACTAGTGTAAATTCAACTCAAAACACACAAAAAAGAAATGTGAATAATCTTTAACAAAGATAGAAATGGTCATGGTTGAACCTGGCAACACAATTGATTTATTTGTCCAAAGAATAGTCGCCTTACTTACTTATTCCGCCATTACATTTCACAAAACCCAAAAATGTTCACTCAGGCTTTTTCGGCTCGGTCAAAACATCAGTACAATTGCAGCGACAGTGGGGGGGCTCACACTGGGATGGCTGGGAGGATCAAAAAAGGGGGCCACCGTTCGGCTTTATATCCCGCCCACTGCCACACAAACACACGCACTGGAAAACATTTGCTCCTGTACACCCCAACACTCTCAATTGGAGCTGCTCATTGCAAAAGAGGCGCAAAGATCACAGGACGCCCTGATGTAAGTGAGCGCATGTTGTACCGCATGCATGACATCGTGTAACTTTTTAACTTGAAGTGTGTTGTGAGGACAGCTGACTGTGTGTCTAAAAGTTGGATACAACTTTTAGACACAAAGAACTCAGACAGTCTGCTATTATGTGCCATTTGGTCCCGGAAACCTCCTGACCATTTGCTTCCAGCTCGCAGTGAAACCATGCTCTCAGGAATGTAACCAGACGCCTCGTTAGAACCTGGAGCTTTCAGCGTTTTCTTTATCGTTTGAATGGAAGCGAGAGGTGAAGAATTCTAATCCGGCGAAAACGCATGCTCCGTCAATGGCACGCTTTGTCACGGCGCTCATTTGCTCCCTAGTTGTTAACATCTGGCTGGAGAAAAAAACGAGCGCACTGTTAACGTAACTGCCCTCTTGGGGGAGATAAAGTTTGGCTTGAAAAATGGGCACTTTGTTAAGTTGCCCAGACAGAGCAGTTTTGATTTCCTGAATTTGCCCCCCTCTCGTTCTCTCTCTCTGTCTGTCTGGTGAAGCATGTAGTATCTTGTATACTATTTCGCCAACATCTGGTTGCTTTTTACTAGCCTTTTATGGCACGGAACAAAAAGCCATTCCTCTTAAAACCAGCTATTTTCGGCACACTTTGCAAAGGTAGCACTGACTGATTTATGTGTGGCAGAAGTAATGTTTTTAATGTGGAAAGTTTCTATAAAATTCTCAAAAAGTGCTCAGTTCAACTGTCATTGCTCCATTGTACTTTACACAGCAGATAAAATCACAGCAGCCGAGAATGGACGCGCTTTTTTTTCTTCATTTCCAAGACTTTGTTTATACAAGTGCACAGTGGGCGGGGCCCATAAATATTGTGGGAGAGACATCTGTTTTTCTAAAGCGCAGCACAAAAGCCACACCCAGGGTTCAGAGGTTCAGCCTTTGCAGTGTTTGATGCTCGACTTTTACGGTTCCACGGAAGGCACACGGCCGACTTGTGTCAAAGCAATGACTTTCTACAACTTCAGCTGGTTGTTTGGCACTTTCCCTCTCGTCTTACTGTTGATAGGTGCAAGTCCGACACAGACACACTGAGTTTTAAAGGCGTTTTTTCTTTCCCATGTAGCTTTATTATTGGTATGCACTGATGTGTGTAACCAAATCGAACACACCCTCGCTCTTAATCCTGCATCAAAACTGAATGTGAGATTAGGTTTATGTTTCTTTCTCAGATGTTGAACTATGTGAAATGTTACACACTGTACATTGCACATCATTTTACCAAAGTTTGCGCATATTCATATTGTGCGCCTCTATTAAATGTGCATTATGCAACTTTTTATGCAAAAAAAACCCCCAAAAACAAAACTTGTTATTTGTGCATAATTTACCTTTTTGTGACCCAGCGGTAGGCCTGTCACGATAACAAATTTGAAGTTCGATATATTGAGGCAGGAAAGTATCGCGATAAATGATATTATTGACTCTAGCGATACTAGATACTGTCAACTCTCAGGCATAAAAATGACAGTAGACCATTGTTCTATAAGTGCATCATCATATCCTAAAATACCACACAAGCTGCAATAAACATGAAATATAATGAAACTCGATGTGCTTCTGTTCATAATCAAAGTTTTACAAAGAAAGAATTGGGGGAAATGCTAATAAATGTACAGACGATAAATATCGGGCCCAAAAATGTATCGTTTATCTCTTTTTTATTGAACGATAAGTCGATATAGTAATTATCGTGACAGTCCTACCCAGCGGCTGTATGAGTGGTTATCATTGCGCCTTTACTTACCATCACAGTGGCCTCTACAACTCTCCATCATCAATTGTTTTGTAGGTTTTCTGGTGAGAGCAGTGAAAATCTACCAGAAACTCGAAAAACAATTGATCCCGGAGCATCATAGAAGCCACTACGGTGGAAAATAAAGGCAAAAGTAAGGCCACTGGGTCACTGAAAGGTCAATACGCACAAATAAAAACTTGTATTTTCCACATAAAAAGTTGCATAATGCACCTTTTAATATTATGTGGTTTCAGCCAGGAAACCAGACACTTTAAAAACTTTGAAGGATAAAGCTACAAGAAAAGATAATGTACGTGATTTGCCTCCCAGTCGCCTCTTTGCAAATTTGACAAATACAAACTGTTAAAAACCTTATTATTAACCGATTATCTAAGTCACTAACAAAAACCACGCCTTAGTTAGGTTGATTAGACTCTGCTTGGAGGCTACATACCCATACCCTATGACGAGTCAACGCCGAAAGACAAAACATAAGACAGAGGGAGACTAGACAAACACGTATCAAAGTGGGGTTGTTGGATGAAAAAGAGGAGCTGACAAAGAGATGTAGGAAGTTGAGACCTGGTCCTGTTACTGAACCTCAGACGATAATATATGAACACCATTTGTTTTGTATTATCTGCCCCGTAGGTGTGCTGTACCTGCAATATGGCGATGAGACCAAACAGATCCGCATGCCCAATGAGGTCACAAGCATTGACACGGTGCGCGCCCTGTTCGTCAGTGCCTTCCCCCAGCAGCTCAACATGAAGATGCTGGAGTCGCCCAGTATGGCCGTCTATGTCAAAGACGACATGAGGAATGTCTACTACGAGTTATCAGACGTCAGGTACAAACGCCGACTTCCTGTTCTTGATTACAGTGGTGCAACTTTACAACGCAGTGTGGGAGATAGTCTAATAGACAGACTGGTTTTGTACGTTTAAGTCCACACACTATGCAAAGCTATGTTGTGTTTTACAATACCTTCCATATAAAACAGCCCTCGTAAACATTTCAGCATTGTCAGGTTTTTGGCCTCATGCTGCCTATGTTTTGTGATATACATGTATTCATGGCCCAGTGTACTTTAGACCCCCCCCCCCCAAAGTTATTATTAGTTATTATTATTAGTTATTACTGGAGGAAAAAAAGAGAGAAACACTCCATGCGACTTTGCCCTAGTCTGTCGGTTCAAGTGTGGTGTGTACTTTGTGACTCATTATCTGTGCTGTAAAACATTGTCTTGTGATTCTTTAGGGCAGGCACCGCGTATGCCACAGCAGTCACTCAAGAGCTTGATAACTGAGAGGATGTGACTTTTTTTTCTTTTCATAAGTTATACGGGAAATCGAGATGTCCAACAATAGGCCCAGGTCGATGTATGTGCCTCTTGAGCTGGTGTGGAGGCAAACGAGACAGGATCGCCCGTGGTCGGATGGAGACGTATGGGCTGCTTACTTACCCCAGGCTCCCCCTCTTTTTATAGGAACATCACGGATCACTCTTGTTTGAAGGTCTACCACAAGGACCCGGCACAAGCGTTCAGCCACGGGCCTAGACCGGCCAATGGGGATGCAAGGGTAAGCTAACTCTAATGTTGTAAATGTGTATTTTCACACCAAATATCTGAACAGAACCAGGCCTAAATAACAATAACAAAGCGTTAAAGTGTTAAACCTAGTCTAAACAAGAACTAAATACTAATTAATTTGACTAATGTGAGCTCCTCCTTGTACCTTTATGATGAGAATTGTTTCTTTTATTTTTATTGTGTATTCTTTGGAAATATCTCCCCCCCATCACATAAGGATTTAAACCAGTTCCTGAATGGCAAAATAAGTTGGCATACCATCAGTTGTGCGCATACCACTGTTTGGGAACCCCTTGTAGATCCCACCTCTGTCCTGTTTGGAGTTAAGGGAAGGAATGTCCCCCTGTTTCCTTTTAATCTGCTATTGGGGGGGTCCCCATATTGTTCAGGCGTCTGCGCTTGGCTGCAGCTTGCTTAAGCCACAATTGAACATAATCCTATGCCACTATACTATACTCTTCCTGCTGCTGTATTGGCCCTAATCTCTTTCTCTTGCCCTGATTTGTGGCGTGTTTGCTTCCTGCTGATGTGACAAAAGCCGCCCAAAAAGATCTTTTCCTTGAAATTTCCCTTCCTCAGAATCTACCCCAATAATCCATCTGACTGCGTTTCCACATTGCACAGCATTACTGCAGAAACTGTCATACAGCAAGAATATTGTCCTCAGCCGTATGAAACTAACTGTATAAAAAGTAAAGAAAGGCATGAAGTCATTTCTAACTGGTGGGTCAGAACTCAAAAGCAGACCACATGGAAATCAAATGTTTAGGGAAGGAAATGTATGAACTGCTGAATAAATGTTGTGTAGTAGCTTTCAAAATAGCTGCACTATTGAGGACCCACGCAAGGATAATTGTTTACAAAAGCCCTGTTACTGTTTAACCAAGATGCACTTGACAATACCATAGGCTTTATAAATGTAGGTTCCACACAACAACTGGTGAGAAGTTGTTGTATAACTTCTTACCAGACTTGTTTTTAAATTTGTGACATTTATTATCAGTGTGTTTCTAGGTGGTCGATGATGACTTCAATAAAATCATGATAATCTGCCATTTTGAAAGGTGTAAACTCTCAGGGAAACACAGTCATATTTTTTAAGCAACTAAGTGTTCATGAATTGTGACTGAATCCATCCACAGTTGCAGTCAAATGACTAAAGGGGACATTGATCAATATTTTGTGGCACCGGATTTAACATTTGAAATGTTGTGCATGATAGTACAAGGGCCACAAATCCTGATATGCAAATGAGAGACTTCTATGTGAGTAAATAATGCACAAATGACTGTGCTGCTACTCCACGTTTGCACAAACTACTCATATTGCACATGAGCAAACTCTTGGTAAATGACTCCCTCAGTAATTTGAAGATTTGAAGTGAGATCAAGCCATATTAATATAGGTGTGCAGAGATTCATTACTTTTTAAACAAATCTCTCACAAATCAAAAACCAAAACATGAATTAACTGATGATATTCAAAGACCGCTGACAAGAACAAATTCATTTACGTCTCCATGCTGCATTACATGCCTAACATACAGTGTAATAGGCAAGCCAGGGTTCAAATCCAGGTCGGTGTATTTCTGTGACATGCTTTTGAAGCCAAAGTCTGATTTCTAAATGCACGTGCTGCCTATAATTTTCAATTGACTATAAAACTACTCTGCCCATTTTGCCAAATATGACACAGAGACAAATTGAACGAAATAGTCTTTTGATTTATGAATGGTGCAACAAGTCCTAGCAGCTCTCCATGCCCTTGTAACTGAAGTTCCTACTGAAGTCAATCAGTAGACAATATTGCACTCTCCCATAAAGGGGCGTGTGAACTTGATGACTGAGACTCTTGTACTGATTGGTTATTGAGGCATGTTGTTTCCTTTTGATTCTTGCTACCTTTTGTCTTCAGATGTAGGTTAAAAGTTAAAAGGTTTCAAACATACGTAGCTACTCAAGGTGCTTGAAAGATTAAAATTGTGGCAGGGCAGTGATTTAAGGAATTTATGAAGAGGATTATGTACATGAACTGCATGCAACAAAAGGCTTCATAGCAAGGGAGAAACTCTCATTTTGGAGTAGGGGGGTATGAATAAATGTGGTAGGAAAAATACACTTATAACTGGGTCTAGAAGTCCTCCCCCATTTTATATTTTCATTTATAAATAAGGCAAAAAAAATAAGGCAAAAATGGCCAGAATATTTTCAGTGACAAAAACCCAAATAATGGATAAAGCCAGATTTAAATGTATGGTTTTATTTTGTTGATATATTAGCTACAAAGATTTATTCAGAAGTAATTTCTGACACCTCAATAAATCAGGCTAGGTATGAAATACTGAAAAATACCCCAGAGCAAGCCTTCATAATATTGTTCAGTCCAAGACTGTAAAGTTTTATTATAAACCTAAACTGTGTAGTAAATGTTATTTCAAAAACAAGCAATAGGCTTAGGATTGTACCTGTAATTGACAGGTTGTTGCTAAATGAAGCTGTGGGACAGAAGCCAAAATGAATATTTAAATAAATAAAGTCCAGTCTGCTCTCCCCAACCCCACACACTCTGATCAAATCAGCTGATATCCGGACTCTCGCACTGTTGAACAAGCGCCTGCACACCACCACATACACACCCCCATGTACACACCCTCACGTACACACCCTCACATACACACCCCATGTACACACCCTCACGTACACACCCCATGTACACACCCTCACGTACACACCCCCATGTGCGCTGCTTCGTTGAGAAGGACTTGTTTTTAGACGATGTTTTGAATGAAGGGGAGCGCATGGCTCAGTCAGCGCTGTGGGCAGGGCGCATCCACTTTACAGTCTCTTTCAATCCTTTAGCGATAGCTCCAGTGTCTGAGTGTAAAACATACATTTCGAACAGTCTACATGGCGTCTTTTCCGCGGACTTCAGCGCTTTGTTGTAAAATACAGACTAGCCTGCACCTGTCACTGCCTTTGCCCAAAGCCACTCTCACGAGCCGCTGCAGAGGGACAGAGAAATGCTCATAGATGGGCCAACATCAAGGACTCTCAGAGCGGGGATGAACAGGGAAGGTGGCGTTGACAGGGGAGACGCGGAGCTGACTCCTCCAGCGCCATGAGGATCGTTAATAAGCCTCTATCATTATCAGCTATTCTCAGGGTTTTATTTTGTGCCCAGACAACACGGGAGCCAAGCGCAAAAAGAGAGAAAGGGATAAGATGTCGAGGAAATAGGTACTTGTTGTGAAGTTTGGGCTGGTCTCTAATCGGACAGAAAGAAAATAACACTGTGCAAATGAATGATATGTATCTTTGCCCTATTTGTAGTGATTATACGGTAATTCTGCAGGCTTTCTAGTGGTTATACGGTGTATACCTGCGTATCACGTAGACTACGATGATATTTCTGTCAAAGACCTGTGTCGAATGCATTGGACTTTAGACGCGTTAAAAACAACTTTAACGCCCAGTGCCTAATTTTTGGAACTGTCTATAGCTAGATATTCCTCCTGTGATTACGCTGGGTTAGACACAACTAGAGGCACCGGGGTGGTTATGGTAGGATACATTTTAGAAATCTCCTACTTAACGGGGGTCTGACTGTTGGCATTGGAGCTGCGTGAGCTACACGTCACGCAAGGGCCGAGTCTACAGTGAAGATCCCGCCCTTTCAAAGCTGGGGAGGAGGAGTCTGTAAATCCACCATGATTTCCCCCTCGAACGTGGTAATTATGGTAAACGGGGAGGAGTGAGTATTAACGGTCTATTAATAATATGTCTATGCAGTCAACAGTGGCTGTCAAATGTAATGTTATGTACACAAAGCTGGATATCGTATTTTGCACACAGAGCTTATCGGCAGCTAGTGTTATATTTGTTTTGCGCAAATGTTTTTCCCCGTTTTATAGTCAATTGATGTTTGTATTGTATTTTGAACACACTACCTGTTGACATTGAAACCAGTGGTTCATCTTAACTGAGATACCACCATTCAGCTGGGCCTTAACCGTGTACAGAGATACTTTGTGACGGGATTTTTGGGATACAAACATAAGCTTGTTAAAATTAATTGCAAAACCGAGCTATCAGTCTCTGAATTAGCAGGGGACCAAAGAGAAAGCCTGTAATTTACTTTTGACCCAGTGCTTTGTGTTGTAACGCGTCATTCCTTCAGAGAACAATAGTTCAGTTGTTTGACTGGAACAGACATGCTGACATATGTAAACACTGACTGCAGGAATAAAAGAGAAAACAAGCCTGAAAAAGGTTGTTCATAAAATAGTGCTGGGCAGTACAGTGGTCACAAAATGTATCATTATTTTCATCTAAAATTGTATTTCTTAATATGAGAAACAAATAAATATGGCTTGTGCAAATATGGATTATCAAATAGAATGAAAATGAACATCAGCTTAAACAACAAAGTAATACTTTCCACCTCAAGACCATTAACACAAAATAGTTTCCATTTTATTCATCGAAGTCTAAACCTTAAGCAGTGAGTTGCTACTGCCACAAGACTGACAATAGACTTATTGAGACTGACAACAGACTTAATTAGGATGCGATTAAAATGTGATAAATTGCTCTGGCTTGACATAAGACATGGCTTTGTTACAACTGTTTTGAGTTGTGAACGTGGGCAGAACACTCAGTGCTTGGTTTTGAGTCCTGACTTCCAAAATATGCTGATTGTCTCTTTCCACTCTTCACCCCTTTTCACTCTGTGCTGTCCTGACGAATAAAGCCTACAGCACAAAAGCCAGTTAAAAACAATCTTATTTGATCAAAACTGACAAACAAGTTCATACTTTTAAGTTTCTTGAGCAAATTGTACATCGTCCAAAACTCTTCTTCTGTTTGTTGAAGCCTGTGGGTGAATCACGCACCCCGGACATTCCATAGAAAGACGCTGGTTTGGGTTTCTCTGTGTGCTACTATTTTTGTGAAAGAACTGCTGACATTGTGTATTTCTTTACAAGGCACTGGAAGTTAAGTGAAATGGATGGTTTTGTTTCAAGGGCTTTTTGACAAACAAGCAGAATTCTTCACGTTAAAATGAATTGTGTTTTCCTAGATGCAGGGTGACATGGCACATCCCGGCCCACACCCGGTAAGGCAGCCACCCATGGGACCACCACCTCACCACCCAATGCAGGGAACCCTACCCGGTAACCCTCACTCCATGCCACCCTCCCCTTCCAGGATCCCGTTTGGGCCACGACAGAGCTCACTCCCCAGCAGCGCCACCTTGCCCAGAGAAAGGCTGTCCAGCGCCCCGGTTCGCTCCATCTCGCCCTGTCCCAGTGCCATTCTGGAGAGGCGGGACGTGAAACCGGACGAGGACATGCCCAACAAAAGCCACAGCCTGTCCCGGGGCACCGAGGCAATATATGCGGACCCTTACATGCTGGCGAATGCACATGGACCACACCCGAGTCCTGGCCTGGACGGTCCTGAACACGGCATGGGGGGGTTTCACCGTGCCTCTATCCGCTCCACTGGCTCTTACAGCGGCCCCAGCCCTACAGACACCGTAGATCACCCCTCCCTGTTCAGACAGAAGTCCAGAAACAGCCAGAAACTGCCTTCTCTGGGCTCCAAGACGCCGCCCCCGTCCCCTCACCGCATGACGGAAGTGCGGATGATCGATATCCATGGACAGCCTCATGGAATACCACCACACGGGGTACCACCACATGGAATACCACCACACGGGGTACCACCACATGGGGTACCACCACACGGGATACCTCCTCACGGTGTTCCCATGGAGAGGGGTTCGCCTGTGCGGCAGTCTTTTAGGAAGGACGATGCCACAGGACCCAAGGCACGGGGCTCAATGGGTTCACCGGTGATCACAGAGGTCCCGGGTCACCCTCAGGGTCCTATCCCCCTGCAAATGACAAGCAGACGCGGTAAGAGCGAGATGAACTAATCTGTTTTTAATGGGAAGCAGAAGAGTTGGTTTTAATAACTGTGTTGCATGGGGCATGGACTAACTCTGCATCCTAGTGTCACCCTAACTTCCACCTGTAATGTACTGATCTTAAAGCCATTATCCACAAATACGAGTAATACTATGGTCGCTCTCTCACTGTCACTGCATCCCCACAGTATGCACACACTAATCCACAAGCCCTATGCACCCGTTTGCATTGCACTGTGTACCCAACACTCAGCTTGTCTGATCACAGTTTTCACGGGGCTTTATGCAAACAACAGAGCTGAAGATAATTATCGCTCTGAATGAGATGCTATGAGAGTAAATCTCAGACGAAACTACTACTGCTGAAACTCTGTCGTCTACGTAGGTCCCGATTGATTCTAATAGTCTGCAGGCAAGATACACAGCTCCTCTGCAGGGCCTATTCAGACTGGTTAATCCAGTAAATCTCTAGTTGTTTTGCTCTGACTCACAGATGAGGCCAAAAGGGTAACGGAACTTAACCAACATTTCTCTGGAGGCTTGCTTTGATAATATTTACCTGGTGGAAAAGGTATTTTAAATTAGGATAGACCACCTGGGCAGCATGAGCTTCTACAAGAAGTACCGGAAAAGAGATTTTGAAACAGAATGTGTTATGCAAAACACTTTAGTTGTAATCCCTTGTTCTATCTAAAAATATCAGAGTTAATAAACACTGAGGTTTGATGGACAGCTAAGTTCCAAGGCCAACTTAACTGTAAAGTAACAACAAGCCTCAGACGCACCATAGACCAAGCTGCATTTCACTGTTAATGAACGTGTTTTATTCATATGATGCAGTTTTAGACCAATTTCTGCTTCTGATATTACATCATTGTTAAAATGACCTTAAACATAATTTAGTGACCAACACTGGCAGATTTTTTGTTTTCAATCAAGTTATCAACTTCACATACGATACTCCAGTATTTATTACCCAGGTGACTTCTTCATTCTCAGCATGTCTTTATCTGGCAGCTGTAACATCCACTAGGCCTCAGTGTTGAGTAGGTGTTTTGATGTTTCAACAGAGAGCGAATGAAGGCTATGGAGCAACAGATTGCCAGCTTGACTGGTCTTGTTCAGCATGCACTATTTAAGGGCCCAAATACTAGTGGCACCAAGGAGTCTATAAGGTAAGCAATTACAGTACAGGGCAAAATGGGGCATCACCAAGATTCAAAAGAACATTACATGATAGTGCAAACATCAAAAGTATAGCCCTGATTGTGGCCATTTTTGTCTCATTTGGGTTGGGTTGACTGTGCCTAATGGTCTGAAAATTAACTGTGAATGACATATTGGACTGCCGTTTGAACCTTTGCATTTCATCGTATTAATGTTTGCTGTAATATTTGGAAAACAACAAATTGTGTGTGTTTGTTTGGCACTGGTGGATCACCTTAACCTCATCCAAACCTCTAGCGTTCTTCCCATCATACTTTGTTCATTACTTCAACTAACACCAAACTATATATATATATTTATTTTTTTTCTTTTTAAATTGAGATTCTATTATTGTTTACTAATCACTTTCCCTCTGGCCACAGTGAGAGACCACCAAAGACATCCTCCCCAGCCCACAGCGTTCACAGCGTTCACAGCTCCGGTAAGCGTTCCTGCTCCGTGCATGCTATTTCTAGGTCAAATGGGAGTTTTAGGGCTGTAATGTCGTGTGCAGACAAGCCCCTGCGCTAATGTCAGTCAACAGTGTGCAATGAGCTTCCCTGCCGAGCGGGGTGAAACAAAGTCGGGCTTTCGGCTTTCGCGACCGGTTCAAGTTTCATCTCGATCCTCCTGTACATAGAGTTTTATTGAAGTAAAGAGAGCTAATCTAGAAACTCAAGCGCCTCAAAGCAGCTGCTTAAAACACGGAGCCATTACTTCTATCAAAGCTGTCAACAAGGTTCTGTGATTTAATCTACGCTCTTGGGAAGTCTGTGGGCAGCTCAGTTTGATAAAGAACAATGTGCAACTTTATGGGTGGTATAGAAGATCACATCGAGATCCTATCAAATGTTTAGGTTAGTTGGAAATCAGCGAAGGTACTGTGCCAATTTAGGTTTGGGATTATAAACAGAAGACTGTATTAATGTAATTATACAATGTTGAGAAAATGTTATTATGAAACAACATTGAATTTAAAGGGAACTTATGCAAAATCTTTTTTTTTTTTACACTTCATACCAGCTTTTGCACTGTTTCTTGTCCCTTAAACGATGCAGTTGCACCATTCAAACTTAAAAAGATTAATCCCAAACCCCTGCCCCCTGGAGAAACGAGGAGCTAAAGCAACTCAAGCGAAATTGCAGGAAGGCCGAGAGGAAATGGAGGAAATTCAAAATAACAATAATTTTTCAAATATTCCGTGCTCAACAAAAGACCTACAATACAGCAATAAGAAATGCAAGAAATAAATTCTTTTCCACAATAATCACCAACCACAAAAATAATAATAAATAAATAAAAATAATAATAAGTCCTATTCTCAACAATAGAAAATGTTTTAAATCCTGATTTTAACAGACCTCCTTTAAACTCTCTGTGAGGCGTTTGCAGACCACTTCAGGGGAAAGATAGACACTATCAGATGTAATATTTTATCTACCCAAAGTAACACGGCCTTAAATACTTCTGGTTGTGTATTTGTTCCAGAGGAAACACTGCACAGTTTTGTCCAGGTTAATGCTGAGATGCTTGATAAAGTTTTCTCCTCAGTGAGGCCCACCACATGTCTTTTAGACCCGGTCCCAACCCCGTTTTTTAAAACATTTTATGGATCTTTTAAAGACGAGCTTTTACACATGATGAATTGTTCTCTTCAGACAGGGGTCTTCCCTGCTGCCTTTAAGGGGCGGTGGTGAGGCCCCTACTGAAAAAGAGCAATTTGGACTGTAATGATTTTAACAATTTTAGACCGCTATCCAACTTACCATTTTTAAGCACAATCTTATAAAAACTTGTCTTTATCCAACTTAATGATTTTATTACTGCACATAACGTCCTTGAGAAATTCCAGTCTTTAGGGTAAACCACAGCACCGAGACGGCCCTTTTAAAGATTTTAAATGATTGTAGATTAAATTAAGACTCACAGAAGGTCACAGTGTTGGTTCTACTGGATCTGAGTGCTGCTTTTGATACAGGACCGCAGAGAACGTTCATGTATTTAAGAGCAGGCTCAAGACCCACCTTTTTAGTTTAGCTTTTAACTGACATCTATTTATTTAGTCCTAATTTTCCTAAATATATATATATATATGAAATTGCGATTGCATTGTGTGTTAATAGACCGCTTTCCCCAAGGCCACAAACAGACGCCGTAGTGTACACTGTAACCTGTACTTCAAGTTGAGGCAGCTGTCATGTTCGATGGGATTGAATGGGCCAGTGGAGTGAAACACAAAAGTCTCTTGTGTACAAAAAATAGCAAAGGGCACGGAAGCTTTAGTGTGCACTTCAAACAGGCACATCCTTTTGTGAAGCCTGGGATGGGGCTCTTCATTTAATTGATATATATTTATGAATAATACTAAAATACTACAGCTGCTGGGTATTTGGCGTTTGTATGAAAACCAAAGAGAAAACCTGTCTCTGTGCTTTTAACAACTTGATTACCCTTTTCTATTAAGTGAATGTATAATACTGCCGGAAAGAGTGCAGCATATTATCAAACGAGTAGTGGATCACTGCTGTGTTGCCAGAAGAAAATTAAATCTGACAGACAAGGCTTGTACAATCACATTTGTAATCTGAAGACATGATGCGTGCTTGACTTGTACTGCATGATGTTAAAAAACTGCAGTCTTAAAAAAACAAAAAAAGGAATTACATTTTTAAGACTTTTTAGGATGTTGTCTGCTATTGCGTAAAACCTACAATCCACTTTCACTTCTTTGGAGAATAAATGGTGTTTGCTGTGTAGGATCTACTGCTGTTGCTGTAGTCGTCAGAGTAGTAGTATTTGAATTTGAATTTTATTAATGGAAAACCCCTTGAGATGCAGCATCTCGTTTTCAAGGGGGACCAAAACATTTAAACATTGAACACAATACAGGACAACACAGGACAAGGTACATACCAAACAGTTACAGACAAACATTAAAGACAATTTTGCTCAGATCCCACTCCAGATCACACAACCATCTCAGAAATTACAATATTTTACAATAGAAAAACAAATAAAGCTATAAAAATAAAGATAAAAATGTTATTAATGTTATTCCAACCAAGAGTACACTACAAACAGTGGCATTCAGTTTTTAAATAAACAAAAAGAGACATTTTGAAGGGACCAAAGGTTGATAAAGACCTCAGTGATACAGGCAGATGATTCCAATCAAAGGGAGCCCTAAAGGAGAAGGACCTCCTGGCCAACTTTTTATGCACACTAGGAACAGTAAATGTAGGATATTGAGAGTATCTAAGAGGGTATACTGAAGTATAAGGGACAAGAAAGTAGTAGTAGTAGTAGTAGTAGTAGTAGTAGTAGCGCTCAGTTATGCTCAGCTTTAATTGTTGATTTAAATAAAATAAAATAAAAGTTTGATTCCCATTTTGTATTAACCTCTTTAACCCCGCCTTAACCAAGCACATTTTCTCCAGTTTAGCTTTACCCAAATCTAAAAGCTTCTGGACCGGAGCTTACAGACTACAGGCCAGTGTAACGCCTCATTGAAAGCTACAAAACCCATCTAAACTAACCTTTTTCCTAGTCATTTTCTTCACATTTTTGTCTTGTTTTTGTCACTGTTTTGGCGTTTTTTTTTCAAGAAGCTTTTAGATTTGGGTAATTCCAAACTGCAGAAAATGTGGTCAGATCAGGTGAGGGTTAAGTGTTTTTTTCTTTTGTTTTTTCCTCCAACCGATATATGACAAGGTTATAAGTTGACACTTTTAATGACTTCATTATCACTTAAACTTAAGTATTACTTAAAGCCAGCACAGATTCAAGCATTTGCGTCTTAGTCTCATTCTTTATAGTAAAATAGTAATTAACCAAGCCTGAACTTGTTTTCACACAGGTGGCTCTCCGGTCTTGGCTCCTAAGACCCCCACTGCCCCTCCGGACAAGGTCCCTGTAAAAGCTAACCTCCTGCAGTTCAGGAAAAACGTCTCTGACCTCAGGATACAACTTCACCAAATGAGACAGCTACAGGCAAGACCTCTTCTTCACGCTTTCACACCAATTCCAGATACCACACTTTCATCAAATCCCCCTTATCTATGTCTCATGCTGCTCTGCACTTGTCTTTAGCTCCAGAACCAAGAAGCGCTACGGTTGCAGCTGAAAAAGGCCGAGCAGGAAATCAGTGTCAAACTAGCGGAGGCCATGCAGCGCGTGGAGGACCCTGTGCAGAAGCAGCGGACTGTGGTGGAGGAGGACAGACACAAGTACCTGACACTAGAGGAGCGTGTTCTCTCACAGCTCAGGTGAGTTTTACTTCACGCTTATTGTGCTCTTGTTGTAGCAATACACGACAAAAGTCTAGTCTGACCAATGGAACAATATGGGGAACCTCCTAAAGGCAATCCCTGACCTATTCACTCAGCTTCTCTATATTACAGCTACTTTAAACTTTTAATTGTTCATTGACCTACTCTCTTTCTTGCCAACTCAAAACGACCGACTCCTTTTTGTTTCAAGGTCAGAGTATTGTCCCTCCTGTATTGGACATTCTGCTCCAATAAGCTCAATGGTCACAGCTTAGAGGGGCTGGGAATGAACACGCCCGGAAGTCAGTGGATTAAGTATGTGGTTAATATTGGTATCCAGCCAGTTTGTTCCGAGTCAGCAAAATACATCCGCTGCCACTTTAAATAGGGCTCGATAATTGGCTTTAGGAGCAGTGAGGAAAACTGTGAAAGGCTTAAAAATAAAAATGCAGCCAAATATGAGCCTTTTTTTTAAGGAGGGCAAGTAATTTAGCAAAAAGTATATTTAAAGTTAAAAATTAAAGTATCGAAAGCAGGAACCGAAAAAAATCTTTAGATCCAAGGTTTTATGCTGTTGGTCCGAGGGCAGCATTAAAGGAAGTGACTTTGTTGTTTCAGCTCAAATAAAGGATTTTTCCCAATTAGTTTCTTATTTTTGCCCAATTTTTTCAAAATGTTCCTATTTTTCCCCAAATTTTTGCTCATTTTTCATTACTAATATTTTCCCTCTTCCCCCATTTTTTCAAATGTTTCCTGTTTTTTTTTACACATTTTTTCCCCTTATTTTTGCCCCATTTTTTCTTATTTTCCCAATCTTGTTTTCCCTCATTTTTCATTACTAGTACTTTACCTATTCCCCCCAATTTTTTCCAATTTATTCCCAATTTTTCCAAACATTTTTTTTTACACAATTTCTCCTTATTTTGCCACAATTTCTTGCAATTATCCCAAATCATCCCCCATTTTTCACACATTTCTTGACATTGGAGATTAACCCGATATTGTAAATTTGCAGATCTACCACACATTATTTTTTCTGTTTTCTGGTTGTAGACGACACATATTTTAGTATAGGTGTCGGAAAAACTATTGTTCAGGTATCGGTATTGCTATTGAAAAAAAGTACCAAGACCTAGACAATTGTTATACTTATAAAAGTCGTATTTTCAATTATTGTACTAGAACTCTAGTACTGTGCAGATTTGTGGCACCAATTCAGACATCTAGAAAAGGTCAACCCTCGTGTCACTATAAAATCGTGTCATTTATAGCAAAGCTATTTCTGTTTTGTCTATGACTCTGAAAAAGAAGGTTTCGCTCTCAGCTGGAAATTCCCATCATCTTTCCCAATACCAACGGTGCTTGATGTAACGGGCCACTTAACACGCTGTTTACTTATTTCCTTCTCTTCGGGGGAGGCCCTATTAAGGAATGTCTTTGTACCTATGTCCCCCGGTGCCATGACTCAGCCTGTTGGCAAAATAGAACTAGAGCTTTGAGCTTGCGTCTTAATCTCAGTAGGACTTTCCCAGTTTAATTAAAGTTTTATTTTTATCTATTTTACTGTCATGCTAAAGGAGGGTATTTGTGTCACTTACAATATCCTCCACATGGTCTAATACTGGTTAAAGAAAAGAAACGAAAAGAAGAAATACAGTTTTATTCATATGCTGATCCAAAGCTTATGCACTTTGAAGCATGGTTGTGTTCTGCCCCCTACTGTTGTAAAATATGAATAACTTAAAAATTTACTTTAAAGTATTGAAAGAAATGATCTCACCATAGTATAGTTGATTAAATATAGATTTTTATTCATCTGTAACGTCTGTAACTTGTCTTGGGGTCTTCTTTACTTTCGGTGCAGTGAGCTGGAGCAATACGTGGGCTCGTTGCAAAAGGACACCACTGGGACCCAGCGACTGGTGACCCTGAAAGATGTGGAGGAGGGAGCCGTCACTCTGAGGAGAGTGGGAGAGTCTCTGGCTGGCCTCAAAGGTTAGTTCAAGCAATTATACGGGAGTGCTGGAAAGTTGAAACTCTTGTATGAGTTTGCAAAGATCACATTTGTTTCAATCTTAAAGAGAGAGTATATAGGATTATTCAATTTAAGCAATAATTTGACTGCTGATCATTCACCCACTGGATCTTTGGGATCCAGTGGGTAAATCTAACAGGCAGTAAACCTAAAAGAACACTCTCTAAACTAAATGCTTGCAACAAAAATCCTATTTAGTTTCTGAGCTTTCAAATTAGGTATTGCATGTCTATACGTACTGAGGTTAAGGTAAAGGTTACCCAGATTGAGCTGTTTTTCCAGTGTAATTTAAACCTGGTAGAGTGCACTGTACATACCCTCCATTAAAGCCACACTTTGTAACATTTTCCCAATAAATGAAACTGAAATACAAGCATTTATTGTATGACTGATCATCATTCATCATTGAAAAATACCTCATTAATGTAAAAACAAACATGTGCTCAGCTCTCCTGAGATATGACTGTAACTTTGCCGGGAGTGGGTACCTCTCCATCTCGTCTCCATGGAGATGTTGATTTAAGTCAGTAGAGATTTCAATAGGTTTGGTTCTCATCCAAATCCATTCTTTGATTATCCACTGCAGTAAGAGCATTTTCTGTGTCGAGCTGGTCATTAGGCACATGTTTTGTATTGATGGCAACAGTCCAAAATGTTACGCAGTGTGCCTTTAAACATCCATTCTGTTTTGACCCTAGGAGAATTCCCAAATCTGCAGACCAGGATGCGGGCCGTGCTGCGAGTGGAAGTGGAGGCTGTCAAGTTTTTGAAGGAAGAGCCTCATAAACTCGACAGTATGCTGAAGAGGGTTAAGGCACTCACAGACATACTCAGCGGCCTCAGGAAGTAAGAATGCCTACAAGTGTTCAAAAATAATATCAGCAGCAATGTTAATTTTGTCAGCAATTTACTTACTTTACTTACTTGTACTTTTGTCAACCACAATTTTTTGTTGACTAAAAACTAAAGATAAACAGAAGGGACTCAAACATATCTACTTTAGTGTACCTTTAAAGTCAAAAAGCTCCAAACCATTCAACATTCAAAGTCTGGTCCTTTGTACATTTGGTCAAAAGTTCCTGAAACCATGCAATAAAAAATTAAATTTGTAGCACATTTTGGTTACTAATAGTACTATATATTTAGTTGTCATTTCGTCGGCTAAAACTAGAACACCGGGGCAGGAAAAGTGGGAAAGTGAAAAGACAGTTGGAAAACATAAAGCACTTCTTAGATGTCCTCACCAAGTCAGTTATGTGGGAGATTGCGCGCTGTGATTACACTGGCAGGCTGGCCTTCGTCCCATCAAAGAGGTCATTCTGTGTGGACAGAGGAGTGTGACGTCCGACTTGATTTACTCGCATTGCCGTCAGTGAAGCGATAAGTGAATTAATTTGGTGAACACTGCAGCCTCTCATTTCCATTTAAATGTGTCACAGAAACCAAAGTCACTTCATACTTTTCTCTCTTTCTATTCTCAACAACTTTCGTGGCTTCACACAATCTTATCTGTCTAACCATGAAAAATTATATCAGACTAATTTAATTTGTATTGAGTTCTTTAACTCTAATGGTAGAAGTAATAATAGGAATAGTAAATGGAAAGAGGCGACAGTAGTTACAATAGCCATTTGTAGTAAGAAAAATTGTATTTCTATATAATAATAATTATTATTATTATTATAGAGTTATATATGTCAGGGTCTCTGTGGGGCATTAAAAAGCATTTAGTCTCCAAAACTAAAACTAAAATCAAAAAGAAATCTATACCAAACTATAGCCAATATTACGCAAAAAAAATTTAATTTATTTTTTTGACAGCGGTATTGATGTTGCTATCAATGTTTCTGGCCATGAGCCCCTCCCTTTCTAAATAAAAAATACATACATACAATTTGGGCATTAAAAATGGCATTAGAAGGCATTAAATTTGACTTGCTTGTGCCTGTATAAACCTGTATGTGTATGCCTTGTGCTAGCCTGATGACTGCCTAAGACACATGATATGAGCCCCTCCAACTCTGACACATTTGTTGGCAGTAAAATAAACAAAGCAATTCCTGCCAGAGTAGTTAAAAATATGATTTTTCATAGATTCTTTGACAAAAGGCCCAGTGAATCATTGTTTAACTCATAAAATATAAGAAACAGATCTTCCCGCACAATTCTGATAGAGTTCTTCTGTTTATGGCCCAGACATTCAGACAGTAACATAGCCCCATCTAGTGACCTCACGACAAAGTGGCAAAACACATACAAGAAAGTTAACAACAATTTAGCTCTAACAGTGTTTCTTTATTCTCTCTACAGAAATGCATCTGAAAGCCCTCAGAAGACATCTGTTGTTGCTAACAATCCAGCAGACAGTAGCACCCATCCATCTGAGACTCCCCCTCCAGTATTGGCCCCTATGAGCTCCACGCCCCCTGCGCCCAATGAGCCCCAAAACCCCACGGTCAAATCCGAAGTCCTGCCTTCCTCTCCTGTAGTCATCCAGAAAGTGCAGAGCTCCACAGTCCTCATACAGCAGTCCCAGCAGTCTGCAGCCCTGACCACTCAGCCCAGCCCCCCACTCACCCCTAGTCCCACCTACGCCGCTCCCAGTCCCAACCCAAGCAAGGTGCAAGGAAGGGAGTCACCCAAGGGCATCTCCGTGGACCCGCCGGCCAATAAGAAAACCAACGGGAATCCAGCAAGTAACGGCAATGGCACTTTCCACAAAGACATGGTCATAGGGGAGCTGCAGAAAAACCCTGAAAAGAGCAAAAATAGGGCTTTGTCAATAAAGGTACTACTCAAATACATTATCCAGGGAAATAATATAATAATATGAACATTCCCTATGTCCATATATACGTACAAGTTACAACTTCAATATCGATTTGTCCTGTAGGCTGCAGAGAAGGAATGGGAGGAGAGGAGACAGAACATGGGCCATTATGATGGGAAGGAGTTTGAGAAGATTCTTCAGGAGGCCCAGGCAAACATGATGAAGGGGATTCCTAATCTTGAAGTGGAGGAGAAACAGACGGTTCTTGTTGCTGCCAGCATCGCTGAACAACTGAGCACTCCAAACACCATAGAATCTCCAACTGGTACAAAGAGATATCACTCACTCAGATATACTTTTTTTTTTTCTTTGTGTAAAACCTCATGGGTCCGGGGGTTTCAGTCGTTTACTTTTTTAGTAAAACTGACACTATTTTTTAGCATGTAAAGGCTGTCTCATGAGGGAAAATTGTCTCATGTGTTAACATTGCAGTAGAGACACAAAGATACAGATTATTTCACATGAAAATTAGTATTCATGCAATTATTACTAATTAAACCTATTAAAAACAGGATACATTAAAATGAGCAGCAACTATGAAAAATCCGTCTGTAAGAAGTTGCCTACAATTAGTGAAGTTTAGTTCAGTTTGCTTTATTGTTTATTTTGATACCGTATGTAAAGCACACACAGAGAATCGAAATTGCATTACTCTTTCCCTTGCTTAAAAAGATGGTAGTGAACATTTTATACAGAGCAATATCAAGTATATATTTGTACACAGTAGGGAGCAGTAAAGGACATAAAGGGGAGAGTTCAGGTTCCAGACAGCTTGGTGGGCGAAGCTGTTCATGAGTCAGTTGAACCTGGCACAGATCGATAGGCCTCTTCTGTTCAGTCACCACATTACCTCACCACATCTCATTCTTTTGCAGAGGAGTCAAAGCCTGAAATCAGCGCAGACAAATCAGTCAAAAAAGCACCTGAAAAGCTCCCTAAGCCTTCCAAGCCCACTCTGGAGAGGTCCTCCAGGGTGAACAGTGAGCCTATGCCCATCTTGAGACAATCATCGAAAGAAAATGGCACAAAGCCAGGCTCTGAGAAAACCAGCAAGTCCCCTCCGCCTCCCCCTCCAAGGAAGACCTTCTCCAGCCCAACCTCAGGCATGACCACGACCCGCTCCGGGGAGGTGGTCTTTACGCGCAAGGACTCCACATCCACTCAGGTTAGTCACTGCGGAAACGCTTTCCTGTCCACAGTCCAGGAGTGTCTAACCTTTCCTAACTTAATACACTATTAGGCTCCACCATAATTAACATTTTAAACATTTATATTAACATTCATTGGCTATTGTATAAAATGATCTTTCTGTCACCCGCACTATAGGAGGATGAATCGGAGCTTCTACCTCCGTCTCCCCAGCCAAGGTCACCCAAGGTTCCTCCAGAAACCAAGCCCAAGCCAAGCACCCCTCCTCCCCCCGTAACACCCCCTGCCCCTAAAGAGGAGGAGGAGAAGGACGACGGGGAAAAAATCATGGCAGAGCTCCAGGTTAGAACCATGCATGCTCATAACCACACAAACACAGCTTCACGGGGTCACTGGTTCATTCATTTCTGTACGTTTGGTTGTTGGTTGTCTGTCCTTTGTCTTCCAATCATGGCTGACTTCCTGGTGGGCACTGTCAAATCCCGCCTTTTTGGGGTTTGATATCCATTTCCCCTCCACTTCTCTCCCCGCTCCGTAGGTTTTCCAGAAGTGCTCGGTTAAAGAAGTCGAGGTGAAAAATTTGAACGAGCCCACACCTCGCATTGAGCCTCAAATCAGGGAGTTAAGGCCGGCAACGCTATTGCCCCTAAAAGATACAAAGGTAAACTACGCGCCATGGCTCCGTCGCCCAGCTAACTGCCTGCCCCCTCCCAGCTGTCTGACACAACCAAAGGCTTAGCAACACTTCGGCAACTTGTGCACCCTTTGCTTTCGCTTCAGAGAACTTTAACTGCTGCCTTCACAAGTTCCTTTTCCTGGCTGCCACCTTTTTCCCACCTCACTTTTGGACACCTCCGATTTAAACCTCCAGGACTTTGTCTGCAGAAAGGAACGTAGAATGTTTGTTGACTAGGAACTGCTGTGTGCCACTAGATTTGATGTCTTGTTATCGATTTAATTACGCCATTTTTCTTTCAATAAATATATCAGTTAAATGAATTGCCCTTTGTCTTTCTTTGAAGACGCTCCAAAGCAACATTCGCTTGAACAGTTTAAATGCGCAGGCACACGTTGTTTTTGCAGACTCGGTTCACTAGAGGTCAAGTCAGGCCTAGTTTGCATGCTTCTCTCCTTCACTTGATCTGATACTGGACTTTGCTATTCCTCTGCTATTTTCCTTCAGTTTGCCTTTTTCGCTTTACAAGTATGTCCGCCGCTGCTAATATCTCAGTGACCAAACAGCAGCTCGTTTGTTTTCTTGAGATTGTATTTATTGTGTTTACTAAACTTGGCTAATCTTAAATGAAGCAAATAAGTCCGCTCCAAATGCAGATTTATATCTAATGTCTCAAGCTGCTGTTGGTAAACACTCATTTATTACAAGTACATGTTGAAAACCAAAAGGCCACAAATGTTTAGTCCTGTGATATTGTTACTCTGAAGCACGATGTCACGATTGATTTGGCTCGACAACGAAAGTTTATTTGCTGAGCATTACATAAAAAGGCATAATAAAACCAAACTATCATGTAAAGCGCTTTGTGACCATGTCTGTGAAAGGCGCTATATAAATAAAGTTCTTCTTCTTCTTCTTCATTATAAAATACAACAAAACATAATAGCAGCAAGCAAGCAAGCAACTGATATATGTCTAACCGCATGGCTAACCTTTTCTTACATAAGCTACTTTTTCTAAATGAAAATGGCACAGAGCTACTTATGCTTTTGAGGATACTTGACTAACTATAGGATTTCGGCGTGTAAACCAAGAACAGTAAGGAGCCAAAATGATATTTCAACCCAAAGAAAGAAAATGTCTTTAGTTTCCTCTTAATACTTTTGCACACTGGTAGACTTGTTGCACAGTAACATCATTTCCTCACACATTGCCCTGCCAGACCTCAGAGCCCAAACGGGAGGAGAAAGATCCAGACACAGATGAAAATGGCAACACTACAGTTCGACAAAGCCAAGGGGTGCGTAAAAAAAAGTTTACTTCAAAAGGCATAAAGTTTGCTTCCGTCTAATTCAATTGTGCTGACTTGCAGGTGATTTACTACGTCACTGGACAGATCCCCAAAGAAAATCCACCGCCCTCACCGGGACAAGAGGACACCCCCGAACCCTTGCGAGAGCCCCCCCAGCAGCCTCCAACACAGGTCTCAAATGTCAATGTTAATACGGGTTCTTCAGAGCAACAGCAGCAGCAGCAATCAAAGCAACCCAAGTCACCTACATCGCCTCCGCCGATTTCTCCCAAACCGGTCGGACTTAACGGATTCAAACTCACACGGAAGCACATGAAACGCTCCGAGTCCGCGAAGACCAGCGCCGAAATGGAGAGGGGGAACTTGCGCAACAAAATCAACAACGAGAAGAAAAATGAAAAAGTGTTGAAAGAACAGAAAACGATTATAACGGATTCTTTGACAGTTGTAAACAGTGGCAAAGAGATAACGGCAGAAGTTGTAAGTCTTGACAGGGCGCCCCCTAAAGGTCACTATGAGGAGGTGAACGAAGAGGCAAGCCTGAGCCCGGATTTGCCTGGAGAAGAAGCACCTCCGCCCCCCGACAACATTGCCTTTATGATTACCAATAAAAAGGTCCAAGCGTTATCCAATGGGGAATACCAGGAATTGGTCAATGCGAAAAAGGACGGCGTTCAAACTGTAACAGTGGGCAACGCGTCCAGCAAACCAAACTCCCCCTTGGATTCAAACGCCCCGCAGGACAACTGCTTCAACAAGAAACCCGTGATCATCATATTCGACGAGCCCATGGACATCCGGTCCGCTTACAAAAGACTGTCCACCATCTTCGAGTGCGAGGAGGAGCTGGAGAGGATGCTGGCGGAGGAGAGGATAGACGAGGAGAGCGAGGAGTCAGACAGTGAGAGGAGCGGAGGGTGGCAGGCTCGAGCCGGGGAGGCGGTCGACGGCGTGAAGTTCAAATTTGGCGCTGATCAAAGCCTGTCTTCGTCTTCCTCATCATCTTTGAACGACCTCTTAGACAGCACCGGGAATCTGGAGTCGAGCGGGGACGGCAAGGACGGCAAGAAGAAATTCAAGTTCAAGTTCCCCAAGAAACAGCTGGCCGCCTTGACCCAGGCCATCCGAACGGGTACGAAGCCTGGGAAGAAGACGTTACAAGTGGTGGTCTACGAAGACGAGGAGGAATTTGACGGTACGGTTACGCAGCAAAAAGAAAGGAAAAGGTTTGAGATCGCACGGTCCAAATCTTTAGCGGAGAGGTCACCGGGAGTGCGCCACTTAAAAAGGCAGAGCTCCGAGTCTCAGTGTCGCACGGATGAGATTCGAAAGAACACGTACAAGACGCTGGACAGCTTGGAGCAGACCATTAAGCAGCTGGAGACTACTATTAGCGAAATGGGGCCTCTTTCGCCCAATGAGACCGCTGTGACAGAGGAGAGTAACGGAAAATCCAAGAACTCCGAAGCAGGGTTGAAAAGATCCTTTTCGCTTCCTGCTTCTAGAGGCCCAAAGGTACCACTGAAAAGCGCTCTGAAGAAACCTAAAGTCCTCCCTCGCCCTGTAGTTGCCCCCATTACCATCACGGCGAGTACTACAGCAACTGCTACCACTGCTACGTCATCTGACCCCAGTGCTCCCAGTGCCCCCTGCTCCATACAACAGGTCTCACTCTAGCTCTTATCACCTCCGGGACGCCTTTGGTGCCTTCTTTGTGTTTTCTCAAAACCTCCCTTCACTTTAACCTCTAAAAAAACATGTCCAAATCATTCTCACTCCATTGGTGCCTGGAAGCGTTGGGAATGCCCCCAGTGGTTCTCTCTTTCTCTCCCACTTTGTGAAATCATGGTGACCTCATGATTAGGGTGGCATTTTTGATTCATAGTTCCTGGCTACCATCTATATGTTTTCTTGAAGTTACTTACAACTTGGGGGTTTTCAGCAAGCGTCAGTCTGCTCATCAAAGACACGCTCATGATGATCTTTGCTGACCTTTTCTGCATGTTCAGACGTATAAAGTCTAGAGGGGTGCATGCCAGTTTCACAATATTACTGTGTCATTGTACTGTATTTTCCCCTTGTCAGTGCCTTGAATTCTCACACTTCCTGTATGGTGTGTTTTTTTCCTTTCTTTTATTTTATTTCTCTTTTTTTGTTGTTTTTCGTTTGGATCCCCTTGCAGAATGCCAGTGTCGCTTCCCCAACTAGTCGGATGCCTGTCCCCTTGTCCGCGAAGTCCAGGCAGTCGTCCACAGAAAAAGCAGGAAAACAGCAAAAACTGCAGGACGCTCAGAGGCAGTTCCGACAGGTAGTTTTACTCTAGGGCTGGCAACATAATGTAGGGATGAGAACTAAAAAGGCATGTACCATAATGGAGAAAAGACTTCTAAAAGCTTGAGCTGTTATGTGTTGTGAAAAAAAAGATTTAAAAAAGATTTAAATGCCGAGGCTGGCAACTGTGGATCTGTTAATCTCTCCAGAAGGCATGTTTGACTCTTGACTGTTACCCCTCCCCCTAAATAACATCACTGTACTGTATGCTTCTGCATGTCCACACTGCTCATGGTTTTCGCTGTGTTGGTGACTTAAAGAAAAGAAAAATAACTGGAAAAAAACAATGGCAACGGGAAAAGGACTCCTATCCATGTCATCATCCGAGTTGTCATCCCACCTTCCAGTTCCCATCACAGCTGAGTTCCTAAACAGTGTTGCCACATTCCAACCAAGATGCTTATGTCTAAAAAAAACAAAACAATAAACAACTAAACAGACTTTTACTTTCAATCCTCACAATGCATTTTGCAACACTGCACAGCTTCTTAACCTCATCCTTCCCTCCACAAAATTCCCAGCACCACTTGCATCGTCCACTGGAATAACGCCCAGTCTTTCCTCTTTCGCTCGCACACTTTTAACCCCCTAACCCCTTTGCCCTAACCCTCCACCACCGCCTTCCTACGCAACGCTACAATTTTAACCCACAGCTGTCCGCCATTTTTATTTTCCAACGGCTTTCTTGTACAAGCATTAGTTACGTCCAATGTCAATGTTTAGTCGATAACTTGTAGTTCTGTGTTGTTGTTTTGGTTTAACATCGTCTTGCCTTGCATTTTGTATTATTTGATTTTGACAACCAGTATCTGTTTTGGCATCTTTGTTTGCAGGCTAACGGAAGTGCTAAAAGAGTGGGAGGGGATCATAAAACCGCTTCCCTGTCTGTGTCTAAAATCCCTGCTTTTTATCCTAGCTCTACTAAAGGTTCCCAGTCTGCGCCGGATCATGCTACTAACAATGCTAACTCCTCTTCCTCCTCCGTAACCAAGTCCTCCATGTTGCCTGCCCGCTCCGGCTCGCTACCCCATCCCGCCTCACACATCCCCTCCCTGTCTAACGGATCCCTCAAACTATCCTCCTCCTCCTCCTCTTCCTCGCAGCACACAGGTAAAGCTCTCTCGTTCTCCACGCAGAATGGGCGAGTTCACCCCTCTTCCTCCTCCTCCTCCTCCTCCTCCTCACCTGCCTCCACCCCCTCCCCTCTGTCGCCCACCCCCCTGGGCCCGGGCGGGAAGAGCATCCGCACCATACACACACCGAGCTTCAACAGCTTCAGGGCTCACAACGGCAACAGCGGCGGCGGCAAATCCTGCATCCCGACCGCAGCTAAGGACACTGCCTAGCCCCATGACAGACCACGTCATTCGACATGAGTTTCACGTGATTTTTTTTTCTTTTGTGGTTTTATTTTTGTGATGCACTTCCTGTATTTAAACACTGGCATTGAGGTTTCATTTTCATTCATCTTCCGCTTCAAGTTATACCAGATATCCTAGCAAGATATTTTGTAATAGAACTTACCGTGTTGCCACTAGTAAAAGTTGGCACTTTATGGTGTTAAAACTCTATTTTTCTTGATGTAGCTATGAATAGGGACTTGATGTACAATCATGTGTAAAATGAGTTTTATTTTTCAAAAAAAAAGAGGTTAGATAACCATAGTATATTTAATCGTATATATTTCTTACGTTGCTTCAAAACAACTCTTGTAAATGCCTTTTTATGAATGTATACAAACCGTATACATGCAAGTTGATCTTTTGTTTATAGTATTTTCTCACTGTCAACCATTGGAACTGCCAATTTCTTTAGCATACAATAGAGTATAATGAGTGATACAAGTTTTCATCTGTGTGCCTATTGCCAAAATTTGTACAACTGCTCTCTCCAGGTCTACTCCAGTCAAAAGATTTTTTGGATTTAGCGCTCAGATATATGTACCAGAGCGTACACTTACACTGCGATGGTCTAAGTGAACCTGTATTAGTGTCTAAACTGTACTAAAACAAAGTGATACATACAGTATATCAGTTCCGCTATGTGTACATAGAAGCTTGTACTAAAAGAAATGTGTAGTTTTGTTAACATACCAAAGTTTATTTGTATGCATGCCTTTCAAATCATTTTAGGAGAGTGGTGTAAAAGAATAATGATGTTTGCACAAATAGTTTCTTTTTTTTTTGTAAATATTTGGTCTTGTTTTTTGTAAAGCTTTTAAAAAAAAATATCATACCTTAAAATAAATATGTGGTTGAGTCAAAACTGGATCAGCAAAAATAAAGACTTGTGCATGCTTGTAATGTAGTCGACTTCTTTTGCTTTCATTATCACACCTAGACGATTTAGTACAAGTATCATCAGATTGCACCTAACATACTGTAGCACTTCTGTAGATGAGTTCCTCTTTCTCTTCACCTTTTTAACTCTGTCATATAGTCAAGAGATAAGCACAGGGAAGCACATATGACTACAGGTAAGAAATATCAATTTATAAATTATTCACACAATTATACAATTTGATTTTGACGTGCTAGAAAGTAATAATAATTACAGGTTTTTGCAAACTACGTACTTTATGGGTATTTAAAAAAAAAACTAGTATTCAATTTCCCTTCAAGTAAAACAAAAAATCTGTCTTTTACAGTTTTTCTCCATTGGTTTGGCTCATTTCTTGAAACAGAAATTACATTCTCAGTCTAATGGTTGTTCACTCCAAAACGTGTCAGCGTCATTTCATTGTATAAGTCATCACATGCACAATAGTCTGTTCAATTGTCAAAATTAGTCAAGAACACAATACCATGAATACCATATATGAATCCCTTGGAACATTTGATAAATTTATTACAGCAATTAAAGCTTGGTACCTGATTTTATGGTGTTGTAGAACACATTTATTTTTGCCACCTCAGAGTATGTTGCAAACACAGCAAAACACAGACCTTGCTGTATTGTCTTCACCTAAAGTTGTATTGAGCAATGAATGATAGACGTCTAATCTAAATTAGTGGAATTTATCTTGGGGGTGGCCGCCCCTGCTTCACTTTGTCACCGCTCAATGCTGTATATGAGTGTGAAATGTGCATGTAATTACATTCTTTGAACAATTTGAATACACAGGAGGGACTGTGAGAGCTAGAGCCAGTTTGGGCCAAAACAAAAAATGTCACTGTTTGAACAGGAAAAATCAGGTACCCCAGCTTTAACAGTCAGGTGAAACTTGACTAATGAAGCACTGTAGGCTGCATATAATGCTCATTGTTTTTGTTTGTGTGTTATGTTACAGTATGTTATGCTGAATACATTTTCTTTTTACTCTGATGTATGGAAGTTACTTTATTTGTGTGAATGTTAATGGTTACAATTTCCTTGGCAGTATGAGTGCAATGTGTGATGTCAAACCTTGGAGGCTACTCTTACCCTCAAATCCTATTTCTTTGTTGTTTTTTCAGTTTCTGTTAGTTAGACAAAAAAAGTTACAGTAACCAATGTCAATGAAGGACTGGGCTAAGACTGAAAGGTGGACATGAGGGACATTTCAATGGTCCTCTGCCATAGTGACAAAACATCTAAAGATTTAGACTTGCAGTGCTTACACAGTGCCAAAGGGACAAAGCATTTTGGGGGCACTGACTGTTTAAATGAGAAGAAAATGTAGTTTTGACACATGAGTGAACTGTTTTGGGAGAGATATGAGCTTTTGCAGGTGAACCATGGTGTTGTGCCGAACCATCCACGTTATTTTGGCAAAAGCACCAAGAGTGTTGAGAACGTCCAAAGCAATTGAGAAGGATCTTTGCTATTTTGGGAGCATTGACTATTTAAATGAGAAGGAAATTTAGTTTTGAAGCATAAGTGAACTGTTTTGGGAGAGATATGAGCTTTTGCTGAGTGAGCTATAGTGTTGTGCTGAACTTACGACTGTTTTGCCAAATGATCTTAGAGTTTTGAGAATGTAATTTCTGTGTCAAGAAATGAGCCAAACCAATGGAGAAAAACTGTAAATGCTGAATTAATTTTCTTTTTACTCTAATGTATGGAAGTCACTTTATTTGTGTGAATGTTAATGGTTACAATTTCCTTGGCAGTATTAGTGCAATGTGTGATGTCAAACCTTGGAGGCTACTCTTACCCTCAAATCCTATTTCTTTGTTGTTGTTGTTTTGTTTTATACACAATTGTATTCTGTTTGCTAGACAAAAAAAGTTACAGTAACTATTGTCAATGAAGGACTGGGCTAAGACTGAAAGGTGGACATGAGGGACATTTCAGTGGTCCTCTGCTATAGTGACAAAACATCTAAACATTTAGACTTGCAGTGCTTACACAATGCCAAAGGGACAAAGCATTTTGGGGGCACTGACTGTTTAAATGAGAAGGAAATTTAGTTTTGACACATGAGTGAACTGTTTTGGGAGAGGTATGAGCTTTTGCAGGTGAACCATGGTGTTGTGCCGAACCATCCACGTTATTTTGGCAAAAGCACCAAGAGTGTTGAGAACGTCCAAAGCAATTGAGAAGGATCTTTGCCATTTTGGGGGCATTGACTATTTAAATGAGAAGGAAATTTAGTTTGGAAGCATGAGTGAACTGTTTTGGGAGAGATATGAGCTTTTGCTGAGTGAGCTATAGTGTTGTGCTGAACTTAAGACACCAAATGATCTTAGAGTTTTGAGAATGTAATTTCTGTTTCTAGAAATGAGCTAAACCAATGGAGAAAAACTGTAATACAGTGAAATGAGTAATAAGCTTTTTATATTATGACATAGCAGGATCTTGCATAAGACACTTACCATACAAAAATAAATACGTGTGTGGCAAGAAAGCCTCTGAGGCACACTCTTTTAGAAAAATGTAAAAGTCCTCTATTCGATATTCATGTCCATGTAGAATCTTTACACCATTACCTGGATCCTACTGCAGCGCTTACCTTTTTGTATTTTGTTAAAAGCTTTTTATATTATTCAATTATTATAATAATTTCAACAGTTTCTTGTGTAACATCAATATATATGTAGGAGGATGTGTAAAGACTTCCCGTTTTAAAATACCATGAATAGTTCACACATAACAGCTGTAACTGTCCTGATAAGATATTGTCTTCCAATCAACATCAGGTATGAACATCTCAGAAGAAGAGACCATGCTGGACTGGCATTTCAGAGGCTCTCATGAGGAGAACATTGCCTTTGTGGCTTTCTACATCCTGATCCTGGTGTTTGCTGTTCCTGGAAATGTTATGGCACTGAGTGCCTTCTGTCATCAGAAGTCCACCTCTCCATCAAAGGTGTTTCTTTGTCATCTGGCAATAGCAGACATCACTTACATTCTCCTTCTGCCCATGCGTATAGTGTATCATCTCTATGACACTCAGTGGCCTTTGGGACATGTGCTCTGCCAGCTGGCTGGCTTCCTCTTTTATCTCAACATGTACTGCAGCCTGTACCTGATGAGCCTTATCAGTCTGGATAGATGTATTTCTGTGGTCATGCCTATTAAATCACAGTCAATAAGAAAGGCTCAGTATGCAAAGGTTATAGTTACTGTACTGTGGCTTTTAGTTACTGCATGTATGTGTCCAATGCTTTTTTCAAAAAAGGACAACCCTCATGACACTCAATTTTGCAATAAACTCTATTTAGAGAAGAAGTCCTCAACTGCACTTGTTTCAACTGTTGTAGCGTTTGCCATTCCACTTACCTGTATAGTGCTCACTTACCTATTCATCCTACTGAGACTGCGCCGCAAGGAACAGAACAACTGGAAACCTGTCAAACATAAAGTTAAAAAGATGATCATCCTTATTCTTGTCATCTTCCTTGTTGCATTTGTGCCCTATCACGTGAGCCGTATCATTTACATTCATAGTCATTCTCTTGAACATGTGAGCAAAGCAACTCAAGAGTCACTGGGAAGAGTCAACTGGATAACTTCAGCCCTGGCCTGTGTGAATGGGGTGCTGGATCCTGTCTTGTACTTCTTCCTCAACACTGCCTTCAGGAGCAAAGTGTCTCAGCTTTTCCAAAACTTTTCAAAACACGGGACAGACACGCAATAATTCAAAAATGGGAAACGTAAAGTGGTCAAGTCTAAATAAGCTACTTTCTGTATTCTGTGTATTTGTCTTACAATGGGTTTTACAATGGGTTTTAACTTGAATGTTCATATTGTAAAAGTAGTAGTTTGACCCCATTTAGACACCCACTGATAACTAGGCTCTGTACCCCCTTACTGATAACAATGCTCAAAAACCCAATCAAACTGCTTGTAAATAAAGTTATTTATTTTTTTAGCTTTCTCTAGCTAATTTCTTAATTTCATTTTTTTCTTTTTACAAATAGCTTTGTGTTACTCAAGTACATGCTCTTGAGTAACTTTTTGAAGAAAATTTACATTCTTAGAGTAGTTTTATCATACGGTAGCCTATACTTTTTACTTCTACTTGTGTAAAATTATAATGACGCATCTGTACTCTTACTTGAGCAAAAATAATTGTTACTTTTTCCACTGTGAGTAAATATTTAATGGCTAAAACGTGAAAAATTGTCTAGGCAAATTATGATTATCAATAACATGCTTATAGCCCTCAAAGGGTTGTGGTTTGATCTATAAAACAGATGTAGATTGTCTTGTGCACCTTATTCTTTAGAATTATTTTGTTTTTCTGTATTTTCATGCCATTAGAAGTTTCTTTGGAAATTTCACGATTTCCACATGATGTTATGTTTTGTCATTAAAAATTAAAAACAGTTAAGTACTCACAGTACTCAAGTTATTGATTACTTTTTTACGTGAGTCATTATTTTGGTCACTACTTTTTACTTGTACTTGAGTGAAATTATTTCAAAGTAATGTTACACTTACTTGAGTAAATATATTGGCTGGTTCGTTCCATTAAATATGGTTCGTTCTAATTTTTGGTTTTGGTCTTCATGAGCCCCCGTACTTTGACTTGTTACCAAGGTATCCAGGAAGAAGCTGTGAAGTTAACTGAGGGTCTCGCCTTAATCTTGAATTTCACTTATTTAACCAGCATCAGGCCGTTTTTTTTTTTTTTTTTTAGTTTACTCCAACTTTAAATAGTTATCGTTGTTCTTACCATCATAAATGTCCCGATCAAGCGAGTGGTGGGATCGCGTAATATTAGCCGTTAGCTAAGACAACATTGTTTAGGAGAGACTTGATGAAGTTTTGTTCCGTTTCGTGACAGCTTTTGTGAGAACATCCAGTTTACTACAACTATGCTAACTTTGAAAACGCTGTGCTTAGCCCTCGATGATGCTCCTTAAGAAACCCACAGTCCTTGTGAGTCGTCAAAGGGCAGTGATGGCCGGTCGAAAAGCATCTATTTGAAAGTGCCTCACGATGGGCACGGCCTCCTCCCTGGTGAGTCCTGGGGAGGTGATCGAGGATGGCTACGGTGGGGAAGGGGGAGAAGCCTGTGAGATACCGGTGGAGGTGAAGCCCAAGGCCCGTCTCCTCCGCAGCTCGTTCCGCCGCGGGCCTCGGGTGATAGGGGCCAGCTTTAAGTCAACCGGCTCCGTGGACCTGGAATATGCTGCAGAGTACGAGAGACTGCGCAAAGAGTACGAAATCTTTCGTGTCAGTAAGAATAATGAGATCGCATCGATGCAAAAGAAGGAGGCCAAGCTGGATGAGGAGAACAAAAGGTTGCGAGCTGAACTTCAGGTAATTGATACATTATTACTTCAGCTGCCTTCAGTCCCATAAGAAACGTGTTATTTGTTGCTTGCTTTAGAAGTAGAATTTGCAAAGATATTTGATTTATGTATTCATAAACGAGTTTGCAAAGATATTTGATTTATTTATTCATAAACGATCAATCAATGTATTTTTCCCGAAAGCTGCACAATATATCGCAATAGAATCGTATCGCAATATTAGGCGATGCAGGAAGCCACGCCCACAATATATGAAGCCTAGGCGTTAATTCAACCTGGTAGACTAACTTCAGCATCACCGACCTCCAGCCTATGATCACTTCCGAGAGGGCCACACCTCCACCTCAGCATCAGTGTAAGAGCCGCACCTCGGTAGCAGCCAATCATCGCCATCGGTCCGCTTTTAAGCTCCAGCAATCATGGTCCGTTTGCTTCCCAGCTGTGCTGCGTCCCACCTCGACCCCATCTCCGCCTCTTCCGTCCACGACCACCAGTGTCCAGGCTCCGGGGAAGACATCCCTAACTCCAAGCTGTTCATCTAAACCAGGGGTCACCAACGTGGTGCCCGCGGGCACCCAGGTGCCCTTTGGGGCATGCCCAGTAGCCCTTGAGACTTTTTCTAAGGTGTAAAACACTTCATTTTCTTGAATCTGATTCTTAAAAATACAATTATTTCTGTTCTTGTGACTCAGTACGACTTTAAAATAAAGCTATTGATATAATATGGGGTCAATATCCTATAAGTAAACAGTGTACGTTTAAATCTTTAGGATTTGTTTTTAACTGGTAGCTCTCGAACAACTCAATGCTCTTGAAGTAGCCCTCGGCTGAAAAAAGGTTGATGACCCCTGATCTAAACTGACTTGTACATCGATGTCTACCGCCGGGGTCTGATCACCAAAACCAATATGCATGTCAATAAATCTTCCTAATCGCTGCTTTTGTCTGTGTGAGTCTATCCAGGTTGAAATATCAAATCTGTAAAGTTCTCCATCTCACTGAGAGCAACATATTTTTTGCAATCTCGGCCTAAAATAAACACACAAATACTTGGAACTTATAAATGTGCAAAAGTACAGTATTATCATTTTCCTAATATAGCTCTAATTTTGCCTTGTTTGACCCGGATTGAGTGTTTTTTATGTTAATTTTTAACACAGTTAATTTGTGTTAAAAAATGAACATAAATACATAAATAACATAAATAGCCAAAAACAAATGTTTTCTGACGTGTGTTAAAATCAAATGGAACATACCATACTGAGACAGTTTAGTGAAATATTGCATTGATATCATTATTGCACACTTGAATCGCATATTGCAAGTTTATTTTGTTCAGTAATGTGCAGCCCTAATTTTACCATTTGGACAACAGAAATAGTTATCAGCCGGGTTTTGTTTTTATGGAAAGAACTGTCTGCCAAGGTGTAGTTGTAAAGTGCTATAGAAATAAACTTTGATTAATTGATTGATTGATTTTATAGGCACTTCAGAAGACCTACCAGAAGATCCTCAGGGAAAAGGAGAGTGCACTTGAGGCGAAGTACCAAGCTATGGAGAGGGCTTCCACATTTGAACATGACAGAGACAAGGTTAAAAGGCAATTTAAGGTATACCACGGCGCATTAAAACCTTACAAAGACCCCCCTAATAAATATTCTTTACTGACATTTTTCTGTGCATTTGGGTCATCAGATTTTCCGTGAGACAAAAGAAAAGGAGATTCAGGACTTGCTGCGGGCCAAAAGAGATCTAGAGGCCAAACTGCAGCAGCTGCAGGCACAGGGCATTCAGGTCTATGATCCAAACGACTCCGACTCAGATGACAACCAAACCTCTGTCACAGGTACGACAGTGTTTACCATTGATAGAGGAGTTGTCTATGTACAAGCTGAGATAGTAGAAAATAAGAATAATTATAGTTGCGGCTTCTTGCATTATCAACTGTCCAATAAAGGACTTCTTGGAGATTAAATAGAAGCACTTTGTGATATTTTCCCGCAAAATGATATTGATTAAAATGATTTAAAAATGCATAATCATAGTCAGTCGCTGCAGAATTTGCGATAAACACTTGGGAAGACACATTTAATAACTTTCAAGGGTCACTTTCACAAAAATGCGAGAAAACGATCCTATAATAAGCTCACAAAATTGATATAAATGTTTTATACCAGAAGTGGACAAAATGTTTTTTTCTCCCCTACGAGAAAAAAACCTGAACAAAATTAGGTATAGGGCCTTTTAATAGTCTTAACATTCAAAATCGACCTTTTTTATCTGGCCTTCAGCTGCAGGGACAAATTGTGAATACTGGACTGGCGGCGTGCTCGGAAGTGAGCCCTCTATGGGTAGCATGATGCACCTACAACAGACGTTCAGAGGACCAGAGTTTGCTCACAGTCTAATAGACGTGGAAGGACCCTTTGCTAATGTTAGTAGAGGTAAGGTGTTCTTTACATTTGAAAAGTTATCTGTATTTAGGATTTTGGCTTTCAGGTTTCCAGTTTTTCCATGATGTTTCTGTGTGTTTGCCGCTCAGATGATTGGGATGCTGCTGTGGCAAGTCTACTTCAGGTCTCCCCCCATGTTCCGCAGGCCTTGTGGAGTAACACTGTGCGCTGCTACTTCCTTTTCACACAGGAAACCAAAGATGAGCTTGATATATTTATGAAGGTTGGTCACTCTCTCTCTACATTATAGCTGATAATACGGAAACGTCGTGGTCTCACTTACGTATGTGTTATTTTTTCCGCTGGTACAAGTGCAAAAGAAACAAAAATAGCATTAAATGATCCCACGCGCTCAGCAGGCACACACTGGCGTCCAGAATCAACAAACCACAGTCACGTCATATCATGAAATAACCTGATATTTTTTAATTATGAAATAATATGATCTGTATATTGAACATGAAATTATCTTGAAATAACGTGATACCAGCAAAAAAATAACACATACACAATTGAGACCAGGACACTTCCGTAATTTTCTTCTGCATTGTAGCTGACAGTACTTTGTCATTTGTGCACAGAAACATTCTCCGAAGCTGCGCAAGATGTGTGAGGGCCTTGGGCATTTCTACCTGAATGTGTACTTCCCAGAGAACACTGCTGGTTCCTACGCAGCCGAGCGCAAGCAGGAGATGGAAAGAAGCTCAGTCTGTGTGCTTCTTCTTAAATCTACTGTAACTAGGTATAGTTAGAGGTTAACATCTATTCTATAAACAGTTTCACAGTGTTACATTTTACACATTAACCTTCTTCCTTTTTGTTTGTTTTTTTGCTCAGATTTTTTATGTAGCAATGACTTTGATATTAAATATATGAACAGAAAATCTCCACCAAAACAATGTTAAATAAAATATAAATAGATAAATCATGACTAAAACTGAAGCTTTACACATTTTTAGTTGTTTTGGCTGTGTTTGCAAAAAAACACAAACGTGTAAACCTTAGTCAGATGGAAGACCTAAGGATATTGCATGACCTGTTATTTATTACAGTGTCTGCTAATATTAGCAATGCAGGTTGGTTTAGGAATGATTGAAGTGCCATTCATGCTGAAATGAACGCATTTTCACTCTGTGCAGTTCAGTGGTGGATGACTGCGAAGAAGCGTTTGTGAAGAATCCTGAGGGCCACCCACTGGTGCTATATCTCAGAACAGACCAAGACCAAAAACTCACTGCCTCTTCCAGGAAGCTGCTGGAGAGGATTAACACGGCAGACAAGGCTGGAAAAGTCAAGGTTGCGCTTTCATTGACATTTTTGACACATCTCTTTTTGCTTTACTTGGAATTCTGTTGGATCAAAGTCATGTTCTGAATGATAATAACAGGTTGTGGATCATTGTGGTTCTGTGGAGGATGGGGCCAAACTGCTTTTTGCTCAACTGGAGAGAGTTATCAAGCAGGTAACTCAAAGTTGTCTCTGGAAGCATATTCTATTGTAGCTCAGTAAAACGTACAATTGTCCTTACTTCCTGATTCCTAGGAGCTGTTGGGTCTTGAGGGAGCAGACGATGACTCCAAAGATTACGGGATTGATGATGGACGAGAGGAAGATTCTGGAGATGTGCTGTGGGACCTGCATGACGAGCAAGAACAGACAGAGTCATACCAGCAGGCCTGTAGCAGCAGTTCCTCTCAGCTCGGCTTTCAGAAGGTAGTGTTAACATTCACGGCTACTTAAGTAAGCCAGAGCATGTAACTAGGATCATGTTATTTTTGCTTTTATTTATTTATTTTGTGTCATATACATCTTAGTACATAGATCGCTTAAATGATATGATAGCTGCTCCTCCGCCCACTCCTCCTCTGCTCGTGTCTGGTGGCCCGGGTTCAGGGAAATCGCTTTTACTTTCAAAATGGTGAGACAAACTTATGAGGCAATTGTATCCCGTATTTATTTGTGTCATAAATACTTTTTAAAATTATTATTATTATATTGTTTTTAGGATTGAGTTTCAGCAAAAGCAATCCCCCAACACTCTGTTCCTGTATCATTTCGTTGGCCGCCCGCTCTCCACAAGCTCAGAGCCGGTTCTGATAATCAAACGCCTCACTGTCAAAGTAAAGACTCAAACTAACTGACACATTTACAATATAGATGTATAGATATTGATCTGCTTGTTTTAAATTGTAGTTGCTCCAGCACTTTTGGTCTATTTCTGGCTTGTCACTGGAACCTAGCAAGATCTTAGAAGAGTTTCCTCGCTGGCTGGAAAGACTGTCTGCACGCCATCAAGGAAATATAATCATCATAATTGATTCAATCGATCAAATACAGGTAGACCTAAACCTTTTGAAGTCATATTATATTATGACTGTTATATCTTGTATACAGTATCTTATTATTTCTCCTTCTCATTGCGAAGCATGCGGAACGCCATATGAAGTGGCTGATTGACCCTCTGCCCGTTAATGTGAGAGTGGTGGTGTCTGTGAATGTAGAGACGTGTCCTCAGGCCTGGAGGTGGGTTTCTCTGGTCTAAATCGTTCTTTTGGCATTTCAGTGTAATTATATGCGTATTAGTATTATGTTGTGAAACCTGTATGCCCAGGCTGTGGCCCACACTTCACCTCGACCCTCTGAGTCCCAAAGAGGTTAAAAGTGTTGTTAATGCCGAGTGCCAGAGCATGGAACTCAAACTCACCAAAGAACAAGTAGAGTATTGCTTCACATGCTCACAGCTACACCTATTTTCAAATGTACCTGATTTCCATATCTTTGTGCAGGAGAAGAAACTCGAGAGGCATTGCCGCTCTGGATCTACTTGTAATGCGTTATATGTCACTCTGTTGGCAAGGGTCATCACAAGGTAAGCCGAATATCATTTCCTGACTTTCGACGTGCAGCTTTGCACTTGTCAAATGTTATAATTCATGTGTCATTGTTTGCAGCAGTAGATTATGTTGGTCTCTGGAAAAAAGTCTAGACCAGTGCCTTCAATGTCAGGATATTTTGTCACTTTATCGGTTGGCTCAGAAGATGACACTGAACTCACTCAGAACGGACAGAGAGCGACACATATTGAAAGAGGTGAGTTTGGGTTAAAATGTAACTAAGGTGAACATTAGCACTGAAAATTGAACAGGCATTTTATCCTCCATCTGTAGATACTGTGTCTTGTATGTGCCAGCCACAATGGTGTCAGTGAATCAGAAGTCCTGGACCTTTTCCCAGAGATGGAGCTGCACGTGCTTTCTTCTCTACTTTTCCAACTGAAAAACCTGTGCATATTAACTCTTCAATGTGGACTCATTAGGTTCCAACATCTACAGGTGAAGAGCCTCTTTATGAAGAAAATTATTAAATAAAGATGCTCTCTTATTAACGATTTATTGTTCTTTAGGCTTGGGAAGCTGTAAGATCTGAATTTCTGGGTGGAGGCAGCAATACCTCTATTTACAGAGAGAAGCTGATTCATTACTTTAACCAGCAGCTTAGGTGCTATAAAATGACCACATGGTCCCATTAAACTGTCTGTCTCTCTGTCTAACACCTTGAGCTAACATGGTTTGGTTTTGTTCTCGTGTAGCCAGGACCATGTCACGTGGCGTGTTGCTGACGAACTGCCATGGTTATTTCAGCAACAAGAAGACAAGACTAAATTGCAGCTCAGTCTTCTGAACCTTTTTGTTTCCCAAAACCTTTACAAAAGGTTGTAAAAACTCAAGTTTTGTGAAACAAGTCTTACAAGGTTTAAATGTTTCATAATGTCCTCTTCTGTATTATCAGGGGACATTTCTCAGAGTTGTTGGTGTACTGGCAATACGTAGGTAAGGATAAAAGTTCTATGGCAGCAGAGTATTTTGACTCCTTGAAACACTATGAGAAGAGTTGTGAAAGTGAAGACGGCATGACCAAGTTGGCGAACCTCTATGAGACACTGGGACGATTCCTCAAAGATCTAGGCCTCCCGAGTCAGGTAGGCTAACACTACGGTAAAGCACATTGAATTGAGTGCTCAACAATTAAACTTGCCTTGCCTATGGATGAACCCGCCTTCAAATTGTTGACCGGCGTCTTTTCTCTCTAGGCTGTTGCCCCTTTGCAACGTTCCCTGGAAATCCGGGAGACTTCGCTGGACCCAGACCATCCTAGTGTAGCTCGCTCTCTGCACCAGCTGGCTGGAGTTTATGTGCAGTGGAAGAAGTATGGAAATGCTGAGCAGCTGTTCAAGCAGGCCCTGGAGATCAATGAAAACACCTACGGAGCGGAGCATGCCAGCGTCGCACGCGAGCTGGAGTCACTGGCTATGCTATACCAGAAACAAAACAAGTGCGTTGCTATTTACTGGATAGTGGTGCATGAATGAATGAGGTCCACACATGTACACCACCTCTGTCATTAATTTGAAACTTTGTCCAACCAAGAGCCACAAGTAATTTTGCTAAAATGCTAAAGACCCTGACATAGCCTACTGCTTTATGTCATATGCACACTAGATGGAAGGATTGAATTGAATTTTATGGCTGCAATAATTTTGACATGTTTATCATTTTTAAAAGTTGACTAGATTCTTGATTCCTGATTAAACAATGTAGTTTCTCAGTCATCCAGGTAGTTAATTCAACTTAAAAAAAGGGTGAATCAACACAACTGGACTTAATTTAAAAAAAGAGCTGACAGTTTTGGTGTCCATCCTGACAGCTTCCTCAGAGCTGTTGTCCGTGGTGACCACACCCACCAGATATAGATGTGGTGGGCCTGGATGGTGAATACCCATTGTCAACTCTTTTTTTAAAGTAAGTCCAGTTGTGTTGATTCACCCTTTTTTTTTTTTGACTCCTGATTGTTCCATACATGAATCCATATTATGCTCAAGTTCTGTAATCTCTTTTCATTAGAGACCAAACATGTTCTATAGATACGTTTCTACTATAGCTCCAATTACACAGTCCAAAAGTGCAATTGAGAAGTTTTTGAAATCCCTTTATTTTATGACTACAGGTATGAGCAAGCCGAGAAACTACGGAAACGATCAGTGAAGATACGCCAGAAGACAGCTCGCCAAAAAGGACATATGGTGAACACATACTCACGTTTTGCTTATTGTGGGCCACACAACTGCTCAGATGTTAATCGTTTGTATGTTTATCATACAGTACGGCTTCACTTTGTTGAGACGCCGAGCCCTGCAGCTGGAAGAACTCACCCTGGGGAAAGATTCCACAGACTGTGCCAAGACGCTCAATGAGCTTGGTGTCTTGTACTACCTCCAAAACAACCTCGAGTAAGTGTAACGCGCTTTCATTTCAAATCTCTTACAGATCAACATGAATCCTCTCGCTGCGTATGTTTTGATTAGCGCTGCCAAGGTTTTCCTGAGCCGCTCGCTGGAGATGCGTCAGCGCGTCTTGGGACCAGATCACCCAGACTGCGCTCAGTCCCTGAACAACTTAGCCGCGCTGCACACAGAGCGGAGGGAGTACGAGACGGCTGAGGACATGTACGAGAGAGCGCTGGACATCCGCAAGAAGGCCCTGTCCCCGGACCACCCCTCTCTGGCCTACACGCTCAAACACCTGGCCATGCTGTACAAACGCAGGGTGAGATTTTGACTGGCTTTGGCGTATTGGTGCATTCTTTGGTTCTGACAATGTTAAATTAAACTTTATAAAAGGCAAAGATCAAACAAAGAACACAATAAACAAAAAGAAACCGCAGACAGAACTTAGAACCGGAAAAACAACCTAACAAAAAAATATAATTGTACACTCCAGACAACAATCAACATTGCAAAGAGCTATATTTACCATATTTGTCAAAACAAGAAATGTACAAACGGGTCCCAGATTTCTCAAGACATGTTTTATTGTTGTTTAAGAGTCATTTTTTTTCCCTAAACGCAGTATTAAAACTTGTTACTGTTTCAGGGGAAACTGGAGAAAGCTGTCCCATTGTATGAACTCTCTTTGGATATCAGAGAAAAAAGTTTTGGGCCCAAACACCCCAGTGTGGCCACAGCCTTAGTAAACCTGGCTGTGATCTACTGCCAGCTGGTATGTATAATGCATGCACTGGGCTAACAGCTGCTGCACATGATGTCAGTGTGTGTGTATTTTCTTTATAGAAGAAGCACAGTGACGCCTTGCCTTTGTACGAGCGAGCCCTGAAAGTGTATGAAGACAGTTTGGGTCGCTCACACCCGCGAGTCGGAGAGACTCTGAAAAACCTTGCAGTGTTAAGGTAGAATGAAACTTCATGCTAAAATGTCATACTTTATTTTATTTTTTTCATTTTAATAAATAATTGTTATGCAAACAGTTATGAGGAAGGAGACTATGAGAAGGCTGCCGAGCTCTACAAACGTGCCATGGAAATAAAAGAGGCCGAGCCATCGCTGGTGTGTGGAAACGCCCCGTCCCGCCATTCTTCCAGTGGAGACACGTTCAGTCTGAAAGCCCCTGTGCCCTTCCCTCATGTGTCAAGGTGATCACTGGTTTACTTCTGCTTCTGTTGCATTCCTGTTATGTCAACAATAATGTGTCATAATTGAAGAAGTTTTATTGAGTGAATGATATGTATTTTGATACTGTGAAACTCCAGTACAGTATATCATTATATTATATTACTATTACTATTTATTATTGTATTTGTGTACTTTTCAAATTGGGAGAGAATCTACTCCTGAATGAACTATGTACTATGAATTATATATATATATATAAAACCATTCTTTAAGTGTTTTTAAACCGTTTTTATTCTTTAGTGTGCTACATAACAGACGCTGTATTTTATCCACCATTGTTATATTTAAAATGTATTGACCAATAAATCTGACTGTATTGTAAGGACAATGTTAAACTATAAACAATACCAAAAGTGCTGCCAACTAACGTGCATTAAAACATACTTTATTTAAAACATAAAGCTGTAATACTTATTTTCTCATAACAGAATTGTACACTAAATGCAAGCAGCGATAAAGGCCCTTGTCCTATGGCGACAACAGTTGTAACAGTTGCAAGACAAAATGCAACTTTGCTGTGTTTTTTCCCATTGTTACTGAAGTATTGGGGTGTAGGAATCTTAGTCGAGAAGCGGGAGATTGTGGGTTCACACTCGCACAGACACTGGATGCTCTGAACCAGGATGTGCACAGTGTTAAAGATCCTCACCCCTCAATGTGACTGGCGAAGGTAAAGGCCCTCTGGTGGGACAAGTGTATCTGTGACATTGCCCTCTGCGGTCACTATTATTGTTTTGTTGTCATTGTTAGGAAAACTAAACTTCTGCATGATTATTGAACCACATGGACCATTTTGACAAGAAGGGGCATCATAACCATAGCATTTTTAGTGCAACATTTTAAACAACATAGCATAATTGTGATTCTAATTTACACTTCGGTCTTTTAGTTTCTATAGATTCTTCATTTTTGCCATCAGCTCTTCTAGACTTTGATTGGCCACATCCACAGTTTCACCTTCAACAGGTACCTAAAGCAAAGCAAAGTAAATGTTAGTATCCTATAAAATGTATGTACTTGAAGAAATGCATTAGGCGGGGGAGCACTGACTGACCTCAGTGGGAAGTGTGTAAGCCACAGTGATGCCTTCAGGGAGGTCTGGCATGGGACCCGATGCAGCCTGGAGATCAGCCTCTGATATTTCCGACACAAGCTCAATACCTAAACAGGCACAAGGCACAAGTAAATGAGAAATCTTGGTTGCACTTACCCTAACCCTAAAGGATGGAAACAGCATAGTAACAAGCTATAAAGCATTTTGCAAACCAGTTTTCAAAAAATTACCAAGTAATACCACGTTTCCTGGTAATTTACCGTCTTCATACTGCGTCAGTGTTAGGTACTTTAGGGATATGCATATATTGTATTACCATGAAATCCTGTTTCTATGTACTGTAATCACCATAATGACCTTATAGTCCGATTAAGTTCATTAGGTATTCTATTCGGCCACAGTTGTAGCTGAAACCATCAGGTATGAAACTAACACTAATGTCTGGCTATAAGAGTAAAAGTAACATAATGACCTTATTATTACATATTGGGCCATTTTCATCCCATTACCATATCTTCAGGGAAATACGATCTTTATCAAATGGGACTTATTTTGACTCACCCCATTCATTGTCCTCATGAACAATCTCTTCCTCCACCTCCTCAACAACCTCAACTTTAGGTCGCTCTGCTTCTTTTTTCTAAGGGACGAAAACCAAAGAGATGATAATAAATGAAATAAGGTTTTTATCCAGCTACAATACAATCAACAATAAAATAAAATCCACACCTTAAATTCCTCTTGTTGCTTCTTACAATAATAGTCATTACATTGCGGATTTGCTTTCATTGTCATGGATGGGAAAAAGTCTTGCATGGCATTGTAGCCAAGATAATAACTAACAGTGCCAAACTTCAATAGGTACCTAAATTGGAAGTTGAGAGGGTTAATCTAAAGCAAATCATATGCAATTCATCACATTATAACTTCTCAATTGTTCCGTGTCTTACTTGAGGACATTCTGCACAAGGAGACCTGCAACTACACCCATGGTGGTTGGTAAACTAGCGGCACAAACTCCTTCCCTTTTTAAAGTCTTCTCATCGATATTAGCTGCCACCACCAGAGGAGGAGCACACTAAAAAAATATGAAAACAATGTATTAATATGTTTAAATTGAAAGTAATCATATATAAGAACAAGACATCATTTTAACATACAGCAAAGCAGGCCGTCTCCCCTGGGACAATAAGCTGGATATGTCCCGATACAGCATTCTCACTGACACCAGACTCCATCCAGGTCTGTCCCAGCTCATTACAAGCCTGACAAACACATGAAACACATTTATGTTGTCTTTTTGGTACTAGATGAAACAATAGTGCTTCAACAAGTGCCACTTACTGTGTTTATAGCCATTCTTGCCTCAAAGTTATCCACACAACTCAGGACCAAATCGACTGGTTTCCCTTCTTTTAACCCTCCGTGACTAAACAGATAAATAGAATATATGTTTTGTGAATACAGGATACTGAATATACAAGTGTGCTATAACAATGTCTATTACCTAATTCGTTCCATAAAATGTGTAAAATTTTCCATGGTGGTGATGTTGTAGTTATACATCTCAAATGAAACATCTGGGTTAATGTTTCTGTAGAAAGTAAGAGAGGCCATATAAGCACCAAAACACAAAATAGCTTATGCTGTAGTTATACAATATGTCATTTTTCTTATTTAAATACCTCAGAGTGTGTTCTGCCGCCTCCACTTTACTGAGGCCGGCTTGGTGCGGCTGAAAGAACAAGCGGTTCATGTTGGCCAGCTCTACTTTGTCATAGTCGAAGAGAAGTAGCTGCCGAGACAGAGATGATGCAGGTATCAACATTTCAATTTATCAAATGAAAGGCTACAATAAAGGAAAATGTCTGATAAAGAAAAAGCTTGTATTACCTTACCAATGCCACACCTGGTGAGCATTTCAGCTGTAACACTGCCAACTCCTCCAACACCTACTACGGCAACTGTGTATGTCCGAATTTTCTGTCAACACATCAAGAGGCAATGACTCATAACAGGCCTTACATTCAATATGACAAAATTACATCAGCATAAAGAAATTCAATGGAGAATTTCCTATTACTTACCTCATAATCATCCACAATTCCCATCCTCTTCAGAGCCATAAGTCGACTGTAAAATCAAGAAAACAGTGTTAGCTTTTGATGAAATTCATTGCACATTGCATTACACATAATTAGCTAATGATAGACATCAGTATCTCAAAGTTCCTTTAGTACAGAAAACAAAAAAATGACAGACAGTACTTTTTATGGTTTCATTTGAACAAATACATTACATTATCGTACAAAAATGAATACAACTTTTGTCCCATTCTGCTGTTCACCATATGGGATTAATGACTCACAGAGGCGTGTCCCTCTTTCCTTGTTTGGAATATAGGGATACCCTTTTAAATGGATGCAAAATAATTTGAAGTAGCTTATTTATGTTTTTACCTGTATGGATTCGAATCCACCACCTCAGCGCTCATCTTGTCAATCTTTGGTCTGTGAAGTGAGTCGCTTTGAGCATCTCCTTCGGCACACTGCTTTTGCTTACACTTTATTAATTCATTTTCCAGCTCCCTCACCCGCAATCTCAACTCCTCAATAGTCGCCATTGTAGATATTGTTCCGTTATTCCAGCAAGACAAGCAATAGATCGGAATTACGATAAAAAATAAAATAAAATAAGGTAAATTACACTGCACAACAAGTACACGTCTCCACAACAGTCAGCTGTAAGGATGTGTGTTCTAGTGAATAGCGTCCGGAAAGAAACATACCGGAACTACTGTATAGTTCCGCAACCCGATTTGAAGCAAAAAGGGGCATACGTGAGAGACTATTCTTTTGTATAGTTATTGAATGTATTTATTTCACAAAAGTGTCTGTATTTAGTAGTTTTTCAAATTTTGCTTGTACTGCAACTCTTGATGTATGCCCGGTTTAAGGGTCCGGGTTTGTTATCAACACTGCACTGCATCAGGAAAAGATTAAAGTTCAGATCATAGAGTTGCAAAATAGACATGGACGACCTGACAACACCTGTGCGCGATCACCATAAATTCAGCGTTGACGGACTTCAAAAGTATCTCACTGTGAAGTCATTACTGTCAAATCATGACAAAGTAATTATCAGACAGTACAGGTGAGTGCATGTAGAACCAGCTGAGCATGAAGTTCTGAAAGTTAGCATTGAGCGCAAAAAACAACTAACTAAACCCAGTCTTCGTTTGTCTTTTGCTTCTAGTTGTGGTCAGTCCAATCCCACATTTTTTATCCAGTCACCAGCAAGAAGCTATGTACTGAGGAAGAAGCCCCCAGGTGAGCTTCTGCCAGGGGCGCATAAGGTAAGAGCATGTATTTTGTTTACTCTTGTTTGTTTAGGTTTACCCAGCAGGGGGAGACATTCTGCATTGTTTGGGAAATAAGCAAATTTTTACTGTGAACAATTATATCACAGGTGGACAGAGAGTATCGTGTCCAAAAGGCTTTGTTTTTGGTTGGTTTTCCTGTCCCTCAGCCTCTACTGCACTGCACGGATCCAGAGATCATTGGAACAGAGTTCTACATCATGGAGCATGTGAAGGTTTGTGTTACTTAAGCAGTAAAGTTAGCAATTTATCATGCCGAATGCACCGTCAGCATCTTATCCTAAATTTGATCACATTCAAAGTGACACAGTTATTTATTGTTTGTTGCAGGGACGTATTTTCAGAGATCTCCGTCTTCCCGGTCTCTCTGCCGCTGAGAGAACTGCTTTGTATGTGGCTGCAGCTGAGGTGTTGGCAAAGCTACATTCCTTTTCAGTGGCATCTTTGAAACTTAAAGAATATGGAAAAGGACCAGGCTACTGCAGGAGACAGGTGCATTGGTCAAAAAAAAAAAAATGCGTCTCTAAAATAATAAATATGCTTTTACATATTTGTGTTTAAAGGTGTCTACTTGGAAAAAGCAGTACCACGCAGCTGCTCACCGAGACATTCCAGATATGAACAATCTTTCAGACTGGCTCTTGACAAATTTGCCAGCCAACGATAATGAAGTCACTCTTGTACATGGGGATTTCCGAATAGATAATTTAGTATTCCATCCAAAAGAGGTGCTTTTGCATAATTTTCAATTGAATTTAGTAAACTGTATAATCTCAAACCATTTTTTATAGGCTCGTGTGATAGCAGTGTTAGATTGGGAGCTTTCTACTACAGGACAGCCAATGGCAGACCTTGCTTACTTTCTCATGCCTCATTACTGGCCCAAAGACTTCAGCCTCGTAAACTCAATGGGCAGCTTAAAGGGAGTAGAAGGTGTAAATCACTTGATTTAAGACATACATATTTTTACTCCTTTCTTTCAAATGTGTCTCAAATGCCGCCTTTGTACTTCTTGCAGGAATTCCATCTGTGGAGGACCTGGTTTCAATTTATTGTCATTGTCGAGGAATCCCATCTTCAATACCAGATCTACATTTCTATTTGGCTCTATCGATTTTTAAAATGGCAGGCATTGCCCAGGTTAGGATGCCTCTCAGTCGGCCACAGTTTGTTATCCACTTTCGAGCTGACTTAACAGTACTTTTTTTTCCAGGGGATTTATGCTCGACATTTACTGGGAAATGCCAGTGCCCAAAATGCAGCTGAGTTTGGCCAATGTGTGGAGCCACTGGCTACGGTCGCCTTACAGATTGCTCAAAAGTCAGTTCTTCAGTGTCCTCCTAATCATCTATTTTCCCTGACTCGTATGTGTTGTGCTAGGTCTCTTTCAGAACCAGATAAAGTTGTTGAAGATCCACTGTTCCATCAGACTGATAGAGGTCAGACTGTCCTCCAGCAGGTCAAAGACTTCATGAGAAAATATGTGTTGCCTGCACAAAAGGTAATTAACACCAGAACAGGGGGCTTTATTTCTTACACTTGAAAAAGGGGTCTTGCATCAGTAGTTAAATCTATTAAGTAGATTACATTTTTGCACTGAATAGTTTGCAAAACCCCATACAGTGGTGCCAATGGAATTAGTTCTCAATAATTCTCGATTACAAAGTACTAATGCGTTTTATGATTTTACCCAGGAGGTCCATGAGTATTACATCAAACATGACCATTCACCGCAGAGATGGCACACGCCTCATATAATTAAAGAACTTCAGGTAATTCAACTGAGAGAATGCTCCTGTGCTGTATACAAATGTACGGCTAATGTTATTTATCTTTCTTGAGTTGTTTTTATCAGAAACAGCACATTTGTTTATGTGTCCAGGTGAAGGCGAGGGCAGCCGGCCTGTGGAATCTGTTCCTGTCTGCAGTCAGTGGTCTGAGTCAGCTGGACTATGCTTATATTGCGGAGGAGACAGGGCGCTGCCTCTTTGCTCCAGAGGTCTTTAACTGCCAGGCTCCAGGTAGAACAGCATTTACCAGTAACACTATATTCATCAACGCCAACGTAAAAAATATGTATTAAAAAACTAAAGTATAACACCTCATGAAAAAATATACTTCAAGCTACGAATGTCTAAAATGATGATACCAAGATTTATGTTTTTCCCTAATCCTCTCAGATACAGGAAACATGGAGGTTCTCCACATGTTTGGCAGTGAGGAACAGAAGAGAGTCTGGTTGCAGCCTTTACTCAAAGGACAAATACGCTCCTGCTTCTGTATGACAGGTACTATCGAGATTATAGAAAGTTCACAGCTTGACAAACTTTCTGCTGTATAAATCAGTTCAAAATGCATAATTAGATACCTTGCCTTTGCATATACTATACTTAAAACCACTTTCCAAAAGGGTCTAAGAAACTTTTAAGATCCATCTTTGTTTGTTTTCATCTGCTTTGCCCACTGCCTGGAAACAGACTTCTGTCCTTGCCAGCAGTCATTACAGTGGGTGTGAACCAGTCATGGATCTGTAAACAAAGATCGTGATTATTTGTGTTAAGGGGTGTTTTCTAACTCTCTAGATGAGGGTGATCTATATACAAAAGAGGATGTTATAACCTCCACACTGCTTAAGTTTAGCATAAATTATCCAGTTATGCAAACCCATGTTACAGTAAAATTGATAGCTGAAAATTATTACTTTTTACTTTCAACAGTTCTATCATAATTCCTACAGTATGTGAGTAATTTACCTGAACTCAGAAGTTCAGTTGAGTTATTGTTATGATCTCGTTCCAGAACCTGATGTTGCTTCCAGTGACGCCACCAACATCGAGTGCTCGCTTGACAGAGATGGAGACAACTATGTCATCAATGGGAAGAAATGGTGGAGCAGCGGTGCGTACTTTTCTGTTTTTCTCATCAGTATTTTATCAGTTAGAAATGATCTATCTAACCAACCATGATACACATAGCACTGTATCATGCTCATGTTATATTTGCAATTTTAGACATTGGCGAACAAAAGCATTTGTTTCAGTGCAATGAGTCAATATATCCGCAGCCATGTTATTTTCGTATTAAATGACCACAGAGTGGAAGTAAAAGTATGGGACAATGAGCAATCCCTTGAAAAAAGAAAAGGCTGTTCCACTCAGACTTTCCATCTATTAAGTAAGAGTTCTGCTACAACACTGTTTGCTCTGTGGAAACAGAGAACTGCTGCCATTTAAACAAAACAAAGGTTTTTTGAATCAGTCACTTTAAACTAAATACCAACCTGCCAAAAATGTTTTAGTATATTTAGAAATAATAATGTAGGAAAGGTGAAATGCCTTTCATTTAAAACATATTTAGAAATATAATTAACAAAAGCACCAAAGTCCAGACCACATGTAGGTCGGAGTGTATCTCAGAACTTGCTTATTCACAAGGTATAGAGCCGTTTCTTTGTTTGGCGTCCGCTGAAATCTAACCCAAGTTTTGTCTCCTTGACACACCTTGTTGAGAGCTACTTCCACAGTTCCAAACGGCTGGAAGCAGTTACTGTGACTAACTGTAAAACAGAGAGTGGTAAACACTGTGGTTTCATGTTTATACTCTCTGTAATGTATAAAGCTTAAGAGCTTTCCCATATTGCTTTGAATCATGGCATGCATTTAAACTAAAATAATGATCGTCAAAGAAAGTTACATTAAGAATCTAACTTGTTTTTTAAATCTTGCTGGTGTTGTTTTTATTAGTTTATAAATGTTTTACTTTCTATGTTTTACTTTATGGCCGTCAGTGCAATGAAACCTCACCACATCCTTACCCTGTGCCTAATGAGAAGCAGAGAATTCTATCAGACTGTTCATCTGAAATTGGTTTGTTAAAGAATTACATCAACATTAACTTTAGAATAGGTGTAAACTTTATTTTATAAAATATAATTTTTTACAAAGGTTATATGTACATGTTTGATAACACGTGAAAATGAACAAAACTCTGTGAATGTAAAAGCGAATGAAAGGTGCAGGTAGTTAATTTTATTTAAATGGTGAAAGTGCTGGTGTCTTGGTTGTCCGACTCAGACTGGGACTGCCCGTGTGAGCAGTTCTTGAGGGCGATCTCCACTGCTGGCTCCTCGGTGGTGTTCCGGGGGTGACTGCCCAGGCGTTGTCCCAGGTGCTTCGCCGCCTTTAGGATGTGCAGCCGAAAGGAGGAGCCCATGAACGCGTAGAGCAGAGGGTTAATGCAGGCGTGTGTCAGGGCCAGGCTCTCAGTCACCTGCAGAGCACGGTCCAGACTCTTGCTGGTTTCGCAGTCAGTCACGAGCAGATAGATGATGTCCACCGTCCTGCACAGCTTGACCACAGTGTAGGGCAGCTGAGTGAGCACAAACACGGCCACTACAGCCAGCAGCACTCGCAAGGCACGCCACTTCCTCTGCATGCGCACCCCGGCTCCTCTGGTCAGGTTCCAGCCCACCCAGCTATAACACACCACAATCACCACACACGGAAGCACAAACCTGAGGATGACCTCCAGCAGCTCGAGGGCAGCTTTGGTTCCTCTCGCCATGTGAGGGGGGTACACCGCAGTGCAGGACGTCCTGTAATGGGAGTGCTTGACTGTGGAGAAGATCAGTTCTGGAATGCTCAGGCAGATAGCTGCTGCCCACAACACAACACACACGACCAGCCACTGTGTCCTAACGCGAGAGCTTAACACTGGCCGGCCTCTGGTGACTTGGGCCACTGCTCTGTACCGATCCACGCTGATGCAGGCCAGCAGCAGCATGCCGCAGCTGAAGTTTGTGCCGTAGACGAAAGAGGTGATCTTACAAGCTCCAGAACCCAACTTCCACCCATGAACCGCATCCACTGCCCAGAAAGGCAGCGTGAAGAGGAGCAGGAGGTCTGAGATGGCCAGGTTGAGGATGCACACGTCTGTCAGGGTCCGCAGTCGCAGGCGGGATGTGTACACCACCACCACCAAGGCGTTTCCTGCCAGCCCTACCACCAGAGCCATGGTGTAAACGATGGGCAGGAAGACGCTGCCAAAAGATCGCACGGCCTCTTTGTCACAAACCGTGTGATATTCGTTGTAGTCATAGGTGTCATTCAGGCTGTCGTCATCGTCAAAGTAGTCGTCCATTTTAGCTGCAACAGAATGATTGAATTGAGTTTGCGTGGCAGTACCAAGTCTTCAGTGTAGCATATTAGAATTCTTTGGAAACCCTTGTGTGACACTGCAGGCATCTAACCTGTTTAAGCACTGACTTTAATCTGATCAGAGCGAGGTCGTGCACATTCAACACCGAGATGTTGTGTCTACTGAGGCAGTGCAGATAAAGACAAATGTTCGGACTTGCTCCAAATCAAGCCTTGTACTTAAAGTTGACAAAATATGTTAATCTTTTGTACAAATTGGGCACTGCAGAATATTGTTTCTCGACAGACTTGTATAGAGAAGCGTTTGCTGCCTCAAACAAATGATTTAATTCCTGGCTTCTTACAGATTGTGAGGAAAAATAGCGTCCATTTGTTACGTCACGAGTCATTATCTCCCACATGGGCGGGTGGTGCACACGGGTTTCCACAACAGATGTTAAAACATTCAGAAATATGTAAATGATTTCTGTAAACAGCAGGGCCTCGTATCCTGAGTTATATACGAGGATTGCTTTTATAATAGTATTTATTTGGCCGTATTTCAACACAAACAGAGAATAAAAACATAATACCTGATTTATTAGCCAGCAGGGGAGATTTTACCCTGTAGCACTGGAAATTGAAATAATGGCAACATTGTAGAATACATTTTTCAATCCAAGATCTGTCTCTCTTCACTAACTAAATATAAAGTACAAGGAAATGCAAGTAGCCTACAGATGAGGCGTTCTCACAATCTCTCTGGATAATAATGTCATAAAATAAGCACTGGACTATGACTCGCAGAATAAAATCAACCTTTGGCAGCACCAACCACGACATAAACTGAATACATTTTCACTTTCCTATCCTGTCGCAAGTTGAGTATCCTACAAACAGTGAAATAAGTCTAGATGGTTACCTCTTGTTGCTGTGAGTTCCCTTGTTCCTGAGCTGTAGTGAAAAGTACTATGTGCCGCAGGACTCGCAGTATTATGGAAGCCCGCCCCTGCACACAGCTCACACTAGAGGAGGGCCCCCGTCTGTAGCAGCACTTCGAGCACAGTGTTATGCGTGTGCGTTTTCACGTTATGTTTACCAGGAGATGACTCAGAGAATCCCATGTGATTTTCTTTTATTAGTGGCCCATTTAGATTAATCCACGTCTTTAGAGATTGTGACTGAAGGTGTGCTGAACTCCTGTGCAAAATAGCTTATGATATGTCTTGATTTATTTTGTCTCTCATTTGAGTGATATTAGTTACAAAAGTCTCCGTTGGGAGTACACTGACCGTCTTGCCTCTGAAAGTTGGATTAGCAATACTTCATTGTTAATCATTTCACCTCTTCAATCTTTTCTATGGCATACCGATACATCAAAGTGACAATATTACTCTTTTGGGATCCTTGTATTGCATAGTCATTTGATAAATATGTGTGCTATGTTGACTTGTTCCGGGACTTCATTCCAGGGTTGGTTGGACATGTCGGGGCACAGCAGCAGGGCTCACCTCACCTCATGGACCATCACACTTACATAACAGTTCACGTGAAAGTTTTCCTGGGGCAAACAGACAGACGTTTGGGTGGAGCAGTCTGGGATTCCTTCTCCCTGGTTACCAAGCAAGCATTGACGATATTGTTTTATATATATCGAAATGGGATTGATGAGGAAACGTCTGTGGCTTTGTTTGTTTGAGTGCAGGATTGTTTGAGTGATTTTTCTTTGACTGTCCCATCTGGAGACGTCTGTGTTCTAAATGTCACATTCTTTGGGGACAGTTTTACCAGCGAAGTTTGTATAAACAGGAAGCAGGGTCATTTGTCATCCAGTCTTTTCCTCGGAGATCAAAAGAGAGAGAAAAAATTATGGTAATGGGATGAAATAGAGGTATTATAGCCTCTCAATTTACTTTGATGCTCTACAAGTTATTGAGCAATTGTATATTTGTGTCTATTGGAAAATATATAATTTATGAAATAAAGTTCCAAGTTAGGTTGTAATTATAAGATTTTGTTTGTAGATCTAGACATGTGTGCCACAACTGCTTAAGTACAGCAACAACAATTATAGTTTAGGTGTACAGGTACAGCTGCTCCTGGTTAATCTACCAGTATATCAGAAATTCTTTTTGAAGCAAATATTTAGTAAACTGTTTTCAATTAATTTGGAAAATTCCTAAGGTTACTCGCATCTGAACAGCAGAGGAATTTCAATTTTAAAAACTAATAACTCAAGTAATAACTCAAGTCTCAAAGTAATTTACCGTATGATATTATTCTGTGGGTGTCCTGTGCCTCCCAGGCTGTCTGCGCTACCAGCCAATGTCGGGTCATTTCCTCTGAAACGGCTGACAGTGTTTCCGCTCCAACATAGGTCATGAAAAGGCCGAGGACAGTCGGATCATAAAATAACTTGCAAACTCCTCAAACTGAGCAATCAGCACCTTCAGGAACTAAATTCAGATTTCTTCTTACAGGGGCAGGCAATCCTGACTGTAAAATAGCCATAGTCATGTGCAGAAGCAAGCACCTGGATGGCAGCAGCAGGTGACCGCATATTTTGATATAATGTTCCTAACAACTAAAAATAAAGGTTTTGTTTTCTTTCATTTTAGACACGGCCTTCACAGCATGATCCTTGTACCGATGGACACACCCGGAGTGAGTCGTGTCCGACCGCTCACTGTGTTTGGACAAGATGGTACAGGGTCTGTGTTCTCCTGGCATGTGAATACCTCTCACCGGCTTAAGTCAAATATAAACACTGAATTGTTTTCTTTACAGATGCTATTCACGGCGGTCATTTTGAAGTACACTTTGAAAATGTGCGTGTTCCCACATCAAACATCCTTCTGGGTAAGAAAAGCACAGGATGAGAAATGAAACTGGATAGAGAACATTGACTCAGATTACAAAAATACTGCATCTCTAATAGTTATTGTGATAATGAAATTGCAAACTATGGTTCGAGACTAAATAGTAATTACAATTAGATTTTGTGCCAAAATATAGTGCATAACTTCAAATCATAACAACGCCGCCCAAGAATTTACTTCCTGTTTCAATCCAACACACCAAAATAAAAGCACCATCTTATTCATTAGTTCAGCAGTTCATTAGTTCAATGTCATTAGTTCATTATATTCTTGGAATGTTGCAAGTACCTGCTGAACTAATCAATGAGACGAGCCGTGTGCTTTTATTTTGGTGTGCTGGATCGAAACAGGAAGTCACTTCTTGGGCGGCGTTGATATGATTTGAAGTTATATGATATAATTCTTTATTTTGTCATACTATTTCTAAAGCACAACCCATTTTATAAACTATTCATAAATATATCAATTAGAAGAGCTCTTTTGTATCTTGGTACATATTTTTGGACAACCCTAGTTTCTAGTACATCTCAATTTCATTTAAGTTTGTAAACATACATTGCAAAGAAACGCAAATAAAAAAAACGTGTCTAGTGACGACCCTAAACAATGATATAAAAAACACTAATACACATTCTTTTAATACTTTTTTGCTCCTTAGGGGAAGGACGGGGTTTTGAAATTGCACAGGGTCGCCTGGGGCCTGGCAGGCTGCATCATTGCATGAGGGCAGTGGGCGCGGCAGAAGCGGCCCTGGAGCTCCTCTGCCAACGGGCCGCTTCCAGGCGCACCTTTGGAAAGGCGCTCTACCAACACGTAAGCGCAGGGCCCGGGGTTTGGTGATCGCTGAACTCTTTCCACTGACGCCATCTTGTGGATATATTGTACATTACAAATAACGATTGCATGATTTGTAGGAGGTTGTGGCTCACTGGATAGCAGAGTGCCGCCTGATGATTGAGCAGACCCGTTTGCTGACGCTGTATGCTGCTCATGCGCTGGATACAAAGGGTAGTCGAGCTGCACGCAAACAGGTACTACCAGATTTTTCAAAAAGAGCTCTTAGGAGCAGTGAATGAGCATCTTCTTTTCAGATCGCTATGATCAAAGTGGCAGCAGCGAGGATGGCCTGTAAGGTGGTGGATTGTGCCATGCAGGTGTACGGGGCAGCAGGCGTGTGCGGAGACTTCCCTCTGGCTCAAATGTGAGTGACTCTGGACTATAACACTGTAAATGAGCATGTATCCACCAATGCATATTTCCACTCCTCTAGGTATGCATATGCACGAACACTGCGCATTGCTGATGGGCCGGATGAAGTGCACCTCTCTTCAATCGCTCAACTTGAACTGAGGGAGCAGATGAAGAAAGCACAGGCTAAACTGTAATGTCCTGAAAAATGCCTTTACAAATGACACTATGCCTTAGGTATAATCTGACAGAGAAATGCTTCTGGTGGCACTTTAAATCCTAATACCATTCATCTTCAAAAACTGAGACTTAAATATAAAAAGAATCATGTTTATTAGGAATTGTTTTCTAATGTAATCTACAAAACGGAAATTGACAGCATGAATAAAAGACTACAGTCATTATCGCACGCTGTGGGAGTGGTGTGTTACCACCCTTGTAATATCCACTCCGAAGGTGATGGGGATGGCCGGGGTGACATTTACATTATTTGTACAAAACGAAACAGCCATGGCCCCCCCCATCCATTTAATAGACCTGATGGAAACTCATGCAACACTCTGCAGTGATATGTCTGTGCGTCAGAGGAGCTGCTGGAGATGGGTCCACACCGAGAAGCGTGAGAAGAGGCGGGCTACAGTCCCATGAAATGTCAGTGTTTACTTTTCTTTGATTTCTTGTGAGACCGATGAGGAGAGCGCGAGCGGGACTTCGAGCGAGACTTTTTTGTGGATTTCTTGGGCGTTCGTGAGCGTGACCGCCGTGAACGTTTAGGTGTGCGAGGAGAGGGAGATCTGTATCAAACACAAAAAAAGGGAATCAGTACGTTTCGTTTGGCACATAGTCTGTCTGCTAATGAACACCAACATTCAAGTTGAAATGATCTTACCTCCTGGAGGACTTTTTACTAGAGCGTGGAGAGTCTTTATAAGAGGAGCGGGAGGAAGTGTCTTTGGAGTAGGAGCGGTCCGAGCGCTCTGACCTCTCTGAGCGAGGTGACGATGAACGCCCACGTCTGTTACTGGTGCGCGATGGACTCGGAGAATTACTGTGATGCCGCTTCCTAGAACTGCAACATAAAAAAAGGTTAGAATTCAATATTCACATGTTGATTCTAAAAGCATAAAGGAACTATTCCAGGGTGTCCATTATTATGTATGAGAGCAAACTGTATTCTCACCAATTTGTCAAAAGCAACTCACCTCTCCTTCCTGGTTGGCGTGTCGTCTTTGTCTTTCTCCTTCTCCTTCTTCAACTCTTTTAGTCGCGTCTCCGCTTTTTCCAACTCTTTTCTCTCGCGTTCTTTTTCCCGTTCAAGCTTCTCCTTTTCTTTTTCCTGAAAACAGACATTTGATAATTCTGCACTTCTGAACCCGCTTCCTGCCTCTTTGTTCAAGTACCTTTTGCAGTAGTTTGTCTCGATAGTGCTCCACTTGTTCCTGAATACTCTGACCTGTTTTCTTAGGTCTTTTCCCTGATTCCAGTTCATCTTGGAACTTCATTACTTTTACCTGTTAAACAATGGTAGTGATGAACAGCCCTCAATCACAAATGTACACCATGCAGTCAGCGCGAGATAACAAACCTCAATTTCTCTGAGCTTTGAACGTTTCTCCTCATTAACCTTGTCGTCTCGTGTGGGGTTGGAGTAGCTCTGTGGATCTTCAGAGCGATCGTCATCACTGCCATCCCATTCCTAATGGTCAAAGACGGAGACAAATGTTTAGCGTGTGTTGAGGAAAATAATTCAAATTCTTAATTCTTACTTTTTTGTTTCTTCTGGTTGCTCAAATATTTCCCATTTGGATGTTGTCACAGCTAAGTATGATAATAAATGTTTAGTCACAATAGCTCTTATAGTTTAGTTTAAGAAGAAGTCGGGATATGTTTTATAGAAATCTTACCTTGAGCTTCCAATTCTGACTCATCCACTGCTTCCCACTTAGAAGGTGCTACTTTAAAGGCTGCCTCTTTGGACTGATCAACTGGGAAATACAACAGGAATCGGTTTTAAAACTCTGTTAATCATGTCCCCAAAAGGGGTTTCGTCTCTAGCACTCACAAGGTATTCCATCAATGTCCTCATCCATGTGCCGGATAGGGACCCCATCCAGGTCGTCAAGAGGAGCACCATCGAATTGGGCGCCGTCAATCTGTGCTCCATCTATAGGCATCCCATCCACATCCTCCAGGACACTACTCTCTATAAACTCGCCTATAGGGGCGCCGTCCAAGTCTTCGACAGCTTCAGGCTGGAAACAAAAAAGCACAAATATTTCACATCCTCAAACTTTAGTAAGTCAACGACATGGACTCATTTCATGCTCATTGACTCTAGGGTAGGGTATAAACATGGAGAAAAACCTACTATCAAGCAAAGAAAACATTGCTTTAAATCAATTACCTCAGGCAAAGGAGGTGCAGGTTCTTTTTCCAACAAAAGATTTACAAGACCCAGGAAAATGTTCTGGAGCTTGATGAGGAAAGGGTCTGGATACACCGCCCATTCTTCCCAGGCGCGGAAACAAGACATGACCCGTTGCTACAAACGATATAGACTAAAGATATAAAACAAAGCTTTTTTTCAAAAGGCACAGATTTAATTCATTTTAGTACCTTGAAGTTTTCACTCTGTAGGTGGCCTTGTATTGTTTTGTATGTTGCATTCAAGTCTGAGAATATCTGACCAAGTTTGGACTCAAAACTACAATTAAAAAACAATAGTCAAGATGAAAAAAAAGGAAGCTTTAGACTGACTATATTAAAAAATACAGAATTTTCCTTTTACATACTATTTTCTATAATAGGAAGCGTTGGCTACTTTGGCAGAGGAGTTGTACAGCACATCAGAAACTAGGTACAACCGGGCAATCTGCAAAAAGAAAAATAAGGTTATTATATGTAACAAGCCAAGTGTGTTCATAAATACAGTGGAGTCTTGCCTTCTTAGGAAGTGGAGTTTTAAGGATGGAGAGAGATTCTGCGATACATTCAACTATCTCCTCTGCAGCCTCAGCGTGGTCGAGACAAAACAGCATGGCTTCAGCAACATCTCCTCTCCGCGGGGTCAGACCGCGCAACATCTCCTCCAACTTATCTCGCTCACTGTGTACAACCGAACAACAGTTAGCAATGTCAATGACACAGGCAAATGTGCAAGTGAAGCGTGAGGAGCTAGGGCCTTACTCCTCTTTTAAAGATCCTTTCTTGTTCCCCTCCTCCTCTTCCTCCTCGTCCTCTTTATCATCGTACGGCCCGTGGAGGTAAGGATTTAGGGGAGGTGGACGCCAAAAAGAGCCATTTTTGAACATTCGAAAATCATCCGTCCTCCATTTGGCCGGTGATTCACCCTGCACATTTAAAAGCAGAAGTTCATTACGGTACTCTTAACTTGCCTTTACTTCAAAAGTGTCATATGCTTTGCACGCTTTACCTGCAGAATGGAATAAATCTTCCATCTATAATACACATGGGCTGGGCTCTGGTTCTCAAACAGAAACCTGCGTGAACGATCAGAAGTTTGTTTATTATTTAGTTAGTCTTCTCACAACACGCAGTGACAATAAGCCTTTGCACTCACCTATACATGGGATTGTTGAGTTCTCGGTTCATAATCATGGCTTCAAACATTGGGCCTTCACGCACCACAAACTCGATCATTCGATGAATAAGAGAAAGCAAATTCCTACAAGAAAAGCACAGTTAAAGCAAAAGGTTTCAGACTACTGCACCTTGAGCTTCAACCCTATCACCTTTTCTATAATATGCTTGGCTGTTAATACTCCTCACAGCTGTACCAATCACTTCATGTAGTAGGTGTAATCCATTTCATAGTGTTGGAGTGGTAAATGTAGAAATCTGTACTATGTATGTATGCATGCCTCAGCTCATTATTGGTTGGTGCATTAATAGCCATGTGACAACTGTGAGGAGTTCCATTAGCAAGCATGAATTGGGCTGAAAAATAGGGTACAGTATCAACAATTAAAATCCAGTCAATTTGAATACTGATGAGGAATTTTGTCGTCAACACTGTTGTTTACTTCAGTTAATTTGTTTCCCAAAGGCTCATTTAAATTTTCAACATAGCCAGAGCCATAAGGGGTGGCTAATCTACAGCAAAATGCCTGAACTTTGGTTGTAAATAGGGCCACTAGTTTAACAGCAGTCACATACAGAGTGCAAACAATAATCCTACAGTAGTGAACAAGACAAATGCATGTCTTTGATTGAACAACACAGATCACATTTACTTGTATTGGAGGTGATCGTACCAATGACGGGGTAAAATTCTGTATACTTTCCCAATCCATCCCATGATGTTTTTCGGATCCCTCGCTGCTGCAGACAGTTCAACTTGTGCTGCTCACCAAGGCCAATGTCAAAGGTCTTTTGGAGGAATAGTGCCAACTTTGGATTTGTTCAGTGGGGCCAGAGTTACTGAGCTCCCAAAAGAGTGACATGGGCCAAGGGGAAAGACCGTCTGATTGAGCAATGGTCAGAAAAACAGACCTAGAATCAGCAGACTACATATCTCACTAATGAAGTCACTTAGTTTTTGACAAAAGGGGTGGGACTGTGATGGACTTATTGTTTCTGCCTCTAAGCAACGTCTGACATGATGTACTGCTATGTGACAATGTAAGTTATGGTGTTACAGTGAAGACTGTCAGTATGTGGTGTTTTCCTATTACTATAATGAACACATTGCCATTAGTACCATTGCTCACTCACACAGACCAACCCCTGTAGCACACAGTGACCAAATGATCAGAGTTTGTCTTGGGATGTTTACTTTTTATGTTTACTTTTTAAGTTTGTACACCAATTTATAAAGAAGAAAATGTACCTTTCTGTTGGGATAACCACTTTGACTATGGCTTGCGACAGAGTCTGTATATGAAGTCACATCAGATAATAAACATAGAATGTGAGTAATGTTGAATAGCAACAAATCAAAAATACAAAAAAACATTTCAATGTGAACATTTTTTACTTCGGTAATTAATTCTTACACCCTGACACTAGTGGAATAAAACACCCATCTACAGTTACACAACACACCTGACATTCGACTACATCATGAACAATTAAACTAAAGGCTACACTTCATTTGAAATAAAAAAAATCTTGGCATTAAAAACATTTCTTTTTGCCAACATACTGAAACAGCCTCATCTGGATCAATGTGATAATTCTCAAGCTGGCGTGCTGAGTTACCTTCTCAAACTCCTCCTTGTTTTTGGGCGGGGGAAGCAGGGGCGCGTTAGGGTTCTTTAGCCTCTCGCGGGTCTGAGCATTGAAGGGCAAGCCAGAGGGAGGTGGGGGCAGTGTGTGCTCCATCATAGAAGGAGGGATGTAGATGGGATGGGGGGTATAGGAACGCCTTTGCCCCAGCCCAATTTCATCTCAAAATTCATGATCATTTTTCCTGCAAACACAAAAAAGCAAAGTCAACAGGGTGATTAGGTGGAAAACTAATTCATCTAAAGAAAAGAAAAGAAAGTCATACCATTGAGATTTTTCAGGGCACGCTCTGCATCCCTCCTGTTCATGAAAGCAACAAAGCCACAGTTCCTCTCTCGAGCTCGTTCCTCGTCTGTCCTCGGCCACATGATCTTGACACTGGCCAGGGGGCCGTAGCGCCCAAATTCTTTACACAGCATCTCCTCTTTCATCTAGAAAAAAATAGTGGCTCATTTGTTTGCTTCAGCAGCAAACAATGTTCATATTTTGACAGTATGTCCACCTGTGGATTGATGTTTCCCAAATACAGGTTGGTTGTGGATGGATCGCCTACGTCATGGGAACCAGGTGCACTGTCGTCTAAAACTGTGGAGACAGAAAAGACACAACTTTTCCGAAAGCAGACTGGTGGAGGACTTTCAGTCTTACAGAACATTCATATTCACAGCCACTGTATTAAGTCAAATTTACCACTGGACGGACGGTTTCTTCGTGAGGAACCATCCGCTAAAAGAAGCAGAAAAGCAGCATAAATTTTGTTTCGGGATGATGTTAGATGAAGGGGGTGCTCAGGGTGTGGCTTCTACGTGTTAATATATTAAACCCAGTTAACAGCACTTACAAGAGCGTCTCCCGTCCGCTCCAGAGACAGGTTCAAATCGGCTAACGCGACCTTTCAGCTTGTGCCTCTCATCCCGCTCCTCTTGGATTCTGCAAAGGCGTTTGGTTTTACATGTTGCACAACACTGTTGCTTGTTCCAGAGCATTATGTACTTACTGTTTAAGTTCTTCCTTAAAGAGCTCTAGATTGCTTTTCTTCTTTTCCTTTTCAGTACTTTTCTTCAAAGCCTATAGAACAGTTTGATTAATGATATAACAGAAGAACGCATTGTACATTTGGCAGAATACTCACATGTCTTTTATCTAAAGGTAAAAACTGAGACGGTGTTTCCAAAGGCAACACTGGTGGTTCAAAACGGGATTTAGGCTTGTACAATTTTCCTTTTTTCTCATCGGCTGCTGCTTCATCTACGCAGGGTTATGAAAATACACAGGTTAAAACAATTGCTGTAGATAAACAAATCACTCCATCCATATGCTTATCATTTCAAAAATACCTTTTGATGCATTTGCAATACCGCCTCTGACAAAGGCTTTAACTTTTCCATCTCCTCCACCTTCAAAAGCAGCGAGAAACTCTTCATAAATTTCTGCGGCAGCTCTCTCATCTTCCTGCAAATAGCAAAAAACAGTATTAGTATTTATGTAGATTGCACTTGTTTCCCACCACAGCACCACGTACCTTTTTCTTTATCTCGTCTTGCTCTTTTTTGCTTAAAGTACGTTTTGCTCCTGACATCTTGCCGATGCTGAAGGATTTCAGTTTGCTCTCAAGTAGCGCCTGCAGGTGTAAAGACAAAACAGGTAAAGGACAAACAGGAAAATTGCACCAAGTTACTTTTTGGCTTCACAATTAGGGAGAGCAGGGGGTTGGGTCACGGGGAGGGTTGGGTCTCACAGTGTTATAAAGCCAATAAGAGAGAGCAGGCTAAACTGAGAGGTTCTGGTCAGTGTGTGTTTATGGATGCTAAATTGCAGCTGCCTGAAATGTGAGTAAACCAGAGTAAAAAAAAAACTAAAACATACCAAGTTTTGTTAATTTTTGGTTGTAAGTCGGAAGAACCTTCATTTATCATAATTTCCATGATGATGAATAGTAATAACCTAAAGACTATGTAGGTATCTTACTCATTGACTAAAGCCCACGTAGGACCGAGTGTGGAGTGAATGTAAAATTGTCTCATGTAAAGCGCTTTTTGACCATGTCTGTGCAAAGGCGCTATATAAATAAATAAAGCTCTTCTTCTAGGTATTGACTAAAGCTCATCTAATATGGCTGACTGGGGAGCATTGGGTCAAATTCTGTGCGGAGGGTTGGGTGACACAGAAGACATTGAAGTCCCAAGCCTTATATCCATGACACCTGGGCTGGGTCAAAGATTCATCGCAATACAAATAAATGGTGTCATTGTGTTTCTACTGAATATTAAAGCCTCATTATTTAAAGCCATCTATTAATTGTTCTGGAAAGTGTGCATAGTTAGTATCTTGGCAAAATAATGAAAGCCTTGGGACTGAGTAATGCTAAGAAATGTCTTATGTGACCCAACCCACCACGCTCTTCCCTACTGGCCATAGTTAAATAATAGTATCTAGGGCCCGACCGATATATCGCCGCCGATATTAGGGTATTTTCAATAACGGCCGATATCTCTGAAAGCTCTTGCTTCAGCCCACTCCTTTTGAGCAGAACGTTTACTGCTCAAATAAACTAAACTAATTAAAAAAAGGATAAAAAGGGTGATATCTTCAGAACCAAAAGTGATAGAGACTTCCCATTTTTGCACCAATGGGCAAAAAAGAGCTCAGTCAGGGGGAGCGGAAAATCACCACAGTGAAAATCGGTCACAAGTTTTTGCACCTATATTATATATTTTATGTTGTAGACTTGTGTGTATAATTTCAGAATCTTAAGAGACCCAGACTTTTATGTCTTGGAATCTAATGATTTTTGTCTTTCAAACGAACTCCCTCTGAAATACTAAACATGAATACAGTGCCCCCTGCTGTCACAGTTCAACACGTTTAGAAGCTCCATACACAGGAGGATTATAGAAAGAAGGAATATTAAAAAATATGGCCATAACTATCAGTGGCGCATATCGATATCAGCTTTAGAAAAACCCACATCGGTCAACGTCTATTAGAGATACTTCTATTACTGAAACCTTTACTCTCTCTCCTGTAATTAGGTTCTTTCAGCATAGGCATTCAGATAATTTAAAATGTCATTATCATTAATGCCTTTATTTAAATTTTTTTTTAAAAAGCAAAAAGACTGAAACTGCATTCTTATACGGTTGCCAAGAGAAATTCAAAATTTTCCAGCATATTCTCGTCTGTACAATAATTGTAATCAGGGTTTTGTTTACTCGTTTTGCACAGGCAAAGTTGTAAACATCTGGAATCAGATCAAGATTAAATTTAATAATTAGAGGTATCAGAATATTATTGAAACTAATCCAAGTGTTAATGTGATGTATCGCTGCAGGCACCGAAATAATCGGAGAACTCCAGAAATCAGAAAGTAGATTAGGTGTAAACGTGCCCATTGCCAATGTAGCAGACCACTGAATGAACCATTCGTCAGAATGGGTCAAATGAAGTAAGTGCCTTTACACCCCAAAAACTTAAATGTTACAAAACAAGTAGCTTGAGGAGAAACTTGTACTTCCAAGACGCCGGGGGCTAGGCCCGTATGTCTTTCAGTCGTAAATACACACATGTCTTTAATGAAAAGCCATAAGTCACGTTTTTCATTTCAAATGGATCCAGTGAACGAGTATAGATGACAGGGACAGCTTGATCAAAGGCTCTATGACAATAGCTATCAAGTCAGTGCCAAAGGTTAGCTTTAGCTGAGCTAGCTATGAATAGCATTCGCAGCGCACATTTCTTCATATTTCCTCTCAGTTTGCATTTAGCTAGGCTCTTCAAGACAAGTGGTTATATGGAGAGTTCACATTGTTACTTTGTCACACCAAAACGTTATTATAGAAGACTAAACATTTTTTAAAGTCGTTATTACCTTAGCGCTAGCTTTTTGAGAGCCACCGGGGGTTTTGTCCGCCATCTTTTAAGAGACTTCTGATCGGTAATCGATTATCTAGGCTAGGGAGGCACAAACGTGACTTAGGTGGCATAGTCAACTACCGAGGCAAACATGAGGCAGCATAAAATAATATATTTTAGAAAAGTATTAATAACAAAACATGTTATAAGGCCTACACATGGCCTCCAATTTAAAGGCCATGTATTGTGCACAAATATCAATGTGAACTCACTAATACACAGGACCAGCAATAAAACTAGCCAGAAGAGGGCGCTGCCCACGTGCGCTCTAAAAAGCGGCTGCAACCCAAATATTATTATTATTATTATTATTATAGTCTAGGACGACCTATGCTTGTAACATAAAATATAGTCGTAAAAGATTTTCATTTTGAGGATCCTTGCGCATCTTGCGTTAGGAAACATTCATCCTAACAGTTAACACCGTAACTAATTTACATAATTCGGTCACTTTGGAGATTATTACCTATGAAACCTGCAAACTCGCAGTAGAAACCTCTCACAGCGTGTTTGTGTTTGCCCCCTTTCTATACACGTTTGCTCCGTCCCTCCTACCACGCAGAACAAACGTTATATTCATCATCAGCTCCACTGCTCCAGTCAGAGTGCAGTTGCTGAAACTCCCCTTTGGAGCACCCGGCTACTTTTCGGCCCCATGTCCGGATTGTTCCGCACAATGCCATTCATGCCACGGTGGGAGATGCGGAGAAGCGCCCTTCAACCCACCATGTGGAGGACGTGCAGCCTCTTTAGCGCATGGTGTCTGCTGTTCTTCACTGAAAGTTGTGCGCAGTCTCATCGGAGGTACTTTTTATTTTTTTATTTTTTTTATTCACGCTTGAACAAGGTAGTGCCGCCATACGTTGTTCGTCAAGGTGTGCGTTTTAAAGAATAGCCTACTCATTCAGATTTTGCGTTACAATTGGATTTGTATGCATTGGCGAGGAGCGAAACTTATAGTTTTTGTTTTGTTTTGTTTGTTTCTTCTAGACCCAGCTTCACGTGTGGAGGGAATATTACTGGAGACTCTGGAGTTATTGGAAGCCAGGGGTATCCAGGAGTTTACCCACCCAATACCAAATGTGTGTGGAGGATTACAGTGAGTTACTTTTTGATTACAAGTTTGCAAGGTCTGTAAGAGATACAAAACCCTGACAAAAAAACAGACCCAGACAAATACTGTTTTGTTTTTTTTGCAGTGCTGTGCTATAAATTCTGTTTCATATTAAAGTCACACTGCATAGAATTTGACCAAATAAATAGAATTGGAATACACACATTTATTTTATGACGGATGTTTTCATCATTAAAAAAAAAAGCCTCATAAACAAAGTAGTGTCTTTGTTGTGAGCTGCTCACCTCGCCTACGACTTGACTGTAACTTTACAAGGAGTGGGTACGTCTCCAGCTCATCTCTATGGAGATGTGACTAAAGTCAGCAGAATTTGAGATTTAAACAGGTTAGGTCCTCATCCAGACCCATTCTTTGTAAGCCCCTGCAGAAATAACATTTTCTGTGTTGAGCTGGTCATTAGGAGCTTGTTTGTATTGATGGCAACAGTATAGTCCAAAATGTTACACATTGTGCCTTTAATTAGTAGTTATTAATTGCTCCATAATAATTCCTATAATAATAATTTGAATAATGGTTCAAAGTCAAAGCAGAAGTTCAAAGTTTCTGTCTAGGTCGTGGGAAGATCTGCATTTCAAAAAATGAAAATAAAAATTCATTTCCTCAGTCATCCAGGAGTTTTTTATTGTTTGGTTTTCTAATACAGTATCATTCACTTGTTGATTTGTCCATTCATCACTAGGACAGCTCAGTAGCATGTTGCATTATTAAAACCAGATGTGGCTTTTCTCCCAGGTGCCCGAGGGAAAGGTGGTGGTCCTGGCCTTCCGCTCCATCGACTTGGAGAATGATAACCTGTGCCGTTACGACTACGTGGATGTGTACAGCGGACATGCGAATGGGCAGAGGCTCGGCCGTTTCTGTGGCACATTCAAACCCGGAGCCCTGGTTTCCACGGGCAACAAGATGCTCGTGCAGATGGTTTCGGATGCCAACACGGCGGGGAGTGGGTTTCTGGCAGTTTTCTCCTCTGCACATCCACATGAGAGGGGTAAGAAGTAACGGAATGACATTCTCATTTCATGGATATAGCCTATTCATCATATAGGTTAACATGCTGATCCAACAAAAAAATTCCACAAGTTATTGCTGCATTGACTTTACTAAATACCTTAGTACATGGTTAGTACATGGTTGGTTCATACCAAGCACCACTTTAGAATTGTTTTTACCACCAAGCCTTGATCAAAATCAAATCATGACTAAATCGGGTCTACAGGGTTTAAAATAGACTGGAATTGGACTAAATTATGTCCAGCAGTGCAGTATTGTGATAAAAAATATTGTCACCTTTGAACTATATACTGTGCATTGCATGTAGACTGACAACATACTGGAAACCTTTGACCCTTTAATTGTTATGACAAAGCCCACGATCTGTACAAAAAGGCAAAAGTCATGTTAATCGTTCTGTTAGAGTGATGTGGAATGTCTCACTGGTCTTTCTGTGAACCGTACAGTCAAAGGCAGCTGTGAGCTGCTGTGTTGTCAGAATGCCACAGTTCAACCACCAGTCTTCTTGTCTATTTTTGTCCTTGAGCTAAACTCCACTGTCCTAAAGAGAAACACCAATTTAGCCACGGGCTGTGTCCAACATAAATCTACATTTACAAATCACACTGCAGAGGTTACATAATATGCTGTGACGAACCACAGCATAAGAAGTTGCAAGAAAAATGGTCAATCCACTATGTTGATTTTGTAAAATGTAATAATTTTACAGGTGATCAATACTGTGGAGGGCGGTTGGACAAGCCCTCAGGTACATTCAAGACACCAAACTGGCCTGAGAAAGATTACCCAGCTGGTGTTACCTGCTCCTGGCACATTACTGCACCCAAAAACCAGGTTGGTTGATATACTGTTGAGTTATTATAAAGCATAATAGTCCAGTAATGTGTAAATCTCAGCATAGGAGAAACAATTATGTACGTAGAAAGTCAAACTACCCCTTCTGACTTATCATTGTGGTATTCTCTATGTGCCCGAACATAGATCATAGAAGTCAAGTTTGAGAAGTTTGATGTGGAACGGGACAACTACTGCCGCTATGACCACGTGTCCATCTTCAACGGAGCCGAAATCAACGACGCAAAGAGGATTGGCAAATTCTGCGGAGACAGCCCCCCAGCGTAGGTGATTCTGGCTTTATTTTCCAGACGGCGCACTTCCTCTCCTGTGGCTCTCACGTTACCAGCAGTCTGCCTCTTATCCCCTCAGGCCCGTGTTCTCTGACGGCAACCAGCTCCTGATCCAGTTCCTGTCAGACCTCAGCCTGACCGCAGACGGCTTCATAGGACACTACAAATTCAGACCCAAGAAGTTCCCCACCACCACTATCCCGCCAACCACCACCACGCAGCCAGCCACCTCCAGGCCCATACGTAGATATCAGCTTTCAATCCTAACACATTCTAAATCACTTTTTGGGCACACTCATAGGTACAGCGCTTTCTGATTGCGCATAAGGGCCCATAAACATAGATCATTTTCTCACATTCCGTCTCATTGTTGCTTTTCCCCTCACTCATGCCAGGTTATTTTTGGCCTTTCTCTGTATGATGTCATACCGTGACTAGTGACTAAATGTGAGCAGTCCTCCAACAAAGCACTCAAGTTACCATGCTGCAAGTTTAAAATACCAGTAGTCAAGTTGAAGTAGCAATGAATATTTAACTTCATACTTTATAATGCAACTACAACAACCATATTACTACTACTACTACTACTAGAAATACTTGTGTTTATTGCCATTTCATTTAGTTGCTATTACTCGAAGTACACTACTCAGTATGTTACCAAGCTGTAAAAATGTAGGTTTATTCAGAATAATAATTATCAAGTGACTGCTTTTCTTTGGAAGCTCATTTTACCCTTGAATAATCTTTACTGAATTTCATGTGAAAAACAGATGTGGAATGATCACAATATCGTATTACTCAACAGACCACACTGTTACTGTGAATGTCTTCTTAAGGGTGTGTTAGGGACATGTAACATTGCACACTATTAAAGGCCCTGTGTCTGATTTCTTGTTTACAAACAATGAAAGAGGTCACAATTAGTTAGTTAGTTGTGATTAAAAGTCATTGCTGACTTTCCCAACGTACTATAATTGTAGTACCCCAATTCTTCACAGTGATGAGGTTATAAGAACATTTTATAACTTTCAGGCAGCTAAGTGGAGCTTTACTGTCATGATAATAACAGCAACAACAAGTTGAATAGTTCACACATTAATTAACACAAATGCTTTACAATTAGGTGCTTTTTCACAAACATCATACATTTTATTAAAAATGGGTAATAGGTAAACATAATAACATACTGTGGAGCAGCGAAGGTGATATTTCGCGTTAATGGAACTTATAGATGAAATCACAAATAATATCGACAAGGAAAAGTATTCAATAGGTATTTTCATTGATCTTAAGAAGGCTTTCGACACTATGGATCACAATATACTCTTGAAAAAACTCAATCATAAAATCAGCTGGAAACCTCACATCATATTAATTAAAACTAAAGTTGCAAAGATTTCAGCCATAATGAATAAATTTAAATATATCATTGATAACAAAGCAGTACTATATACTGTTCACTTATCCTCCCCCATTTAACATATTGTGTAGAGATCTGGGGAAATGTGTATGAATGCGTAATCTTGACCCAATGTTTAAAGTTGAGAAAAGGCAATAAGAATAATTCATTTAGCTGGATACCGTGAACACACTAATCCATTATTTTTTAAATAAAAAACAATGAAATTTGAAGACCTTACTGAATTTAAGATGGCTCAAATCATGTTCAAAGCCTCACAAAAGTCGCTTCCTGAAAGTATACAAAATATGTTCTGCAAACGAGAAGTCAAATACAACTTGAGAGATAAGATGAGCTTCGATAAACGAACAACCATGAAAAGCATGTGTCCCACAAGACGTGGTGTTGAAATATGGAATAATCTAGATCAAAACATCAAACTTTGCAATAACCTGGTACATTTTAAAAAGTTTACAAAGAGTTTATATTTCTTAGATATGAGTTGTAGCACATTCTTTTGTTGTTGTTTCTTTATTTTGCTGTTGTTGTTTTTTATTGTTCTTCATTATTTGTTGTTACTTTGCCCTATGTTCCTTTGTTTATGATTTGCTACCCTGTAAATGTTAAATGTAAATGCTATTGTTTTTATTTTTGAGGTGGGCGCTTATAAGCCTTTGGCTTCGGCCCACTCCCTTTGAGCAAGTTAACTGCTCAAACAAATAAATAAACTAAACTAAACTAAACTATATAGTAACAGCGGTAGCAGCAGTAGATCTGAAAATGAATGATCAAAGTGGTATCTTTCTTTTTACAATGACTTGTGACTTGCAAAAATATGACCGTTTTATCTGTGCTTGTGTCTCCACAGCTCTTAAATACTCAGTCGCCTTGTGCCAGCAGAAATGCAAAAGGCGGGGAACTCTTCAGAGCAATTACTGCTCCAGCAATTTCGGTAAGAACATTTCTACTTTATGCCACTAATTCAAACCGCTTTTCTGCATGTGGCTATGTTTATCTTTGAATACATTCATTTTCGGATATTACTGAGCGTATCTTCTTTTGCTCATGGGCTAAAGAAGCACAGACTGCTGACGTCAGATTAGGACTCCCTCATAAGATGTGGTTTGTCATGGTTTTATCTTTGCTGCTTTGATTTTTCCACTGTATATATCAAAGACTTCCTTGATTGCCCGTTGGGAGGAGACTAGGAGAGGCAATGTGTGTGTACAGTCAGACACATTTTTTCCTCCCTATCCAAATTTATCAAGCGTCTCTGGCCGTTGATATATGAATGTGTTGATTCAGCCTCGGCCTTCCCTTTCTGATGTTTCCCTCGCAGACTTGTTTACCACAAACACCTGATTGGCATTTCAAAGAGTTCAGTGGCATTTGCATGCAGGGAAGGCAAGTACGAATGGAAAACTGTGTGATGTGGTGCAAGGGGCTGCGCACAAAGTTACATCACTTGTAATCAAAGGCTTAAGAAAAAGGGAATAAAAATAGTTTGTTGAGTAATGTTTTTCTTTTACTGTCAATAGTCCGTGAGTAGTTGCAGAAGCTTTGTAGACTGGCTGTGGTCCGGTTTGTCTCATCCATGGCAGGAAATGAAATGGGCAGATGTGAAGTCCAGACATATTGGTAGCAGGGTTTAGACTCCAGCAGAATATGAAGTGTCTCCTGAAATAACCTTTGGCTTATCCTAATGCTAAATGTTTTTAGCACCCATTACCTAGACCTACATATTTCATACAGCAGGGAGGTACAGGGCTTCATATTCAGTGATCAACAGTCTTCAAAATGGCATCTATAACCTGGATTTCGCGAGTCATTAAAAAGCATTAAAAGTCATCAAAATAATTGTGCCAAACATGAGGCCTTAAATGTCATTAAAAACATTAAATTAGATTGAAACTGGCATTAAATCTAAACTTCTTGGAAAATAATGATTTCAACTTCATTACTTTACCTGCGCACATTTGTCAAAAATGCAAACATTCTGGTCTAAAACACATTCAGCTGCAGATTTGGCTGAAATTATACACTATTATTTCTTCAAAAGTTACCCATTGTGTCCAATTTGCTTCTGGATAACAAAATGTTAAAAAATATTGTATTTTTGTAAAAGCATTACTTTTCTTTTATGTCCTGCTACCTATAAACCCTGATAACAGAAGAGAAATGACAATAAAATGACTAAAACCCAAACAGATTCCAATACAATTTGATCATATGCTTTATGCAAGTGGAAAGAACAGTGTTGCTTTAAAAATACTGTGTTTTCTACCCTATTTTGAAAACATAGGCAACAATAGACGACCTTCCATTGTCTTTTATGATAGTTTGGGCTGTTCCAATGATTAATACGTAGTAAAGCCATAACATTGTCTCTTTGGCACCTTTTGCTTTGACTTCTGCTGCACTTGTTGGCATTCTTACTTATCAATTTGATGCACAGCCGAGGTTACTTAACCATCAAGACTCCCTATTGTATTAACTATTTAAAGTTGTTTTAAAGGTAATACATTTATTCTGCTTGAGACATTAAGGCTATTGGACATTTACAACAATATACAGTACCTTGCAAAAGTACCAATACACCTTGAACTTTTGCACATTTTGCCATGTTTACAACCCTAAACATAAAGATTTTATTTTGATTTTTTTACTGAAAGTTCACACACAAGTAACAGACAACTGTGAAGTGAACGTAAAATGATACATGATTCTGTTATTTAAAAATAGAAAAGTGAAAAGTGGGGTGTGCACAAGTATTCATACAGCATTTTCTGAGTGCATTAAATTGCCTTTATAACATTCCTACAGTAATGACTGCAGAATGACTGCAGAATGTTCACACCTCAGAGCTATGGTCAGAGTGTATTGGTGACTAAACAACATCATGAAGGCCAAGGAGCACACCAGAAAGGTCAGGGATAAAGCTGTGGAGAAGTTTAAAGCAGCGTTAAGTTATACAAAGATTTCCCAAGATTTGAACATCTCACGGAGCACTGTTCAATCCATCATTCAGAAATGGAAAGAGTATAGCACCACTGCGAACTTACCAAGACACGACCGTTCACGTAAACCAACAGACTGAACAAGGAGAGCACTGGTCAGAAATGCAACCAAGTGCCCCAAGATAACTCTGGAGGAGCTGCGACGTACTGCCGCTGAGCTGGGGGAATCTGTACATGGGACAACTAGAGTCGTACTCTACACAAATCTGGCCTTCATGGACGAGTGGCAAGAAGAAGGCCATTATTGAAAGGAGGCCATAAGAAATCCCGTTTGAAGTTTGTTAGAAGTCATATGGAGGACACAGCTACCATGTGGAAGAAGGTGCTTTGGTCAGATGAGACAAAAATTGAACTTTTTGGCCCAAATGCAAAACGTTATGTATGGCACAAACCTAACACTGCTCATCCTCCTGAGTGCACCATCCCCAGTGTCAAATATGGTGGGGGAGCATCATGCTATGGGGCTGCTTTTCCTCAGCGGGGACTGGGAAGATTGTAAGAATAGTTGGGAAGATGGATGGAGCCAAATACAGAGACATTTTGGAGGAAAACCTGCTGGAGTCAGCAAGAGAATTGCGGCTGAGGCGGAGATTCACCTTCCAGCAGGACAATGACCCTAAACACAAAGCTAAATCTACAATAGAATGGTTTAAAAACAAACATATTAATGTGTTAGAATGTCCAGTCAAAGTCCTGACCTAAATCCTATTGAAAATCTGTGGAAAGACCTGAAAACTGATGTTCACAAACCCTCTCCTTCTAATTTGACAGAGCTCTTTACAAAACAGAGCTTGTTTTGTAAAGAGGAATGGGCTAAAGTCTCTAGATGTGCAAATCTTGTTGTCATACCCCAAAAGATTTGCTGCTGTTATTGCAGAAAAAGAGGGTTCCACAAATTATTATTTCATGCTGTATGAATACTTATGCAGGCCCGACTTTTCGGTTTTCTATTTTTTTTTAAATAACAATCATGTATCATTTTGCGTTCACTTCACAGTTGTCTGTTACTTGTGTATGAACTTTCAGTAAAAAAATTCAAAATAAAATCTTTATGTTTAGGGTTGTAAACATGACAAAATGTGTAAAAGTTCAAGGTGTATTAGTACCTTCGCATGGGACTGCAAGTCATAATCAAAGCATGCATGGGACTAAATCTGGTCTATGCATTCTGATAATAACTTTATTCAATCCTTTATTAGCATCTAGGTTCACCTGACCTCTATCTCCTCTTCTCAGTGATTACAGGCACAGTTATAACAGCGGTGGTGAGAGGAGGAAGCACATATGTAACTGTTTCTATCATCAACCTGTATAAGGAGGGCAACTTGGCCATCCAGCAGGCCGGGAAGACTATGAGCACCAAGATAATAATCCTGTGCAAGAAGTGTCCATTTATCAGAAGAGGTGAGTGAAACTCTACTAAAATATTATTAATATCTACATTTATGAGCTACAGTGGATTCAGGAGGTATTAACATCTCTCTGTTTATGCCTATGTTATTATTCTATTGAAGTCAGATAATGAAAATGATCACATTCTTATTTTCATTCTTGAAAAGTATCTACACACAGGCTTATATAGTGGCGGTACCTGCATGCCACATAAGAAATGAATAAATTAAACTTTAATCAATATTCAAACACAACTGGGATTGAGCACAATTGAACAATTGTAGTTGTTCTATAGCAGGGATCTCCAACCAGCAGCTCAGGAGCTACCAGTATCTGTTCTTCCCTTTCCAAGAAGCTCCCCAAAAGCTTTCTACGCTTCTACATAGGATCGATTTTAGGTGCATTTTGCTTTGTTATGATCTTCATTAACACAATCTGCAAACATTTCGGTCAATGTAGTAAAGTTTGAACAGGAAACTCGAGTCACTTTCTGGAATTGTTTTAAAACTGCATAGTTGCATAGTTTTATATTGTTCAAATATCAACCTCAATGTATTGTTGGGTGATATTTCTAGTACAGTATTTAAAGTGATAGTCTGTAAGTTTAAATGTTTTATATATTTAATAGATTGTGTATAACTGACCGTCTGGGCCTGCCATTTGACGTAAAACAAGCCATATTAGATCATTATATTTTTCCAAAGTCCCTGCCTTTGCTGATCTCAGTATCTTATCAGAATCCCCAGTGCCATCACTTTGACCAATGAGGCGAGCTGTCCTGTGAACCAGCCTGTCACGTCCAATCAGGAGGGAAGGGGGATTGTTTACTTTTGAAATCTGTCTGTAATAATAGAAGAAGAAATATAATTGAAATCATTAAAGGGGTCTTAAATCCTTCTGAAGCCACTGTACACACGTGTTATTATTGTCACTAAAATATGTAGCTCTTGTTTAGAATGTTTGACTCTGAGTTTGCCACCACTGCTGCACGGTCAGTTTTCACTTCCCAAGGTAAAGAGGTGAGCAGTCAAACTCACTGTCCGACACCATCCCATATGCTCATATCTCTACATATATATGGACATATGGCAATACAAACGCTGCTATGGTGGAGATTCTGATTCTTGGCCTTCCCTGAATGTCTCTGCCGTCACGCCGCCACTGCATTCAGGCTTTCTGTGTGTGACCCTGCCAGGCCTGAACTACGTCTTCATGGGGGAGGTGGACGACGAGGGCCGCGGGAAGATCGCGCCGCACCATTTCGTCATGTTGTTCAAGAGCAAGAACCAGAAAGGACTGAACGTGCTGAAGAACAAGCAGTGCTGAGTTTTCGACACACTGGACTGATCGACTGCTGAACCACGAGCAACGAGTGTTCGTGTAAATATATTTGGAGTATTTATTAAAACCAAACACGGACTACGCATGGTCAATACTCTTATTAATGTGGCTCTCAGAATTAAATGAATATTCAGAATTCAAATATCGTGGTATAATTGATCGATAATTGGTTTGGATAGATGGACTTTTTCCAGGCCATAATTTCTGATGAAAAATTATCGCACCTCATGATTGCTGAGAGACGCTTGTTTTTGTTTCATGTGAATTGACCAAGCAATTAAAGAGGTATTACTTATAAACTAGCTTTACTAGTTCCATAGAATTCTGACCGGTCCACCGCCTCAATAATAAAAGACTCTTAGATGTGCTGATAATGTGCAATATTCAATAAGATATTGTGTGTGGCAGCATTTTCTGTTTTGTTACTTAATAGATGTTGTTTTAAAGTTGAGTAAAACAAAGTCCACTTTCCAGAGTATCGAGTATGACCCATTTGTACTGATTATTATTTATGCCAAAAAAGTGGTTTGAAATAAAAAGGAAATATTTTCATATGGAGAAAGTCTGTGAATATTTATATTTTAGCTTCTATTGGCGGAAATAAATGAAATGCATTTGTGAAATCTTTCTCTGCCGTCCTGTTTTTGCTTGGAGTAAGTAGACAGCCAAATACTTTGCAAGTGGCCCAATGCGAGGCTGGACTACGTAAAAGGCCAACGCATGAATTGTCAGGTGTAAGCCATGTGACTTGCATGTGGATCCAGAGACCTGGTTATTCACACTTCAACAGAATTTAGTCAACAAGCAAGAGGTATAATCTTACATAAACTTTTATTTGTATTTCCGTTGTAAAGAATGGCTCTATTTATTTACAAAAAGCTGAATAATACTTAGAGGCCTGAGTCACTTTGGTGGACAATACTGTATATGATTTTTTGATGCAGTTCCAGGGTGACTCATTCTCAAAGCGCTTTGTGTACATGCTCGGGTAGCGCAGCATCCCAGATAAATTACCAAAAAAAGCACAGAGTCACTTCTTAGCTCCTGGGGTAGAACATGGCATATTTGGATGTCCGGAAGCCAAGCAGGTCTCTCATCTCGTTGCGAAACTTGGACAGGTCTTGTCTCAAATCGTTGAGGTTTTCCACTGTGGCCTGGTCCATGCTTTGCATCTTCTGCCGCGTCGAGGTCAGGTAGCGGTGAACCAGGCAGCACATGATTTTCTGGTAGTTCTCATCCCGCTTCTGCTTCAGATTCCTCCACTCCTAAATTGGGGGCAAAACGTGATAAACAGCAACTATTTATACAGAGAAAAAATAGTAGAGTGAAACCTGTTACTATGTAATTGTGTAAGCACATTTGGTAATAATGTTTAGTAATAGACAACAACTTAATTTTATTAGCATTTCAGCTACTGAAAATCATCAAATAATTTGGACAATTACTAATATACACTTGAGATGTAGCCCTGTGCAAGTATTGGTCAGAGAAATGCTAAGCGGAATCTTCGAGGCTGTGGTCGTCACCTCGGGTTGTTTACGGAGGGTTGATTTCCTTTAGATGCGACCTGGACAAGAACACAAGTGCTCCTGTTTTTCTTACAAAAAACAGGAGCACTACCTTTATTTTCCAGATCTATTTTCTCTTTGTTATCGTGGTCGCCACGCCTGGGAACCGTAACATAATTCATAGTTGGTAATAATTTAGCATTAAAGAATTTTCCAGCACCTGCACAGACTTTCCAAGGACACCTCTAGTGCTCCCTGCCCGTTGTTGACATTCCTTTGTGAATAACACCATCTAAGACCGG